>CM038677.1:497880411-499080411 GCA_021605205.1 Aegilops longissima | reverse complement strand
GGGCCGCGTGAGGACGAGACAGCTAGGTGGTGCTCAATTACTTTCACAGGAACACGGGGATGTCGGATGGTTGCCATGCAAACACATCGACATTCACCCGCAGAAAGCAACGAGCTCGCCTTCCTATTTAGGATCGAGCGTGGCACTGATGGTGAAGGTACCACCAGTGCCGTCCTCCTTGGCGGGCACCTTCTTGGTCTTCGGCGGAGCTGCCATCGTCTTCTTGCACTTGCCGGTGGAGCTCGATGGTGCGTCCTCGACGGTAGCGCAGCGCTCCGAGGAGGTGCGCTTGCCGGAGTGGGCATCAGAGCTCTTGCCGGTCTTGGTGGTCTTCTTCTTCCCCCCGGGAGCTTCAGCGGCAAGTGGTTTGCTAACTGTTGCAGCAGCTGCATCCCGGTAAATCTTGTCGGCGCAGATAAGCGCGTCCTTCTTGTCGCCATGGACAGAAATGACGCTTATCGGGCGGGCATCTTGAGTAAGTTGTAGGCATGATGAGAGCGGCCATGAACTTGGCGAGTCTTTGGACAGCCAAGTATGCCATTGTAGGGCAATGGGAAATCGGCGACGTCAAACGTGACCCTCTCGCCTCGAAGTTGAGCTCGCTGCCGAATGTTACCGCAACGTGATCTTCCCTTTGGGCTTGCTCCTTCCGGGTTGATTCCTTGAAAGTACCAGTTTCTTGAGCTCGCTGTCGAGGATTTGAAGCTTTTGAGCACCGCGAGAGAGATCAAATTCAGGCCGCCCCGCCGTCAACCAGACATCTTTGTGACTTTGAGGTTGCGGATGGTTGGTGAGACCAACATCGGCAAGCACCGACCGCAGTGATGCGATCGGGGTGATCTTCAATGTCAAAGATGATGGGCATGCTGGACCACTTCGAGAGGTTTGCGTGACTCTATGGATGGTTCTGCTGCATTGACCTCACGCATCCATTGCTTGAGTTGGCGGTGCGAGGTATGCGAGAGAAGCACCACCGTCAACGCAAAGGACCTCCGTTGCCTTTTGAAACTCCTGCTCGTCGCCTTCATCGCCTTCCATGTCTTCGTCATCTTCATCTTCGTCTTCTTCCTTGTCGCGGCGCTGGGAGGTCTGTCTCCTTGCCGCTGCTTGGCCTTGCCACAAGCGCCCTCCCCGACCGGTCTCTTCTTACTTGCTGTACCTGCACCTTCTTGGGCCTTCTCCTTGTCTTGCCGCTCGTACTCAGCTCTCAGAGCTCAACAAGCTGCTCGACTTTCTTGCAGCTCACGGAGATCGTGGCCCTTGGTGCGGTGGATTTTACTGATCGCTTGTTGAGCTGTCGTTTGTCGGCGGCCGCCACGACTTAGCGGTCGGCGTCAACGGCAACCTCCTTGCCGGAGCCACCAGCCTTGGCTTTGTTGGCGGCACCATTCTTGTCGGACTGCTCGACAACTAGTACTTCCTGGTTTTCTTCCTCCTGTTGTTTCGCCACGGCTCTTTCTTGCCGGGCGATCTCCTCACTTGTCGACTCTGCTCCCACATTCTCTCCCGAGTCTTCTTCCTTCTTCAGTAGCGTGCACACTTGTCGGCCAGGCGTGAGAGCTCGCTGATGTCTTTCACTTTGCACATCGCCATCTCCTCCCTCCCGCGGTTTCGTACATTCTCGATGGAATGCACCGATCACCGCGCGGGGTGGACGTCGGGGATGTTGTAGTGCACTCGATCGAATCTCTGGATGAACTTGCGCAGGACTCTCCTCCTTCCGGGCAAGTAGGTGGAGGTCACTCTCCTGGCCATGAGGCTTGTGGCCGCCTGTGAAGGCGCCAACAAACTGGTGGCACAAATCTGCCCAAGAAGAAATAGAGCCATCTGGCAAGTGCATGAGCCAAGACCTGACGTTTGGCTTGAGCACCAGGGGAAATTAGTTGGCGAGGATCTTGTCGTCTCGTCCCTCCGCGGCCTGCACCGCGATGGTGTAGATGCTGAGGAACTCCGATGGGTGTGTCCTGCCATCATACTTTTCTGGCACATCTGGTTTGAAGTTTTTCTTGTCGGGCCACCGGACTTGCCGCAGCTCAGGTGTGAACGCAGGGCAGCCTACCGCGTACGGCAAGTCGCCTGGTTCCCCTGGCGCATGCATATCGACAGTGGGCCCGGCGCGTTGGTCAGATTGACGACGCTTCTCTTGGCGCCGATCGGGTTCGGCGTCTTCTTCTTGCCGTTCTCGGAGAACTTGGCGCTGGTCGCGACGAAGCTCGCGGATCCGGCGACGCTGTGGAGTCATTGCCGAGGTGGATCTGGCGAATCGGCGATCTTGGTCTTCGGAAGGGGAGTGCACGGTGGCTGCACCCCGCAAGTCTCGTCGCCATCAGCTCGCGCCTTGTCGCCTTGCAGCGGCTGCGAGGCACTTTCGGTTGCCGTGGGGCGTCGCCGTTAAGCGAAGCCGATGAGACTCTGGTGTGGCCCTCCATTCGTCGACCTTTGTCGGCCGTTGGAGGGTAGTCTAGAAGTAGCTGTGCTCTTGCCAAGGCTTCTGCTGGTGTGGTGGGTGGCAATGGCGTACGTAACGAGGAACGGGAGGTGCTCGGACTCCTAACCAAGTTAGGAGGAGCAGCATCCCGCCCAAGCGACCGTACTCCACTTCCATGCACCGCATGCTTTGAGGTGCATGCGGTCTCGAGGGCCTCGGGATCCTCCAGCTTGGCCTTGATCCAACGAGCGTATGGTGTCATGAGCATCATGACGTTGTCGATCCGCGCCTCTGCGAAGGGCGACGCGGTGCGGACTCGGACGCCGACGCCTGTGCTGCCTTGTCCTTGGACCTGGCGGCATTGTGGGCTCTCTCGACGACGCCGGTTCCTCCGCCAGTGTTTCCCCCACCACCTGACAGCTCCGGTGGTGGTGGGTTCGACGCGGACGGCTCTGCTGCTGCTGAAGACTTCTTCTTCGCGCCATGTTGACGAAGATGTTGATGAAGTTGCTCGTGTGACCGCGGATCAGGTTCACACAGCCTCGACGCCTCTACCGGCGCGCGCTTAAAGATGTCGGGAAGCTGATCGTGTCCCACGAACACCTATGGGACCTGGGTCCCTTGTGGTTTGAGGGGAGCGGAGATTGCACAAAGAGCGGATCGAGGCAATGCACACGGCGGATTTACCCAGCTTCGAGCTCTCGGAGAGATAATACTCCCTCTGCTGCTTTGTGGATCATCTTGTGTTCTTGCTAGGGAGCAATGGGAGCTACTAGACCTAGCCCCGAGTGTGGCTTCAGATGGGTATGATGAACTAAGCGAGCTGGACCGAACCCTTTCACGTTGCACTTGGGCCTCCTTTTATAGGCATAAGGGGTCACCACATGTGGCAAGTAGACAAGGGTAAGATGATAAAACGTGGGTTGGTACACCGCTTTATACAAAGGTACAGAATCTATACCTAACTCGACGGCAAGGGACAAAAGTCATCAATGCCCGTCTCAGTCGCGTGAACAGTGTAACAGGGACCGTCAAGTGCGTCTCCGTTCGCCACGATGGTAGCTCGTCAGCGCCACTTATCGCTGCTCCCCGTTGGCTGCACAGCCCGTCGACACGCGTGCTTGGGAGAGCCCCGTGGTGACACGTTGGCGGGTGAGCTGGAGCGGAGATGGAGAGAGGTCACTTGCCGTGAACAGTGTAACAGGGACCGTCAAGTGCGTCTCCGTTCGCCACGATGGTAGCTCGTCAGCGCCGCTTATCGCTGCTCCCCGCTGGCTGCACAGCCCGTCGACACGCGTGCTTGGGAGAGCCCCGTGGTGACACGTTGGCGGGTGAGCTGGAGCGGAGATGGAGAGAGGTCACTTGCAGCGGCAAGGTTCTTGTCGCTTCGGGGAGCTTATCGCTCACCAAACCTTCCCAAAGCTCCTTGCCGGGCCTTGTTCCCTTTATACCTGAGTGGCCTTCCGGCAAGCTCCTCTTGCCGGGCCTTGATTACTTTGTTCTTGAATGGCTCCAAAGGAGTCATTGAGGATCTTGGCGGTCATCGGGCCAGCCCTGCCGCGGGGTGCTACAACTGCCCGTGCACAAGTTCGGGATACTAGGGTACCCCTACTCTAGTACACCGACACTAGGGCATATTTCCTTCAGTCTCCCACTTGCACTAGAGTCAATAATCTAGATTACACAGTAATGATTGTAACACCCATGGAGTCTTGGTGCTGATCATGTTTTGCTCGTGGAAGAGGCTTAGTCAATGGGTCTGCAACATTCAGATCCGTATGTATCTTGCAAATCTCTATGTCTCCCACCTGGACTTGGTCCCGGATGGAATTGAAGCGTCTCTTGATGTGCTTGGTCCTCTTGTGAAATCTGGATTCCTTTGCCAAGGCAATTGCAGCAGTATTGTCACAGAAGATCTTCATTGGTCCCGATGCATTAGGTATGACACCTAGATCGGAAATGAACTCTTTCATCCAAACTCCTTCATTTGCTGCTTCCGAAGCAGCTATGTACTCCGCTTCACATGTAGATCTCGCTACGACGCTTTGTTTAGAACTGCACCAACTAACAGCTCCACCATTTAATAAAAACACGTATCCGGTTTGCGATTTAGAATCGTCCAGATCACTGTCAAAGCTTGCATCGACGTAACCATTTACGACTAGCTCTTTGTCACCTCCATATACGAGAAACATATCCTTAGTCCTTTTCAGGTATTTTAGGATGTTCTTGACCGCTGTCCAGTGATCCATTCCTGGATTACTTTGGTACCTTCCTCAAGCTTATTGCTAAGCATACGTCAGGTCTGGTACACAGCATTGCATACATGATAGAGCCTATGGCTGAAGCATAGGGAACATCTTTCATTTTCTCTCTATCTTCTGCTGTGGTCGGGCATTGAGTTTAACTCAATTTCATACCTTGTAATACAGGTAAGAATCCTTTCTTTGCTGATCCATTTTGAACTTTTCAAAACTTTATCAAGGTATGTGCTTTGTGAAAGTCCAATCAAGCGTCTTGATCTATATCTATAGATCTTGATGCCCAATATGTAAGCAGCTTCACCGAGGTCTTTCATTGAAAAACTTTTATTCAAGTATCCTTTTATGCTATCCAGAAATTCTATATCATTTCCAATCAATAATATGTCGTCCACATATAATATCGAAATGCTCTGAGCTCCCACTCACTTTCTTGTAAATACATGCTTCTCCAAAAGTCTCATATAAAACCATAAGCTTTGATCACACTATCAAAGCGTTTATTCCAACTCCGAGAGGCTTGCACCAGACCATAAATTGATCACTGGAGCTTGCACACTTTGTTAGCCCCTTTTGGATCAACAAAACCTTCTGGTTGCATCATATACAACTCTTCTTCTAGAAATCCATTCAAGAATGCAGTTTTGACATCCATTTGCCAAATTTCATAATCATAAAATGCAGCAATTGCTAACATGATTCGACAGACTTAAGCATCGCTTCTGGTGAGAAAGTCTCATCGTAGTCAACCCCTTGAACTTGTCGAAAACCTTTCGCAACAAGTCGAGCTTTATAGACAGTTATATTACCATCGGCGCCTCTTCTTCTTAAAGATCCATTTATTTTCAATGGCTTGCCGATCATTGGGCAAGTCAACCAAAGTCCATACTTTGTTCTCATACATGGATCCCATCTCAGATTTCATGGCTTCTAGCCATTTTGTGGAATCTGGGCTCATCATCGCTTCCTCATAGTTCGTGGGTTCGCCATGGTCAAGTAACATGACTTCGAAATAGGATTACCGTACCACTCAGTGCGGATCTTACTCTGGTTGACCTCGAAGTTCGATAGAACTTGATCTGAAGTTTCATGATCAATATCATTAGCTTCCTCACTAATTGGTGTAGTTGTCACAGAACCGGTTCTTGTGATGAACTACTTTCAATAAGGGAGCAGATCTGATTATCTCATCAAGTTCTACTTTCCTCCCACTCACTTCTTTCGAGAGAAACTCTTTTCTAGAAAGGATCCGAATTTAGCAACGAAAATCTTGCCTTGGATCTGTGATAGAAGGTGTACCCAACAGTCTCCTTTGGGTATCCTATGAAAACACATTTCTCCGATTTGGGTTCGAGCTTATCTGGTTGAAGTTTCTTCACATAAGCATTGCAGCCCCAAACTTTAAGAAACGACAACTTTGGTTTCTTGCCAAACCACAGTTCATGAGGCGTTGTCTCAACGGATTTTGATGGTGCCCTATTTAACGTGAATGCGGCCGTCTCTAAAGCATAACCCCAAAACGATAGCGGTAAATCAGTAAGAGACATCATAGATCGCACCATATCTAGTAAAGTATGATTACGACGTTCGGACACACCATTTCGTTGTGGTGTTCCGGGTGGCGTGAGTTGCGAAACTATTCCGCATTGTTTCAAATGTAAACCAAACTCGTAACTCAAATATTCTCCTCCACGATCAGATCGTAGAAATTTTATTTTCTTGTCACGATGATTTTCCACTTCACTCTGAAATTCTTTGAACTTTTCAAATGTTTCAGATTTGTGTTTCATTAAGTAGATATACCCATATCTGCTCAAATCATCTGTGAAGGTGAGAAAATAACGATACCCGCCACGAGCCTCAACATTCATTGGACCACAAACATCAGTATGTATGATTTCCAACAAATCAGTTGCTCGCTCCATAGTTCCGGAGAACGGCGTTTTAGTCATCTTGCCCATGAGACACGGTTCGCAAGTACCAAGTGATTCATAATCAAGTGATTCCAAAAGTCCATCAATATGGAGTTTCTTCATGCGCTTTATACCGATATGACCTAAGCGGCGATTGCCACAAATAAGTTGCACTATCATTATCAACTCTGCATCTTTTGGTTTCAACACTATGAATATGTGTATTACTACTATCGAGATTCAATAAAATAGACCACTCTTCAAGGGTGCATGACCATAAAAGATATTATTCATATAAATAGAACAACCATTATTCTCGACTTAAATGAATAACCGTCGGCATCAAACAAGATCCAGATATAATGTTCATGCTAACGTTGGCACCAAATAACAATTATTTAGGTCTAAAACTAATCCCGATGGTAGATGTAGAGGTAGCATGCCGACCGCGATCACATCGACTTTGGAACCATTTCCCACGCGCATCGTCACCTCGTCCTTAGCCAATCTTCGCTAATCCGTAGTTCTGTTTGAGTTGCAAATATTAGCAATGTAACCGGTATCAAATACCAGTGTACTATGCGAGTATTAGTAAGGTACACATCAATAACATGTATATCACATATACCTTTGTTTACTTTGCCATCCTTCTTATCCGCCAAATACTTGGGGCAGTTCCGCTTCGATGTCGGTCCGCTTGCGGTAGAAGCACTCGATCTCGAGCTTAGGTCCAGACTTGGGTTTCTTCTCTTGAGCAGCAACTTGTTTGCTGTTCTTCTTGAAGTTCCCTTCTTCTTCCCTTTGCCCTTTTCTTGAAACTGGTGGTCTTGTTAACCATCAACACTTGATGCTCCTTTTGATTTCTACCTCCATGCTTTTAGCATTGCGAAGAGCTCGAAATAGACTTGTCCATCCCTTGCATATTATAGTTCATCACGAAGCTCTTGTAGCTTGGTGGTAGTGATTGAAGAATTCTGTCAATGACACTATCATCAGGAAGATTAACTCCTAGTTGAATCAAGTGATTATTATACCCAGACATTTTGAGTATGTGTTCACCGATGAACTATTCTCCTCCATCTTGCAGCTATAGAACTTATTGGAGACTTCATATCTCTCAATCCGGGCATTTGCTTGAAATATTAACTTCAACTCTTGGAACATCTCATATGCTCCATGGCGTTCAAAACGTTGTTGAAGGCCGGTTCTAAGCCGTAAAGCATGGCACACTTGAACTATCGAGTAGTCATCGACTTTGCTCTACCAGACGTTCTTAACATCGTCAGTTGCATCAGCAGCAGGCCTGGCACCCAGCGGTGCTTCCAGGACGTAATTCTTCTATGCAGCAATGAGGATAATCCTCAGGTTACGGACCCAGTCCGTGTAATTGCTACCATCATCTTTCAACTTTGCTTTCTCAAGGAACGCATTAAAATTCAACGGAACAACAGCGCGAGCCATCTATCTACAGTAAACATAGACAAGCAAAATACTATCAGGTACTAAGTTCATGATAAATTTAAGTTCAATTAATCATATTACTTAAGAACTCCCACTTAGATAGACATCCCTCTAATCTTCTAAGTGATTACGTGATCCATATTAACTACACCATGTCCGATCATCACGTGAGATGGAGTAGTTTCAATGGTGAACATCAATATGTTGATCATATCTACTATATGATTCACGCTCGACCTTTCGGTCTCCGTGTTCCGAGGCCATATCTGTTATATGCTAGGCTCGTCAAGTTTAACCTGAGTATTCCGCGTGTGCAACTGTTTTGCACCCGTTGTATTTGAGCGTAGAGCCTATCACACCCGATCATCACGTGGTGTCTCAAACGAAGAACTTTCGCAGCGGTGCATACTCGGGAGAACACTTCTTGATAATTTTAGTGAGAGATCATCTTAAAATGCTACCGTCAATCAAATCAAGATAAGATGCATAAAGGATAAACATCACATGCAATCAATATAAGTGATATGATATGGCCATCATCATCTTGTGCTTGTGATCTCCATCTCCAAGCACCATCGTGATCACCATCGTCACCGCGCCGACACCTTGATCTCCATCGTAGCATCGTTGTCGTCTCACCAATCTTATGCTTCTCGACTATCGCTACCGCTTAGTGATAAAGTAAAGCATTACAGGTGTTTGCATTTCATACAATAAAGCGACAACCATATGGCTCCTGCCGATTGCCGATAACCGGTTACAAAACATGATCATCTCATACAATAAAATATAGCATCACGTCTTGACCATATCACATCACAACATGCCCTGCAAAAACAAGTTAGGCGTCCTCTACTTTGTTGTTGCAAATTTTACGTGGCTGCTACGGGCTGAGCAAGAACCGTTCTTACCTCGCGCATCAAAACCACAACGATAGTTTGTCAAGTTGGTGCTGTTTTAACCTTCGCAAGGACCGGGCGTAGCCATACTCGGTTCAACTAAAGTGAGAGAGACAGACACCGCGCGATCACCTTTAAGCACGAGTGTGCGCAAGCGGTGAAACCAGTCTCGCGTAAGCGTACGTGTAATGTCGGTCCGGGCCGCTTCATCTCACAATACCGCTGAACCAAAGTATGACATGCTGGTAAGCAGTATGACTTGTATCGCCCACAACTCACTTGTGTGCTACTCGTGCATATGACATCTTCGCATAAAACCAGGCTCGGATGCCACTGTTGGGGAACGTAGTAATTTCAAAAGATTTCCTACGCACACGCAAGATCATGGTGATGGCATAGCAACGAGAGGGGAGAGTATTGTCCACGTACCCTCGTAGACCGTAAGCGGAAGCGTTATGACAACGCGGTTGATGTAGTCGTACGTCTTCACGATCCGACCGATCCAAGTATCGAGCGTCGGCACCTCCGAGTTCAGCACACATTCAGCTCGATGGCGATCCCGGACTCGATCCAGCAAAGTGTCGGGGATGAGTTCCGTCAACCTGACGACGTGGTGGCGATGATGATGCTCTACGGGCGCGAGGCTTCGCCTAAACTCCATGACGATATGACCGAGGTGGAATATGGTGGAGGGGGGCACCGCACACGGCTAAGGAACAATCCGTAGATCAACTTGTGTGTCATAGGGTGCCCCCCCTGCCCCCATATATAAAGGAGGGAGGGGGCGGTGCGGCCGGCCCCAAGGGCGCGCTGGAGGAGTCCTACTCCCACCAGGAGTAGGACTCCCCCCTCTTGCCTTGTTGGAGAAGGAAAGGGGGGAGGGGAAAGAGGAAAGGGGGGCGCCGCCCCCCCTTCCTTGTCCTATTCGGACTAGGGGCGGAGGGGGCACGCGGCCTGCCCTGGCCGGCCCTCCTCTTCTCCCTCATGGCCCACTAAGGCCCATTATCCCCGGAGGGTTCCGTAACCCCGGTGTTCCGTAAAATCCTGATTTCACCGGAACCATTCCGATATCAAATATAGGCTTCAATATATCAATCTTTATGTCTCGACCATTTGAGACTCCTCGTCATGTCCATGATCACATCCGGACTCGAACAATCTTGGTACATAAAAACTTATAAACTCATAATAAAACTGTCATCGTAGCGTTAAGCGTGCGGACCCTACGGGTTCAAGAACTATGTAGACATGACTTAGAACTATTCTCGGTCAATAACCAATAGCGGAACCTGGATGCTCATATTGGTTCCTACATATTCTACGAAGATCTTTATCGGTCAAACCGCATAACAACATCGTTGTTCCCTTTGTCATCGGTATGTTACTTGCTCGAGATTTGATCGTCGGTATCCAATAACTAGTTCAATCTCGTTCTTGGCAAGTCTCTTTACTCGTTCGTAATGCATCATTCCATAACTAACTCATTAGCTACATTGCTTGCAAGGCTTATAGTGATGTGCATTACCGAGAGGGCCCAGAGATACCTCTCCGACAATCGGAGTGACAAAACCTAATCTCGAAATCGCCAACCCAACATGTACCTTTGGAGACACCTGTAGTACTCCTTTATAATCACCCGATTCGTTGTGACGTTTGGTAGCACCAAAGTGTTCCTCCGTAAACAGGAGTTGCATAATCTCATAGTTACAGGAACATGTATAGGTCATGAAGAAAGCAATAGCAATATACTAAATGATCAAGTGCTAGGCTAACGGAATGGGTCATGTCAATCACATCATTCTCCTAATGATGTGATCCCATTAATCAAATAACAACACATGTCTATGGTTAGGAAACATAACCATCTTTGATTAATGAGCTAGTCAAGTAGAGGCATACTAGTGACTATATGTTTGTCTATGTATTCACACATGTATCATGTTTCCGGTTAATAAAATTCTAGCATGAATAATAAACATTTATCATGATATGAGGAAATAAATAATAACTTTATTATTGCCTCTAGGGCATACTTCCTTCAATACCAACACACAGGACAAGGGCCAGTGGCGCAAGGGTAAACCGCCCCAGCGTGGTGGAGGACCAAGTCCTAATCCGAAGCGCCTGTCTTATCTGTTAAACTAGCCTTGCCCAAAGCACGGGACGCAGGACAAACCGTCCACGCACCTCTGGAAAGATTGTTATATCATGCAGGAGTTCAAAAATTCCGACTTTTTCGGTATGATCACGGACCGGGCGGCGGTTCAGGCCCTGGATCTCATGGGCCGGGTTACGGTGGAGGCAGTTCCGGTTCTGGTTTTCACGGTAATCAGAAAGGACATGGTAATCAAGGCAATCAGGGCAATCAAGGTGGTTATAATCATCATGGCAATCAGCAGCAGTCGGGTTACCAGAGCAACCCGAAGCAGTTGAATAGTGGACAGTACCATGTCTTCACCACCAGCCTGTGTAAGCGCGATCAGAAGCTTCATAAAAGGGCAGTGAACTCCGTTGAACCGGCGGTGCCCCGTTATTTACGCTGGTCTGAACAATCCATTGTGCGGAGGTTATCAAAGGTCTCCTTCAAGTCATCTATCAATGTCTCCTTCTTTCTAGATTTCACCACAATATCATCCACATAAGCATGAACATTGCGGCCAATCTGATCATGAAGACAATTCTGCACACAGCGCTGATAAGTCGCCTGGGCACTCTTGAGCCCAAAAGGCATAGATACATAGCAGAAGGCTCCAAAAGGAGTTATAAACATTGTCTTATCCTGGTCCTTAACTGCCATTTTGATCTGATGGTAACCAGAATATGCATCCAGAAAACTCAAACGCTCACAACCCGCCGTAGCATCAATAATTTGATCAATACGAGGGAGGGCAAAAGGGTCTGCTGGACAGGCCTTGTTGAGATCTGTGTAGTCCACACACATACACCATTTTTAAAGTGTCGTTCTTCTTAAGTACCAGCACCGGATTAGCCAACCATTCAGGATGAAATACTTCAACGATGAATCCAGCTGCCAAGAGCCTGGCTACCTCTTCACCAATAGCCTTGCATCTTTCTTCATCGAACCGGCGAAGAAACTGCTTGACCGGTTTAAACTTGGGATCAACATTAAGTGTGTGCTTAGCGAGTTCCCTCGGTACACCTGGCATGTCAGAAGGCTTCCATGCAAAGATGTCCCGGTTCTCACGGATGAACTCGATGAGCGTGCTTTCCTATTTCGGATCCAAGTTAGCGCTGATGCTAAATTTCTTGGATGAATTGCCAGGAACGAAATCAACAAGCTTAGTCTCATCAGCCGATTTAAACTTCAAGGCCGGTTCATGATCTGTAGTTGGCTTTTTCAGAGAAGTCATATCCACCGGGTCAATGTTGTCCTTGTAGAACTTCAACTCCTCTGTCGCACAAACCGACTCAGCATATGCCGCATCACCTTCTTCACATTCTAAAGCGATCTTGCGACTCCCATGTACTGTGATAGTCCCCTTATGACCCGGCATCTTGAGCTGCAAATAGACATAACAGGGCCTTGCCATGAACTTAGCATAAGCCGGCCGTCCAAACAGGGCATGATACGGGCTCTTAATTTTCACCACTTCAAAGGTCAACGTTTCTGATCTTGAATCATGCTCATCACCAAAAGCAACATCCAGAGCTATCTTACCAACTGGATACGCCGATTTACCGGGCACCACACCATGGAAGACCGTATTGGACGGTTTAAGATTTTTATCTGTTAGCCCCATGCGACGGAATGTTTCATAATAAAGGATATTGATACTACTCCCCCCATCCATGAGTACTTTGGTGAACTTATAAAGCTTTATATAAAAATCACTTGGGGGCTTGGTTGTATTTGAACCATAGCTACACCTCTTGATCGGTGCAAAGCCACCAGAAAAATCACTTGGGGGCTTGTTCGTATTCGAACCATAGTCACACCTCTTGATCGGCTCACAGCCAAATTACTACGGGGCCAAAGAGAGTGTTGCATAAGAACAACTCAAACATAGGCTACCACTGAGTACATCTCAAAATATTGCTTGGGGATTCTTTGCTATCGCAATGAACAAAGAACCTACACTTGTAATAGGCTATCAAGCCATGGCTTGGAAGCCTGGTGTATACACCTAAAACCCCGGGTTAGCCTGCCTTTTTAAGTAAGTCACTTCGTCCAGGTAAACCTGGTATGACCCGCCGAACTTCGACAAGTCAATCTGATAAGACCCTGAACTTGTCAAGGTTAAAACAACGATTGGTTAAGGATTGAGGAACATCTTAAAAGGCTTTGTGAAATGGTTTAACTCAGTGGCCTGGCAGCCCATGAAAAGCCTCGAATTTGGGGCCTGGCAGCCCGTGAAAAGCCTCGACTACAAGTTTTCATATGTTTTTATTTGAAAAGCTTTTCCTCCTTTTTATGAGATTTATAAAGTTTTTTGATCGACCGGCATTCATTAGCCCGGCTTGACTTTCAACTACAAGTTGTCAGTACATGATCAGTTATAATCCGGAGATTATTAACCCGGTCTTGTTTCGACTATGAGTCGCCAGAATTGAACATGGAAAACCGGTGTTTATCACAACCCAGAACGGTTTTATCATAAACCGGCACAATATGAAAGGAGTTATTATACTCAAAATTAGGGTTATTACCCTTACTACAAAGTTGGTCAGCCAACATTATGACTCAAGGTCACAGGTATCAATTATTTTCATATTAGATTATCTTTTTTACAGATTTGGTTATAAACCCTGGCTATATATGTGGGCATCATGACCCATCCGGCGGTAAACCGCTAGGACACTATAAACTTCTTGTGTGCAGGAATAGCTTGAATAAATCGCTACGGATTATGAACATCATATGTCTTAAGCATGGTGGATGAACAAGTGTCAGGCACAAATAAATATGCACGATGGCATAGCAGACCAAGTGTGTTAACTAGCCTATTACAAGGCGTTTCAGTGCCCAAAAGGATAATTGTTTTTTCGACAAACATTGCAGCACGTGGAAGACTAAACCGGCCTCCGGATCATGATTCCTCACCAGCTTGACTTGACGGTTGCGGATCACCTTGCACTGGTTCATCATCCTCCTCTCTACCCAGTGGCTGGAAGTCAATGGTTGCCCAGTCGATCCCAGTTAGGGCTTGGAATACAGCTTCATCGCTTATAAGGGTGGACGGTTCAATATCAGGGGCATAGGTGTGCTTACGGATTGGCGGGATAAGATTTTGCGCTTCAGGGGTTGGTGCAACAACCCGTTTCTTTTTGTCGTCATAACTCGCCTGGTAATATGAGAGATCAGCCTCTTCGGCCAATTGACAAGCCAGTGGACGTACTTCCTGGTTTATGGCTCGGAGGTCATCATTGCCAAATTCTGATCCGTCTTCTTTTAAGCTGGGATAGCCTTTAGCCACTTCAACCGGATCAAGGTCAGGTACCCATGCTTTTTCCTGGGTTAGTGCGGTCAGAGCACCCGCCCTTGCAGCAGACCTCTTTAGCTCTTCTACCCGGGCAGGCAGCATAGACAACCTTTCTAAGGTTTCCTTGATTAAAGTGGGGGGAGGCTTGTTGTGTGAAGCGGTACAGATGATCCGTTGCGCACCGGTATATAACTGCTCTATAAGAGTATAGGCAGCCTTCAATTTCTTCTGTACGTCAAAGCCCAGATGACTAATGCGAGTCCTTGCAAATTACAAGCATCAGTAAACCGGCAATGTATGGGAAGATATGTTGAAGATGTGAAGCAAGGATGTTTACCAAACACAGCAGCCGTCATGGCATGTATCTGCCGCTTTACACCAGTCAGCTCATCTACCACTGGTTTAAGAGCTGCTTCTGCGTCCTCGGCTCTTTTTTGCAAAGCGGATTTTCCGTGTCCCAATCCGCCCGCTCTTTATTGAAATTCCCCTTCAGCTTTTCCATAGCGGCTAAGGTGTTGGTCAACTCATCTTTGGCCTTGGAGGTTTCGGCTTGCTGGGACTTGATATTCTCTTGCAGATCAGCGGTTTGAGCTTCCTTTTTGCTCAGCTCAGCCTATAAGATATAGATATATCATGAGTTGGCTGTACGTATTTGAAGTACCAAGCACATAACAAGTTGTGCACATGATACTTGGGGGCTAATGTTGGGGAACGTAGCAGAAATTCAAAATTTTCTATGCATCACCAAGATCAATCTATGGAGTAACTAGCAACGAGAGAGAGGGGAGTGCATATTCATACCCTTGAAGATCGCTATGCGGAAGCATTGCAAGAAAGCGGTCGGTGGAGTCGTTCACTAAGCGATTCAGATCGCGGCCGAATCCGATCTAAGCACCGAACAACGGTGCCTCCGCGTTCAACACACGTTCAGCCCGGGGACGTCTCCTCCTTCTTGATCCAGCAAGGGGAGAGGAGAAGTTGAGGGAGAGCTCCGGCAGCACAACGGCGTGGTGGTGGAGCTTGCAGTTCTCCGGCAAACCTTCGCCAAGCACTACGGAGGAGGAGGAGGTGTTGGGGAGGGAGAGGGCTGCGCCAGGGGAAGGGTGAAGCTCCCATGCGCCTCCCCACTATATATAGGGGTGGAGGGGGCTGGTTTCTTGCCCTCCAAGTCCATTGGGGCGTTGGCAAAGGTGGGAGGAAAGAAATCCCGTCATTTCCTTCCCCACCGGTTGTTATCCCCCTTTTTTAGGGATCTTGATCTTATCCCTTCGGGATATGATCTTATTCTTTCTAAGGGGGGATCTTGGTGTGCCTTGACCAGGGGTGTGGGGCCATGCCCCCAATATCCACGTTCATGTGGGTCCCCCCATGCAGGTGGGCCCCACTCCGGAACCTTCTAGAACCTTCCCGGTACAATACCGAAAAATCCCGAACATTTTCCGGTGGCCAAAATAGGACTTCCCATATATAAATCTTTACCTCCGGACCATTCCGGAACTCCTCGTGACGTCCGGGATCTCATCCGGGACTCCGAACAACATTCGGTATATGCACAATAATTCCCATAACAACTCTAGCGTCACCGAACCTTAAGTGTGTAGACCCTACGGGTTCGGGAATCATGCAGACATGACCGAGACAGCTCTCTGGCCAATAACCAACAGCGGGATCTGGATACCCATGTTGGCTCCCACATGTTCCAAGATGATCTCATCGGATGAACCATGATGTCAAGGATTCAAGCAATCCCGCATACAATTCCCTTTGTCAATCGGTACGTTACTTGCCCGAGATTCGATCGTCGGTATCCCAATACCTCGTTCAATCTCGTTACCGGCAAGTCACTTTACTCGTTCCGTAATGCATGATCCCGTGACTAACTACTTAGTCACATTGAGCTCATTATGATGATGCATTACCGAGTGGGCCCAGAGATACCTCTCCGTCACACGGAGTGACAAATCCCAGTCTCGATTCGTGCCAACCCAATGACACTTTCGGAGATACCGTAGTGCACCTTTATAGCCACCCGATTCGTTGTGACGTTTGGCACACCCAAAGCATTCCTATGGTATCCGGGAGTTGCACAATCTCATGGTCTAAGGAAATGATACTTGACATTAGAAAAGCTTTTAGCAAACGAACTACACGATCTTGTGTTATGCTTAGGATTGGGTCTTGTCCATCACATCATTCTCCTAATGATGTGATCCCGTTCTCAATGACATCCAATGTCCATGGTCAGGAAACCATAACGTCAACTAGAGGCTCACTAGGGACATGTTGTGGTCTATGTATTCACACATGTATTACGATTTCCAGTTAATACAATTATAGCATGAACAATAGACAATTATCATGAACAAGGAAATATAATAATAACCATTTTATTATTGCCTCTAGGGCATATTTCCAACAGTCTCCCACTTGCACTAGAGTCAATAATCTAGTTCACATCACTATGTGATCGTAATGAATCCAACACCCATGGGGTTTGATCATATCTCGCTTGTGAGAGAGGTTATTAGTCAATGGGTCTGAACCTTTCAGATCCATGTGTGTTTACATATCTCTATGTCATCTTGTAGATGCAGCTACCACGCACTATTTGGAACTATTCCAAATAACAGTTCTACTATATGAATCCGGTTTACTATTTAGAGTCATCCAGATTAGTGTCAAAGTTTGCATCGACGTAACCCTTTACGACGAACTATTTTACCACCTCCATAATCGAGAAAAATTCCTTAGTCCACTAGTCACTAAGGATAACTTTGACCGCTATCCTGTGATCCATTTCTGGATCACTCTTGTACCCCTTGACTGACTCATGGCAAGGCACACTTCAGGTGCAGCACACAACATAGCATACTGTAGAGCCTACGTCTAAAGCATAGGGGACGACCTTCGTCCTTTCTCTCTCTTTAGCCGTGGTCAGGTCTTGAGTCTTACTCAATACTCACACCTTATAACACAGCCAAGAACTTCTTATTTGCCGATCTATTTTGAACTCCTTCAAAATCTTGTCACGATATGTATTCATTTGAAAGTACTATCAGCGATTTTGATCTATCCTTATAGATCTTGATGCTCAATGTTCAAGTATCTTAATCCAGGTTTTCCATTGAAAACACTTTTCAAATAACCCTATATGCTTTCGGAGAATTCTACATCATTTCGATCAACAATATGTCAACAACATATACTCATCGAAATGCTATAGTGCTCCCACTCACTTCTTTGGAAATACAAGTTTCCAATAAACTTTGTATAAACCCAAAATCTTTGATCATCTCATCAAAGCATATATTCCAACTCCGAGATGCTTACTCCAGTCCTTAGAAGGATTCTGGAGCTTTGCATACTTGTTAGCATCTTTTAGGATTGACAAAACCTTCTGGTTGTATCACATACAACCTTTCCTCTAGAAAATCGTTGAGGAAACAATGTTTTGACATCCTATCTGCAAGATTTCATAAATAATGCAGGAACTGCTAATATAATTTCAACAGACTCTTAGCATCGCTACGAGTGAGAAAGTCTCATCATAGTCAACTCCTTGAACTTGTCGGAAAACATCTCAATGACAAGTCAAGCTTTCTTAATGGTGATACTTACCATCATTGTCCGTCTTCCTTTTAAAATCCATCTATGCCCAACAGCCTTACGACCATCAAGTAGTTCTTCCAAAGTCTATACTTTGGTTTCATACATGGATCCTCTCTCGGATTTTATGGCCTCGAGCCATTCGTCGGAATCCGGGCCCACCATCGCTTCTCCATAGCTCGTAGGTTCATTGTTGTCTAGCAACATGACCTTCAAGACAGGATTACCGCACCACTCTGAAGCAGTACGCGTCCTTGTAGACCTACGAGGTTTGGTAGTGACTTGATCCGAAGTTTCATGATCACTATCATCAGCTTCCACTTCAACTGGTGTAGGCGCCACAAGAACAACTTCCTGTGCCCTGCTACACACTAGTTGAAGTGACGGTTCAATAACCTCATCAAGTCTCCACCATCCTCCCACTCAATTCTTTCGAGAGAAACTTTTCCTCGAGAAAGGACCCGATTCTAGAAACAATCCCTTTTGCTTCGGATCTGAGATAGGAGGTATACCCAACTATTTTGGGTGTCCTATGAAGATGCATTTATCCGCTTTGGGTTCGAGCTTATCAGCTGAAACTTTTTCACATAAGCGTCGCAACCCCAAACTTTATAAGAAATGACAGCTTAGGTTTCTCTAAACCATAGTTCATACGGTGTCATCTTAATGGAATTGTGTGGTGCCCTATTAAAGTGAATGCGGTTGTGTCTAATGCCTAACCCATAAGCGATAGTGTTAATTCGATAAGAGACATCATGGTATGCACCATATCCAATAGGGTGCATTATGATGTTCGGACACACCATCACACTATGGTGTTCCAGCGGTATTAGTTGTGAAACAATTTCCACAATGTCTTAATTGTGTGCCAAACTCGTAACTCAGATATTTATCTCTATGATCATATCATAGACATTTTATCCTCTTGTCACGACGATCTTCAACTTCACTCTGAAATTACTTGAACCTTTCAATAATTCAGATTTGTGTTTCATCAAGTAAATATACTAAGAATCTACTCAAATCATCTCGTGAAGTAAGAGCATAACGATATTCATCAAGTGCCTCGGCACTCATTGGATTGCACACATCAAATGTATTACTTCCAACAAGTTGCTCTCTTGTTCCATCTCACTTTGAAAACGAGGCCTTTCAGTCATCTTGCCCATGTGGTATGATTTGCATGTCTCAAGTGATTCAAAACAAGTGAGTCCAAGCGATCCATCTGCATGGAGTTTCTTCATGCGTATATACCAATAGACGTGGTTCGCATGTCTCAATCTTTTCAAAAGAGTGAGTCAAAGATCCATCAATATGGAGCTTCTTCATGCGTTTATACCAATATGACTTAAGTGGCGATTGCACAAGTATGTGGTACTATCATTACTATCTTATATCTTTTGGCATGAACATGTGTATCACTACGATTGAGATTCAATAAACCATTCATTTTAGGTGCAAGACCGTTGAAGGTATTATTCAAATAAGCAGAGTAACCATTATTCTCCTTAAATGAATAATCGTATTGCGATAAACATAATCCAATCATGTTTATGCTCAACGCAAACACCAAATAACAATTATTTAGGTTTAACACCAATCTCGATGGTAGAGGGAGCAAAGCGATGCTTGATCACATCAACCTTGGAAACACTTCCAACACACATCGTCATCTCACCTTTAGCTAGTCTCCGTTTATTCCGTAGCTCTTTTATTTGAGTTACTAACACTTAGCAACCGAACCGGTATCTTAATACCCTGGTGCTACTAGGAGTACTAGTAAAGTACACATTAATACAATGTATATCAATATACTTCATCAACCTTGCCAGCCTTCTCATCTACCAAGTATCTAGGGTAGTTCTGCTTCAGTGATCGTTCCCTCATTATAGAAGCACTTAGTCTCGGGTTTGGGTTCAACCCTGGGTTTCTTCACTAGAGCAGCAACTGATTTGTCGTCTCATGAAGTATCCCTTCTTGCCCTTGCCCTTCTTGAAACTAGTGGTTTTACTAACCATCAACAATTGATGCTCCTACTCGATTTCTACTTTCGCGGTGTCAAACATCACGAATTGCTCAAGGATCATCATGTCTATCCCTGATATGTTATAGTTCATTGCGAAGCTCTATTAGCTTGGTGGCAGTGACTATGGAGAACCATCACTATCTCATCTGGAAGATTAACTCCCACTCGATTCAAGTGATTGTAGTACTCAGACAATCTGAGCACATGCTCAATGATTGAGCTTTTCTCCCTTAGTTTGCAGGTTAAGAAACTTGTCAGAGGTCTCATACCTCTTGACGTGGGCACGAGCCTGAAATCCTAATTTCAGCTCTTGGAACATCTCATATGTTCTGCGACGTTTCAAAAAATGTCTTCGCTGCCTCAATTCTAAACCGTTTAACATTACACAAAACTATCACGTAGTCATCAAAACGTGTATGTCAGATGTTCGCAACATCCACAAACGACGCTCGAGGTTCAGCACACCGAGCAGTGCATTAAGGACATAAGCCTTCTGTGCAGCAATGAGGACAATCCTCACTATACGGACCCAGTCCACATAATTGCTACTATCAACTTTCAACTAAAATTTTCTCTAGGAACATATCTTAAACAGTATAACTAAAGCGCAAGCTACGACATAATTTGCAAAGTCCTTTTGACTATGTTCATGATAATTAAGTTCATCTAATGAACTCCCACTCAGATAGACATCCCTCTAGTCATCTAAGTGATACATGATCTGAGTCAACTAGGCCGTGTCCGATCATCACGTGAGACGGACTAGTCATCATCGGTGAACATCTCCACGTTGATCGTATCTACTATACGACTCATGTTCGACCTTTCGGTCTCTTGTGTTCCGAGGCCATGTCTGTACATGCTAGGCTCGTCAAGTCAACCTAAGTGTTTTGCATGCGTAAATCTGGCTTACACTCGTTGTATGTGAACGTTAGAATCTATCACACCCGATCATCACGTGGTGCTTCGAAACAACGAACTTTACATAGCGGTGCACGCTTAGGGGAACACTTTCTTGAAATTTTAATGAGGGGTCATCTTATTTATGCTACCGTCGTTCTAAGCAAATAAGATGTAAACATGACAAACATCACATGCAAATCATAAAGTGACATGATATGGCCAATATCATCTTGCGCCTTTGATCTCCATCTTGAGGCACGACATGAACACCTTCGTCACCGGCATGACACCATGATCTCCATCATCGTGTCTTCATGAAGTTGTCTCACCAACTATTACTTCTACTACTATGGCTAACGGTTTAGCAATAAAGTAAAGTAATCACATGGCATTTTCAATGACACGCAGGTCATACAATAAATTAAGACAACTCCTATGGCTCCTGCCGGTTGTCATACTCATCGACATGCAAGTCGTGATTCCTATTACAAGAACATGATCAATCTCATACATCACATATATCATTCATCACATTCTTTTGGCCATATCACATCACATAGCATACCCTACAAAAACAAGTTAGACGTCCTCTAATTGTTGTTGCATGTTTTACGTGGCTGCTATGGGTTTCTAGCAAGAACATTTCTTACCTACGCAAAAGCCACAACGGTGATATGCCAATTGTTATTTACCCTTCATAAGGACCCTTTTCATCGAATCCGATCCGACTAAAGTGGGAGAGACTGGCACCCGCTAGCCACCTTTATGCAACAAGTGCATGTCAGTCGGTGGAACCTGTCTCACGTAAGCGTACGTGTAAGGTCGGTCCGGGCCGCTTCATCCCACGATGCCGCCGAATCAAGATAGGACTAGTAACGGTAAGCAAATTGAACAAACCAACGCCCACAACTACTTGTGTTCTACTCGTGCATAGAATCTACGCAATAGACCTAGCTCATGATACCACTGTTGGGGAACGTAGCAGAAATTCAAAATTTTCTACGCATCACCAAGATCAATCTATGGAGTAACTAGCAACGAGAGAGAGGGGAGTGCATCTTCATACCCTTGAAGATCGCGATGCGGAAGCGTTGCAAGAACGCGGTCGGTGGAGTCGTTCACTAAGCGATTCAGATCGCGGCCGAATCCGATCTAACCACCGAACAACGGTGCCTCCGCGTTCAACACACGTACAGCCCAGGGACGTCTCCTCCTTCTTGATCCAGCAAGGGGAGAGGAGAAGTTGAGGGAGATCTCCGGCAGCACGACGGCGTGGTGGTGGAGCTTGCAGTTCTCCGGCAGAGCTTCGCCAAGCACTACTACGGAGGAGGAGGTGTTGGGGAGGGAGAGGGCTGCGCCAGGGGAAGGGTGAAGCTCCCATGCGCCTCCCCACTATATATAGGGGTGGAGGGGCTGGTTTCTTGCCCTCCAAGTCCATTGGGGCGTTGGCAAAGGTGGGAGGAAAGAAATCCCATCATTTCCTTCCCCACCGATTATTATCCCCCTTTTTTAGGGATCTTGATCTTATCCCTTCGGGATATGATCTTATTCTTTCTAAGGGGGGATCTTGGTGCGCCTTGACCAGGGGTATGGGGCCTTTCCCCCACTACCCACGTTCATGTGGGTCCCCCATGCAGGTGGGCCCCACTCCGGAACCTTCTAGAACCTTCCCGGTACAATACCGAAAAATCCCGAACATTTTCCGGTGGCCAAAATAGGACTTTCCATATATAAATCTTTACCTCCGGACCATTCCGGAACTCCTCGTGACGTCCGGGATCTCATCCGGGACTCCGAACAACATTCGGTAACTGCACACTAATTCCCATAACAACTCTAGCGTCACCGAACCTTAAGTGTGTAAACCCTACGGGTTAGGGAATCATGCAGACATGACCGAGACAGCTCTCTGGCCAATAACCAACAGCGGGATCTGGATACCCATGTTGGCTCCCACATGTTCCACGATGATCTCATCGGATGAACCACGATGTCAAGGATTCAAGCAATCCCGCATACAATTCCCTTTGTCAATCGGTACGTTACTTGCCCGAGATTCGATCGCCGGTATCCCAATACCTCGTTCAATCTCGTTACCGGCAAGTCACTTTACTCGTTCGTAATGCATGATCCCGTGACTAACTACTTAGTCACATTGAGCTCATTATGATGAT
This sequence comes from Aegilops longissima, assembly GCA_021605205.1. Taxonomy (NCBI): domain Eukaryota; kingdom Viridiplantae; phylum Streptophyta; class Magnoliopsida; order Poales; family Poaceae; genus Aegilops; species Aegilops longissima. The sequence goes on along the minus strand of CM038677.1, from coordinate 499,057,299 downwards.
GCATTACCGAGTGGGCCAGAGATACCTCTCCGTCACACGGAGTGACAAATCCAGTCTCGATTCGTGCCAACCCAATGACACTTTCGGAGATACCGTAGTGCACCTTTATAGCCACCCAGTTACATTGTGACGTTTGGCACACCCAAAGCATTCCTACGGTATCCGGGAGTTGCACAATCTCATGGTCTAAGGAAATGATACTTGACATTAGAAAAGCTTTTAGCAAACGAACTACACAATCTTGTGCTATGCTTAGGATTGGGTCTTGTCCATCACATCATTCTCCTAATGATGTGATCCCGTTATCAATGACATCCAATGTCCATGGTCAGGAAACCATAACCATCTATTGATCAACGAGCTAGTCAACTAGAGGCTCACTAGGGACATGTTGTGGTCTATGTATTTACACATGTATTACGGTTTCCAGTTAATACAATTATAGCATGAACAATAGACAATTATCATGAACAAGGAAATATAATAATAACCATTTTATTATTGCCTCTAGGGCATATTTCCAACAGCTAATGCATATTTGCTCGTTATCAGAAATTTCTACAAGTCCCAAGCACAATACAAGTATTACTCTTGGCACTTGGGGTCTAATGTATGTTTGTTCAAAGTAACATGATGGGCATTCTTCTAAAAGTCCCGGTTCATCTTCGTAAGTTAAACCGGTCCTTGGAGGATAAGTATGCAAAGTTGAAATATTACAAAGTCCCGGTTTAGACCAACATCATAAACCGGTACTTGGGGGCTACTGGGGTTGATATTTGGAATTGGACTTTAGAGAAAAATAGTTATGCAGTTACCTCATATCGCTCCTTCATCAGATTCAGTAAACCGACCTCGTAGTCGCTGTTTGTGTATAGACGGTTTAAGAGGCCAGAATGAAGGTCTTGAGCATTGAGGTGAATACAGCTTGATAAATCGGTGTTCCATTTGCCTTTGCCCATAGCAGAAAGCTCATCCTTGGCCCTATGCTTCGATAAAGCGACATGATTTCCCGGAGCAGTGTGGCCGAAGCCAGTGATCATGATGTCCTCTTCTTTATCACCAGCAGCCTTTACTGGAGTTGACGGCTTATCAGCAGCCTTAGCTGGACTTGCCGTTTTATCGTCAGTATAGACCGGACTAGTTGGTTTGTCAGCATGGCTCGTGGTATCAACTTCTGCTCGTTCAACAACAAAATCATAATCTTCTGGCGGCGGGTCATTAAGCATGGCGTCAGCATTGGCATCTTCTGAATCTAGAGTTTTTTCCGGTTCAACAGCCATATTGTCACCAGCCGGTTTATTTATCCGGGCCTTCTTGCTAGGTCTCAATTTAGCACTGAGAAGAACAAACACAAAGATCAGTACAACATGCAAATATAACACATCAAGGATGAAATTAAGAGCGTAACTCACCCAGGAACTGTCTTGAGGGCTGGAAGTTGTGTGGCTGTTGACTCGCCAGAGGAGGACTAAGGTGTTCCCTGATAATTCGAATCAGAAGGATTAAGAGGCTGTCGAAAACAACCCGCCTTGGGGCAAGAAGTGTCAAGAGTATAAGAGACCTCTGATCGATGTTTCCGAACCGGAGTGTTCGGTAAACCGATGAAGGTAACTACCTGGCCGCTATGCCGGGTTGTGCGGCGGGCTTCGTGTTGCTGCTTCTTCAAAAGAAAGTTTGGGTCCAAGTGAGCTAGGGGGTGAGAAAATTTTATTTTCCAGTTTGCTTAACGGATTTTCTGGGTTGGCAGAGGATTTGAACCGGAGGAAAGGATAATTACCTCTACGTCGTCAGCTTGGCTGCCTTCAGCATCATCCTGGTAATAGTCATTGTCAATGAGGTGTATGAAAAATGAGCCAAGAGAGTCAAGTTCTACCTCTGAATCCGGATTAGCCAAGTCAGCATCAGCATTCAGTTCAGAAGACTCAGCGGTCCTCTTCTTGGCAGGTTTCTTGGTAGCCTTGGTCTTCTGGCGAAGTGGTTTTGCCGGTTTATCCTGTGGTTTTGCCGGTTTATCATGTGGTTTTTTCTTCCAGAATGGGTCATCGCCTTGTCAAAGATGGACAAAATTTTGAGACAATATTTAAAAAGAGCAAGCGAAAGCAACAAGTTGTGATTCTTACAGTTGGCGGTTTATTAAAAATGCAGAAAGGGAGTAATCTGGTTTGGCTGCAGATAGCTTCCGGTTCATTCAGTATCTTTTTGACAGCCTCAGTAACTTCAGCTTCCATTAGCTGAATGTCGATATGTCGTTGAGGATCTTTCAAACTCCCGGTGTATTCACACATTAGCCGGGGCGTTGGCTTAAGGGCAATATGCTCCAAGTTATCCAACAACGAGCAAGGTCAACACCTGTTAAACCGTTTGCCATGAAGGCTCTAAGCTTTGACAGTTGTGGAGCATAGTTGGACCTTTTCTTTGCAGTTAATCTCTGGGGAAAAGGATGTGTATTGCTAAGACGGTGAGGGCGGTAACCCGACAAAGGATTTTTATCAGTTGGAGATGTGTCTTTGCAATAAAACCAGGTCTGGTTCCACTCTTTAGGGTGACTGTGAAGCTTGGCGTGAGGGAAGCTGACATCCTTCCTCTTTTGAACCGCCATTCTGCCAAGCTCAGTATTGGGTCCATCTGTGAACTCTGTGCGACGGTTTAAATAGAAGAAATCCCTAATCAATTCAACTATGGGCTCCTCTTGAAGATAAGCCTCACAAAAGACTTGGAAATGGCAGATGTTGGACACAGAGTTTGGGCCAATGTCCTGAGGGTGGAGCTGAAAACTGGCAAGCACATCTCAGAAAAACTTTGAACCGGGAGGACTAAAGCCTCGACCCAGATGGTCAACGAAAACAACTACTTCTTCGTTCTTGGGTTCAGGAGGATTTTCTAGACCGGGGGCCCTCCAGTGGATGATCTCTTTCTTGGCTAAAGCGCCAGTTGTGACACATCTGTCTAATTGATCTTCAGTGACCCGGGAAGGAACCCAGTTGCATTCATAGACTTGTTTGGCCATTTCAATGGAAGCTGAAACATAGTTATTGCTGGTTTAAGATTTATAATGAACAAGTATAAAGCGATGCAAGTTGAAGCAGAGGTGTACGCATATTATTAAACCGGAATATGACATTACTAAACCGGAGTCTGATATTGCTAAGCCGGAATCTTATAATGGAGAAGGTGCAAAGATAAATGAAACAGCGGTTTAAGAGGGGACTAATGGTACCTACCGGATTATCATTTTTTCAAAGTTAAACTGCCTATGTTGGTATGGAAGGTACAGTTCTAAAGTACCTAAGTGAAGGAAAAACAAGTTTCGCAGATTGATGTGATAATTTCAGGTCTGCGGTGTGACAGAAAACTAGAAAATATACAGACCTAATTTCAAGTGCTTGAACAGTTCATCAAGTTCAAGTGAGTTTTCATATAAAGGAGATGCTCCAATAAGGAAAAAAGGGGATTATGGCTACGGCCGCACAAGAAGTATCAGATCCAAACTAGCTGTTTCTGCTACTAAGAACAGGGAAGAACGGCGCCGGAGCTTCAATAAACTCTGATGAACACTGAAACCCTAATGGTGGATCTAGAGCGAGGAAAAGAGGAACTTACTGATGCTGAGGGAACAGCGGAGGAGCGCCGCATTTCTCTAGTGCGGTCAGGTTGATGCAGCGGTCGTCGTTGGGGCGGAAGCGAAGGTCGACGATGGCGGCAGAGCTCCAATGGTTGGGCATTGCGAGGAAGAGGACGATGTGAAGGGGCATAAAGGGGAAAAGTTAAAAGGACCCCTCGGCCTTATTTATAAGGTGAATGGATAAGTGGCAAGCGCGAGAATCGAGGAGCCCAAAAATGAGATATATGACAGCTCTATCGCCTCGATTGTCGGAGGCTCATTAATGAAGGTGAGTTATGTGCAATTTCTAAATAGATGACGTCATGGCGGTTTATCATGATCTTGAAAGATGACGTCATGGCGGTTTACAAGATTTATGCTAAGGTACTGAAGAAGAAATTTTCTTAAGTATTGAAGATTGACATGAACCAGTTCAAATCAATATGGGGCCTAATGTTGGGGATATTACTACTGGGCGTAAACCGGCCAGAGGCCGGGCTATCCCCATAATGGATTATTATATCTGAAGCCCGTGAAGATCAAGATGGAGGCGCTTTATGAAGGCCCAGGGCCCAAAGTCAGTTTAAAGGTCTGTAGATGTAAACCGACATTGATATGTAAACTTGTGTTGTAAGATAGAAAGAGCAGAGACCGAGCCGGACACGTTTATGAGCCGGCCTCGGAACCCTGTAAACCGGCGGGCGTCAACCCATGTATATAAGGGGACGACCCGGCGGCGGTTTAGGGACAACAAACAACAACTCGAGAGCCAGGCATAGCGAATTCGCTCCTTGGTCATCGAAACCCTAGCAATTCCACAACAACTGGATTAGGCCTTTACCTTCACCGCAAGGGGTCGAACCAGTATAAACTCTCTGCGTCCCTTGTCCGCTTTAACCCCTTTAAGCTAACCCGTCGCGATGGCTCCACGACTAAGTCCTTTCTCTAGGACATCTGCCGTGACAAAACCACGACATGCATGGTTCGCAAGCATCAAGTGATTCATAGTCAAGTGATTCCAAAATCCCATCATCATGGAGTTTCTTCATGCGCTTTACACCAATATGACCTAAACGGCAGTGCCACAAATAAGTTGCACTATCATTATTACATTTTCATCTTTTGGCTTCAATATTATGAATATGTGTATCACTACGATCGAGATCCAACGAACCATTTTCATTGGGTGTATAACCATAGAAGGTTTTATTCACTTTAACAAAACAACAATTATTCTCTAACTTAAATGAATAACCGTATTGCAATAAACATGATCAAATCATATTCATGCTCAACGCAGACACCAAATAACCAATTCTTTAGGTTCAACACTAATCTCGAAAGTATAGGGAGTGTGCGATGATGATCATATCAATCTTGGAACCACTTCCAACTCTCATCGTCACTTCACCCTTAACTAGTCTCTGTTCATTCTGCAACTCCCGTTTCAAGTTACTAATCTTAGCAACTGAACTAGTATCAAATACCGAGGGTTCGCTATAAACACTAGTAAAGTACACATAAATAACATGTATATCCAATATACCTTTGTTCACTTTGCCATCCTTCTTATCCGTCAAGTATCTAGGGTAGTTCCGCTTCCAATGACCAGTCCTTTTGCAGTATAAGCACTCAGTCTCAGGCTTAGGTCCAAACTTCGGTTTCTTCTCTTGAGCAGCAACTTGTTTGTTGTTATTTTTGAAGTTCCCCTTTGCCCTTTTCCTTGAAACTAGTGGTCCTCTTAACCATCAACACTTGATGCTCTTTCTTGATTTCTACCTTCGCCAATTTCAGCATCGCGAAGAGCTCGGGAATTACTTTCGTCATCCCTTGCATGTTATAGTTCATCACGAAGTTCTATTAACTTGGTGATAGTGACTAGAGAACTTTGTCAATTACTATCTTATCTGGAAGATTAACTCCCACTTGATTCAAGCAATTGTAGTACTCAGACAATCTGAGCACATGCTCATTGGTTGAGCTATTCTCCTCCATCTTATAGGCAAAGTACTGTCAGCGGTCTCATACCTCTCGACACGGGCATGAGTATGAAATACCAATTTCAACTCTTCGAACATCTTATATGCTCCATGGCATTCAAAACAATTTTTGAAGTCCCAGTTCTAAGCTGTAAAGCATGGTGCACTTAAACTATCAAGTAGTTATCATATCGAGCTTGCCAAACGTTCATAACGTCTGCGTCTACTCCTGCAATAGTTCTGTCACCTAGCGGTGCATCAAGGACATAATACTTCTGTGCAGCAATGAGGTTAATCCTCAGATCACGGACCAAGTCCGCATCATTGCTACTAACATTTTTCAACTTAGTTTTCTCTAGGAACATATCAAAACATAAACGACGAGCAACAACGCGAGCTATTGATCTACAACATAGATATGCTAATACTACCAGGACTAAGTTCATGATAAATTTAAGTTCAATTAATCATATTACTTTAAGAACTCCCACTTAGATAGACATCCCTCTAATCATCTAAGTGATCACGTGATCCATATCAACTAAACCATGTCCGATCATCACGTGAGATGGAGTAGTTTTCAATGGTGAACATCACTATGTTGATCATATCTACTATATGATTCACGCTCAACCTTTCGGTCTCAGTGTTCCAAGGCCATATCTACATATGCTAGGCTCGTCAAGTTTAACCTGAGTATTTTGCGTGTGCAACTATTTTGCACCCGTTGTATTTGAACGTAGAGCTTATCACACCCGATCATCACGTGGTGTCTCAGCATGAAGAACTTTCGCAACAGTGCATACTCAGGGAGAACACTTATACCTTGAAATTTAGTGAGAGGTCATCTTATAATGCTACCGTCGATCTAAGCAAAATAAGATGCATAACAGATAAACATCACATGCAATCAATATAAGTGATATGATATGGCCATCATCATCTTGTGCTTGTGATCTCCATCTCCGAAGCACCGTCATGATCACCATTGTCACCGGCGCGACACCTTAATCTCCATCGTAGCATCGTTGTTGTCTCGCCGAGTTCAGCACACGTTCAGCTCGGTGACGTCCCGCAAACTCCGATCCAGCAGAGCTTCACAGGAGAGTTCCGTCAGCACGACAACGTGATGACGGTGATGATGTTGCTCCCGACGCAGGGCTTCGCCTAAGCACCCCTACGATATGACCGAGATGGAATATGGTGGACGGGGCACCGCACACGGCTGGAATAGATCAACAGATCAACTTGTGTGTCTATGGGGTGCCCCCCTCCCCCGTATATAAAGGAGTGGAGGAGGGGGAGGGCCGGCCCTCTCTATGGCGCGCCCTAGGGAGTCCTACTCCCACCGGGAGTAGGATTCCCCCTTTCCTAGTAGAACTAGGAGCCCTTCCAAGTAGTAGGAGTAGGAGAGAAGGAAAGGGAAAAGAGAAGAGAAGGAAGGAGGGGTGCCGCCCCTCCCCCTAGTCCAATTCGGACTAAGCTTTGGGGGGGGGGGGCGCAACCTCCTCTCTCTCTTTCCCTTAAAACAGGTCCATATACTCCTCGATGAATTCCCGTAACTCTCTGGTACTCCGAAAAATACCCAAATCACTCAGAACCTTTCTGATGTTCGAGTATAGTCGTCCAATATATCAATCTTTACGTCTCGACCATTTCGAGACTCCTCGTCATGTCCCCGATCTCATCCGGGACTTCGAACTACCTTCGATACATCAAAACACATAAACTCATAATACAAATCGTCACCGAACGTTAAGCGTGCGGACCCTACGGGTTCGAGAACTATGTAGACATGACCGAGACACGTCTCCGGTCAATAACCAATAGCGGAACCTGGATGCTCATATTGGCTCCTACATATTCTACGAAGATCCTTATCGGTCAAACCGCATAACATATGTTGTTCCCTTTGTCATCGGTATGTTACTTGCCCGAGATTCGATCGTCGGTATCTCAATACCTAGTTCAATCTCGTTACCGGCAAGTCTCTTTACTCGTTCTGTAATACATCATTCCGCAACTAACTCATTAGTTACAATGCTTGCAAGGCTTATAGTGATGTGTATTACTGAGTGGGTCCAGAGATACCTCTCCGACAATCAGAGTGACAAATCCTAATCTCGAAATACGCCAACTCAACAAGTGCCTTCGGAGACACCTGTAGATCACCTTTATAATCACCCAGTTACGTTGTGACGTTTGGTAGCACACAAAGTGTTCCTCCGGTAAACGGGAGTTGCATAATCTCATAGTCACAGGAACATGTATAAGTCATGAAGAAAGCAATAGCAATAAACTAAAAGATCATAGTGCTAAGCTAATGAATGGGTCTTGTCCATCACATCATTCTCCTAATAATGTGATCTCGTTCATCAAATGACAACACATGTCTATGGTCAGGAAACATAACCATCTTTGATAAACAAGCTAGTCAAGTAGAGGCATACTAGGGACACTCTGTTTTGCCTATGTATTCACACATGTATCAAGTTTCTGGTTAATACAATTCTAGCATGAATAATAAACATTTATCATGAAATAAGGAAATAAATAATAACTTTATTATTGCCTCTAGGGCATATTTCCTTCACAAGCATCAAGTGAGGAACCTGATAAGGATTATTAGCAAAAAGATACGAATGGTGGCAAGCAAATTATTTGTTTATGCTCTATCCCACACAACAGTGAGCTGTAGGATGGTAACTACAAACTCTGCAGCCTTCTATTTTTACTGCCCATAATGAGTTGTTAGACAACAATGTCTGAATCTTTTTCGTTCCAGTGGTTCCCAAGCAGTTCACTCAAGATTACCTCAAAAGTACATGATTGGTGGACACGCAATGAAGGTTAAAGTATTTCATCCAGACTACAATGAGCATCGAGAAGTCTTAATGAAGACAGTGAAGGATGGACGGGCAACCATCACAAGGGGTTGGCCTAGAGTCGTGCGCACCTTACGCATGGAGGAGGGCACAATATGGGCATTCCGCTTCACCTTATCCAGCAACCAGAATGTCTTTCACCTCTCTCTTTACAGTCTTCAGTACAACTGTGGTTCATCATTCTTTACTTGGTGCTTCTGTAGTTCTTCAGTATATGTACATGTGCATTGAATTGTGGATTCATGGTTGAACCTATATTTGTAATAAACATGGTTGGATATGAAATAAGTGATTGCCTACTTTCAAATTCATAACATGTGATTTTTAAATTAGGTATTAATTGGATTAAATAGGGATTACACTGCACACGGTTTGCGAAAGCGAAACGTCTGCGATATATGTGGAGATCAGAAACGTTTCTAGGATCCACTACGTGTGCGATCAATCTCCACTGCACACATGACTTTATCTTGAAAACTGTTTGCGTTAGGCCACCTTGCGCAAAGCGTTTATCACATAAAAAGTGTGTGTGATGGACAGCCTTTGCCACACAGTTTCTTTCTACGCACCGTGTGTGATGCATTCAATAACGCAAACGATAAAATTATTAATATCGTGTGCAATGGAAACGCTATCACAAACGATTTAATGGGAAAAATTGTGTGTGATTTACCCGTGAACGGAAACGTTTTCCTTGGAGCGACTGTGTGGGATGTACATACAAACGAAAACGTTTAGCGGGGACTCACTGTGTGGGATGTACTTGTGACCGGAAACAATTTCGCTGTATAATTGTATTTTTTTAGCCGTACTGTTTGTATTTTCGTATTTGAGCGCTCGTCGGTCACACACGACCTCATTTTGTCGAACGTGTGTGCCAGGAGGGCATATCCCTAATGGTTTTTGGGTCGTGTGGGAAGGACCCCCCTATCGCCCACACTCACTTGGAGACGGTTCCAAATGTCGTCGCAGAAAGGGATTTTAAACCGTTTGTTTAGGACCGACGCGCACTAGTGAGATGCATCTCATCTGGAAAACTGCTGAAGCGGAAGGCGAATATTGAGCCTTCATTCATGTTTAAGGTCTTTGCAACTTTAGGCCAGTGCCTATGGATGATTGACCGTCCGTCCTTCGTCCTCTTCAGGAACATTTCAATACTGAACCGTGGGTGTTGTATGAAAACCTTCCTTGCCTCCTGACCATAGAGGTGGTTTGAGAAGTAATTATCAGTGAACTGCTTTGGAAAGGCCTGAAAACAAGGATGTGCATAAATATCTTCTCTATATTGGAAATGGGTCAGGTTTGGGTATATGCTTCTCACAAACCGGAGCTTCTCACAACAAGAATGAGTTTCGGTAGCGAACGTCCCATGTTTGGGGACGAAACGATATCCATTACCTCTTATTGCTTCCAAAATGTTCTCGTGTCAACATAGAACAACAGGAGTGTTGTGTGAATTTTTGTGATTTTTCGGGGTTCATTTCGACATTTTTATGCATTAACTTAGTTTTCAATGCATTTATGTGCATAATTCAAATTTGAACTACATGCACATGCTCCAGTGCATATAAATTGGTTGGAAAATCAAATATGTGTCCTTGGGTGCATGCTTAGGTCCCATGCAAGAAATGAGAATGAATTTCAAACACCAGGGCACCGTTGATTGCCGGCAAAACATTGAGATGCCTGGTTTTTAAATTCTAGTAAATCCAAAACTCGTCGGAAATTCATGAAACTTGGCATGCTATCATGGAGCGGCATCAACATGCCGTGGTAAATTTTTTGTCCCATTTGGGGCAGGTTTTGGTATATGCTTCTCACAACAAGCATGATGGTTTTTAGTAGGGAACGTCCCACCTTTGGGGACGAAACGATATCCATTGCCTCTTATTGCTTTCAAATTTTTTTCTCATGTCAACATAGAACAACAGGAGTGTTGTGTGAATTTTTGTGATTTTTTGGGGTTTGTTTGGACATTTTTATGCATTAACTGAGTTTTCAATGCATTTATGTGCACAATTCAAATTTGAACTTCATGCACATGCTCCAGTGCATATAAATTGGTTGAAAAATCAAATGCATGCTTAGGTCCCATGCAAGAAATGGGAATGGATTTCAAACACCAGGGCACCAGTTATTGCCGGCAAAACATTGAGATGCATGGTTTTAAATTCTAGTAAATCCAAAACTCGTCTGAAATTCATGAAACTTGGCATGCTATCTTGAGCGGCATCAACATGCCGTGGTAAAAAAAATTCTCATTTGGGGCAGTTTTGGGTATATGCTTCTCACAAACCAGAGCTTCTCACAACAAGAATGATGGTTTCAGTAGGGAACGTCCCACCTTTGGGGACGAAACGATATCCATTGCCTCTCATTGCTTCCAAAACTTTTCTTGTGTCAACATAGAACAACAAGAGTGTTGTGTGAATTTTTATGATTTTTCAAGGTTCGTTTGGACATTTTTATGTATTAGCTGAGTTTTTATTGCATTTATGTGCATAATTAAAATTTGAACTACATGCACATGCTCCAGTGCATATAAATTGGTTGAAAAAACAAATATGTGTCTTTGGGTGCATGCTTAGGTCCCATGCAAGAAATGGGAATGAATTTCAAGCACCAGGGCACCGTTGGTTGCCTGCAAAACATTGAGATGCCTGGTTTTTAAATTCTAGTAAATCCAAAACTCGTCTGAAATTCATGAAAATTGGCATGCTATCATGAGCGGCATCAACATGCTATAGTATTTTTCGTGTCCATTTTGAGAGAAGGCGCACTCGAATAATGACAGCCAACAAAGGCATTTTGAAAAAAATAGCTGCCACTTTAATATCTCAAACGTTTGTATAATTCAAACTGTGTGCGTTCTGTAAACCATTCACATGACGCCACGTGTCTTGGTTTTAATGGCTGTAGGAGGTGCCGTGCAGACAGCTGCTTGACCTTGACTGAACGGGAGGTGTGCGAGTGCGCGCAGGCTGACCGAGAGGCGTGCAAGCTATCCTCGAATGCGAAGGCTCACCAGGAAGCATGCGACCTGTACGCTGCGCAGGCTCACTGGGAAGCGAGCCCTTTGACTTCCATGGCCGCCCGCTGTTGGGGAACGTAGTAATTTCAAAAAAAATCCTACGCACACGCAAGATCATGGTGATGCATAGCAATGAGAGGGGAGAGTGTTGTCCATGTACCCTCGTAGACCGAAAGCGGAAGCGTTAACTGTACGCGTTGATGTAGTCGTCGTCTTCACGATCCGACCGATCAAGTACCAAACGCACGACACCTCCGAGTTCAGCACACGTTCAGCCCGATGACGTCCCTCAAACTCCGATCCAGCCGAGTGTTGAGGGAGAGTTTCGTCAGCACGACGGCATGGTGATGATGTTGATGTTCTACCGACGCAGGGCTTCGCCTAAGCACCGCTACGATATTATCGAGGTGGATTATGGTGGAGGGGGGCACCACACACGGCTAAGAGGTCAATGATCAATTGTTGTGTCTCCAAGGGGTGCCCCCCTCCCCGTATACAAAGGAGTGGAGGAGGGGAGGGCCGGCCCTCTCTATGGCGCGCCCTAGGAGGAGTCCTACTCCCACCGGGAGTAGGATTCCCCCTCTTCCAAGTAGTAGGAGTAGGAGTCAAGGAAAGGGAAGAGAGAAGAGAAGAAAGGAGGGCGCAGCCCTCCCCTAGTCAATGGGACTAGGCCTTGAAGCGCCAACCTCTCCTCTCTCTTTCCCCTAAAGCCCAATAAGGCCCATATACTCCCCGGCGAATTCCCGTAACTCTCCGGTACTCTAAAAAATACCCGAATCACTCGGAACCTTTCCGATGTCCAAATATAGTCGTCCAATATATTGATCTTTACGTCTTGACCATTTCGAGACTCCTCGTCATGTCCCCGGTCTCATCCAGAACTCCAAACTACCTTCGGTACATCAAAACTCATAATATAATCGTCATCGAAACTTTAAGCGTGCGGACCCTACGGCTTCTTTGCCGAACTCTTTTAAAGTTTCGTTCAAGCACTTACTGAAAATGCCGCATCGAAGCCACTTATTCTCCTTCACGGAGTCCGCAAGCTGGGCCCGAACATCCTTCAGTTCCACGCTCAGCTGGGTATTGGCATCTTGGAGATCGTTTTTCTCCCGCCTAACTTTCGTAAGCACGCGCTCGCCAGCCTTCAGGCGCCGTATGACATGTTGCTCATCCGGATTCACTCCGGAGTCATCTACAATATCTATTGTTAGATTTGCCGGCATGCCGCATACTATATGGTACCTATCATTCTTTGAAACAAGTGTTACCAGAGGGGGCCTTCTCGGACTCCTTCAATGCGGCAACTGCGGCCCGTAGCTGGGCCTTGCACTCTTCCAGCTCTTGAGACAATTGGGTATTCTTCTCTGTAAGAACCTGCACAAATAATGATCCTTAAATCAGTTGTGCCACCTGCTTCAAGTCTCAGGGGCTACTGATATATATAATCATCAAATTTTCTTACCCGTATATCCTTTACATACTGGTCCGTGGCTCTGGCAAGACCATTTTGAGCAGCACGGATGTACGCGTCTCCTGAGTTGAAGGCATCAAACGCCTCTTGGGAGAAACAAGCGTCACGTAGTACTGCCCGGCGACGCCTGTGATTCATGGCACTCTCCACTTCGGAGTTTGTAGCAGATATAGTCCGGCGCGTGCCCCGTGTTAGCTTCCGCCTCTGTGTCCGGCCCTAGAGCCCGACTGGTGGAGGCGTGATCGGCAACCTCTCCGGATATAGTCCGGCGAGCATTCTTCCTTCTAGGAAAATGGGTGTTATTATGTTTTTAAAGACGACAACCACGGAGCGAGGTTTTGTATCATACCTCTGCGTCGGCATCTCAGTCCGATCGCCTTCCTTTTTAGCCTGCCCGGCTTCGGCGCCCCTTGTCGGCGAGTCACCGCGGGTTCGGCATGGCGTCCCGAGGGCCTTCCCTGTAAAACACCGTACAGGTACGGTGGTGAAGTGCATAAAAGGGGATCCTTCTCGGAAGACGGGACTCTGGTTTTGCTTACATGCGAGGCGGGGAGTAGCCGGGATAGTCAGCTATAATGGCCACCATGGCATCATCACGGCAATTGATAGAATATCACGTCGATAAGCTCCACAAATATGTCGGATCCTCTTGAGGCGGGGTCAAAGGCCGGTCGGGATCCTCCGGTTGTGGAGGTGGGCTGTTGACCTCCCTTACAGCTTTTCGCAGTTCCTGCCATGAAACGGCAAGGTAAAAACGTATGACGATGAATGCGGGAACAATGGAGTAAAGAACGACAACTCACCCAACTTGGAGGGTTGTACATGGAGAATCCATCCCGTGGCTTAACCCGGAGGAACTCCTCTTCTTATCCCTTATACAAATCGGACAGAATTTTTGCTAGAGCAGCAACTGAGTCCGGTCCCTTACCTCCGCAGCGAGTGACATCATCTTCCCTGTTGAAGTGCCACATGGGGTGGCCTCGATATTGAAGTGGTTGCACCCCTCGCATAATGCATATTGACATAACCTCGGTCATTGTCAGTCCTGATTGAGCCAGTACCTTTATCCGGCCCATCAGGTAAAGGACGTCTCTGTCATCTTCCTCCTGAGGGCTCCGTGGGCGCCAGCTTCAGCGTTTCTTCAAAGGGGCATTGTGAAACTCATGAAGACCGATCCGAATAGGATCTGGGAGGGGGACGTCCTCCATATAAAACCACTCTGAAGGCCAGTCTTCGGACGTCTTCTTCGGGGTACCGGATAGGTATCCGGTCCCGGCAATGCGCCATATTTCGGCCCCGCCCACTTGATATATCGACCCCCTCTGAGTACAGGGCACAAGGCAGAATAGCTTCTTCCACGGCACGAAGTGAGCCTCGCAGCCCAGAAACAGCTCGCAAAGGGCTACATAACCAGCGATGTGTAAAATGGAAGCAGGAGTGAAGTTATGCAACTGGAGGCCATAAAACTCCAGGAGCCCTCGGAGGAATGGATGGATTGAAATCGAGTCCCTTAATAAATAAGGGGCGAGGCAGACCCGCTCCCCTTGGAGGGTTGGGGAAGCTCTCCGCTTGCTCCCGCCATTATAGGTGGCGAGCCCGGCTCGAACAGGGACCATATCTGCTGGAGGAGGAATCCGGGTCTGCAGCTCAATAATTGGTTGTCTTGGACGGAACACTTCTTCCAATCTCCGGGCTTAGGGCTCTGGGAGGCGAGAGGAGGAGCTGCGCTGGCCGGCCATGTTGGGATGGATTTTTCAAGGCGCGCTCAATGAGTGCTCACGAGGAGGATGGTGTGATTTGGATCGAGAATCCGTCTCTTTAAATAGGAATTTTATTCGCATAGCTAGGGTGGTAAATGTAAAACGCATACAGCTTCTCGATTCGCTTCGACACGTGGAAGGTAGCCATTATTGGACGTAGAAGCCAAGAAGCGCAACATTTATGAAAAGCAGGACACTATTCAGCAATGTATTCAGATTTGGGGAAGAACCTGCCTTGCAATGCCGAAAACAATCTGCGCGCGGACTCATCGTCATTGAAGCCTGGTTAAAGAAGCTCTTGAGGAGTCTGGATTAGGGGTATCCGGACAGCGGACTATATCCTTTGGCGGACTGTTGGACTATGAAGATACAAGATTGAAGACTTCGTCTCATGTCCGGATGGGACTCTCCTTGGCGTGGAAGGCAAGCTTGGCGTCTGGATATGTAGATCTCCTCCCATTGTAACCGACTCTGTGTAACCCTATCCCCCTCCGGTGTCTATATAAACCGGAGGGTTTAGTCCGTAGGACCAACAACAATCATACCATAGGCTAGCTTCTAGGGTTTAGCCTCTACGATCTCGTGGTAGATCAACTCTTGTAATACTCATATCATCAAGATCAATCAAGCAGGAAGTAGGGTATTACCTCCATCGAGAGGGCCTGAACTTGGGTAAACATCGTGTCCCCCGCCTCCTGTTACCATCCGCCTTAGACGCACAGTTTGGGACCCCCTACCCGAGATCCGCCGGTTTTGACACCGACAATACCCAACAGTAACTTTTGGGTATCCTATGCAGACGCATTTCTCCGATTTGGGTTCAAGCTTATCATGTTGACACTTTTTCACATAAGCATCGCAACCCCAAACTTTAAGAAACGACAACGTTGGTTTCTTGCCAAACCACAGTTCATAAGGTGTCATCTCAACAGATTTAGATGGTGCCCTTTTTAATGTGAATGCAGCTGTCTCCAATGCATAACCCCAAAACTATAGTGGTAAATCGGTAAGAAACATCATAGATTGCACTATATCCAATAAAGTACAGTTATGACGTTCGGACACACCATTATGCTGTGGTGTTCCAAGTGGCACGAATTTGTGAAACTATTCCACATTGTTTTAATTGAAGACCAAACTCGTAACTCAAATATTTGTCTCCGCGATCAGATCGTAGAAACCTTATTTTCTTGTCACGATGATTTTCCACTTCACTCTGAAATTCTTTGAATTTTTCAAATGTTTCATACTTATGTTTCATCAAGTAGATATACCCATATCTGCTCAAATCATCTGTGAAGGTCAGAAAATAACGATACCCGTCGCGAGCCTCAACACTCATTGGACCACATACATCAGTATGTATGTTTTCCAACAAATCTGTTGCTTGCTCCATTGTTCCGGAGAACGGCGTTTTAGTCATCTTGCCCAAGATGCATGGTTCGCAAGCATCAAGTGATTCCAAAAGCCCATCAACATGGAGTTTCTTCATGCATTTTACACCAATATGACCTAAATGGCAGTGCCACAAATAAGTTGCACTATCATTATTAACATTGCATCTTTTTGGCTTCAATATTATGAATATGTGTATCACTACGATCGAGATCCAACAAACCATTTTTGTTGGTGTGTATGACCATAGAAGGTTCTATTCATGTAAACAGAACAACAATTGTTCTCTAACTTAAATGAATAACCGTATTGCAATAAACATGATCAAATCATATTTATGCTCAACGCAAACACCAAATAACACTTATTTAGGTTCAACACTAATCCCGAAAGTATAGGGATTCGGAGTGTGCGATGATGATCATATCAATCTTGGAACCACTTCCAACACACATCATCACTTCACCCTTAACTAGTCTCTGTTCATTCTGTAACTCCTGTTTCGAGTTACTAATTTTTAGCAACCGAACAAGTATCAAATACCCAGGGGCTACTATAAACACTAGTAAGGTACACATCAATAACATGTATATCAAATATAGCTTGTTCACTTTGCCATCCTTCTTATCTGTCAAATACTTGGGGTGGTTCCGCTTCTAGTGACCAGTCCTTTGCGATAGAAGCACTTAGTCTCGTGCTTAGGTCCAGACTTGGGCTTCTTCACTTGAGCAACAACTTGCTTGCCATTCTTCTTGAAGTTCCCCTTCTTCCCTTTGTCCTTTCTATTGAAACTAGTGGTCTTGTCAACCATCAACACTTGATGTTTTTCTTGATTTCTACCTTCGCCGATTTTAGCATCGCGAAGAGCTTGGGAATTGTTTTCGTCATCCCTTGCATATTATATTTCATCACGAAGTTCTACTAAATTGGTGATGGTGACTAGAGAATTTTGTCAATCACTATTTTATCTGGAAGATTAACTCCCACTTGATTCAAGCGATTGTAGTACCTAGACAATCTGAGCACATGCTCACTGCTTGAGCTATTCTCCTCCATCTTTTAGCTATAGAACTTGTTGGAGACTTCATATCTCTCAACTTGGGTATTTGCTTGAAATATTAACTTCAACTCCTGGAACATCTCATATGGTCCATGACGTTCAAAACGTCTTTGAAGTCCCGATTCTAAGTTGTTAAGCATGGTGCACTAAACTATCAAGAAGTCATCATATTGAGCTAGCCAAACGTTCATAACGTCTGCATTTGCTCCTGCAATAGGTCTGTCACCTAGCGGTGCATCAAGGACATAATTCTTCTGTGCAGCAATGAGGATAATCCTCAGATCACGGATCCAATCCGCATCATTTCTACTAACATCTTTCAACATAGTTTTTCTCTAGGAACATATCAAAATAAACATAGGGAAGCAACAACGCGAGCTATTGATCTACAACATAGATATGCTAATACTACCAGGACTAAGTTCATGATAAATTTAATTTCAATTAATCATATTACTTAAGAACTCCCACTTAGATAGACATCCCTCTAATCCTCTAAGTGATCACGTGATCCAAATCAACTAAACCATAACCGATCATCACATGAAATGGAGTAGCTTTCAATGGTGAACATCATTATGTTGTCATATCTACTATATGATTCACGCTCGACCTTTCGGTCTCAGTGTTCCGAGGCCATATCTGCATATGCTAGGCTCGTCAAGTTTAACCTGAGTATTCTGCGTGTGCAAAACTGGCTTGCACCCGTTGTAGATGGACGTAGAGCTTATCACACCCGATCATCACGTGGTGTCTGGGCACGACGAACTTTGGCAACGGTGCATACTCAGGGAGAACACTTATACCTTGAAATTTAGTGAGAGATCATCTTATAATGCTACCGTCAAACAAAGCAAGATAAGATGCATAAAAGATAAACATCACATGCAATCAATATAAGTGATATGATATGGCCATCATCATCTTGTGCTTGTGATCTCCATCTCCGAAGCACCGTCATGATCACCATCGTCACCGGCGCGACACCTTGATCTCCATCGTAGCATTGTTGTCGTCTCGCGAATCTTATGCTTCTATGACTACCGCTACCGCTTAGTGATAAAGTAAAGCATTATAGGGCGATTCCATTGCATAAAATAAAGCGACAACCATATGGCTCCTGCCAGTTGCCGATAACTCGGTTACAAAACATGATCATCTCATACAATAAAATTTAGCATCATGCTTTGACCATATCACATCACAACATGCCCTACAAAAACAAGTTAGACGTCCTCTACTTTGTTGTTGCAAGTTTTACGTGGCTGCTACGGGCTGAGCAAGAACCGTTCTTACCTCGCATCAAAACCACAGCGATAGTTTGTCAAGTTGGTGATGTTTTAACCTTCGCAAGGACGGGCGTAGCCACTCGGTTCAACTAAAGTTGGAGAAACCGACACCCGCCAGCCACACGTGTGCAAAGCACGTCGGTAGAACCAGTCTCGCGTAAGCGTCTGGCGTAATGTCGGCCCGGCCGCTTCATCCAACAATACCGCCGAACCAAAGTATGACATCTGGTAAGCAGTATGACTTATATCGCCCACAACTCACTTGTGTTCTACTCGTGCATATGACATCTACGCATAAAACCAGGCTCGGATGCCATTTGTTGGGGAGCGTAGTAATTTCAAAAAAATTCCTACGCACACGCAAGATCATGGTGATGCATAGCAACGAGAGGGGAGAGTGTTGTCCACGTACCCTCGTAGACCGAAAGCGGAAGCGTTAGCACAACGCGGTTGATGTAATCGTACGTCTTCACAATCCGACCGATCAAGTACCGAACGCACGGCACCTCCGAGTTCAGCACACGTTCAGCCCGATGACGTCTCTCGAACTCCGATCCAGCCGAGTGTTGAGGGAGAGTTTTGTCAGCACGACGGCGTGGTGACGATGTTGATGTTCTACCGATGCAGGGCTTCGCCTAAGCACTGCTACGATATTATCGAGGTGGATTATGGTGGAGGGGAGCACCGCACACGGCTAAGAGACCAATGATCAATTGTTGTGTCTCTAAGGGGTGTCCCCCTCCCTGTATATAAAGGAGTGGAGGAGGGGGAGGGCCGGCCCTCTCTATGGCGCGCCCTAGGAGGAGTCCTACTCCCACCGGGAGTAGGATTCCCCCCTTCCAAGTAGTAGGAGTAGGAGTCAAGGAAAGGGGAGAGAGAAGAGAAGGAAGGAGGGGGCGCAACCCCTCCCCCTAGTCCAATTCGGACTAGGCCTTGGGGGGCGCCCAACCTCTCCTCTCTCTTTCCCCTAAAGCCCAATAAGGCCCATATACTCCCCGGCGAATTCCCGGAACTCTCTGGTACTTCAAAAAATACCCGAATCACTCGGAACCTTTCCGATGTCCGAATATAGTCGTCAAATATATCGATCTTTACGTCTCGACCATTTTGAGACTCCTCGTCATGTCCCCGATCTCATCCGGAACTCCGAACTAACTTCGGTACATCAAAACTCATAAACTCATAATATAACCATCATCGAAACTTTAAGCGTGCGGACCCTACGGGTTCGAGAACTATGTAGACATGACCGAGACACGTCTCCGGTCAATAACCAATAGCGGAACCTGGATGCTCATATTGGCTCCCACATATTCTACGAAGATTTTTATCGGTCAGACCGCATAACAACATATGTTGTTCCCTTTGTCACCGGTATGTTACTTGCCCGAGATTCGATCGTCGGTATCTCAATACCTAGTTCAATCTCATTACCGGTAAGTCTCTTTACTCGTTCCGTAATACATCATCTCGCAACTAACCCATTAGTCACAATGCTTGCAAGGCTTATAGTGATGTGCATTACCAAGAGGGCCCAGAGATACCTCTCCGACAATCGGAGTGACAACTCCTAATATGGAAATACGCCAACCCAACAAGTACCTTCGGAGACACCTGTAGAGCACCTTTATAATCACCCAGTTACGTTGTGACGTTTGGTAGCATACAAAGTGTTCCTCCGGTAAACGGGAGTTGCATAATCTCATAGCCATAGGAACATGTATAAGTCATGAAGAAAGCAATAGCAACATACTAAACGATCAAGTGCTAAGCTAACGGAATGGGTCAAGTCAATCACATCATTCTCCTAATGATGTGACCCCGTTAATCAAATGACAACTCGTGTCTATGGCTAGGAAACATAACCATCTTTGATCAACAAGCTAGTCAAGTAGAGGCATACTAGTGACACTCTGTTTGTCTATGTACTCACACATGTATTATGTTTCCGATTAATACAATTCTAGCATGAATAATAAACATTTATCATGAAATAAGGAAATAAATAATAACTTTATTATTTCCTCTAGGGCATATTTCCTTCACCCGCCTTGCTCGCATCCTCTCCATTAATGGCGCCCAAGCCATAGTTTAATTCGCTTTTTAAATATAAAACACTCATCGCAAACGTTTTAGATAGAACACCCGTATGCAAACCGACAACTTCCCAGGAAGCCTAGAGAAAATGTGTCGAGCAAGATTTCTGCAGCTCTTGATTGCAAACATTTTAGATAGAACACCTGTATGCAAAGTGAGAGCAGCGCAGGATTTGTGCATCCCTTCAACGCAAACGGTTGTTTTGGATGACCCACGTGCAACCACGTACAAACAATTTGGTAAGATTTGCATCTGTCATATTGCGTATGTTGCCATTTATCAAACTGGAAAGATTTACATTTGTTGATCTAGTAACGGTGCCATTTGTCTATCTTTGTAACACTGCCATTTGTCAAAATACGCAGCTAGAAATCGCTAGCACTATATAATTTTTGCAACTAAAATTCAGTAATTAAGCATAGATTTCATTCATAGATTAAGCAGTAATTCGTAATTTATACAAACAGTTCAACTCGACAGCTGAACCGACCAAACTTTTCCCCAATTGTTGCCAACCACATACTGAAATAGCTAGTTCAACTATATATACTAGCTAATTTTAAGTATGTTGTACAGTTCCACCACATCTATAGTCAGATGAACTAAACAAAATAGCCCCTAAATACTACTACTACTATTGCGGAGGGGCTTTGTACTACTTCCGGCTGCCTCTCCTCTGCTGAGCATGCTCAATAAGAGGCGGAGGAGGAGGGGCCTACCGATGAGCTGGGCAACCGCAATACGGTGCATGCCGCTGTTGCAGCTTCAGCGACGCTCACCTCGAACGCCCTTTGCCGCTCTAGACGACCCCTCTCGAAGCGGTGGTTCTCCTCGTAGATCTCCTGATTCCTCGCCTCTGAGGCGGCGTGTGCCGCGGCTACGGCGGCGGTAAGGCTCTTTGCGTGCTCGACGAGGCGCTCCTCCTCCTGCAGGAACTCGGCGTAGCGCGCAAGGTCACTGACGCACGTGCGGGCATCCACCTCCGCCTCCCACCTTCGGGCGGCGGTGGCGGAGCGGGTGATGACCCCGGCGGTCGACGGTGGGCTAGAGGCCATGGCGGCCGACGATGGGGTGGCGGCCACGACCACCGCCTCCCACCTTCGGGCCGTGGTGGCAGAGCGGGTGATGGCCACAATGGCCGGCAGTGGGGTGGCGGCCACGACGGCCACCTCCCGTCTTCGGGCCGCGGCGGCAGAGCTGGCGATGGCCCTGGCTTTCGATGGTGGTGTGTAGGCAACGACAGCTGGCAACAACTGTCGACGGGCAGCGGCGGCGGAGCATGTGGTGGGTGTTCCGCGTACACCCAACAGGGACACCACGCGCACTACACTACGATGGGGTCTGCGCCGCCGCCGCGGTGTAGCCTCCCAGCTGGAGCTGTCCTCTGATGACGGCGGAGTGGCTGAGCGACGACGACGGACCGGTGCCATTGGCGATTGTGGGAGAAGCAGGCGAGATAAGCTACAGGGAGGGAGGGGAAAATGCGACGCATGACGGCCGTGAGGGTTTTTATAGCAGGCCGGTAAGCATTGGGATTTTGGGGGATTTCGCCGAGTCGGGCGGGAAGCTTGCGCGGGAACCTACGAGGTTGCGCGGGAATGGGCTCACCGACGATTCATTGGCGCCACCGTTTGGCCAAAACAATGCCCACGCGCGCTGCGCAAGCTTGCGCTATAAGCAGTCTGCGGCAGCGGGGTGACAAGACGTGCGAGAGGAGGACGAAAGGCCACGTACACATACGGTTAATAAAAAAACATTTGCGATTTAATTACCTACTATATCACCGTCCTGATTTATAAGTATGATTTAACTAATAAAATACGAATCCATGTCGCCAAAGATTATATAGTTGGATTTGTATTTGAACATAGTTTCCAATTAAATAATTTTTAAAACATGCATTAAAATTTTGTTGGTTAAATTTGAGGGCAAAGTATGGCACAAAATATAAAGGAGACTATAGACTAGACGGAGGTGGTAGCACACGGCCGCTCTCTACGCAGCGACGCAACTGTCGGCCGGCTTGTAGGCGACCATTTCCTGCGTGTTCAACTGCTCTATGCGTGTGGTTGCTTGCGGTTCAGCGACGCGGTGCACTGCTGCTTCCCTTGTAGCTCTGCTCTCGCGTCCCTCTGGGTGCTCTGCCCTCGTCCCTCCATGCGCGCTGCCTGTGTTTGGGGCCGGCGCACGATCACGCACGTTCGTGTGCAAGCGGTTGCGCCGGGCGCGGCGCGACGATGCAGTTACCCGTTGCAAAAACTGTCATGCGGACGCGCCGAGAATCCACGCCGCCCGGCCCCCTTTTATTCCTGCGGCCAGTTACCTTCATCTCTCGTCTCACACGACACAATAAGCACACCCACGAGGACACATACAGAGAGGACATCCAGCGGTTCCAATGGCGCTCCCCGTGGCTCCAATGGTGCTCCCAGCGGCCGACGACGACAACGGCGGGCAGTTCACCACGCATCACGTTGTGGACACCCACGTGAGGGGGAAGGACCTCTCGGTGGTGTACACAAATGATCCGGTCTCGGTGGAGAGCTCCATCCAAACTATGGAGCAGTTCCTTGCCGAGGACAAGTACCGAGTGGTCGGCTTCGACCTCGAGTACACCATCGGTCGTGCCGGGCACGATTAGAAGGTTGACGTCGCCCAGTTGTGCGTGCGACATGATGTCCTCGTCTACCATCACCACCTTGCCACAAGGCCTTGCGAGCGTTTCTCCAGGTTTATCAACAGCTCCGACTACAGTTTCGCTAAGGTGGACACCACCAACGATCTAAAAGCGCTCAAGGTTTCGTACTTGAAATGCCCGAATCTTATCAACATCCAGCACCACTACAAGGTCTGGGGCAGCGACAAAAAGAAACTTAACTCCCTGGTTGACCTCGCCTCGGCCATCATCGACCCCTACTACGCGAAGATGAAGGAAGAGAGCAATAAGGACAAGAACGCCTGGCACAATGTGTGGCATCAGAGACTGGACGAACAACATGTCAAGTACGCAGCCATGGACGCGTACACAAGCTACGAGATGTACAGGCGGATCATTGACATGAGGAATTGTCTTCTTCCTGACCCAGAAGAGGGATCGAGCCACATAGCAGTGGCGGGAGCATCACAAGAAGTAGATGACTAGGCAATCATTTCTCCCACTTTAGAATGCATGTAATTGCTTATTGAGGTGTGTGCGAATGATCTGTATAGTCACTTATGTAATTGGATGTTTATTTTAGTTATATATATGTATATATATACATGTTATTCTACTGTAGACAGAGCAATTCACACGGCTTATTAGCAGCAATCGTCTGTGTTATTATTGGTCTTTGCACACATTTCAGATTACGGGCCTGTTTGCCGCGTATCACACACAACTTGTTCAGTTGAACCGTTTCCATTGTGTTTCCTAATCACACACAGTTCATCCCAGTGAACCGTATGATGTATATCGCACACGCCTTCATCTGGCTGCCCGTTTCTTTTGTTCCTCCTCATCCCAAACAGCTAATTGAGCTGAACCGTATGCCCTGCATCGCACACGCAACAAAATTCTGAACCGTGTTTGATGCATCTGTCATCGCAAACGTTTTGCACCTTTTTTGACGGTTTTTTACACCACTGTTTGCGATTATGGCATCGCACACAATTTTGTCGAAGGGTCTCTGATCGTAGTGTCGCGTTTGGCCCATCCTGCAGTAGTGAAGTCTCTTCGAACTATCGATTGGGTTTGGCCAACTAGATTGGTTTTTCTTGCAACGGGAGAAGTGCTTAGCTTTGGGTTCAATCTTGTGGTGTCCTTTCCCAGTGACAGTAGGGGCAACAAGGCACGTACTGTATTGTTGCCATCGAGGATAAAAAGATGGGGTTTATATCATATTGCTTGAGTTTATTCCTCTATATCATGTCATCTTACTTAATGTGTTACTCTGTTCTTCATGAAATTAATACTCTAGATGCAGGCAGGAGTCGGTCGATGTGTGGAGTAATAGTAGTA
This sequence comes from Aegilops longissima, assembly GCA_021605205.1. NCBI lineage: Eukaryota > Viridiplantae > Streptophyta > Magnoliopsida > Poales > Poaceae > Aegilops > Aegilops longissima. The sequence continues at coordinate 499,032,728 of CM038677.1, read as the reverse complement.
GATGCAGGCAGGAGTCGGTCTTCTTGATATGGACGTGATGCCTATATTCGTGATCATTGCCTTAGATATCGTCATAACTTTGCGCTTTTCTATCAATTGCTCGGTAGTAATTTGTTCACCCATCGTAATATTTTCTATCTTGAGAGAAGCCTCTAGTGAAACCTATGGCCCCCGGGTCTACTTTCCATCATATAAGTTTCCGATCTACAATTTTAGTTTCCTATTTACTTCCTTTGCAATCTTTTACTTTCCGTTGCATAAACAAAAAATACCAAAAATATTACTTTACCGTTTATCCATCTCTATCAGATCTCACTTTGCAAATAACCATGAAGGGATTGACAACCCCTTTATCGTGTTGGGTGTAAGTTGGTGTTTGTTTGTGCAGGTATTCGGTGACCTGTGCGTTATCTCCTACTGGATTGATACCTTGTTTCTCAAAACTGAGGGAAATACTTACTCTACTTTGCTGCATCACCCTTTCCTCTTCAAGGAAAAAACCAACGCAAGCTCAAGAAGTAGCATGCAGCAATATGAACCCTCAATGATCTTTAAAATTGAAGATCATCAATGCAACACAGAGGGATCAAAGCCTCTGACAGAAACAGATGAAGCAGAGAATTTTACCTTTGATTTTGTGCAGTTGTATTACCCCTAATCAGGAACAATCCATCAAATCCATCGTGGCGCCTTCATGCAGAAGTGGTAGAGCTGCTCCAGCTCATACTCCATGTATCCGTCCCGGGACGACACCGGCGATAGCGACGGCGACGTCATGGTTTGCAAAGATGAAGGACGGCTGGTGGACGAGCTAGAGGACGAGTGCACCATTTATTTCAGCTATGGATTCGGGAGAATCGAGGTAGGAGCTAGGGTCTGTCGCCTTGTGGTGTGCAATATGGGAATTAGAGCTAGGGTTCATCACGCAAATGAGGATTTGGACCGAATCGTTCTCCCGACCACGTCAAATTAACACGTTAGTTGCCTAGTTAGCATAATTAGAGTCAAAACCGCCCTGAATCTAACCAAAACCAGTGGAGGGCCACATTTATACCGGTTTTGCAAAATTTAGGGGGTCGGGGGGTAGGGAGGAATTTAGGGGGAAAACTACACTTTCCTCTACCTGAAATCACGAAATCGAGTTTTTCTGGTTGGCCTCATTAGACTATTTTAACCCAAACAACGAGTTTAAGCAACACTAACTAAGGTATTACCACACCAAGTGAAAGATCATGGATGTCACCTAGAGGGGGGTGAATAGGCGCTTTAAAATAATTACGATTTAGGCTTGAACAAATGCGGAATAAAACTAGCGTTTAATTTGGCAAGCATAAAGCATAAAACAAATAGGCTCACCTATGTGCACCAACAACTTATGCTAAGCAAGATAAACAACTAGGTGATAGCAAAATATATACCATGAAACACTATGGCTATCACAAAGTAAAGTGCATAAGTGAAAGGCTCGGGTAAGAGATAAGCGAGGCATGCGGAGACGATGATGTATCCCAAAGTTCACACCCTTGCGGATGCTAATCTCCATTTGGAGCGGTGTGGAGGCACAATAATCCCCAAGAAGCCACTAGGGCCACCGTAATCTCCTCACGCCCTCGCACAATGCAAGATGCCGTAATTCCACTAAGGGACCCTTGAGGGCGATCACCGAACCCGGACAAGTGGCAACCCTTGGGGGCAGTCACCGAACCCGTACACTTTGGCTACCCTTGGGGGCGGTCACCGAAACCCGTACAAATTGCCCGGGGCAATCTCCAAAACCTAATTAGAGACCCTGATGCTTGCCCGGAGCTTTACACCACAATGATTGAGCTCCGAAGCACCACCAACCATCTAGGGCGCCCAAGCACCCAAGAGGAACAAGCTCTAGAGTACCAAGCACACAAGAGGAACAAGCTCTAGAGTACCAAGCACCCAAGAGTAATAAGCTTCTCAACTTTTCACTTCCACGTATCACCGTGGAAAACTCGAACTGATGCAACTAATGTAATGGCAAGGACACGCGGAGTGCCCAAGTCCCTCACTCTCAAATCCCACCAAAACAATGAAAGCTATCGAAGAAAATGAGAGGAATAACATGAAGGAGAACACCAAGAACTCCAAGATCTAGATCCAAGGGGTTCCCCTCACATAGAGGAGAAAGTGATTGGTGGAAATGTGGATTTAGATCTCCTCTCTCTTTTCCCTCAAAAACTAGCAAGAATGCTTGGAGGGATTGAGAGATAGCAAGCTCGAAGAAGGTCAACAGTGAGGGAAGAACACAAGCTCGGAGGATAAGGTTCAACGGGGAAGAAGACCCCCTTTTATAGGACCCTCCTGAATCCAACCGTTATGTGCTCATCCCGCACACAAGTGGTACTACCGCTCCATGGAGCGGTACTACCGCTTGGGCGGTAGATCCAGGAAAAGGAGCAAAGGCGAGGAAACTTGGGGCGAAAGAGCCGCCGGAGCGATACTACCGCGGGAGATGCAGAACACATGAGCAGAGGAAGTAGGGCACAACAGAGCACGACGACTGTATCACAGCAGCGGTACTACAGCCCGACCGGGATGGTACTACCGCACCTCACTGCCGCCCTACTACCGCTGAACCCGACATGAAAAACAGAACCCCCAGAAGAAGTGCAAGAGCGCGCAGTACTGGAACAGCAGAAGTACCGCTTACAAGCGGTACTACCATCCGACGGGGAATGGTACTGCCGCTTACAAGTGGTACTACCGCTGGCCAGAGTGGTACTACCGCAGGGGTGCAACAAGCAAGCCCCTGAGCAAAACAGATGCAGCAAGAAAACTAGAACTGCCATAACTTCTACATATGAGCTCTCAGTTGAGCAAACTCAAGCGTGTTGGATAGATGACGATGAGTACTATCCAAACAACGGCTGGTTATAGAAACAAGTGGCGGATGGAGTATGCCTAAGATATAGAGATGTGAAACCTCTATGAATGAAAAACTGGCAAAAACTCCAACATTGAAAACATCATAGAAGATACACATGAACTCCGTTTTCGATGAACTCGAGCTTGTCATGAAGATGCCCATAAGCTCTAAATCTCACAAAGAGAAACACCAAACAAGAACCAAGAAAGATGATGCACGGATGCAATGGTTTGAGCTCTCTATGAACTATAAGATCAAGCTACTAACTTGAGAGCCCCCTTGATAGTATGGCAATCGATCCTATAACCCGATCTCCCAACTATCACCATGAGACCGGTAAAATAGAAAACCTATCAAGGGCAAACCTTTGCCTTGCACATAGTCCACTTGAGCTAGATGATGGCGATCTTGTCTTCCTCAAGTTGGACCACCTTTCTTGATTGCGTTGGCTCGATGAAGACTAGTTGATTGCTGCCCCAAACTCCACTATGGGTGAGCCACTCTTCAGCACATCTTCACAAGTCCATTGCCACCACAAAGGACGGCAAGCTTCAAGCACTTGATCTCTTCGTGATGCATCACTTGAACTTGCACACCGCAATCTTGATGACGATCACCACTTGATGTCATCCTCCATGGGTTGTATGAGATCTTCCTCTTGATGCAAACCCATGGAAACATACCTAACCCAACATAGAACTCTCACGTAGACCACGGGTTAGAACAGAAAGCGTAATGAACAATGCTTACCATACCATGGGATCACTTGATCCCTCTCGGTACATCTTGTAGGCTTTGTGTGTTGATCAACTTGATTCACTCTTTGACTTAGTCTTGATCAACCTCTCACATGACCAGTCTTGCGATAATTCCGTGAATAGTACCTTGGTCATCACATACTATCCAAAACCAAACATGGGGGCACTGCATGTTCTTTCAATCTCCCCCTCCTTGGATAGCACCTTGGTCATCACATACTATCCTTGAAACCAACAAATGAACTTCAAGAAAAACCTATGGAAAAACCCTTCAAATATAACTCAAGGCAACCATTAGTCCATAGAGATTGTCATCAATTACCAAAAACAAACATGGGGGCACCGCATGTTCTTTCACCAGGGGAACATGAGATATATTTTCACTATAGTATAGGAAACCAACAAGCATGGGACCACTCTGGAATGCTTGGATAGAGGCTTTTTCAACCTAGCATGGGAAGACTGCTTCCCTAATTCAACACTCCCCTCCCTATCTCATTTCTCTTCCGACCACGTCCCACTCATAACAACATCTCTTCGCATATCCCTCGTTCCCGCCTCTTTCCTTTTGAATCTTTCTGGGCTCTTCACCCGGCTTGCAAGCATATTATTTTAGAGGCCTGGCCCCCTCCCCACTCAGCTATCACTTCGGACCTAGACCTGGCCACTACCATCAAACGCACTAGGTCGAACCTAAAATTTGGTCCAAAAAACTTAGGCATGTTCACCAGCATGAAATTGGCTGCAAGATTGTCATCAACGATATTGACCACATTGAAGAAAAGCGCACCCTCTCCTGCCCACGGCCTCCCTCAGACTAGTAGTTATCACCTCTCTTCAACGGGCGGTCAGGCAAAAAGATCTCTTCTGGAACCAAAGGGGGAAATTAAAAGCCGTCATCGACGGTGACGAAAACTCAAAAATTTCCATGCCTCCGCTTCTCAGAGGTTCCGCAAAAACAACATTGCCATCCTTGAGGACGATGGGGCTGATTTTTCTGACCAAGTTAATAAGTCGCTATCCTTCACAACTTCTTCCACAATCTGTTAGGTACTCAGAAAGTTTTGACCTGGCTCTTCAACCTTTCTTAATTTTACCCGACCCATCTCCCCCAGTTACGCCACCTAGATTCATCCTTCACCATGCAGGAAATTCGGGATGCCTTCCTTCGAATGAACGTCAATGTCAGCCCTTATCCCGACGAGCTTGGATCAGGTTTCTACCGAAAATTCTGGTACAACATTTATGATCCTTCTTTTTTTCATTGACTTCGCAAACCTTCATGTCAGTGTTGAGTGATTCAACAAAGACCATATGATCCTCCTCCCAAGAAAAGAATCTGACAGAACCCCAGATGGCTTCAGACCCATTTCTCTACAAAGTTTCCCTCCCAAGGTGATCGCAAAAATTATTACCAACAGGATCAAGCCACTCATTCCTCTCCTCCTCCACGGTGACCAAACCGGTTTCATCATGGGTAGATGCATTGGTGAAAACTTTATCTACGCTGCCGACCTTCTCAGTGTCTTCCACATCCGGAAGGCACCCACTATGGTGTTAAAACTTGACTCCCGCAAAGTTTTCGACTTGATATAATGGGACTCGCTCCTTCTTATTCTCCTCACTAGGGGTTTCCCGGCCAAAGAACTATAAGCTGGATTAGAACATTACTGGTCTCGAGTAAGACAGCGGTACTCCTTAATGGGAACCCGGGCCCTTGGATCAACTTAAAAAATGGTCTCCGGCAGGGTGACCCACTATCCCCCCATCTCTTCATCGTTGTCGCTGATCTGCTTCAACGCTTAATCCTGCAAGCCTTCTCTCCAAACCAGCTTTGCCACCCGATCTACACAGATCGCACCCCTACTATGCTTCAGTACGCCGACAACACCCTAATCTTAGTCCAAACATCTAACCAATATGCGACTACCCTCAAAGATGTCCTAGATAGGTTTGCCCTTGCTATTGGTCTTACAATCAACTTTCACAAAACCACATTCCTACCCATCAACATGGATACCAACACTAGCCAAAACATCGCCTCCACTTTCGGCTGTGAACTCTCATCCTTCCCGCAAATTTATCTCGGACTCCCTCCCACACGTGTCTGCCATCCTCCGCCTTTGAACCGGTCATCCAGCTCTTCCTAAAATATCACTCTGGTTGGGCGGCAAAAATCCTTTCCCGCGGTGCCAGATTAACGCTTATCTCATCTACTCTCGGGGCCCTTGCCACTCACTAGCTTCATGTCCTTTTTTAGGTTCCCCAAGAAAGTAATGAAAAGGTTAGACACTATCCAAAGATCCTTCTTCTAGGCTGCCAAAGAATCCTGCTCCGGAACTAAGTGCCTTATCGCTTGGAAAAATGTTTGCAGACCTAAAACTGCTCGTGGGCTAGGCATCAAAAACCTTCTTCTCCAAAACAACTGCCTCCTCATGAAATTTGCTTTTAAACTTCTCCAAAAACATGACCTACCTTGGATGAATTGGTTCTTCCAACACTATTCTTTTCACTTCGAAAATAAACCCCACAACCCCTCCTACCTTTGGAAAATCATAAACGCACAACTTCGCCGCCTCCGCACACTCTCTTTTCTCCTTACCGACAATGGCACCTCCACCTACTCCTAGCTCGATGCTTGGCTGCTTCCGACTCCGCTCGCAGACACCTACCCACACCTATTCTCCCACTCCACCTCACCCTCGGTTCTGGTATCACAAGTCATGCAAAATGGTTTACTCGCTACTCTGTGGAACCGCCTAACCAATATTGCTTCTGTAGAGCTTGCGTCTGTTTTGTCTTTGTTGTAGGATGTTGCCACTAGCGATGCGCCCGACGACAGGTTCCTTGCCCACGGCTCCTTGTTCTCCTCGAGGTGCGCCTACTCACTGCTATCCTCCTACCAAGAGATTGATCTCAACGCCATGTATATCTGGAGCTCCATGGCACCTATCAAGGTCAAGATATTCAGCTGACTTCTTCATCATGACAGGCTGAGCACGATGGAGAACTTACGTCGCAAGACCATCTCCTCTGTTACGGCATGTCCTCGGTGCAACCTCACTCTAGAGGACGCGACACACCTCGCCATTCATTGCCCCTGTGCGATCCAGGTCTGGTCCCTCTTGGGGCTGCAGCTCCCTCACTCCATCGACCCCCTTTGGGAGACTCCAACGCCGGTCAGCCTCGACATAAACATTTGGCCAACAGTCGCCCTCCCCATCCTCTGAAAGCTATGGGACTCCAGGAATGCTCGTATCTTTCGCAACGAGCTACGTCCACCCCCCATACTCTTCGCAACATCATCTTGGATTTTACGCTTTGGGCCTTCAGATTTAAGGACCCTGTAAGTACGGAGGTTGAGGGCTTTTAAGTAATATACACAGGTGGGGAAACTCGAGGGGGGGGGGGGTGATTGTTCAACAAATAATAATATAGGAGACTACTTAATAAAGAGGAAACCTCAATATCCACTCGAGTCACCTTCAAGTGTTCGTCTCACGTTAATGCAGGTAATACATACTTGCATACGTTTATATTTATATACTCCTACATAGGAGTATTTTTCTGTGATGTGATCCAACAATTTACATTTACATCTCACTTGACTTGCAAGATGCAACTCCCGAACCTCAAGGTACTGAATAAATCAGGGGAATCATGAGGCCATGCGTGGCACATATAAACTGATTCTCTGTATTTAGCACCCGAGGCAAGAAAGAAAATGAGACGTGCTACAAGTATAGGTGACAACGTGCCATCTCCATCCTCACACGCTAACTATCGTTAAGCGATATCAGCTGGTCGACCACACCAGGATCAGCAAGCGTGCTCGTGTCACCAAGCTCATCCAGCTGCCTGGAGGCAATTTTCCGCAATATTCTTCGCATGATCTTGCCGCTCCGTGTCTTCGGGAGCCCTGGTGCCCAGTGGATCTTGTCAGGTGCTGCAAACGCGCCAATCTGCCACAAAATGGCACCATGTATGTCTTTACACGCATTTCAAAAAAATTGGAGTGTCAAGAAAAAAAGTGTTGCACTGACCGAAAAAACCTTTAGAAGAAAAAGTTCCATCCAATCTCGAAAGATTCAAAAAAAACGAGTAAAGCATGCTGAAATTGTAGGTTCCATCATTGAAAAAGCACAAGCATTATTTTTTCAGATCGGCAGGGAAAGAAAAATCAGGGACCAACTTTTCCAGAACCAGCGGAGCCATTGTTAGCCGGGTTCATTCCATCACACATGGATCTCTTGCAGTAGCAACCATCACTATAAGAAACTATCAGAAGAAAATACCTGGCTGCGGACCGCCATAATGAGGCTTTTTCGTAGATCATCGCTGTAAGGAACACCATCCACCAAAGTTACAAATGCGTAGATTCCCTGACCTTTAACCTGAAACAAGTATTACTGATTTAAGACCTCAGTTTGGACGAAGCCATGGTGGGGGTCATGATATGGAGCCAGAAAGACAGGAAAAACAAGTACTGGACCGGACCTCATGGTCAATTCCGACAACAGCGGCCTCGGCACATTTTGGATGTGAAACAAGAGCAGATTCAACCTCTGCTGTACCAATACGGTGCCCACTGCAGTTTTATAATATGGGTCAAATATTTGCAGCTTCAAAGCCTTTTAAAGCCATCTAATAATTACAATTCAAGGAAGTGTGAACCATATAATATAAGTAGCTAAATTACCTGACATTGATAACATCATCCACTCTTCCTGTCAGCCAATGGTAACCATCTTTGTCCCTGACACAAATTTAATTTGTTCAGCTAAGAACATGTAATTCTGGATCACATTTCTATTCCAGACTACTAGCAATCCTCTTCAATTATGAAGAAGTTTTGGCCAAAGTTTAAATAAATGTTTGACAAGTTACCTCCTACAACCATCACCAGAGAAATAATAGCCAGAAAACGGTTTGAAGTATGTTGTCTCATATCTGTCCTTATCTCCATACAGAGTCCGGAAAGCTCCAGGCCATGAGTTCTTTATGCAAAGGTATCCACTGCATTCTCCAGTCATTTCCCGTCCTTTTTCGTCAACAATCACTGGCTGTGAATCAGCATGTGCACAGTAATTACAAAGTAAGAGGGGTAATGAAACTTCCATTTTATTGAAGTCATGTATTATCTATACCTGTACACCAAAGAAAGGAAATGTAGCAGATCCTGGTTTCTGAGGCCAAGCGCCAGGTAAAGGTGTAATCTAACAAGAGCAAGCATTACAGTTCGATTCAACAAGTAAGATGAAACTCACTTTGAGAGCTCCGAAATTTCCCACACACAATTTAAAACACAATTACCATAAAACCACCAGTTTCAGTCTGCCACCAAGTGTCTGATATGGGGCATCTCGAATCACCGACAACATTATAGAACCACCTGACATGAACAATAGTGCATGTAAGATCTTTTCAACGCATTGAGATTTCCAGACTAAGGAAATAAACACAAACCTCCATGCAGTTGGATTAATTGGCTCACCCACACTTCCTAAAACTCGAAGAGACTTACGAGAGTACCGATCAACATACTGCAAAATATATCATAAAAACAAAAGGGATATATACAAAAGATATATATGTGGGACAAAATTAACTAATTAAAATTTAAATTTTCGTAAACGTACAGACATATTAGAGATTTCGCTCGGGAGCATACGTTGTTGCACCATTATTTTGCAACATAAAAGAATACTAGTATATGGTAGAAAAAGCTTCCCGGTAGATAAAAAATCATTTTGTGAGGAAAATAAGTGCTGCCTCACTGCACCACTTAACTGATGACGAGACTAAATGTTCAAATGAGCACACAAGAAAAAAAATAACAGCATACCATGGAACCATCACGCATGAGTGAACGGATAAGTGTTGGTGCAGTATAAAATATTGTCACTCCGTATTTGTCAACGATGTCCCAACACCGACCAGGATCAGGGTAGTTTGGAGCCTACAAATTGCATTCAAGAAATAAGTTACAACCATAGTCCAATCTAAACAAGCCTCAAAAGCAAAGGGTCACCCTTAGATCATGACTATATAACATATGAACTAGTTTTCCTCTGAAATTACCCCTTCATAAACGAGAACTGTGGCTCCATTCAGGAGAGGACCATAAGTCACATAACTATGTCCAGTAATCCAGCCACAGTCTGCAGTGCACCTGATGTAAGTGAAACAGGGAAACTACAGTAAGAAAACACAGCTTCCATAATACCAAGACCAAATTTATGCACCCTGAAGACCCCAAATTTTTACACCTTACCAGTATATGTCTGTTGGCTTGTAATCAAATGCATGTTTAAATGTTGTTGCAGCATATACCATATAGCCCCCCGTTGTATGCAATACACCCTGCACACTTCACAGTATCTTTATTTTATATCCAAGGGATATACAATAGTCTACGGGGTTAAGGGTACCTTTGGTTTTCCTGTGCTGCCACTAGTGTACAGAAGAAACAATGGATCCTCTGCATCAACCCATTCCACATCACATCTAGTTGGGAAATTGGGCACAACATCCTGGGGGCACATCATCTCGTATTGAGAAATAACTCGCATACTTGTAATATACTCCCTCCGTAAACTAATATAAGAGCGTTTAGATCACTAAAATAGTGATCTAAACGCTCTTATATTAGTTTACAGAGGGAGTAGAACACAAAACAAAAAGGTTGAAAGGAGATCTCCCGGTTGATAAAGAAGTTTCTGGAATGTTCTGTGCTTAAAAATCAGATACATAGAAATTGTTGAACTTGTTTAATTTGGATATACCTGCCACCAGACATCTCTTCCAGCTATCCATTGTGTGTCCTCTTTCTTCATGGCCAACTGATTTTCATATGTCAAACAAATGCCTGCTCAGCAAAAGAAACTCTGTACATGAGAAAACTTCAGACTTTGGATTAGATTTCTCTCAACCAATTCTGTGCATATGATCATTGAATACAATTTTTCCCAGAAGAAGTAGCATCCATGATCAAGAGTATACTGACACTTCAGAGTTCAGACATTGCATAAGGCATCGATGAAGAACAGCAAGACTTAATGTCTTAATATACTCCAAGAGGCTAAGCCCGAAAGATGTGAAAAAGTGGCCAACACCAAAGTATCTGAGGGATAGAGGTGAGTGTTTTTGCTCTGCGCCTGGGCACGCGCACATCTGGTAATTTCATTTTATTTTTCAGTTACACTTCTGAGTTTTGAAAAAGGAAATCTAATGTTTGGATTGCAAATGTATAATGTGGGATGTTGGGCAAAATAAATGACTCTTTGTGTGCCGCAGAGAGTTTTAGGGACTAAAACAGGAACTATAATGTACACAATTGCGTTTTTTTATTGTAGGAAAGAAATGGACACATTTTTGTACCAAAATTTGCAGGTATACACTACATTCAACATGCACATGTACGAGATCTTTTTGTATTTAAAAAAAACGGAATTCAAATTGCACCTATGTACACTGTTGCAATTTTCGGATACAAATGCGGTATCACGATAAATATTTGTATGTACACCATGGACATATGTAGGTGAAAATAATACAAAAATAACATTTATCAGGAAGGTAGCAAGTTAGACTGCCTGGAAAGCTTAAAATAGCTAGTGCTAATGGAAGTCGTATTATGGATCTTACCTACTGTGACACCATTTTTTGCACTTTCAACAAGAGACACATCTACTATATCTTTGAGAGGGATGAGTTTCTGCCCCCTTTTGACAGCATTGCATGTAATCACAACCTTAGGCTTGCAGTCAGTGATCCTTTGGGCTATTGCATCGGCGGAGAAGCCAGCAAACACCACCTGAATAATAATTCAGCCTCACAACATGGTAACATGTATAGGGTAAATCAGACTAACTGGAAGTGCAGACTGGGGTAAAACTTACAGAGTGAACAGCACCAATACGAGCGCATGCAAGCATTGCAATAGGCAGCTCCATGAGCATCGGCAAGTAGATCACCACAGCATCACCTTTTTCAACTCCGACACTCTTCAAATAATTGGCCAGCTGCAACAAAGCACCCCAAAATAATTAAACCATGTCTGCATACATCAGGAATGTTACATGCAGTTGTTTCACCATAACAGCATATTTACCTGGCAAACCTTATCCAAGAGCTCTGAGTATGTGAGCTTTCCATCCTGATCAGGCTCATTCCCCTCCCAATACATTGCAATCTTCGCACCGTCCCCGGCCTCCACGTAGCGGTCCACGGCATTGTGGCATATGTTAGTTTTGCCCCCTTTAAACCACTGCCAAAACACCAACAACGTTCATGGACACTCTGTCCTCCCATCACAAACAAGCTAGCACCGAAATCGAACACGCTTAGGCACGTGCTTACTTCGATCTTGATCGGCCCCTTTGTGACATCAAGGTTCTCAGTACAGACTTCCTCGGGGCTCCACTTCTGCTTCCAGTAGAATGTTTCAGCGATCACTGACCAGAACCCGGCAGGATCGTCAATCGACCGCTGATACATCTCCAGGTACTGGTTTCCAGTCATTGAGAAAAACAGCAAGATCAGTCGTCAGTCATCATATCCACCAGAAATCAACACAATCAGGGAATGTTCAACTCGGCGGTCAGTACCCAGTAGTAAATTCACTGACCCTACGCGCTCCCAGTTCACCAACCCTAACAACTTCAGTACTTGTCTACTTATGTTCAGTCAGTCCCTATCTGCCTTATCTGATCCCGTGAGTGGGTAGCGATGGATCACACAAGCAGCCCGCATGCTACGCGCCTCGAAACGGAAGGACAATACGTACGGCACCCGTCTGGGGCCGAATCAACATAATCGAAATGGGAAGTGGAGAAAAAAGGGAGACCTGCTCCGGAGAGGAGACAAGGGCCTGGACGGCGAAGTCGGCGCTGGGGTGGACGAGGCCGTGGTCGTCGGACGCCGGCAGCGGCTCGCCCAGCACGGTCGTCGCGCACGGCGCCGCGTGACGCGGCTTGGCGGCGGCCACCGCCAGGCGATCGCTCGCGCCCATGGCCGACCTCCAACGGAGCGGCGATCGAGACGACGAGGGGGCTAGCCCGGGAGCCTGGAGCGGGATCGCGGGGTGGGCGCGTGCGGAGCTGCAGCAGCAGCGGGCGGTGGTGGCGTATATATACTGGGCCATCGACGGCCACGGCTCACCACACCTCTCCTTAACTACTCCTCGGCCACCGTGGGCCAAAACTATTTCTGACTTTTGGGGCGCCTTCTGGTGGAGGAGCTAAATCAGCAGGCGGGAGGGCGGACGGAAGGTGGAACCGTCGATGCCTCTTCTGTCTAGTCTGGTTGGTGAGCCTTTTTCTGGTGGCACGGAGTTGTAGAGTGCTCTTGCTGCTACTCTACAGCTACTACTACTGTCTATGGATTCGTCGGCGGTGGCTACCGGAACGGGAGGGTGGAGAGGGATGCTCTGCGTGGCAGCGTGGGGGTCGACAAGCCAGATGTCTGTGAGGGAGAATCGACACCCTTTTTGTTCTGTCTCTCGGGGTCGGGGTCCACCATTGGAACAGAACAGAACATACGGACGGACGGCTCATCGCTCTACCTGGTTTGCATCGCCGTTCGCAAATCGTCCGGTGGTTTCGAGTAGTTTTTGCGGAAAGAACAATTTAAAACGAATTGCAATGTAAGTACTATTTTGTAACTTAAATTCACAATCACTCACCAATTTCTCTTTTTTTTTTTGGAACATAGTATAGTCGCAGATGCTCACATACACACATACAGTCATCACTATAAATATCCACGCAAACAACATTTTTAGATTGATGACATCATTATAGATGTCTCATAGTCGAAGAGACCGTCTTCTCTCACTGAATACGAGCATCAATGTCAAGTTTAGACTTGAGTCTGACTGGTTCCACCACCCAGATCCAATCCATCTAAGCCATGCTTCTTTTTTACCCGGGGAAACATTCACCCTTTTTCCGATTTGTAAAGTCCACATGTATCCTTAGATCGGCAATTTGACTCATCTAATATGAGTTATATATCATAGAAAATATATCATTAAAAACTACGAATATTATGTTTTATAATGTTATAATTTTTAAGACATACAACTTATATTATATTAATATAAAATAGTTGATCTAAAGATATGTGTGGGATCTATAAATCGGAAAGACGAAAGTACTTGATGGTCATAACAGAGGGTATAAGGCATGGACTTATAAAGTTGGTACCGTACCTCGGCGGTTGTTGCACTTGGGATATATCACAGGTGTGTTCACAGACATTTGCGATGTTCGTGTTGAGGCATTTCGATCGAAACTTTTTTATGCAGTGACTTGTAGTGGTACAGACACATTCACGTTCAGTGATTCTTGTCGGAACACGTTGTGAGGTACATTTCCTTACATAGTACAACCCAACTAATATCTCGGATTGATCTAAGCTCAACTTTTGGTCCAGAGCGTATATACATCACTTCCGTCGGGGCCTCGGGGCTATTTATCACTTACTAGGGCTATTTCTCGTGTATTTCGAAACCTATCGTCGCCTCATCACTTGTGGTGTGGGCATCCTCGCTTTAGTGGACCAGCCCATCTAGCAGTTTGGGGAAGGTTTTATAGATTAGTATGGACATGTTTTAGAACTTTCCATGCCTTTTTTCGGTTTCATCTTTTTATATTTCTTTTATCAGGTTTATTTCAGCTTTCTTCGGTTTATTTCTTTCTTTTTGTTTTAAATTTTATTTTTAAAATACTATCTTGACTTTTTGTTCCAATACATGTTTTACATTTTCATATGGACATAACTTTTTTTGATACACACTGAACATTTTTCAAATACATCGAACATTTTTTGAATGTTAAGAAACATTTTTTTAACCAATGTGACATTTTTTTAATTGTATAAACATGTTTGAAAACTTTCATAGCCATATCCTTAAAATGTATGAATATTTTCTTAAATGTCACGAACATTTTTTCTTGGTTTTTTACCAGTTTTGTCACCAGTTGTGTCACACAACTCAAGTTTGACACTAAAAGTTTCAGCTACTAAAAAAATGTCATCCTTCTACTGGGCGTGTGTGCTGAAAAATGCAACTCGGTAGCGTTATCATCCGATCAAAGGCCATTGACCGGGATGAAGTGACCAAAATACCCATAGACTTCACTTGTCATCGTTTCCTCTACAACTTAATGTAACTTGCGGATCCAACTTTTCAGCATGCGGAGAATGAAATTAGAAGCAAAAATAGCTTCCCGCATGGGGTGAACGATTCCCCGTGTGTCCTTATTCTTTCTTCTAATTTAATTCTTTGTGTGCTGACAACTAAGACCAATAGGTTATAGGAAGCCCCGGCGAAAGTGGGGTCTAGGGTTATTTTGGTCACTTTGCCCCAGTGAATGGCCTTTGTCCGAACGGTAGCAGTGCCAAGTGGCCTTTTCTTAGCACACATGTAATGGAAGGATGACATGTTTGAGTAGTCGAAAGTTCCAGTGACAACATAGAGTAGTGTGACACAACTAGTGGCAAAATTGTTAAAAGTCGCTTCTTGAATGGTGCAAAACATTTTTTAAAATCATGCAAAAAAATTACATTGTATAAACATTTCTTGAAATGTGACTGGCATGTTTGAAATGCATGAACTTTTTTAGAATAATACCATACATTTTTTAAAATTACGAGACCATTTTGTAAGTTTTTTAAAAAAAAATGAAAAAATATTACAAATAATGTTTTGAACATGCGAACATTTTCTAAATATCAAGAATTCCTTTTGAATGATGTCAACATTTTTTACAAGTTGTGCAAACATTTATTTTCACATTGGATGACAGTTTTAAGAATGTGTTATGAACGCTTTTACAAATCCAAGTAAACTAATTTTGAAATATGTATTTTTTTCCTGAAAAACAAACAAAAGTAAGAAAAGAAAAGAAACAGAAGAAACAAAATGAACGAACGAATTAACGCTCGTAGTAACTAACAGGCTGACCCACTACAGCGTCGCACAGAAGGGAGATGTATGCTCCTCTCGCTGTGAGATATATCCATTCCCCCATCGCTTACTGCGATGAGAGCTCCTATTTGCTGCCTGCAGGCCGCAAATAAATGGTCGAGCCTTCATTGAAGGGGGCGGCCCATTCTTCTCGCGAGCTGATTTTTTTCTCTTCGGTTTTTTGGTCGGTTTTTACCCCCCAAAAAACAGCTTGTTATTTTTCAGGAGCTTGATATTTAAAATACCATTAAAAATATTGAAACATATATTTTAGTAAATTCTTCAGTATGTGTTTGTAAAGAAGTTCATTGTATATTAAAAAAAAGGTTCAACGTGTATCAAAAAAACTGTTCAATGTTTATTATTTCTTTTTTAGACGTATACAACAAAATGTTCATCATATTTTGAACAAATATTTCATGCATACAACAAAAATGTCACCGTATATAATAAAAACATGCTCAGTACATATAAAAAGTACATCATCTATTAAACAATTGTTCTACGTGCATTATCAAAGTTGGATGTATAAAACAAAATTTTCATCATACTATCATAAAGAAGTTCAGTGTGTATGTGTAAAATATTTGCAGTATATTAAAAGTAGTTAATTTTACATTTAAAAAATATTCATTGTATATTATAAAAATTATTACCCAGACATTTTAAAAGTTAAAAAAAGTGCAAAAAAGAACAAAAAACAGAAATAAGAAAAATGAAGAAAATGAGAAAGAAAAAACCGAAGAAGAAGAAAAAGGAGATAAGAAAACAGCAATCGAAGGAAGCCCATTGGTGCATGCCTTTTGCGAAGGCTGTACTATTTGCTGCCTGCGGGCGGCAAATAGTATCTGCCTACTGCGATGGCACACTACTTCTCACCTGCACGGTTCCCTCTCGCCTCCGCGTATGGGCCACCCCAATAAGGGTGCAGCGAGAGCGTTTTCTTTACGCGACATCCATTCCGTGTGCGGTTTATTTCCGGTTTTTTCGGCTATTTATTTTCTTTGTTAGTTTCAGAGCATGGTGGCAGCTCTCTGTCCGCTTTTTTCGCTTTTTTATTCTTTGTTTCTATGTGTTTTTATCAGATTTTTCGTTTTTCGTTTTTCTTTTATTTTTTCAATACATGCTGGATTTTTCAATACGTGTTGTACATTTTTCATGTTCACCCAAAACTTTTTTTCTTACAGATCAAACATTATCCAAATCCATGATGAATATTTGTTCAAATACATGTTTCAACATTTTAAATACATGTTTTGAATATTTTTATGGATACATGTTAATAATTTTTTATACACATCGAACATTTTTGAATTGTATGAAACATTTCACTAAACACACGAACATTTCTTGTACATTTTATAAACATTGTTTCAAATACATGATGAATTATTACTTTCAAACATACGTTTGAATTTTCTTGATAAATGTAAAACATTTTAAGACATTTTGAACATTTTCTTGAGTGGTATGGAAAATAAAATTAAACTACACAAATATTTTTTACATTGCATAAACATCTTTTAAAATGCATGAGCATATTTGTTGATACGCAACATTTTTAATATGATTTTTTTTTCGGTGGTACTCCCTCTGCTCCATAATGTAGTGCCTATAGATTTTTGCAAAAGTCAAACATTACAAACTTTGACCATTTTTACAGAGAAAAGTTGGTATATCTAGAATACCAAATGCACATAATTGGATACATCATGAGTTATATTTTTAGAATGTACATGTTTGGTATTGCAGATGTAGACAATTTTCTCTATACACTTGGTCAAAGTTGGCAAAGTTTGCCTTTCACAAAAATATATAGGCACTACATTGTGGAATGAAGGGAGTATGAAACATTCCTTATATTTATGCAAACGATTTACTACATCGTACACTTTTTCAAAAATAATTTCATGACCATATTTTGAGCTGCATGAACATTTTTTTCAAATATCACGAATATTTTTCGAATGCTATTAACATTTTCAAAAAGTTACGCGAACAGTTTCTTACATTGCATGAAATTATTTTAAAATGTGTGATGAATACTTTTGAAATTTTAGGCTACAAATATAGGTAAGAAAAATAAAACCAAAAATGAAGAATAAAATAACTGATGTTAAAAATACGAGCAGGTGCTCATTGAGAGAAAATGTGCTGATGTATTTATATACTATCTCTGATGGTATATATCTGATGAAGAATTGATGATAAATAAATGTATTCATGAAATAAAAAATCACGTTGTAGAAAATGTTCATGACATACGTTTATGTCATTTACAATAAATGTTCTTACACACTTAAAGAAATGTTTTATGCGTCTTTTAAAAATATTCATTATTTTTGAAATGTTCAACGTGTGTTTAAAATTTATTGTATACTACAACTATACTCGATGTGAGGTTTAGAAATATTCGATATTTATTCAGATAAATGTTCAATGTGTTTTTCAAAAAATGTGTTATTTGTATGAGTGTATCTATAAAATGTTCAACTTGTATTAATAAAATAATCAAGAAGTATTTTGCAAATGTTCAACATGTATTGAAATTTAGTTCAACGTGTATCTGAATAATGTTTAACGTGTATTAAAAAATTCTTTAACGTGTAGAAAAAGGAAAAAAAAGGAAACAGAAAAAATGGACATGCAAAACACCAAAATAAAAAACCTAAAAGGAAACCAATAAAAACATCGAGGAACCCACACAAAGTAGAAAAGAAAAAAACTGATAAAAACCTTCCCAAAATTGGACGGAAGGTCCTGAAAACTGGTGGACACTTTATCGCAAAACCACGCTTTTGGGCCGGCCCATCAGGGGTGCACTCTGCAGGCGAGATTGATGGATGTCTCATAGTTAGTGAAATTTAGGCTTTGCACCTTTTGTGAGCGAACGTCAAGCTTTTGGCCACGTGGCCCATCTATAGGCCCCTTCGGAATATCCTTGTAGCCTAGCTATTGAGTCCAACGTGTTTCTCAAAAAAAGAAACTATTAAGTCCGGCGTAGAAGCATACTAAAACCCAAAAGCCCAAAGTTATGAAACCTAGCTGACTACAGGGGTTTGAGTCATTTCTTTAAATGTGGGGTTTGAGTCATTTAGAGCACTTGTGGTCTATCTACTTGGGGCTTAAGCAAAATCAGCTAAACATCTTCCATTGTGGCACACCAATACCGAATGAGAAAAGAAAGCCCAAATCCAAATTATGGGCCTCGACTAAAACACTAACATAGACAAAGCAAGGATAAACTGGGAAAGGAGGAGGGAGGTGATTGGAGGCAACCAAACCCACCACCCCGAGAGACGACCACCACAACTTGTAGAGGCAAGCTTGAACGACGATGGCAAACCCAGTTGAGACCACGTCACAAACATTAATTAGTACATTTGAAGGGCATTTGATAGCTGAGAACGTGCGGCGGCACACCGCACTGACGTGCCACCTGCAAAGTCAAAAGACGGTGCACTTGTGCTTGCTGCTCCAATACAATAAAGGGTTTGTAGCCAGTAGTATATTTTCTCCTCAGTTAATAAACCAACTTTATCAATATATAGAGATAACACCCCAAAGTTTCGTCAAGTAGTTTTGCAATACTATAATGGCTTACTTGTGTCATCAACGGTTCTAGTGAGGTTGTCAAGCTCTCTAGCTTTGCTAGCTGAAACAAGTGATTAAAAGGTACTGATATAAAGAATATGGTTGTAATTTTATAATACATGCCACATAATGGCACATCATTATTATAATACAATATTGACGATATGATACCGAACACCTTCTTTATTTATTTGTTGCACCACCTTAATAGTATTGACTAGTTGACAGAAATAATACTCTGTGTCAAAATGTAAGAAAATGTTTATAAATGGCGCGCCGGCTGAAGCTTCGCCTGATCGCTCTCTCACTCGCTTCGCGTAGCTTCCATAGGCATCCGGTCGTGACCCAAGCGACTTTATCCTTTCCCCATTGCCATCGCTGACCACTCGTCTCCTCCTCTTTCTTCAGGGCGATGAGGCCCCATCGTTCTATCTCTACCCTGCTGCTCCTTCCATCTCCACAATCCCCAACTGCTGTGCATCTCACCATTGCCAGCAGAGGCATCGCCATGGCTGGGTGCTTTCTCAGCACGGAGGGGGGAGGGGTGTTGCCAGCTGAGCTCCGCAGGGACTCCTAACTCGTTCTTCAGAGATGCTAGGGGTTGCTTGCCCAGGATGTGGGGCATGCCGATGCTCCAGCCAACCTACTGCGCCCGGCGATGGCGACCGCGTGAGCTGCAACCGACGGAGGCAAAATTGTTGCATCCAGTATGACAGTGCTGGAACCGGTGTCCAATTTTGCTACAACCGGCGACAGCGATTGGCGGAGGCAAAATTGCTACATCCCAGTATGGCAGTGCTGGAACGAACGTCCAATTTGCTAGAACCGGGCGTGTGTGCCGCAACCTCCCATGTTGCCAAGCTCCAATCCATCACGCCAGCGAGCTACAACCCGTTCACGGGGCATGTGTTGCAACTGTCACGTCGGGTGCTACAACCAGCGCAGGCGAATGCTGGAACCTAGGGTGGCTGAGCTACAATTGTAAGTCGGCAAGCTACATTTGGCTGGGCAGGTGCTGCAACCGGCTCGAGGTGAGCTGCAACCGGCTACTGTTTTTGCTACTACCTCGACCGGCAGGCACGATCGGGAGAACGGGATGCTACAATCATTGATGGGAGGAGCTGCAATTGCGACTTGATTTTGCTGGAACTGGTGATCGCGGTGAGCTGAAATCAGGGCCGCGGCAAGCTGGAACCGTGGTCGTAGGGTGCTGCAACCATGTACTGGCTTGCTGGAACCTTGGCCGTGACGAGCTACGATGGTCACCACGTGAGCTGGCAAGCTTCGAGGCTGGCGGCGAGATGTTGTGATCAACACAAGCCATTGCCGGAATAAGTGCACATTTTTTGCTGGAACCAGTACAAGCATAGCCTGCGAGGCATGGTTGCTGCAACGGGGGGTGGCGGCACCGGCGAGGCGCGGTGCTACGGCCAAGGGCGACGGGATGCGCGATGGGCACTGCCAAACGCGCGAGATGTTGCGATCAGCGCAAGCCATTGCTGGAATCAGTGAGCATTTTTTGCTGGAACCAGTACAAGCATAGCCTGCGAGCCATGGTTGCTGCAACGGGGGGTGGCTGCACCGGCGAGGTGTGATGCTATGGCCAAGGGCGACGGGAGGCACGAGGGGCACTGGCAAGCACGCGAGATGAGGAGGGGAAGGGCGCTCGGGGCAAGCTGCGCGAGCTGCGGGGAGGAAGAAGGAGATTAGCGAAAGCCGTTTCGACATATTGGACGGCCCACGCTGCATCGGACGGTTGGGGCGTGACCGACCCAACTATTGGGCTGGCGCGCCGGCGCCTAGCACTGGTCCAAAATGTAAGAAGTTTTTTCTTTTTTGCGGCAAAATGTAAGGAGTTCTTTTACACTGTCATACAGAGATGGTACTTACCATGATACCTCCCTACGAAAAGGTCTAATGTTCTCAGTGTCCATTACCTCACAGACCACCTTCCTCGTTAACCTAGGCTAAACCCAGCTAAATTGCACGTGAACACGTGTCATCAATTTACACGCCGTGCGGCGATACTCGCCGACGAAGTCAAATAAGCCAGGAATATGCACGGTCGGAAAAGCAAAAGCTAGCAATATGGCATAGATGCACGCGTGAGGTCGTGAATCTGACGTTTCATATCGGTGAACAAAAATGGCTTCCACATTAGGCGAATGAAGCCAAAAAATTAACTTCACTACTTTTGACCATGTGCCGATTTGGCATCAACTTGTTGCGATAACTACTTCTCTAGTGACATCCATGATCTCCGGCAGTCTAGATGAGGTCCAGAAAAGTAACGAAAAGTTTCATGATTTGTTTTTACAGCAGTGACATAATTATGGTTCACTGATTGTGTTACAAAATTCTAAAGTCAAATCTGACCCACAATAGTACTCACTCCGTTCCAAATTATTCGTCGCTAGAATGGATGTATCTAGAACTAAAATACATCTAGATACATCCATACTTGCGACAAGTAATTCGGAACAGAGGAAGTATTTGTTTCGCACGTGAATCTATTTTTTATGGCTGACAAATATCATTTTTTTAGTGTTAATATCATTTTTGTTGTCATGTGGTGGTTTGTAGTACTACTATCTCACGAGGCACACTTTGTTAGAGCAACTCGAGCAGACCCTGCAAAAATTTGACCCGCAAAACGCGTTTGCGGTTTCACGAAGATCGTGTTTGCGGGTCGAAAACTGGCGCGGCCGAACAGAAACCATATATAAAACGAAAAAGGTCCATTTTAAACCTTGAATTTATAGGGGTTCGACGAAATGAACCCCCAAGTCAAAATCCCGGTCGATTGCACCCTGAACTATGTAATCCCGGTCTAAATCAAACCCGGGCAAAAATCAACCGGGATTTGTCTAGCTGATGGGCCAAGGAGCGGCATGTCAGCAAATCGACGCACATGACGCACGACTGGGCCGGCCCAGCAACCCGCCTGTTGTCTCGCACGACCGCCTAGACGAACCACGAGCCATTAGCCACTACACCATACACAACAACCTGAAAATGTTGGTGCAGAAACCTATAAGAATAGACAGCAGTTGAGATTGGAAAACATTTTCAAAAAAATTTCTTGAAAATTGCAAGCAGTTTTAAGATACCGCACTTTTTTGTATTCCATATTTCTGGAAAAGTGAAGATGTTTTGTAATTCTGATTTAAAAATGATACACGAACAAAATTTGCAACCCCAAACAGATTCCAAAAACTCGAACAATTTAAAAAAACTGGAAAACAAACAAATTACAAAAAACACGAACACTTTTTTAGATTGTGAACAGTACTTAGTATTTTTAGAAAATATATAACAGGAATTTTTTTAATTTAGCGACGTAAAAGTTAAAACAAAAACTTTTTTTAAAAAGCGAACAAAATTTGTATTGTACGCATTTTAGGAAACGCGAACAAAAATGAAAAAGGTGTGTGGAAGATAATTCAAACTCGCAGCAAATATATGATAGCATTTTTGAAAAAAGTATTAATAGATGAACATTTTTGTAATATATGTTGAACAATTTTCTAAAAAATATTCAACAATTGTGCTATATACACTGAACAAATTTCTAATACAAGATGAAATTTTTTATAAATGAGTGAAATTTTTGGAAAGTACCGTGAAGATTTCCTTAATCCGTGAAAAAGAAATGAAAGAAAAAAGAAAAGATAAAAATAAATAATAAAGAAAAAGATCCACGAACACCTTTTCAATTTAATAGTTTGTTTTTCAGATACTGTGATTTTTTTCCCAAATCCATGGACTTTTCTTTTGAAAACCCGTGAACTTCTTTTCAAAATTGTTAAACTTTTTCTAGATCCGTGAACCTTTTTTAAAAAAAATTATGAACTTTTTTTATTTTTGAAATTCTAGTTCAGAATTTTCTTTTTTTCGATCAAACAACACCAACGTGGGGTCTCGTGTTTGAGCCAGACCGGCTTTTTTTTTGTTTTTTAACGAAAATAATTATGCGAGCCGGCCCAGCAGGGAGCAGAGTGTAGGGCCCTTTGCGGATTTTTGTTTTTGAACCAAAAAAAATAAAGCGGGCTGGCCCAGCAGGAGCTGGTGGGCGCCCTCTGCGAAATGTCTGAATCCCGGCCATCCAAACGACCCGAAGGTTCGATTTAGACCGGGATTACATAGTTCAGGGTGTAATCGACCGGGATTTCGACTTGAGGGTTCATTTCGCCGAACCTCTACAAATTCAGGGTTTAAAATGGACTTTTTCCTATCTAAAACTGCATAATTAAAAAAAACACTTTTGCGGGAAAAATTGCACCTCGTTGACGCGAGTAGTTCATCACATAATACATAGATTTTACATGATCAACACACTACAAACATAGTTCATACTACATACTACGTTAACTAGTATTAGAGGGGGGTCGGATCTGACGGCGGGGAGGTCGTGACAAATGGACGACGGCGTCAAGGAGAAGGACGCTCAATCCTCCTCGCTGGAGCTGCACAGGTCGACGTACTTCGCCGCCTGCTCCTCGCGGATGCGCCGCCACTCCTCGGCCTTCTCCTTGGCGGCGACCGCCTGCCGCCACTGGAGGTCCTCGAGCTCCTCGGCGTGGCGCCGACGCTCCGCCTCCTTGCGCACGCTCCGCTCGGCGATGACGGCGGCAACGGCGTCGACGTAGTCTTCCGGCCCGACGACTCCGCGGCGGCCGAGCGGAGCGGGCTCCTCGGGCTCCTCCTTCACGGGGACGAAGGCGAACTCGTCCGGCTCCTCCTCGTCCTCCGACCACTCCCTTTTCACGGGGAGAAAGCCCGCGCCGGAGGAGGAGGAGCTCCCGGCGTACGAAGACCTCGTGGAGGAGAAGGACACGCGCCGGCGGTCGTACTCCTCCGTCTCGCTCCGCTAGAAACTCGCCGGCGGCGAGAGGCCGCGGTTGGTCCACTTCCGGGCCCCGCGCTTCCTCGCGCCGTCCGACCGGACGCGCCGCTCGCGCTCCGGGTCCCTTCCGCCGCCGGATCTGCTGCCGGAGTCGCGTCCGGAGCTCTACATTCGGCCCCACATGGCGGTTAGAGGCGGGGCGGGTGGTCGTCGACGGCGAGAAATGTGGAGAAGGGGAAGGGGAATCGCGTGGCTCGACGGCGGCGGAGGATAGGGTTTGGATCCGCAAACGAGCCGTGGAACCGTAGATATAGCTGTCGGGGCGTGCGGTTTGCGAGCCGCGGTAAAAAAAATTGCAGGCCGGGCAAGTATGCGGGCTCGGAACTCGCCGGAATTTTACGGGTCTGCATGTTTTACTGGGTCTGCTAGAGTTGCTCTTACCATAACAACACACGATGTGTCATCTAATTAAAAGAGTTAAAATCATGGATAAGACTTGTGGACAAATACGAGAGTCCACTGTTTCTCACGGCCACAATACAGTGCACCAGTTCAGCACAAACATAGATAAACCATATCGGCCGCGCAGCTATCTCTTGCGTGGATCTCGGTGGGCATGTCATCTCGCTGTCTAGTCTCTAGCTATCTTGCTTTGCACTGTCGAATCGAGGTCAGTTGTCGTGCGATACGCCGCATATCTGCAAGGATTGTAACTGGGTTTTGTTAAGTGGATAAACTGGAAAAACGGACACGCTAAACCCACGTTCGTGCCGCCCACATGCTATTATGTTTTGTAGAAGTGCGTAACTACGCATACTCACTTAGATTACAGTGCCCCGGCCACTAAAGTGCCGTGCAGTACTTGCCTCCAGGCCAGCAAGAAAATCATGCCCACTCCTGGTAAGTGCCAAAGTGAACCTGCACGTTTGCTCCCGGCCTCGCGTTGGCCGATCCCTGATCAATCCCCGAGTATTTAATATGCACGTGCAGATATACGGGACAAAGGGAGCATTTCAGCTAAATCTCCACATTATTACTTCCTTTATCCCATAAAATAAGATGTTTCTTTCACACTACATTAGTTCAAAAAATATCTTATGTTTTGAGACGGAGCAGTACCAAATATAAAACATATTTCCTCCGTTCGCGTTCATAGACTGGGCACGGATTTGTAGCTCCTCAATTTGACGCAGGCTTCTAAAAAGTTGGTGTCCCTTTGTCATCTAACGTTGGCCCACAAAACGAAGCACCGATGATAGCTAGTGGACATTATGCGGGAGCCGGCCATCTACGCTATTCGCATATATTTCAAACATTGTTTTAGCGAACCGGATGATATTCATACAAACCGGACGAAAACATTCACATTTTTGACATATTTTAACTAAACTGTACTGGACTAGGGTAAAACTAGTCTACAGCCTGCCGCGGCGGATCTCCCCTCCCATGACATGTCTTCCTGTGTCCGGCAGCCCACTCATCGGACTGCGTGAGCCCCAGATGGATACGGTTCCGCGGAAAGGGCAAGAGTAGCCTCCGCTTCCCCCGTATTTTCCCTATGGATGCGCCGCTATCTGAGTGGCAGTAGAGGGATATGCTTCAATCGAGGGGGGAAGGACGGCCTCCGCTTCCTTGAAGCACGGATCAGGGTGGATTTGGGGTGGGGGACGACGGTGGCTTGCGAAGCGGGCAAGACACCGGTTGTGCACGCCGGCGACGCGGCAGCGGCGGCCTTCGTGGGACCCAAGCGACATCGGCCTCCCATGGTGTAATTTTCCTCGTTGTCAGCAGCGGTCGTGGACGTGATGGCCGCCTCGTCGATCTCCGTGAAGCCGGCTTCTTTTTCCGTTGGTAGGGCGCGGTTTCACGAACGTTGACAGGGGATGGCGTGGCCGCAGGCGCGGGAGGAGCGGTACACGCCATGGCTTCATTCACGGCAGCCACGATACCCGTGCCGCCTGATACGTCTCCAACGTATCTATAATTTTTTATTATTCCATGTTATTATATTACCTGTTTTGGATGTTTTATATGCATCAATATGCTATTTTATATTATTTTTGGGACTAACCTATTAACCTAGAGTCCAGTGTCTGTTTCTGTTTTTTTTCTTGTTTTTGAGTTTTACACAAAAGGAATATCCAACGGATTATAAATGGAATAAAACTTTACGATGATTTTTCTTGGACCAGAAGACATCCAAAGAGCTTGGAGAGGGGGTCAGAAGAGTCCTGAGGGACCCACAAGCCCTCAAGGCGCGCCCTAAGGGGGCACCCCTGGCTTGTGGGCCCCCGGGAGTCTTCCAACCCTAATTCTTGCCCTATAAATTCCCAAGTATTCCCAAACAAACATAAGCGTCCACTAAAATACTTTTCCTCTGCCGCAAACTTATGCCGCAAACCTATGTTCTCGTGAGATCTCATCTTGGGGCCTTTTACGGCGATCTGCTGGAGGGGGATTCGATCACGGTGGGCTTCTACATCAACCCTATTGCCCTACCGATGATGTGTGAGTAGTTTACCACAGACCTATGAGTCCATAGCTAGTAGCTAGATGGCCTCTTCTCTCTCTTTGATCTTCAATACAATGTTCTCCTCGATGTTCTTGGAGTTCTATCCGATGTAATATTCTTTTGCGGTGTGCTTGTCGAGATCCGATGAATTGTGGATTTATGATCAGATTATCTGTGAATATTATTTGAGTATTTTCTGAACTCTTTTATGTATGATTAAATATCTTTGTATTTCTCTTTGTATTATCGGTTTGGTTTGGCCAACTAGATTGGTTCTTCTTGCAATGGGAGAGGTGCTTAGTTTTGGGTTCAATCTTGCGGTGTCCTCACCCAGTGACAGAAAGGGTAGCGAGGCACATATTGTATTATTGCCATTAAAGATAAAAAAGATGGGGTTTATATCATATTGGTAGATTTTATCCCTCTACACCATGTCGTCTTACTTAAGGCGTTACTCCGTTCTTATGAACTTAATACTCTAGATGCATGCTGGATAGTGGTTGATGTGTCGACTAATAGTAGCAGATGTAGAATCGTTTCGGTCTACTTGACACGGACGTGATGCCTATATTCATAATCATTGCCTTGGATATCATCATAACTTTGGGCTTTTCTATGAATTGCTCGACAGTAATTTGTTTACCCACCGTATGTTTTCTTTCAAGAGAGAAGCCTCTAGTGAAACCTATGGCCCCCGGGTCTATTTTTCATCATATATTTTCATATCTATAAACCAAAAACCCAAAATACCTTGCTACAATATTTTTACTTTGTTTTACATTTTAGTAATCTTTTATATCCATCTCTATCAGATCTCATCCTCGCAGTGACCGTGAAGGGTTTGACAACCCCTTTATCGCGTTGGGTGCAAGTGTTTGATTGTTTGTGCAGGTGCATAGATTGGAGACTTATTTGTACCTCGTACTGGATTGATACCTTAGTTCTCAAACTGAGGGAAATGCTTATCTCTACTTTGCTGCATCACCCTTTCCTCTTTAAGGGAAAAACCAACGCAAGCTCCAGAAGTAGCACCACCATGCTCCCCGCGTTTCGGCCTAGAGCAACTCGTCACTCCTCGCGAGCTAGCTTAGAGCGGCAAGTTGTTGAACCACGTGCCGGCTTGGAGCGGCCACTTACTCCTCCGTGCGCGAGCCTTCAACCTCACCCATGGTATTGACGGCCTGGAGCCGCAAGGGAGGTGGAGCAGCGAGCTGCATGGCTCATATCCGGTGGGCTCGGCGGGCCACCTAGCTGGCTTTTATGCCCAGAGAACTCCTCTACCTACTCACTGGATGCCATGGAGAGTGTGGAGAATATGGTGCAAGGAGGAGTAGGGAGCGGATGTGTGGTGCGATTCTTTCCTGGTGTCTGGCCTCATTTAAAAAGCGGGTGGACGCGAGGAGCCAACCGATGTTGTGTATAAGGCCGGCCGGCTCGTGAATGGACGTCTGGCTAATGAACCACAAGTATACATGATCAAATTGTAGTACTTTTGATATGTAAGAGTGTCGAACCCAACAAGGAACAGAAGGAATTGATAAGCGGTTTCAGCAAGGTATTATGTGCAAGTGTTGTAAAATAGTAGTGATAGATAGTTTGATAGCAAGATTCTAGGATTCAAGTAATAAGTAACCAAAGTAACAAGGTGCGGCAAGGTGGCCCAGTCCCTATATTCCAAAGGACAAGTCAAAATTACTTATTATATTGATCAAAGCATTCTCGAGGACACATGGCAATTTCGTCTAGTCATGTTCATCACGATTGATCAATTCATGTTCACTAATTTGATAAATTTTTATGTGGGTGGACTAATGCTAGGGTGCTATTCTTACTAACAAACAACCCACTTATGATTACCCCCTCTTGCAAGCATCCGCAACTACGAAAGAAGAATTAAGATAAATCTAACCATATCATGAAACATATGGATCCAAATTAGCCCTTACAAAATAGTGGATAAACTAGGGTTTAAGGTTCTGTCATTCTCCCAACCCATCATCTACTTACTAATCCCACAACGCCTTCCCCTGGGCCCAAGCATGGTAATATTTTATGTAGTCGGCGTTCACATGACACCACTAGAGGAAGAACAAAATAACACATCATCAAAATATTGAACGGAGACCAACTTCACATAATTACTTATAAGAAGACTTCTCATATGTCCTCAAGAACAAATGAAACTACTCATAAATCATATTCATGTTCATGATCAAAGGAGATAAATATATGATTAACAATCTGAACATATGACCTCCCACAAAATAAACCAGTTAACATCAACTACAAGATGTAATCAACACTACTAGCAACCCACAGGTACCAATTTGAGGTTTTGGACAAAGATTTAATACAAGAGATGAACTAGGGTTTGGGTATGATTTGATGGAGATGAGTCCTCCCACGATGAGGGAAACATTGGTGATGACGAAGGCTTTGATTTCCCCCTCCCGGAAAGAAGTATCTCCGGCTGAATCGCTCCGTCGGAGAGCAAAGGTGCTCCTGCCCAGGTCCTGCCTCGAGACGGTGGCGCTTCATCCGGAAAGTCTTCTCTTGATTTTTTTCTAGGGAAAATGGCTTCATATAGGAGAAGATGGGCCATGTAGTCCTACTGGTGGGCCCACAAGCTCAGGTGGCGCGCCCGAGGGGGTGGGCACGCCACCTGAGCTTGTGGCTCACTGGTGGGTCCTCTCCTGGTGATTCTTCTTCCAGTATTTGTTATATATTTCAAAATAAATCTCAGTAAAATTTCAGGTCATTCAGAGCTCCGGAGAATAGTTATCTCTGTTGTAGCTCTTTTCAGGTCCATAATTCCAGCTGCTGGCAATCTTCCTCTTGTGATGGAACTTACAATTTAAGAGGGAAAAGGCATTAGAATGGAACATAAAAGTGAAAATAACTTTGAAACAATATAAATAACAGTAGGAAAACATGATGCAAAATGGACGCATCAAGCCCCCAAGCTTAGACGCTGCTTGTCCTCAAGCGAATACCGAACTCAATAATCATGACCATAAGTTTATAGAGAGAGGTGTCGATAAAACAAAATACATACATGGTAGCATCATGGTCATCATTATAACAGCAAGTATCAATCATATAACTTCTCATGATTAAGTAATAATTCAGTCACAAGTCAAAGTATAAAAATTAAACTTTCTTGGAAACTAACAAACATGTTCTCAGTCATCAAAACAGTTACAATTCATTATACTTCAGGAAGGGTCTATGTAAGAGCTTTTGATTTAGAAAATTCCACGTACTCAACTATCATATAGTCTTCCATGATTGCTGGCGCTCAAAGCATATTCTTAGAGCATCTCCAGCCGTTGGCCCCCCAAGGGCGCCAAAAAGAGCGGCCTGGGGGTGAACCGGTGCTAGATTGGCCCCTAGGGGCGATCTAGCTCCCAGCCACGCCCCTAGGTGCCGCCCCCCAAGACGCAGAAAATTCAAACTTGGTCATTCCCTCTCATAAAAAAACGCCACAAGTCCGGCGATCAGCGGCTATTCGGCGATCATTGTGATAGCCTGGCTTATTAGGTATGATAGACTACTCATATCAATAAGGAATTCCTTCTTTTCCGGCCATTCGGACAAAACTTTAAAGCTAAGCGTGCTCAGCTTGGAGTAGTTTCAGGATGGGTGACCGACCGGGAAGTTGCCCCCGAGTGCGCACGAGTGAGGACAAAGTGTGCAGAAAAGTCTTGTAGCGACCCGACCTCAAACGGTCAAGTCTCTGTGCTTTAGTGTCATCCCTGGATCGGTAATGCTGACACACACAGTACTGAAGGATGTATAACAGATTAGCAATCACACACTTATTACATCGAATGTCTCAAAAGAGAACTTATTACAATAAATATGGCTTAAGGCCATCTAATACGATAACAGCGGAAGGCTTGGAAGATAAAGTGAGTCCATCAACTCCAACGGCATAGCTGAGCTGCACGGCAACGACCTAACGAACCTTACTCCTCGTCTGAAAAGTCTGCAACATAATACGTTGCAGCCCGAAAACGGGTCAGCACATGGAATATGCTGGCAATATAACACAGTAGAGCAAAAACAGAATAATGCTATCACTACATGCATATTTCGCTGGTGGAAAGCTGTATGGTTATAGTTTTTGCAAAAAGCCAATTTTTTCCTACAACAAAGGAATAGATTTTATTTTAACTATCATGGTAGTTGAAACATCATTGAGAAGGTTCCTCCAACTCAATCCCAATTAAAGTAGTTATCAGCCCACCAATATTAATTTAGAGTGATGAGATACTAGGATACTCCAAGTACTAGATACTCAAGATTTTCCATAACCGGGGACACGGCTAACCATGATTAGATTGTACACTCTGTAGAGGTTTGCGCAGTTTTCCCCACAAGACTCGATCGCCTCCGTTGGATTTCTCGCACTACATGATGTTTGAGAAACGGATGACCGAGACACAGTCTTTCAGAAACATTAACTCTCTACCCCGGGCAGACCATACCAAACCTACAACCCTCTACCTGCTGATCCACCTCTTCAAGAGCTTCATGTAACCTACTCAACTATGCTGGAGCCATAATAGCTTGTGGCTGCACACGGAAGTTTCTAGCATGAAAATATCTCAGTTCCCTTTGAGCCTGGGTGGCAGCCCATAGGAAAATCACACAGAACTCCGGGATTTTCAAAAAAATACAGGCAACACTGGATTCTCCAGGCGCCTTAATCCACCCAGATGTGTATTTAAGTTGCCACCTTAAGTTGAACCGTTAATTAACAATCTCACATCTGCCATGGATTTCACTCACCCAAACCACGTCTACGAGCATAGCATAGCAATATAAGAAATACGTAGAAGTAACTCCCAGGGGTTTGAGTATAACAGGGCAATAGGTTCTACCTCATCAACTACTTCCCAACGCACAAGTTAATGACATCCTAACCATGCAATGTTTGAGGATCGAAACTAATGCATAAAAACTGGGTATGGAAAGAGTATGATCAATGTGTTACTTGCCTTGTTGACGGTCCGCAAAACCTAGGGACTCGTAGTAGCACGCTTCGCACTCCGGGAATTCTATCACAAACAAACAATATCATACATAAGCAATCAAGCAAAGATGCACGGGCAAAACTCAAGTACGAAGAATTGACTAGAAAGTTCAACTTAAGAACTCCGGTTTGCGAAAAGAATCAAATCAAACGGAGCAATGAAACTCAAACGGCGAAAGAAACAAGATCCGTTTACTAATCTAAACTAAAGTCAATTTTTACAGTACCAAAATCTTGTTCAAGTTGATTAAACAGAAAGAGGGTTTCGAGGCGAAGATCTAGGCGCTTGAATCGCCTGATTCCGATAAACGAGCGAAAAGATAAGCTGAAACGAAAATCGGATCAGAAATCTCGATTGAAAATAATTGCGGAAAAATCCAAGAAAAAGAAAACCGACAAACAGGCTAACGAACGAACGTTCGTTGTCTGTAACTATCGAGCGAAAACCGTTCGCTAAAACGAACGTACGCACGAACGTCCGCTAAGTAACTGAACTGAGAAAAACCGGCCAACCGATCTAAAAAAACAAACTAGGGTTTCTAAAAAAAACGGATCGGTTTAAAAAAACCCGGCGGCAACGGCTGCGTTACCTCTGGCGAGGCGAGGCTGCAGCGGCGGGGTTGGGTGGTGGTGGCGGCGGGGTTGGGGGGTATTTAAGAGGGGGGAAGGGGCGGCTTGGAGGAGGGGGCAAGGCGGGGGGAGGCGGAGTCCCAGCCGGACTCCGGGTCGAGGTGGCGGCGGCGTCGGTCTCCAGGTGGGAGATGGCGGCGCGGGGGAGCGGGCCGGCTCGGCTGGGCTTCGGCCAGTCGGGCGCTGGAACTTTTTTTAAAAATAATTCTGCCGAACCGAAAATAAATCCTAGAAAATAAAATAAAAATCTAAAAATGCCAAAACAAATTTTCACCGTCTAAATAAAATATTTAGAACGAGATGAACATTATCTTGGCCCTAAAATGCAATTTTGAAAAACGTGCAATTTTTCTAATGCAATAAAAATAGCAATAAAATCCGAATAAAATCAAATATTTGATTTTAATATTTTTCCTTCCAATATTTCAATTGTTTTGGAGAAGTCATATTATCTCCTCTCATATATTTTCATATGAAATATTTTTTCGGAGAGAAAAATAAGTAAAACCAAAATCCTCGTTTCAATATTTGATAAAATTCAAATATGAAAACCGGGAAATCCCCAACTCTCTCCGAGGTTCCTTGAGTTGCTTAGGATTTCGAGGATCGTGAATCAAAATGCAATAAAATATGATATGCATGAATGATCTATGTATAACATTCCAAATTGAAAATTTGGGATGTTACAAGACTAGTATTGATCTGTGGGGCCAGTCTAGATACCGCTAGGAGTAACGACCACCAGCGGGTGTGTCCGGGGTGTTACAAGTTGGTATCAGAGCCGACCCTCGCGGTTACATGGATGTTTGCGGACAGGTGCGCGGTCATGTTCACTACTGCAGGATGCTGCTAACGCGACACTACGATCAGATACCCTTCGAGAAACTGTGTGCGACGCAATAATCGCAAACAGTGGTGTATGAAAACCGTCAAAAATGTATAAAACGTTTGCGATGACGGATGCATCAAACACGGTTCAGATTTTAGTTGAGTGTGCGATGAACGACATAAGGTTCAGTTCAATTAACTGTTTACGATGAGGAGGAACAAAAGAAACGGGCAGCCAAATAAAGGCGTGCGTGATACACAACATACGGTTCACTCGGATGAACTGTTTGTGATTAGGCAACACAAAAGAAAGGGGCAGCCAGATGAAGGTCTGTGCGATATACGGCGTGCGGTTCACTCCGATGAACTGATTGCGTTGAGACATGAGAATAGAAACGATTCAACTTAAAAAGATGTGTGTGATACGTTGCAAACAAGTCTGTAATCAGAAATGTGTGTGAAGACCGAATAACACAGACGGTTGCTGCTAATAAAACGTGTGTGTTGTGCGATGGGATTGCATACAGAACAACACACACACACACACACACACACACACACACACACACACACACTTGTAAGGACATGCTTGCATAACCAAATTAAACATCCACTTACATAGGTGGCTACTACAACCATGGCATTTGCACACACCAAAGTAAACTATTACATGCATAATTACATAGGTGGCTACTACACACATGACATTTCCACACACCAATAAAGTAAACTATATATTACATGCATGATTAACTAGCATAAACGATCATCTGATCATCATCTACTTCTCGTGACGCTTGCTCTTCTTGTGGCTCGACCCGGGCTCGTAGATGTGGGTAACGAGGCACTTCCTCATGTCAACGATCCGACTGTGCATCTCGTAGCATGTGTACACGCTCTTGGCCGCAAACCTGAGGTGAGGTTCATCCAGTTGCCGCATCCATGTGCTATGCCAGGATACGGGACTTGTTCTCTGGGCATCCTGCTTCATCTTTTCGTAGTAGGGGTCGATAATGGCCGAGGTGAGTTCGACCAGGGAGTCCTTCTTCGTGCTGCCCAAGACCCTGTAGTGGTCACGAATTTCGACAAGGTTCTTGCAGGCCAAGCCCGTAACACTGAGCGCTTTTACATCGTCTCTGGTTTCCACCGTGGAGAACTTGTAGTCGGTGCTGTTGACAAACCTACTGAAACGATCGCAAGGCTCTGTGGCCATGTAGTAGTGGTAGATGAGGACATGATGGCGCACACACAACTGGGCGACGACAACCTTCTGATCTATGCCGGGACGACCGACGGTGTACTAGAGGTCGATGCCGACCACCTTGTACTTGTCTCGAGCAAGCAACTGCTCAACGCTGTTGATGTAGTCGTCCACCACGGTCGGGTCGATGGTGTACACCATCGAGAGATCCATCTCCCTTGCGTGGGTCTCCACTCTATGCTCGCCGAACTCCATTGGAGCGCCGCTGGACATCCCCTCTCTATGTGTCGTCGTGGGTGCGCTTGTTGTGTTGTGGGGCGCGATTGAAAGGTTGAAGAGACTAAGGTTATAATGGCCGCGGGAATTAAAGGGGAAGCCGGACGGCCAAGAATATCGGCAGGCCCTGATGGCAGTTCTAATTTGCAGCGCGTAACTCCATCGTGCCGCACGTAACTACATCACGTGGCAATGCGCGCGGCGCAACCGCATGCATATGGGGCCCCCGACGTGATCGTGCGCACGCCCAACCGCTGGCAGAGCATGCGCGGAGGGATGGGAGCAGAGCGACCCGCGGTCGCCTCAACGACGAGCAACCATATATATATATATATATATATATATATATATATATATATATGTATGCATATAGCAGTTGAACACGAAAGGAAAAGCTGTCCACAAGCCGAGCGCGCCGACGGACGCGAGTAGAGCGCGTCAACCGGCGCGAGCAGAGCATGTCGTGGTGCCTAATAGCGAGCACAGCGTGCTGCAACACCTAACAACGAGCAGAGTTTGCCAAGGGACGCGAGCAGAGGCCGTCACAGTGATACGTGGCAAATAAGACAAACTGTGCAAGCGATGTCGGAGACATCAAGCACGAATCAGATAAGAGTTGCGTGTGCGATACGTGGCATACAGTTGATCCATCCGAGCTGTTTGTGATGGAATAAGCCATGTGTGTTGCGGGCAAACGCTTGCTGGTATATAATCTTAAATTTAACCAAAAAGTGTTAATGCATCTTACAAAAATTGTATAGCTGGAAACTATGTTCAAATACGACTCCAACAATATAATCTTTGACGACATGCATTCACATTTTATTAGTTAAATCCTACTTATAAACCAGGACGGGGGTATAAATCGCAAACGTTTCTTTTGTATTAACCATATGTGTAAGTGTCCTTTCGTCCTCCTCTCGCACGCCTTATCACCCTGCTGCCGCTGACGGCTTACAGCACAAGCTTGCGGAGCGTGCAGGGGCGTTCTTTTGGCCAAACGGTGCTGCCAATTAATCGTCGGTGAGCCCATTCCCGCGCAACCTCGCAGGTTCCTACGCAAGCTTCCCGCCTGACTCGGTGAAATCCCCCAAAATCCCGCTATAAAAACCCTCACGGCTGGCGAGTCTTGCGTCGCATTTTCCCCTCCCTCCCTGTAGCTTATCTCGTCTGCTTGTTCCACAATCGCCAATGGCACCGGTCCATCGTCGTCGCTCAGCCACTCCGCCGTCATCAGAGGACAGCTCCAGCTAGGAGGCTACACCTCGGCGGCGGCGCAGTTCGCGGCGTAGTGTAGTGCGCGTGGCGTCCCTGTTGGGTGTGCGCGGAACACCCACCACATGCTCTGCCGCTGCCCGTCGGCAGCTATTGCTGGCCGCCGTTGCCGCCACACCACCATCGAAAGCCAAGGCCATCTCCCGCTCCGCCGCCGCGGCCCGAAGGCGGGAGGTGGCGTCGTGGCCGCCACCCCACTGCCGGCCACCATGGCCATCACCCGCTCCGCCACCGCGGATCGATGGCGGGAGGTGGAGGTCGTGGCCGCCAGCCCACCGTCGACCGCTGGGATCATCACCCGCTCCGCCACTGCCGCCCGAAGGAGGGAGGCGGAGGTGGAGACCCGCACGTGCGTCAGCGACCTTGCGCGCTACATCGAGTTCCTGCGGGAGGAGGAGGAGCGCCTCGTCGAGCACGCAAAGAGACTTACCGCAGCCGTTGCCGCAGCACATGCCAACACAGAGGCGAGGAATCAGGAGATCTACGAGCAGTCCGGCCGCTTCGAGAGGGATCGTCTAGAGCAGCGATGCGTTGAAGTGGGGCGAAGGCCGCTGAACGATGCAACAATGGCGCGCGTAGATTGCATTTCTCCAGCTCGTCAGTAGGATCCTCCTCCTCTGCTTCTTACTGAGCGTGCTCGACAGAGGAGAGGCTGTCGGAAGTAGCACAAAGCCCCTTCGTGGTAGTAGTAGTATTTAGGGGCTATTTTGTTCGGTTCATCTGACTATAGATGTGTGGTCGAACTGTATAACGTGTTACTAGACCAACAAATGTAAATCTTTCCAGTTTGACAAATGGCAACATACCCAATATGACAAATGCAAATCTTACCAAATTGTTTGTACATGGTTGCACACGAGTCATCCAAAACAACCGTTTGCGTTGAAGGGATGCACAAATCCTGCGTTGCTCTCGCTTTGCATACAGGTGTTTTATCTAAAACATTTGCGATCAAGAGCTGCACAAATCCTGCTCGGCACATTTTCCCTTGGCTTCCTGGGGAAGCTGTCGGTTTCCATACGGGTGTTCTAACTAAAACGTTTGCGATGAGTGTTTTATATTTAAAAACCGAATTAAACTGCGGCTTGGGCGCCATTATTGGAGAGGATGCAATCAAGGCGGGCGGCCATGGAAGTCAAAGGGCCCGCTTCTCGGTGAGCCTGCACGGCGTACAGCTCGCACGCTTCCCGTTGAGCCTCCGCATTGGAGTACAGCTCGCACGCCTTCCATTTAGTCAAGCACTCAAGCACCTGTCCACACGGCACCTCCTAGCCATTAAAAGAGTGAGGCGTGGCGTCACGTGAATGGTTAACAGAGCACACACAATTTAAATTATACAAAATGTTTGAGATGTTATGGTGACAGCTATTTGTTTTAAAATGCCTTTATTGGCTGTTATTCGAGTGCACCTTCTCTCAAAATGGACACGAAAAATATCACAGCATGTCGGGTGCCATTCCATTATAGCATGCCAAGTTTCATGAATTTCAGACGAGTTTTGGATTCACTACAATTTTAAAAACAAAGTATCTGAACGTTTTGCCGGCAATCAACAGTTCCCTGTTGTTTGAAATTCATTCCCATTTCTTGCATGGGACCTAAGCATGCCCCGAAGGACACATAATTGATTTTTCAACCAATTTATATGCACTGCAGCTTGTGCATGTAGTTCAAATTTTAATTATGCACATGAAAAGTCTAGAAAACCCAGTTAGTGTATAAAATGTCCAAACGAACCCTGAAAAATTCCAAAAGTAAACACAACACTCCTGTTGTTCTATGTTGACACTAGAATTTTTTTGAAAGGAATAAGAGGCAACAGAAATCATTTTATCCCCAAAGGTGGCACGTTCCCTACCGAAACCATCAGTCTTGTTGTGAGAAGCTAAGGTTTGTGAGAAGCTTATACCCAAACCTGCCCCAAATGGGACAAAATCTTTACCACGACATGTTGATGCTGCTCCATGATAGCATGCCAAGTTTCATGAATTTCAGACGAGTTTTGGATTTAGTAGAACTTAAAACCCATGTATCTCAATGTTTGCGGCCAAGTGACGATGTCAGGGTGTTTGAAATTCATTCCCATTTCTTCCATGGGACCTAAGCATGCAACCAAGGACACATATTTGAATTTTCAACCAGTTTATATGCACTGGAGAATGTGCATGTAGTGCAAATTTGAATTATGCACATAAAATGCCTGGAAAACCCAGTTAATGTAAAAAATTGTCCAAACGAACCCCGAAAAATTCCGAAATTGAACACAACACTCTTGTTGTTCTATGTTGGCACTCGAAATTTTTTGAAAGCAATAAGAGGCAACGGATATCATTTCGTCCCCAAAGGTGGCACGTTCCCTATCAAACCCATCACGCTTGTTGTGAGAAGCTCTGGTTCGTGAGAAGTTTATACCCAAACCTGCCCCAAATGGTACAAAAAATTTACCACGGCATGTTGATGCCGCCCCATGATAGCATGCCAAGTTTCATGAATTTCAGACGAGCTTTGGATTTACTAGAATTTAAAAACCAGGTATCTCAATGTTTGCGGCCGAGTGACGTTGGCAGGGTGTTTGAAATTCATTCCCATTTCTTGCATGGGACCTAAGCATGCAACCAAGGACACATATTTGATTTTCAACCAGTTTATATGCACTGGAGAATGTGCATGTAGTTCAAATTTGAATTATGTGCATAAAATGCATGGGAAACCCAGTTAATGTATAAAAATGTCCAAAAGAACGCCGAAAAATTCCAAAATTTAACACAACACTCCTGTTGTTCTATGTTGGCACTCGAAATTTTTTGAAAGCAATAAAAGGCAACGGATATCGTTTCGTGCCCAAAGGTGGCACATTCCCTACCGAAACCATCACGCTTGTTGTGAGAAGCTCTGGTTTGTGAGAAGCTTATACCCAAACCTGCCCCAAATGGGACGAAATCTTTACCACGGCATGTTGATGTTGCTCCATGATAGCATGCCTAGTTTCATGAATTTCAGACGAGTTTTGGATTTACTATAATTTAAAAGCCATGTATCTCAATGTTTGCGGCCGAGTGACGGTGGAAGGGTGTTTGAAATTCATTCCCATTTCTTGCATGGGACCTAAGCATGCAACCAAGGACACATATTTGATTTTTCAACCAGTTTATATGCACTGGATAATGTGCATGTAGTTCAAATTTGAATTATGCACATAAAATGCCTGGAAAACCCAGTTAATGTATAAAAATGTCCAAACGAACCCCGAAAAATTCCAAAATTGAACACAGCAATCCAGTTGTTCTATGTTGACACTCGAAATTTTTTGAAAGCAATAAGAGGCAACGAATATCATTTTGTTCCCAAAGGTGGCACGTTCCCTACCGAAACCGTCACGCTTGTTGTGAGAAGCTCTGGTTTGTGAGAAGCTTATACCCAAACCTGCACCAAATGGGACAAAAATTTGACCACGGCATGTTGATGCCGCTCCATGATAGCATGCCAAGTTTCATGAATTTCATACGAGTTTTGGATTTACTAGTATTTAAAAACCAAGTATCTCAATGGTTGCGGCCAAGTGACGGTGGCAAGGTGTTTGAAATTCATTCCCATTTCTTGCATGGGACCTAAACATGCACCGAAGGACACATATTTGATTTTTCAACCAATTTATATGCACTAGAGCATGTGCATGTAGTTCAAATTTGAATTGTGCACATAAAATGCCTAGAAAACCCAGTTAATGTATAAAAATGTCCAAACGAACCCCAAAAATTCCAAAATTAAACACAACACTCATGTTGTTCTATGTTGACACTAGAAATTTTTTGGAAGCAATAAGAGGCAATAGATATCGTTTCGTCCCCAAAGGTGGCACGTTCCCTACCGAAACCATCATGCTTGTTGTGAGAAGCTCTGGTTTGGAGAAGCTTATACCCAAACCTGCCCCAAATGGGACTAAATTTTTACCATGGCATGTTGATGCCGCTCCATGATAGCATGCCAAGTTTCATGAATTTCAGACGAGTTTTGGGTTTACTAGAATTGAAAAATGAGGTATCTCAATGTTTGCGGCCGAGTAACGGTGGCTGGGTGTTTGACATTCATTCTCATTTCTTGCATGGGACCTAAGCATGCAACCAAGGACACAAATTTGATTTTTCAACCTGTTTATATGCACTGGAGCATGTGCATGTAGTTCAAAGTTGAATTATGCACCGGAAATGCCTACAAAACCAAGTTAATGTATAAATACGTCCAAACGAACCCCGAATAATTCCAATTTTTTTGACGACACACCTATAGGTGCATGTTCACTGCAGATAAAAGTTCTAGCAATTTAAACACCATCCTTTGCAGCTGTGACCCCATTACGTAATTCAAATCAAGACGAAAAATCAAGTAGATCGCACACAGTTTATTATCACCAACCATGTGAGATGCAACACAAAATATCTTGGAGCACCGTCGGTGTATAGTACGCCTATGGCTTACGCGAGAAGGTGTGTCGGCTACAGTCCACAGCCAGCGTGTCAAGCACACTAGCTCACTCCCCAAATATCATTTCTCTGTTCAATCATCGCCGGTGAAAGATGGGGACGTGGACCCACGTTGTGAGGGCAACTTCGGCGGCCCACTCTGGCGAGAGCGTGGCCGCAACCGCCAA
This sequence comes from Aegilops longissima, assembly GCA_021605205.1. Classification (NCBI taxonomy): domain Eukaryota; kingdom Viridiplantae; phylum Streptophyta; class Magnoliopsida; order Poales; family Poaceae; genus Aegilops; species Aegilops longissima. The sequence continues at coordinate 498,992,252 of CM038677.1, read as the reverse complement.
GCGCGTGCTAACAAGCTTCGTGAGGGCGACCGCAATCTGCGTCCGGGCGGCCAAGGCAGCCCAAACGGCCGGTGTTACTTCTCAGGCGGCGGCAGCAGCATCTGCCTCGGGGATAGCAACTGGCGAGCGCGGCACAGCAGCTGTCCGTTCCTCAGCGGCAGCCTTAGCCCTGATGGAGGCCGCCCACCACCATGTCGAGGCTGTCCACGCCCAGCTCGTGGCGCTCACCGCACAAATCGAAGGAAGCTTCTCCGACAACGGTCGGCAACCCACGGCCGAAGAGTTGGCAATCGCCAAGAAAGTTCGAGCAGCCATCCGCTCCTGCGCGGCATACCTTGCCACGACGGAGCCCGCCAGAGCCCAGATCACGGCCGTCCATGCCATGCTCGTGGCGGCCTATTCCAAAGATATGGCGGACGCGGATGGCAAGATGCTTGCCGAGTATGGTGCGATTGATGCCATGGAGCCCCTTCCCCAGGAGACCGTCGGGCGCGAGCTGGACATGGAGGCGGCGGCGGAGATCAACGAGCACCAGCCGTAGTAGTACTCTTTGTTTTGTTTTATTAAGAGCGCCGGTCTTTAATTAGTTAGAGTAATGTTTAGGTCAGCTAGCTCTGTTTAATTGCTGAACTTGCTCGATTAAGAAGTGTGGGTATGCTGTAGTCTCCTTTGTTTACCCAAATTATGCAATGACGTGGATGACCACTGTAACCATGGAAATTCGAACCAAATTTTTTGACGTTCAAACTCATCACACACGGGTTAAGCTATCTGAATCGTTTTTGATGTTCACATATCGTACACGGTTCTGAATAAGGGACTGTGTCTGATGACACTTTGCACGCCAGTTTTTTGGCTGAAGCGATTCCAAATTTTCGGCTTCCACGGAAATATCTACCTCCCCGCCCCCTCCCCCTTGCCAAAAGCCACATTTCCCGCTTTCCGCCTTCCTTTCCAAGTTGAAACCTTCACTCCTTCCTTGCAGCACCGCCTCCTCGCCGGCGACCCTCCTTCACGCTGCTCGGCCTCGCCTATCCAGGCAGGTAATCCACACCCGACCCCCATCCTCCTCCTCCTTCCAGATCCCACTTGCCCCGACCGCCAGTGCGAGTGTCGGTGTAAAAAATGGCAGATCTCGGGTAGGGGGTCCCGAACTGTGCGTCTAAGGTCGATGGTAACAAGAGATAGGGGACATGATGTTTACCCAGGTTCGGGCCCTCTGTATGGAGGTAATACCCTACTTCCTGCTTGATTGATCTTGATGAATATAGGTATTACAAGAGTTGATCTACCACGAGATCGTAATGGCTAAACCCTAGAAGTATAGCCTGTATGACTATGGTAATGAGTCTATCCTTTCCGGACTAACCCCTTCGGCTTTTATAGACACCAGGGGGATCTAGGGTTACATAGAGTCGGTTACATAAGAAGGAATCTTCATAGTTTGTCGCCAAGCTTGCCTTCCACGCCATGGAGAGTCCTATCCGGACACGGGTACAGTTTTCGGCCTTCATGTCTTCACAACCCATCAGTCCGGCCCATGGATAACAGGCCGGACGCCCAAGGACCCCTTAGTCCAGGACTCCCTCAGTAGCCCCTGAACCTGGCTTCAATGACGAGGAGTCCGGCGCGCAGATTGTCTTCGGCATTGCAAGGCGGGTTCCCCCTTTTCCGAACTCTAGGATAATCTTCGGATGCGACAATAGTATCCGGACCTGTAACACGTACCACGCACAACCGCAGAGAGAATATAATACTTGCACGAGTCCAATCCGCTGACAGCTTTTTGCAACATGACATCACGTCTGTCCGGTCATAATTTCGAACCATTTTTCATCTACCGCTCCATGTTTCGAGATGCGGATGCCATTGGCACGTCTTGTCGAAGCAGAGATCGTGTCCCCTTATCGTGGGATTCTCATCAATGCGGGCGTGGGTAATCCAACTGTGCCGTTTGCACGACCCTTGGGAATAGGTGAGTTTAAGGCGAGTGGGTAGGCACTTGATATTCATGGCCTTTATAAGGGGATAAGGATTCCCTTTCTTCACCCACGCCCTTTCTCCTCCTCAGCCCTTCCGTCCTTGAGCTCCAGCACCCAAGCTTTAGCTTTTCCTCGTTCGAGAAAGCACTCCAAACATGTCCGGATCCGGAGCTGGAGGCAAGTGGATGGTTTCCTCCGTTAAGAAGAAGGACATCAAGGAGCTCCGGGAGGCCGGATACCTGGGCAAGGAGATTGCTCACCGACTCCCGGCCAAATGACAGATCGTCCCTACTCCAGAGCCCCATGAGAGGGTTGTGTTTCTCACACATTTTGTCCGGGGATGGGATTCCCTCTCCACCCATTCGTCCGGGGACTGATGTTTTACTACGGGCCAGACTTTCATGACATAGCCCCCAACTTCATTCTCAACATCACCGCATTCATTGTCGTGTGCGAGGCCTTTCTCCGCATCCCACCTCATTTCGGCCTATGGACGAAGGTGGTGGGCGGCCAACAAGCAGAGTGCGGAAGTGCCATGGTGGGCAAGATGCCCAATGTTACCTGGCCCGAAGGCTCCTTCGCGGAGATGGTGAAGGAGTGGCAGTCAGGGTGGTTCTATATCACCGAGCCGCGTGACACTGACTGGGCGGTGGCCCCCGAATTCCGATCCGGAATCCTGATGCGGCTCACCTCCTGGCAAGAGAGGGGCCTAACCTGGGGTCCCTCGGACGAGCTGACTGGGCTCCAGACGTGCGTCCAGAACATGATAGACAGGAAGATCAAGCTTGTCAACGTGATCCAAGTCATGCTCATTCGTCGGGTCCTTCCATGCCAACGCCGGACTTGCTATCTGTGGGAATACAATCCGGCCAAGCACCAGATGCTACTAGAGCTCTTCGGCACGATGCTACCTCTTGAGCACTGCGTTGGATTTCCCCGAAGAGGAGAGGATGATGCAACAAAGTAGCGTAAGTATTTCCCTCAGTTTTTGAGAACCAAGGTATCAATCCAGTAGGAGGCCACGCACAAGTCCCTCGTACCTGCACAAAACACTAGCTCCTCGCAACCAACGCGATTAGGGGTTGTCAATCCCTTCACGATCACTTACGAGAGTGAGATCTGATAGAGATGATAAATAATATATATTTTTTGGTATTTTTGGTATAGAGATGCAAAGTGAAAAGTAAAAGGCAAAGTAAAAAACAAAGCAAGTATAAAAGTGATGGAGATTGATATGATGAGAATAGACCCGGGGGCCATAGGTTTCACTAGTGGCTTCTCTCAAGAGCATAAGTATTCTATGGTGGGTGAACAAATTACTATTGAGCAATTGATGAATTGAGCATAGTTATGAGTATATCTAGGTATGATCATGTATATAGGCATCACGTCCGAGACAAGTAAACCAAACGATTCGCATCTACTACTATTACTCCACTCATCGACCGCTATCCAGCATGCATCTAGAGTATTAAGTTAAAAACAGAGTAACGCCTTAAGCAAGATGACATGATGTAGAGGGATAAATTCATGCAATATGATAAAAACCCCATCTTGTTATCCTCTATGGCAACAATACAATACGTGCCTTGCAACCCTTTCTGTCACTGGGTAAGGACACCGCAAGATTGAACCTAAAGATAAACACTTCTCCCATTGCAAGAACTACCAATCTAGTTGGCCAAAACAAACGGATAATTCGAAGAGACTTGCAAAGATAACCAATCATACAATAAAAGAATTCAGAGAAGATTCAAATATTATTCATAGATAATCTAGATCATAAACCCACAATTCATCGGTCTCAACAAACACACCGCAAAAATAAGATTACATCGAATAGATCTCCATGAGAGAGGGGGAGAACATTGTATTGAGATCCAAAAAGAGAGAAGAAGCCATCTAGCTACTAGCTATGGACCCGAAGGTCTGAAGTAAACTCCTCACACTTCATCGGAGGGGCTATGGTGATGATGTAGAAGCCCTCCTTGGTGGATGCCCCTCGTGAGCTCCTAAGAGGCCCCAAGATGGGATCTCATGGATCTGAGGAAGTTGCGGCGGTGGAATTAGGTTTTGGCTCAGTGTCGATCGTTTGGGGTGCGTGAGGTATATATAGGAGGAAGGAGTGCGTCGGTGGAGCAACAGGGGGCCACGAGGCGGGGGCGCCTAGGGGGGGCCCACCCTCGTGACCGCCTATTTTGTTCCTTGGAGTAGGGTCCAAGTCCCTGGATCACGTTCGGTGAGAAAATCACGTTCGAAGGTTTCATTCCGTTTGGACTCCGTTTGATATTCCGTTTCTTGAAACACCAAATAGGCAAAAAAACAGCAATTTCAGGCTGGGCCTCCGGTTAATAGGTTAGTCCCAAAAATAATATAAAAGTGGAAAATAAAGCCCAATATAGTCCAAAATAGTAGATAAAGTAGCATGGAGCAATAAAAAATTATAGATACGTTGGAGACGTATCGGGCATCCCAAGCTTAATTCCTGCTCGTCCTCGAGTAGGTAAATGATAAAAGAGAATTTTGATGCGGAGTGATACTTTGGCATAATTTCAATGTAAATCTTCTTAATTGTGGTATGAATATTAAGATCCGAATGAATACAAAATAAAAGTTCATATTGATAAAAGAAATAGTAATACTTCAAGCATACTAATCAAAGTAATCATGTCTTCTCAAAATAGCATGGCAAAAGAAAGTTCATCCCTATAAAATCATATAGTTAGGCTATGCTTCATTTTCGTCACACAAAGATGTTCCCAACTTCTATACCTCCGATGACAAGCCAAGCAATTGTTTCATACTTAAATAATCTCAAACTTTTTCAACCTTCACGCAATACATGAGCGTGAGCCATGGATATAGCACTATGGGTGGAATAGAATATGATGATGGGGATTGTGTGGAGAAGAAAAAAAGGAGAAAGTCTCACATTGACGAGGATAATCAACGGGCTATGGAGATGCCCATCAATTGATGTCAACATGAGGAGTAGGGATTGCCATGCAACGGATGCACTAGAGCTATGAATGCTCAACAAAAGAAAACTAGTGGGTGTGCATCCAACTTGCTTGCTCATGAAGACCTAGGGCATTTGAGGAAGCCCATTGTAGGAATATACAAGCGAAGTTCTATAATGAAAAATTCCCACTAGTATAAAAAGGCAACTTATGAGACTCACTATATGAAAAACATGGTGCTACTTTGAAGCACAATATATGAGACTCACTACATGAAGAACAAGGTGCTACTTTGAAGCACAAGTATGGAAAAAGAGATAGTAACATTGCCCTTTTTTTGGGCCTCTTTTTTTGGCCTTTCTATTTTTTTGGGCAATGCTCTAATAATGATGATCATCACACTTCTATTGATTACAACATAAGGATTACAACTCGAAACTAGAACAAGATAAGACTCTATATGAATGCCTCCGGCGGTGTACCGGGATGGTGCAATGAATCAAGAGTGACATGTATGAAAAATAATGCATGGTGGCTTTGCCCCAAATACAATGTCAACTACATGATCATGCAATGGCAATATGACAAAAGTAAAGTATGTCATGATGATGATGAACGGAACAGTGGAAAGTTGCGTGGCAATATATCTCGGAATGGCTATGGAAATGCCATAATAGGTAGGTATGGTGGCTGTTATGAGTAAGATATAAGGAGGTTTATGTGTGATAGAGTGTATCATATCACGGGGTTTGGATGCACCTACGAAGTTTGCACCAACTCTCAAGGTGAGAAAGGGCAATGCACGGTACCGAAGAGGCTAGCAAAGGCGGAAAGGTAAAAGTGCGTATAATCCATGGACTCAACATTAGTCAAAAGAACTCATATACTTATTGCAAAAATTTAGAAGTCATCAAAAATCAAGTACTACGCGCATGTTCCTAGGGGGATAGATTGGTAGGAAAATACCATCGCTCGTCCCCGACCGCCACTCATAAGGATGCACAAGCCAGGTACACTTCATGTTTCAAATTTGTTACACAACTTTAACCATACGTGCATGCTACGGGATTTGCTAACTTCAACACAAGCATTCTTTAAATTCATAATCACCCAACTAGCAGGACTTTAATATTACTACCTCCATATCTCAAAACAATTATCAAGTATCAAACTTTTCTTAGTATTCAACGCACTCAAAAGAAAGTTTCACATATCTTGAATACCAAGTATATTAACATTAAGCAAATTACCATGCTATTAATGACTCTCAAAATAATATAAGTGAAGCATGAGAGATCAATAGTTTCTTTAAAACAAATCCACCACCGTGCTCTAAAAGATCTAAGTGAAGCACTAGAGCAAAAATTATCACACTCAAAAGATATAAGTGACGCACTATGAGCAAAACTATCAAGCTCAAAAGATATAAGTGAAGCACATAGAGTATTCTATAAAATTCCAATTCATGTATGGCTTTCTCAAAAGGTGTGTACAGCAAGAATTATTGTGGTAGACTAACAAGCAAAGACGCAAATGATACAAGACGCTCCAAGCAAAACACATATCATGTGGTGAATAAAAATATAGCTCTAAGTAAATTACCGATGGAAGTAGACGAAAGAGGGGATGCCTTCCGGGGCATCCCCAAACTTTGACTTTTTGGTGTCCTTGTATTATCTTGGGGGTGCCATGGGCATCCCCAAGCTTAGGCTCTTGCCACTCCTTGTTCCATAATCCATCAAAAGAATTTACCCAAAACTTGAAAACTTCACAACACAAAACTCAATAGAAATCTCGTGAGCTCCGTTAGAGAAAGAAAACAAAAGACTACTTTAAGATACGGTAATGAACTCTTTCTTTATTTATATTGGTGTTAAACCTAATGTATTCCAACTTCTCTATGGATTATAAACTATTTTACTAGCCATAGATTCATCAAAATAAGCAAACAACACACGAAAAACAGAATCTGTCAAAAAAAGAACAGTCTGTAGTAATCTGTAACTAACGCAAACTTCTGGAACTCAAAAAAATCTACCAAACTTAGAAGACCTATAAAATTTGTTTATTGATAAGCAACAATTGGAATCAGTATTTTCTCACGTTCTGGTGATTTTTAATAATTCGGGCACTGAGCGCAAAGTTTCTGGAAATTACAGCAAGATCAAATAACTATCATCCAAGAAGATCCAATAGGTCTAGCTTGGCACAAACACTAATAAAACCACATCTAAAGAGAGGCTAGATGGATTATTTATTACTAAGCAGCAAGGAAAAATATTGGGTTATCTCCCAACAAGCGTTTTTCTTTAAAGCCTTTTTAGCTAGGCATTGAGATTCAATGATGCTCACAAGAAAGACAAGAATTGAGGCACAAAGAGAGCATCATAAAACATGTGACAAACACACTTAAGTCTAACATACTTCCTATGCATAGGCATATAATAGGCAAACAAATTATCGTAGCAAGCAAAACTAGCATAAGCAAGGAAGCGGAAAGGAACAATAGCAATCTCAACATAACGAGAGGTATTTAGTAACATGAAAATTTCTATAACCATATTTTCCTCTCTCATAATAATTACATGTAGGATCATAATAAAATTCAACAATATAGCTATCACATAACATATTCTCAACACGATCCACATGCATGCGAAGTTGACACTCTTCCAAAGTAGTGGGATTATCATTAACTAAAGTCATGATTTCTCCAAGCCCATTTTTATCAAAAATTTCATAAGATTGAATGTTATCCAAATATGTGGGATCTAAAGTTGACACTCTTCCAAACCCACTTTCAATATTATTGCAAACACTATTATCAATCTTATATTTATCATGGGGCTTAAATAAATTTTCAAGATCATAAGAAGAATCACCCCAATCATGATCATTGCAACAAGTAGTAGACATCGCAAAACTAGCATCCCCAAGCTTAGGGTTTTGCATATTATTAGGACAATTTACATCAATAGAATTTATAATAAAATCATTGCTATCATGCTTTTTATTCAAAGACCTATCGTGAATCATTTCATAAAGTACTTTATCACAATTTTTAGATTCACGAAATTCAGGCAAAACCTCATAAAGATAATATAGTGCACTCAACTCACTAGCAACAGGTTCATCATAATTGGATCTCTTAAAGAGATTAGCAAGTGTATGAGGATCCATAAACTCTTAGCAAGCGAAGATGCAAGCAAAAAGAAGGCACATGGTAACACAAGATTGAGCGGAGGAAGGCGAAAAAACGGCAAGGGTGAAGTGGGGAGAGGAAAGCGAGAGGCAAATGGCAAATAATGTAATGCGGGAGATAGGGATTGTGATGGGTACTTGGTATGGTGCTTGACTTGCTCTTGCGTGAGCCTCCCCGGCAACGGCGCCAGAAATTCTTCTTGCTACCTCTTGAGCACTGCGTTGGATTTCCCCGAAGAGGAGAGGATGATGCAGCAAAGTAGCGTAAGTATTTCCCTCAGATTTTGAGAACCAAGGTATCAATCCAGTAGGAGGCCACGCACAAGTCCCTCGTACCTGCACAAAACACTAGCTCCTCGCAACCAACGCGATTAGGGGTTGTCAATCCCTTCACGGTCACTTACGAGAGTGAGATCTGATAGAGATGATAAATATTTTTTTTTGGTATTTTTGGTATAGAGATGCAAAGTGAAAAGTAAAAGGCAAAGTAAAAACAAAGAAAGTATAAAAGTGATGGAGATTGATATGATGAGAATAGACCCGGGGGCCATAGGTTTCACTAGTGGCTTCTCTCAAGAGCATAAGTATTCTACGGTGGGTGAACAAATTACTGTTGAGCAATTGACAGAATTGAGCATAGTTATGAGTATATCTAGGTATGATCATGTATATAGGCATCATGTCCGAGACAAGTAAACCGAAACGATTCTGCATCTACTACTATTACTCCACTCATCGACCGCTATCCAGCATGCATCTAGAGTATTAAGTTAAAAACTGAGTAACGCCTAAAGCAAGATGACATGATGTAGAGGGATAAATTCATGCAATATGATAAAAACCCCATATTGTTATCCTCGATGGCAACAATACAATACGTGCCTTGCAACCCTTTCTGTCACTGGGTAAGGACACCGCAAGATTGAACCCAAAGCTAAGCACTTCTCCCATTGCAAGAACTACCAATCTAGTTGGCCAAAACAAACGGATAATTCGAAGAGACTTGCAAAGATAACCAATCATACAATAAAAGAATTCAGAGAAGATTCAAATATTATTCATAGATAATCTAGATCATAAACCCATAATTCAACAGTCTCAACAAACACACCGCAAAAAGAAGATTACATCGAATAGATCTCCACGAGAGAGGGGGAGAACATTGTATTGAGATCCAAAAAGAGAGAAGAAGCCATCTAGCTACTAGCTATGGACCTGAAGGTCTGAAGTAAACTACTCACACTTCATCGGAGGGGCTATGGTGATGATGTAGAAGCCCTCCGTGGTGGATGCCCCCTCTGGCGGAGCTCTGGAACAGGACCCAAGATGGGATCTCGTGGATACAGGAAGTTGTGGCGGTGGAATTAGGTTTTTGTCTCTGTATCTAATCGTTTGGGGGTACGTAGGTATATATAGGAGGAAGGAGTACGTCAGTGGAGCAACAGGGGGCCCACGAGGCAGGGGGCGCGCCCTGGAGGGGGGGGGGCGCCCCCACCCTCTTGACCGCCTCTTTTGTTCCTTGGAGTAGGGTCCAAGTCCCCTGGATCACGTTCGGTGAGAAAATCACGTTCCCGAAGGTTTCATTCCGTTTGGAATCCGTTTGATATTCCGTTTCTTAGGAACACTGAAATAGGCAAAAAAAAACAGCAATTCTGGGCTGGGCCTCCGGTTAATAGGTTAGTCCCAAAAATAATATAAAAGTGGAAAATAAAGCCCAATATAGTCCAAAACAGTAGATAAAGTAGCATGGAGCAATCAAAAATTATAGATACGTTGGAGACGTATCACACGACGCACGGAGAAATCTGGAAAGTGCTCTTCAAGGCCGGCGAGACGCCACCGCCCATGATCGAAGATCGCGGGCTTAGCTTAAAATGCCAGGCTAATTCGGTAAGTCCTTTAATGTTTTCAAGGTGTACCCCTTACTGGCATATTTAGAGGAAATAGTCTAAGCCTTCCTATCAATGTTTCCAGGCCTGGATCGACGTAGCAGGGGGGATTAACTGTCCAGCCCCGTTAGCCGAAGACGAAGAATTTCCATTACTAACGAAGATGTTGTTTCCGGCACCTTATGAGGTGCCGGAGAAGAAAGCCAAAAAGGCGGTCAAGGGGGCCAGGAAGGGCCCTCGCCGAAAAGGTGCTTCGGACGTGACGTCCGAAGACGAAACTCCTTCTTCGTCCACTGAAGACGACGACGAAGAGGAGGAAGAAGACGACTCACCACCTGAAGTGGGGAGGAAGAAGAGAGCGCCCCCCCACAAATCTGGAGGCGAAAGCGCCCAAGAGGGGGAAAGGCTCCCTCGCGGATAACTCCGCGTGGGATGTTGATAGTAGTCTGGAGCGACCTCCTCGGACCAAGCCTCGGGCCGCATCGTAAGTACCAGAGTCCAAAAACGTCTGGCCTTCCCGGTTTTTAATATTGATATGCTTTAAATCTTGTCATTGTAGTTCGGCCCGCAATGGCTCCCCGCGATCCTCGACAGACGATTCGCTAGACTCGAAGGAGATGGCTAGCATGTCTCCTCCACCTGCTCACTCTGTCTCGCCCAAGGGTGATGACGAGGTGGTGTCCCAAAAGACCTTCCCAGACCGGGGGAGGTTCCTGAGATCGTCGGGGTGGCGCCCCAGGATGAATCCTCGGCCGCCGGACACATGGGGGAAAAGCCCCCATAGGGACTGGTGACGGGGCCCGAGTTCCCTTCGGTCCTCAGCCGGATACCATTCCGGAGACCTACATGGCTCCGGAGTCCAGCGAACAGCCTTCCCCAAAAGGAGGGGATGTGCCTGTTCTGCCGGTGACCTCTGTCCAACCAGAGGCACCGGATAATCTGCTGGAGGCGCTACGAGGCGCCTCCATTGTGGATGAACACTGTGCCCTCATGGGCACGGTGATCGAGAAGGTTCAGTTCATCAAAAGCGGACTGACCGAAGCCTGCACTAGCCTTCTAATGGGCTTTGAGGTAAGTAATGTGATTGTAGGAAGAATATCACAGTATAGACAGTAGCCACTGATGCTCTATTCGGTGTTCGGATAGAAAAAGTCGAACAGAGGATCAAAAATAATTTTCGCAGGAGTCTAACATAAGTTGTCTATGTGAATAAGCAGGTATCGCTGCAGGATGCTACTGCTCATGCTGCAGAGGTCTCCGGACTGAAGTAGAAACTGGAGCGGGCCGAGGAAGAGCTCGGCCTCGTGAAGAAGCAGGTGGAGGATAGCCAAGGTATGCAGTAACCTGTGGGTACATTTAAGAAGAATGAATAGTCTGTGCGGACTAAAGTGTCATAAACTTTATTAGGGGCCACGACCGAGGTGGCAGCCCTCAAGAGGGCGTTTGTCGAGGCCGAGGACAGAGCGGCCAAGGAACACGCCGCGCGCGAGAAGCACGAGGCCTGAGTTAGCAAGGCATAGCAGAAGCTTCAGGACGCGGTCAAGAAGTTTGAGTCCTTGGAGCGCGATTGTAAGACGCAAGAGTCTGAACTTGCGAAGGCCCGCCAGAGCGCACAGGATGCCCGAGCAGAAGCCCAGAGCACCCTCCAGGAAATTCAGGCGGCCAAGAAGATTGCGGCGGGTAAGTCTTTCGCCATGCAAAGCAAGTATGTGGAGGAAACATTCCTTGTACTTACTCGAATTTGGGTTTTCCAGGGGCGTTTACGGATCTGCCGTGCAGCATATCAGATGCTGCCGAGTTTTCTCGAGCTGAAGAGGGGATGTCTACGGAGAAGCTATTCTGGTCTCAACATCTTGGACCAGAACATCTGGTGCCCTTTAGCGACCAGCTGAAACAGCTAGTCGAGCTGCACAGGTCGGCAGAGCTAGTCATGAAGGACCTAATAGTCCGGCTGTGGCCTGCCGAGCCCATACCCAGCAGCTACTTCGGACTTGTGAAGCGGCTGTGAGTGCCTTTCCACGGGTCGAAGCCGTGAAGCTGTCGGTCTGCATTGAAGGTGCACAGATGGCATTTGCCCGCGTGAAGACGCATTGGCGAAGCTGGATGCCAAGAAGCTGATGACCGAGGGGCCGCCGGAGGGCAAGGAGCATCATCAACCCGAGCTGTATTTTGATAGTGTCCTGGAGGGATCCCGCCTTGTGGCGGAGCAATGTGCGAAGGATGTTATATTCCGATGAAAACATTCGTATTATCCTGTCCTGTAATATGGAACAATGATGTTATGTGATATAATGTTTGTGATTTAAATTTTACCTCTTGTGCGGCCGTTTATGAAATCTGAGGGTTGACCGGTCATCGGCTTCTGCCCCCACGTAGATAGTACGGGGGTGTTCGGGATAAATCTAAACACTCTTTACTCCACATTCCGGTCCTTAAAGGAGGTGTTTAGCGCAACGAACAAGGCAATCAGACTATGCGGCCTTTACCACCCTCACTTAGCCATAGGAGTTTGGCAATAAAAAATTCGGCGAAGCCCCTGGTATTCGGAAGGCTGAATTAGGGGCATTACACATGCCTAATCGGAGAAACCGATTCCTCGCATAAAGCGGAAAAAATATCTAACGATTTGGGACCTCTTGAACAGCTGACCAGTTCTCGCCGCATCATGACAGTCCGTTTTCGGCTTTCTCTATTGAGGTGCTCGTCCGGAAGAACCGGGACATAATCGCAGTAGTTCTCCCTTTACTACCCTAGCCGATGTAGCGGAACGCAAGGTAGTAAGCACAGGAGCCAGACCCAACTATTGACCAAAGACATGATTTGGAGCCGATGCATATAATGCTATAAGTTCGGGGTGCCGAACTGTACTGTAAAAGTGTTCGGACTTTTATTGCCGTAATGCGGGGTGTGATGAAGCCCCTGGCGCAGTACTATGTACCATGGTGTACGTGTGCAATGAGTAATAAATACAAAGGTGAGGAAACAGGGAAAATTAAGTAATAAGCTGACGCCACCATTTATTCACCGTTGTGATGTAATTAGTACGTCGAGGCATACTTGTACAAGTAATGCGATAAGCAGGTAAGGCTATTTGACATGCCATGACCAAGGGCAAGCTGCGTGCGGGTATGTAAAACAGGTATAGCAATCGTTAGTAGAGACCACCTAGGGATTCCCTCGTACGCCAAAGCTCCTTGCCTCCTTGGTGCGCCCGGCAACCGGGTTGTCAGAAGAAACCTCGAAAAGAGAAAGACCCGAGGTAAAAAGGAAAAGTGAAAGTGTGCGGATCCGGGGTCGGTCAAGTCAAACCGTGGATTCAAGCAAGTTGTGCCTCTGTCAGTGCCCATGCAACTTTGAGTGCGTAATTATGGACGCGTGGTGCGAATGCCACTGCTTGATGGGGGCTGGGACGGAGGCCGAATTGCTAATCAAGCTCTTGACGAGCTGAGCTGTCCTGTTGCCGCGTAGTCCGGACCTTCTTAACGTTGTCTAGGGGCTCAGCAGCCAGATTATGGTTCTGCTTGAGAAGGCCGCTCTGTACCTCTGCTGCCAGGGCGGCGGTGTGCTCTTCTGTACGGAGGGAGCGTTCCGTGTTTCCATTGACTGTTATGACGCCGCGTGGACCGGGCATCTTGATCTTGAGGTAAGCATAGTGCGGTACCGCATTGAATCTAGCGAACGCGGTTCGTCCGAGCAGTGCGTGGTAGCCACTTCGGAAGGGGACGATATCGAAGATTAGCTCTTCGCTTTGGAAGTTGTCCGGGGAACCGAAGACAACCTCCAGTGTGACTGAGCCTGTACAACGGGCCTCTACACCTGGTATGACTCCCTTAAAGGTAGTCTTTGTGGGCTTGATTCGTGATGGATTGATGCCCATTTTGCGTACTGTATCCTGATAGAGCAGGTTGAGGCTGCTGCCACCGTCCATGAGGACTTGCGTTAGGTGGAATCCGTCAACAATTGGGTCCAGGACTAGTGCGGCTAATCCGCCATGCCGGATACTGGTCGGATGATCCTGATGGTCAAAGGTGATCGGGAATGACGACCATGGATTAAATTTTGGGGCGACTGGCTCTACCGCATAGACATCCCTTAGTGCATGTTTGCGCTCCCTCTTGGGGATGTGCGTAGCATATATCATGTTCAGTGCTTTGTCCTGAGGGGGAAACTTCTTTTGTCCCCTTGTGTTTGGCTGTGGGGGCTCCTCATCACCGTCCTTGCTCTGCGATTCCCCTTCCTTGTTCTCGCTATTTAACTTGCTGGCTTGCTTAAAAACCCGGCAATCTCTGTTGGTATGGTTGGCCGGTTTGTCTGGGGTGCCATGTATCTGGCACGGACGACCGAGTATGCGGTCCAAGCTGGATGGTCCTCCGCTATTCCTTTTATAGGGCTTCTTCCACTGGCCGAACTTGGAGCCACTGAATCCGGCGTGAACTGTAGTGTCATCGGTGTTATCGCTATTGCTTCGGCGTTTGTGTCTGTTGCGCCGGAGCTTGCCGGTGCTATTTTTGGCCTCGGAGGGGCCTGCTTCGTTGGCTGTGTTTTTGTTGCGAGCTAGCCGACTATCCTCACCTGCGCAGAAGCGGGTCATAAGTGCCGTGAGGGCTGCCATGGACCTCGGCTTTTCTTGGCCGAGGTGGCGGGCGAGCCATTCGTCACGGATGCTATGTTTAAAGGCCGCTAGGGCTTCGACATCCGGACAGTCGACGATATGGTTCTTTTTGGTTAGGAACCTAGTCCAGAATTTTCTGGCGGACTCTCCGGGTTGTTGAACTATGTGACTTAAGTCATCGGCGTCAGGTGGCCGGACATAAGTGCCTTGGAAGTTGTCAAGAAAAGCTTCTTCCAAGTCATCCTAGCTGCCGATGGAGTTTTCAGGCAGGCTGTTTAACCAGTGTCGAGCTGGCCCTTTCAGTTTTAGTGGGAGGTATTTGATGGCATGGAGGTCGTCTCCACGGGCCATATGGATGTGGAGAATAAAGTCTTCGATCCATACTGCGGGATCGGTTGTTCCGTCGTATGATTCAATATTGACGGGTTTGAATCTTCAAGGAATTCATGATCCATTACTTCATCAGTGAAGCAAAGAGGGTGTGCGACGCCTCTATGTCGGGCCGCGTCGCGGCGCACCTCCGATGGAGTCCGCCTGCGGTTATCGGCCCGGGCGTGACTAGGTTTGTCTCATCCGAATAGGTAGCCGTCGTCGCGAGTCGAAGAACATCCTCGTGATCTGTAGATTGATCTGGTGTGTCCTGCTCTACTGTCCAGGTCCTGCCGAAGGTCGTATGTATAATCCCGAGCTGTTTTGTCTCTGTTTTTACGTGGCAGTGGGGCGGGTTGCTGTTCGTCCTGAGTTGCCGCTTTATCCCGACCGTGGGGTGGTCGGTCCGCCGCACTATCCCGACCGCGGGGTGGTCGGTTCTCATTGCGCGAGGGAGGTATGGGCTCTGGCACCTCCTCAT
The DNA here is from genome assembly GCA_021605205.1 of Aegilops longissima. Classification (NCBI taxonomy): domain Eukaryota; kingdom Viridiplantae; phylum Streptophyta; class Magnoliopsida; order Poales; family Poaceae; genus Aegilops; species Aegilops longissima. The sequence continues at coordinate 498,976,758 of CM038677.1, read as the reverse complement.
CGAACCGAGGTAGCAGTCTGCGCTTCGGGTAGCTCTTGGCCGGGCGCTTGAGGCCGTATTCTTTGGCTGCCAGGACATCAGTCCATCTGTCAATGAGTAGGTCTTGATCAGCTTGGAGTTGCTGCTGCTTCTTCTTCAGGCTTCTTGCAGTGGCTATTAGCTGGCGCTTGAAGCGCTCCTGCTCGAGGGGTGCCTCAGGCATGATGAAATCCTCGTTGCCGAGGCTCTCCTCATCCTAGGAGGGTGGAAAATAACTATCGTCCTCCGAGTTGTTGGGCATGGCCTGTTCATCAGGGTTAACTTGCCTGTTTTCTTGTTCCTCCTGTTCGGATGTTGCTCCAACAGGGTCTTCGTTGTTTTTGGCGTCATCCGGAGTATAATTTTCCCCGGTGCCAGTGTTTCTGTCTTGTGAGCGACGTGACTTAGAACGGCGTTTAGGGTGCCGACGCTTGGACTGTGTCTCAGGAGGTTTATTCTAAGCTGGATCTTCTTTGCCATCGTCATCAGCTTTTTTAGGTGTATCAACCATGTACACATCATATGAGGAAGTGGCCGTCCATCGCCCAGTAAATGGTGGGTTTTGACCCTGCTCCTTGATACGTCTCCAACGTATCTATAATTTATGAAGTATTCATGCTATTATATTATCCAGCTTGGATGTTTTATGGGCTTTATTATGCACTTTTATATTATTTTTGGGACTAACCTATTGACCCAGAGCCCAGTGCCAGTTCCTGTTTTTTCCCTTATTTCAGTGTTTCGAAGAAAAGGAATATCAAACGGAGTCGAAACGGAATGAAACCAACTGGAGAAGTTATTTTTGGAAGGAAAGCTACCGGAAAAACTGGCTCCCCTGACGTACTTCTTCCTCCTATATATACCCATATACCCTAAAACAATCGGGGAACATAATAGATTAGGAGTTCCGCCGCCGCAAGCCTCTGTAGCCACCAAAAACCAATCGGGACCCTGTTCCGGCACCCTGCCGGAGGGGGGAACCCTCACCGGTGGCCATCTTCATCATCCCGGCGCTCTCCATGACGAGGAGGGAGTAGTTCACCCTCGGGGCTGAGGGTATGTACCAGTAGCTATCTGTTCGATCTCTCTCTCTCGTGTTCTTGATTTTGCACGATCTTGATGTATCGCGAGCTTTGCTATTATAGTTGGATCTTATGTTTCTCCCCCCCCCTCTACTCTCTTGTAATGGATTGAGTTTTCCCTTTGAAGTAATCTTATCGGATTGAGTCTTTAATGATTTGAGAACACTTGATGTATGTCTTGCCGTGCGTATCTGTGGTGACAATGGGATATCACATGATTCACGTGATGTATGTTTTGGTGATCAACTTGCGGGTTCCGCCCATGAACCTATGCATAGGAGTTGGCACATGTTTTCGTCTTGATTCTCCGGTAGAAACTTTGGGGCACTCTTTGAAGTACTTTGTGTTGGATTGAATAGATGAATTTGAGATTGTGTGATGCATATCATATAATCATACCCATGGATATTTGATTTGACATTGGAGTATCTAGGTGACATTAGGGTTTTTTGTTGATTTGTGTCTTAAGGTGTTATTGTAGTACGAACTCTAGGGATGTTTGTGACACTTATAGGAATAGCCCAACGGATTGATTGGAAAGAATAACTTTGAGGTGGTTTCATACCCTACCATAATCTCTTCGTTTGTTCTCCGCTATTAGTGACTTTGGAGTGACTCTTTGTTGCATGTTGAGGGATAGTTATATGATCCAATTATGTTATTATTGTTGAGAGAACTTGCACTAGTGAAAGTATGAACCCTAGGCCTTGTTTCCTAGCATTGCAATACCGTTTACGCTCACTTTTACCACTTGTTACCTTGCTGTTTTTATATTTTCATATTACAGAAACCTATATCTACCATCCATATTGCACATGTATCACCATCTCTTCGCCGAACTAGTGCACCTATACAATTTACCATTGTATTGGGTGTGTTGGGGACACAAGAGGCTCTTTGTTATTTGGTTGCAGGGTTGTTTGAGAGAGACCATCTTCATCCTACGCCTCCCACGGACTGATAAACCTTAGGTCATCCACTTGAGGGAAATTTGCTACTGCCCTACAAACCTCTGCACTTGGGGGCCCAACAACGTCTACAAGGAGAAGGTTGCATAGTAGACATCAAGCAGTTTCTGGCGCCGTTGCCGGGGAGGTGAGTGCTTGAAGGTATATCTTTAGATCTTGCAATCAAATCTTTTTGTTTCTTATTTTAGCACTATTTTAGTTTATAAAAGAAAACTACAGAAAAATGGAATTGAGTTCATCTCATACGCTTCATATTTTTAATATCTTTCGTGAGTATGATGGAAAGGATAATTATGCTCAAATGCTAGAAGAAGAATTACATAGAATGCTTAGCATAAAATATTTGAATGATGAGCATGATTGCAATGTTGTTAGTATGAACTCCTTGAATATCCATGGTACTAATGATAATTGCACTAGTTATGATGAAAATGTCTCCTATAAACATGTCAATTTTTGTGGAGTACATTGGGTTTGCAAGTACACACCAAATAGGGAAGATAGATATTGCAAGAGACATAAGCATTTAGAAACTAAATTGCTGCAAGAAAGGCTAGATGTTTGTGGTGAAGATTTAAATTTTCTTAGCCGTACTTGTGAACTTTGCAATGAACGGGGTCATTTAACTATCCGATGCAAATTGTTTCACGATCTAGTTGTGTCCAAAAATTGTGATGACTTGATTTCCCTTGCACATTATAATGAACTTAGTTTGCTTATGGGCTATGAAGAAATGAAACGTATAACCAACTATCTCCCAGATTTTGCCCGTTATAAACTTCTTGGTTTTGATCTAGAGGAAATTTATATGTATTGTGCGGTGAATTGCATTGAAAATCCTTATATTGCCAATTACATAAAGAAAAGAAAACAAATAGAAGGTGAAGAGAATGCTAACGAAAGGGAAGAGACCTCCCAATATTCTCCTATTATTTCTTATGGTGAATCAGGTAATGAGGAGGAGCCTTCTATTCAACCAATCTCATTAATAAGGAGCTCCAAAAAGAGTATTGAACCCACACATGAGGTGAAGAAGAAGAAAAGAAAAAGGAAGAGAGGTAAAAAGGTATCCCTCCCAAATAATGTTGCTCCTATTATCGTTGTGCCTCATGAAAATGAATCAAAAATAATTGTGGAAGATGATGCACTTGATGATGATCTCGTTATGCCTATTGCTTGTTGTGATGATTATGATTGGGAAGATAATAATACTTCTTTGATCTTGAAAATCTTTTTGGCAATTGCTTGGAAGAATATGATAATTGCTATACTATTGGTGCTATCCATACTATTAATGATGAGAGTGATTATGCTTATGATATGAAAAGGCCCAAGCTTGGGGATGCTATGTTTGATGAAGATGATGTTTTTGAGAATATATTTGCTGCAATTAATGTTTGTCCCAAGCTTGGGGATGCTATGTTTAACAATGATGATATTTTTAGCCTCCCAAGTTTTGATATGCAAAGTTGTTATGATCATAGCATGCCTTCTACCTATGATGATTATATTGATGAAAGTGGGTTTGGAAGAGTGTAAACTTTAGGAAGTAATGATCCCACTATTTTGGAGGATTCTGAATCTTATAATACTTATGAAAGTGGATTTGGAGAGGTCATGACTTTATTTAGTGTTGTATCCACTATATCGGAAGAGGTTTCAATCGATTATGATGAGAACAAAGTTGCTACTTATGATGATTATTGTGATGAAACTTATGATATAAAAAGTAGTGATGATTATATTTATAAAACTTGTCATGATTATGATTACCATTTTTCTGAACATTACTCTTTTAATGTGGAAACAATTTATAGTATTCAAGTCTCTTATGATACTCCCACTATCCCAAATGAGAAGAATTTTGCTTATGTGGAGAGTACTAAATTTTCTATGCTTGTAGATCATGAAAAGAATGCTTTAGGTGCTGGTTATATTGTTGAATTCATTCATGACGCTACTGAAAATTATTATTATAGAGGATCATATGCTTCTACATATTCCAATAATATCAAGTTTCCTCTGTATGTGCTTAAAATCTTGAAGTTATGCTTGTTTTACCTTCCTATGCAAGTTGATTGTTGTTCCCATAAGTTGTTTGCTCACAAAATCCCTATGCATAGGAAGTGGGTTATACTTAAATGTGCTAGTCATATTCTTCATGATGCTCTCTTTATGTTTCAATTCTTATCTTTTATGTGAGCATCATTGAAATCATCATGCCTAGCTAGGGGCGTTAAACGTTAGCGCTTGTTGGGAGGCAACCCAATTTTATTTTAGTTTATTGCTTTTTGGTTCTGTTTAGGAATAAATAATCCATCTAGCTTCTGTTTAGATGTGGTTTTATGTTTTAATTAGTGTTTGTGCCAAGTAGAACCTTTGGGAAGACTTGGGTGAAGTCTTTATGATCATGCTGTAAAAAACAGAAACTTTAGCGCTCGCGAGATTAGCTAAAACTTTTTACTGGAGAGTGATATTTAGTTGATTCTTTTTGCAAATGATTACTAGACAAATTCCTCAGGTCCTCCAATTTATTTATAATTTTTGGAGTTCCAGAAGTTTGCGTTAGTTACAGATTACTACAGACTGTTCTATTTTTTACAGATTCTGTTTTTCGTGTGTTGTTTGCTTATTTTGATGACTCTATGGCTAGTAAAATAGTTTATAAACCATATAGAAGTTGGAATACAGTAGGTTTAACACCAATATAAATAAAGAATGAGTTTACTACAGTACCTTGAAGTGGTGTTTTGTTTTTTTTCGCTAACGGAGCTTACGAGTTTTCTATTAAGTTTTGTGTTGTGAAGTTTTAAAGTTTTGGGTAAAGATTCGATGGACTATGGAATAAGGAGTGGCAAGAGACTAAGCTTGGGGATTCCCAAGGCACCCCAAGGTAATATTCAAGGATAACCAAGAGCCTAAGCTTGGGGATGCCCCGGAAGGCATCCCCTCTTTCGTCTTCGTTCATCGGTAACTTTACTTGAAGCTATATTTTTATTCACCACATGATATGTGTTTTGCTTGGAGCGTCATTTTATTTTCTTTTGTTTTGCTTGCTGTTTGAATAAATTATCAAGATCTGAAATTCTTAAAATGGGAGAGTCTTCACATAGTTGCATAATTATTCGACTACTCATTGATCTTCACTTATATCTTTTTGGAGTAGTTTGTCATTTACTCGTGTGCTTCACTTATATCCTATGAGTAAATGGTTGAATGATTTGAATGTCATAAATCTGAAATTATATATGTTTCATATGCCTTTCCCATGGGGAGTAATGCCTTCACACATAAGAAGTAGAGGTGGTAAATTTATTGAAGTTTAGCAAACATTGTATTGGTCACTTGAACAATTCATGAAAGAATATTGAAGGAAGAGAGATTTCACATATAAATATACTATCTTGGACATCTTCTATGATTGTGAGCCCCATTAATTATTTTCAAAACCTGAGAAAATTAGTTGAAGTTGGACAAGGAAGACAACATAATGAGTTATGCTTGGGTATATTTGTATAAGTTATATTGTTTTGGATCCTCTAACATGTGGTGCTTGCTATTTAGAATCCTTTGCTAGCCAAAATATCTATACTAAGTGGGAATACTGCTTGTGCATCCAAACTCCTTGAACCAAGTTTTTTCCACGAGTGTCCACCATATCTACCTATATGCGGTATTTACCTTCCGTTCCAAGTAAATTTGCATGTGCCAAACTCTAAACCTTCAAATAATAATCTGTTTTGTATGCCCGAATCGCTCATGTAGCGACTAGGGGCTAGCAGTATCTTCCATGCTAGGTGGGTTATTCTCACGATGACTGGACTCCGCTCATCATTCACGAGAAAATGGCTGGTAACTGGGATGCCCAGTCCCATGATCAAAATATCGAAATCAAATAAAAAATAATTGCAAACAAAACTCCCCCAGGTTTGATGTTAGTTGGAGGCACCCGTTGTTTCGGGCAAGCCATAGATTGATGATTGTTGGTGGAGGGGGAGTAAAAATCTTTACCTTTCTGTTTGGGAACCACTTATAATGTATGTAGTATGGAAGATACTGGGAACTCTTGGTCGTTATGTTGACAATGAAAGCATACCTCTCAAAATTATTTTCATCTCTATTTTTGCTTCGAGCTCTGGCACCTCTGCAAATCCTTGCTTCCCTCTGCGAAGGGCCTATCTTTTACTTTTATGCAAGAGTCAGTAGTATTCCTTCTCATTCCAACCTACTCTTTAGTTGGCAAGCATCATGTGATGGAAAGATCTAAGCATATATGGCCATTCAAATATATTTGATCACGAATTATTATTGTTGACAATTATCTATATGATAAATAAGTTGGGAGGCGAAACATTAAGCCCCTATCTTTCTCTGTGTTCCATGGATGCTATTTGTTCTAAAAATATGCTTTGAGTGGTAGCAATCATGGAAGACTAAATGATAGTTGAGTATGTGAAGTTTGCTGAATCAAAGCTCTGACATAGACTCTTCCTGAAAATAAGATGAATTGTAATTGTTTGATGACTAATAACACAGCTTGTTAGTTTTCAAGAAAGTTTATGATCTACACTTTAACATGTGAATAGTTTGTTACTTGATCATGCAAAGTTCTATGAGTTAGCTACTGTTATGACATATACTGATGCTAGAAAAGGTGATTGAAATTATCATTGATCAGACTTATGCACCTGCTAGCATTCACACTTCATAAATTATTTCTTTTATCATTTACCTACTCGAGGACGAGCAGGAATTAAGCTTGGGGATGCTGATACGTCTCCAACGTATCTATAATTTATGAAGTATTCATGCTATTATATTATCCATCTTGGATGTTTTATGGGCTTTACTATGCACTTTTATATTATTTTTGGGACTAACCTATTGACCCAGAGCCCAGTGACACAGAGCCCAGTGCCAGTTCCTGTGTTTCCCTTGTTTCAGTGTTTCAAAGAAAAGGAATATCAAACGGAGTCGAAACGGAATGAAACCAACTGGAGAAGTTATTTTTGGAAGGAAAGCTACCGGAAAAACTGGCTCCCCTGACGTACTTCTTCCTCCTATATATACCTATATACCCTAAAACAATCGGGGAACAGAATAGATTGGGAGTTCCGCCGCAAGCCTTTGTAGCCACCAAAACCAATGGGACCTGTTCCAAAGACCTGCGGAGGGGGAACCCTCACCGGTGGCCATCTTCATCGTCCCGGCGCTCTCCATGACGAGGAGGGAGTAGTTCACCCTCGGGGCTGAGGGTATGTACCAGTAGCTATGTGTTTGATCTCTCTCTTGTGTTCTTGATTTGGCACGATCTTGATGTATCGCGAGCTTTGCTATTATAGTTGGATCTTATGTTTCTTCTCCCCCTCTACTCTCTTGTAATGGATTGAGTTTTCCCTTTGAAGTAATCTTATCGGATTGAGTCTTTAATGATTTGAGAACACTTGATGTATGTCTTGCCGTGCGTATCTGTGGTGACAATGGGATATCACGTGATTCACTTGATGTATGTTTTGGTGATCAACTTGCGGGTTCCGTCCATGAACCTATGCATAGGGGTTGGCACACGTTTTCGTATTGATTCTCCGGTAGAAACTTTGGGGCACTCTTTGAAGTACTTTGTGTTGGATTGAATAGATGGATTTGAGATTGTGTGATGCATATCGTATAATCATACCCATGGATACTTGAGGTGACATTGGAGTATCTAGGTGACATTAGGGTTTTGGTTGATTTGTGTCTTAAGGTGTTATTCTAGTATGAACTCTAGGGCTATTTGTGACACTTATAGGAATAGCCCAACGGATTGGTTGGAAAGAATAACTTTGAGGTGGTTTCGTACCCTACCATAATCTCTTCGTTTGTTCTCCGCTATTAGTGACTTTGGAGTGACTCTTTGTTGCATGTTGAGGGATAGTTATATGATCCAATTATGTCATTATTGTTGAGAGAACTTGCACTAGTGAAAGTATGAACCCTAGGCCTTTCTTCCTAGCATTGCAATACCGTTTACGCTCACTTTTACCACTTGTTACCTTGCTGTTTTTATATTTTCAGATTACAAAAACCTATATCTACCATCCATATTGCACATGTATCACCATCTCTTCGCCGAACTAGTGCACCTATACAATTTACCATTGTATTGGGTGTGTTGGGGACAGAAGAGACTCTTTGTTATTTGGTTGCAGGGTTGTTTGGGAGAGACCATCTTCATCCTACGCCTCCCACGGACTGATAAACCTTGTCATCCACTTGAGGGAATTTCGCTACTGTCCTACAAACCTCTGCACTTGGAGGCCCAACAACGTCTATAAGGAGAAGGTTGCGTAGTAGACATCACTCCTCATCGTCATCGTCGTCCATGCCTTCGATGTCTTTGGAGCCGTAATCAAGCGTGTCGGTTAAGTCCTCGACAGTGGCTATGAAGTTGGTGGCGGGTGGGAAGCAAAACTCTCCATCGTCAGCCCCTAGTTCGAACCGGACATAGTTCGGCTGTGAGTCCCCCGCCAAGGATAGGTTCTTTAAAGAGTTTAGCACATGGCCCAAAGGTGAGTGCTAGAAGATGTCTGCGGCGCTGAATTCGAAAATCGATAATCGATCCAGCTCGGTGTCCGCAGACGTTCGTGGTTCGGAACTTATAGCCGGAGACGAGTCTGGAGTTTCGTTGACGTAAATATTGCATGGTGTTGAGTCTGTGTGCGGCTCCAACGCCGCGGACTTTGTGGTCTCGGATGGCGCGATCTGCTCCAGATCTAAGGCCATAGTAGTTGCAGGAATCATCTCCTGACTGTGGTCCGATGACAGATTTAAGTCATGTTCATTGGAGCGAGGAGGAGCGATCGCCGCGGTCTCAAATTAGGCGAAGATCAAGTCTCCACGGATGTCCACGACGTAGTTCAAGCTTCCGAATCTGACCCGATGGCCAGGGGCGTAGCTGTCGATCTGCTCCAGATGGCCAAGCGAGTTGGCCCGCAGTACGAAGCCGCCGAATACGAAAATCTGTCCGGGGAGGAAGGTTTCTCCCTAGACAGCATCACTATCGACTATTGAAGGGGCCATCGAACCTTTCGTTGATGGCACAGTGGAACTCTCAATGAAAGCACCAATGTCGGTGTCAAAACTGGAGGATCTCGGGTAGGGGGTCCCGAACTGTGCGTCTAAGGTCGATGGTAACAGGAGACAGGGGACACAATGTTTACCCAGGTTTGGGCCCTCTCTATGGAGGTAATACCCTACTTCCTGCTTGATTGATCTTGATGAATATAGGTATTACAAGAGTTGATCTACCACAAGATCATAATGGCTAAACCCTAGAAGTCTAGCCTGTATGACTATGGTAATGACTCTATCCTTTCCGGACTAACCCCTCCGATTTATATAGACACCGGGGGGATCTAGGGTTACATAGAGTCGGTTACATAAGAAGGAATCTTCATAGTTGGTCGCCAAGCTTGCCTTCCACGCCAAGGAGAGTCCTATCCGTACACGGGTACAGTTTTCGGCCATCATGTCTTCACAGTCCATCAGTCCAGCCCATGGATAACAAGCCAGACGCCCGAGGACCCCTTAGTCCAGGACTCCCTCAGCGAGCGTGACACCTTCCACCCAAATAACCGACCCCTCCACCAAATAAGCGCCACCCTAAGCCATGGTGCACACAGTATAGCTAGGATCTCAAGGAGCATTTGGCAGCGGAGAAGCAAATCACGGCCGCACGCGCGGATGAGGTCGCGATGGATGCCATTCGTGCCGACCCCCAGATCTTGGAGGAGCACCTCGCCGTCGAGGCTACCGTTGACGCCTCGCACGCCGATGCTACGATGCGGTTGGCTGCTTTAAATGACAGTCTGTGGCGTTTTCTCGAGGCCATCGTTTGCTAGCTACTGCCTTTCCTTAACAAATTCTAGTGAATTGTGCTATCTACTTTTACCATGCAATCCTCTGCTATAGTGTATATGTTCTATATGTCGTGCAATGTGGTGTTCAATTAACTGTTTGGTTCAATTCTGCAAGTGTGATGTTCAATTCTTCAGGGTGCAATATTTCCAAGTTGTTAAGCATGCTTGGTTTGGTTAACTGTCTGATCTTCTAGTACGAGTATGTTATATTGTGCAATGTGGTGCTCAGTTAACATTTGGTTCATTTGTTGTGGTGTTTAGTTAACTGCTTGGTTCAATTCTGCAATGCAATGTTCAATTGTTGTGGCTGCATTCTGTTATTGCATACCGTGTGAGAAATAAATCAAATTTGGCTGTTCTAAATACATGAGAAACGAATACAATTGCTATATTTCCAAGTTGTTAAGCATGCTTGGTTTGGTTAACTATCTGATATTCTATTAGGAGTATGTTATATTGTGCAATGTGGTGCTCAGTTAATGTTTGGTTCATTTGTTGTGGTGTTTAGCTAACTGCTTGGTTCAATTCTACACTGCGATGTCCAATTATCGTGGGTAGAATTTTGTATTATTGTGGATGTGAGGAATAAATCGAATTTGGCTGCACTTAATACATGAGAAACATATACAAGTGCTATATTTCCTAGTTCTTAATCATGCTTGGTTTGGATAAATGGGTTTTCCATGTGGCTTGAATTAATATGATGAATCTGCAATGTGCTTATTTTTCATCAACATATTTTACTGATAGCATGCGAACCCTTACTTAACCTGATGACTAACTACCTTATATGTGTTGCAGGGAAACAATGGGAAGCACTGAGGTTTACAATCGAGGTTAGCACGTGCATGGTTCGTTGTGTAATAGCACATTATTGTGCAATTGCAGGAACCATTCTAATATTTAGGTTTTAACAATTTGGTCTTGCACATGTAGGTCCTCTGCTGTCGAGGTTTTGACCTTTGTTCGACCCTTTTTGCATATGGGGAAATGAGTTGTCCATGAATATCACCAAGTCAAGAAACTTCGGAAAGATTGTTAGGATAAAGAAATTAGCGACAAAAACAACAAGATCTTTATGCGCACAATGAAGAAGACATCAGTTCACTACAGGATGGTACTAACTATTATACCTTGCCTTTTTGTTCCTTTGCCCCATTTCCAATATAGAGAAGATATTTATGCACATCCTTGTTTCGAGGCCTTTCCAAAGCAGTTCATCGATGATTACCTCTCAAACCACCTGTATGGTCGGGAGGCGAGGAAGGTATTCATACAACACCCACGTTCAATATTGAAGTGTTCTGAAGAGGACGAAGGATGGATGGTCAATCATCCACAAGCACGGCCTAAAGTTACAAAGACCTTCAACATCAATGAAGGCTCAATATTATATACCTTCATCAGTTTTCCGGATGAGATACATCGGTCTATGTACCGTCTATGATGCTATTTTGAAAGGTTATAGATGTTGCATGTGAAACTTGGTCCTGGTGTAGTTGTGTAATGGGGTAGCTGAGTCTTTGAAGCTATATGATGTTGTACTCGATGTATTTCAATTATGAAAATGAAATATATTGTGTGCTTAATATGAAATGTCAATTAGATTAATAAATGAATTATGAATAATCAGATAAATTAGCCTGCGAATTGGGTTTTTCTATTGCAAATGGTTATTGAGAAAACACCGTGTGCGATGCAGTCAATAACACACACAGTTTCTAGGAATAAACCGTGTTAGATTAATGAACAATCACACATGACATCCTCTTGAAAACTGTTTGCGTTAGGCTAGGGATGGCAATTTTGCCCATGGTATGGGTACCCGCGGGTACCCTACCCGAAAACAATGGGCATGGGCATGACTTGGAAAGATTTTGTACCCATGGGTAATGGGTATCCATACCCGCAAAATCTATGGGTAGGGCATGGGTATTCAATTGTCCCAATGGGTAACCCAATGGATACCCAAAAGGAATTAATAAATCAAAATTATTCCTATGACATGTGGGGTAAGCATCTAAATCCTATGGCCCAACCCTAAATCTTGTATTCTCTAAACCAGTCATAGGTCATAGGCCTGCAATCGCCTTCTCGACACTCCTCTGACGTCCTATGCAACTTCTTGAAACAATGAAATCTTAACTCATCGCCATTTGACTCCTCTAAACTCCCGATCAAGTGATCCCCAATTCCAGCTGCTCATTCCCACTACGTCGGGCGTCCACCAACCGCTGCTCATACTCCCTTGATGCCTCCAAGAAGCCACCCATCGGAGGAGACTATGTTGGTGCCATAATGCCCGCCCATATCACTTGAATTTCAGAATCATTTCTCTAAAAAAAATTCAACATTTAAATGCGATATATGGTATCCAATGGATACCCATTGGATACAGGATACCCGATGGGTATGGGTATGGGTATCAATTTATGATCATGGGTATTGAAGTGGGTGGGTATAGAAAGTTTCTATGGGTATGGGTTTGGGCAGAAGGAGGTTGTACCCGCCCATACCCTACCCATTGCCATCCCGTTAGGCCACCTGGCGCAAACATTTACCACATAAAAACTGTGTGTGATGGATAGCCCTTGACACACAGTTTCTTCTAGGCACAGTGTGTGATGAATTCAATAACACAAACAATAAATTTTTTAATACCGTGTGCAATGGAAACGCTATCACAAACGATTTAATCGGGAAAATTGTGTGTGATGTACTTGCGAACAGAAACGTTTTCCTTGGAGCGACTGTGTGGGATGTATATACGAACGGAAACGTTTAGCGCTGGCTGATCGTGTGGGATGTACTTACAACCGAAAATGATTTCGCCTGTATAATTCTATTTTTTAAGCACTACTGTACGCATTTCTGTATTTGAGTGCTCGCAGGTCGCACATGACCTCATTTTGCCGAGCGTGTGTGCCAGGAGGGCATATCCCTGACGGTCTCTGGGTTGTGTGGGAAGGACCCCCCCTATCGCCCACACTCACTTGGCAATGGTTCCAAAGGCCGTCGCGGAAAGGGGTTAAAAACCATTTGTTTAGCAGCTTGCTGTACTAGTGGTTGTTCATGACGTTTGTGGCCCATCGTGGCACATGGCATGTCACATGTACCTGACTGGATGCACAAACGTATGTGCCAAGAGGGAACATTCCTGTGGCCCGACGAGGACGTCGGTTCCTCTGAATGGGGGTGTATGCGATAGCCTAGCTTATTAGGGATGATAGACTACTCATATCAATAAGGAATTCCTTCTTTTCTGGGAGCCCATTCAGACAGAACTCCAAAGTTAAGCATGCTCAGCTTGGAGTAGTTTCAGGATGGGTGACCGACCGGGATGTTGCTCCCGAGTGCGCACGAGTGAGGACAAAGTGCGCAGAAAAGACTAGTATTGATCTATGGGGCCAGTCTAGATCCCGCCAGGATTACGACCACCGGCGGGTGTGTCCGGGGCGTTACAATCACCTTGCCACAGTTCGGCAATCGGATGAAAAGCTCGGCATACAAAAAAGGAAAGGACGCGTGGGCAACACATCAAACGGCGGGGTCGGCCTCTTGCGTTGGCGGAGTTGGCATGCGCGGGCTTGGCGGTGTCGGAGCTGCTTACGTCTTTGGGGCGTCGGTAGCTTCTTCGTGTCTTCTTGGGCGTCGTGGAGGCATCATCGCTCGGGCTTGGCGGCGTCGGCGTGGGCGTGGGAGTTGGCTGCGCCGTCGACGACAGCTGGTTCGGGATGAGGCCACGCTCCGCCAAGTACCACGCCTTGAGCTGCGCATCGTTGTTGTGGAGCATGTCCGCCCCGCCCATCAGGAAATCCAGGTCGATGTTCCTCTTCTTCGCGGTGACGTTGGTCCGGAGTAGGTCGAGCTTGACGACGCTGTTCGTCATCAACGCCGACCATCGTGCCTCGGTCTTCTCTTCACGCAGGGCAGCCCGGGCCTGTGCGTCGGCAAGGCAATGCTCAATGGACTCCTGCACTCGCGCGGTTGCCGAGTCAGCGTGTTTCCCCTTCTTGGCCCCTTTGTTGCCTTTGGGGACGCCCATCGTCCGCGCCCGGCGTCGGCGCGTCCGGCTTGTAGGTCTCCTTGGTCTTGGCAAGGGTGCGCCGGACATCCGCCCACTTCTCGCACTTCTCGATCCGCTTGAAGACGTGGATGTACTTGAAATCTTTGTCGCTACTGTCCTAGCGAAACATGGCAAACATCCGCACCAGCTGCGCCGAGGAACAATCAGTCAGCGGCGCGCACCCGCGAAAGGAAAAGGGAGAGGCCAGCGTGCCATAACTGATCCTCGATGCTGGTGCCACTCTCCGGGGGAGCCGCGATCTCCTCGACAATCCCATGCCATTTGTTGCACGCCGATTGGATGAGTCCCCAATGGTTCATCATTGCCTTCGCCCCGCGTTGCATGTACACGCCTTTGAAGTAGGGGTTGACGAGCTTGCGCTCGTCGAACTCGGCCTTGATGCGGTCCAATACGTGTCGATGCTCTGGTTTGTGCCGGTGATCGGGATGAGGCAGATGACTTTCCACGCTTCGGCGAGGCACTCGTCCTCCTTGCACGCCCACTTGATGCGCGGCTCGCTGGTCCTGGCCGCCCCCTTCTTTTTCTCATGTTTCCTCGCCGGAGCAGGCGCCGACTCCTCCTCCTCCTCCGGCTCCGGTCCTCCTCACGGTAGTCGAGCTTGCCGTCCATGTCGCTGTTGAGGTCCATTGTGTCGTCCTGGGTAGTAAAACCCGGGGACGCCGCAGCGGTGGCCGAGCCGGCCGTCATGATGTCGTCCATGTCGGCTTCGTGTGTCGGTATCGCCGAGATGCAACATGGCAGCTTGGAAGAAGGGCAACGCGCCACGACGGAGAGGGGGCATCGGGGAGGATGCGTAGGCCGGTGGTGAGTAGGTGTACGAAGGGTACTACACGCCAGCGAAGGCGGGCGAGGGCGTCCGCTAGGCCGGGTGACCATGGGGGAAGGTGATGTTGGGGTTTAACCCGCCGTGCGCGTCACCGCTGGCATAGCCCAGCGACGGCGTGCAGCCACAGGGTTGCGGCGACGACGAGAAGCCGGCCGGTGAACCGACGCTTTGCTAGCTCCAGGGCGCGTACGGGGCTTGGCCGCCGGGTGGATTCATCATCTCCACGCGAGCCGCCTCGGCTTGTTCGGCCGAGCGCTCCACCTGCTCCCCCGCCGCCGCAACCACGAGCCCTGCCGCGCCGTCCTGTGCCTTCTTGGTGTTGGCCCTGTTCCGACGGTCGGTGGTGACAGCCTCCCGGCGCTGAACTTCCGCCCTCCAGTCGGCGTTAGACATGCCCGGGGGCTTGGACGGGGGCGCTCTCGACTTCCTCTGCTTCGGCTGGGCGACGACAGCAGTCACACCCGTCGTGGCGCGGGGGACCACGTACTTCTCTGGCGGCATGGCGGCCGGCAGGGATGGGAGGAGGAGGAGATTGGCGGGAGGAATGGAGAGAATGAGAGGGAAGCCGGGGGGGGGGGGGGGAAGGGAAGAAACGGAGGAAAAGGCCCTCCTCTCACCGTCGGAGCGGCCCCATGCCCCTTTTCGCTTGTGCCGGTGCCCCCAGGCGCCCCTAGCGTGCTGGGTTCGGCTCGGGTGCTCCGACTATTATTTCGGCCCAACCTAGCAAAAAACGGACTCCTGGGGGCGCGATTGGGCCGATTTTCGCCCGCCGCCGCTAAAAAATTGCCTGGGGGCCTATTGGGGGCTAGGCTGAAGATGCTCTTAGTACAAACTATTTCAATCAGACAGAAAGGAAGTTGGGGGTTTAATGTTTCACCACCCAACTTATTTATCTCAGGGATAATGTTAAAAATAATACTCATGATTACATATATTCAACGAATATATATATATATATATATATATATATATATATATATATATATATATATATATATATATATATATATACTGGATTATTCCCACCACATAATGCTTGCCAAGTGGAGAATAATTGAAGTTGGAACAGTGATAAATACCTTTGACTCTTGCATAAAAGTAAATACTAAAAGGTAAAATATAGGCCCTTCACAGAGGGGAGCAGAGGTTGCCATGCGCTTTTAAATTTGATGTGCAAGCTCTTAATGCAAAGGAACGCCACTTTATATTGCCCCTTATGATAGCAACCTTTATTGAGCAGTTCGTCACTTATATTGTGTTATTGTGTTACCATCACAAGTTTGTACAAAGCTTATTTCCCCTTACGATAAAATATCATACATATTTAGGAGCAGTCTTTATTGCTTTGCACCTATAACAACTTATTTGAAGGATCTTATTCAATCCATAGGTAGATATGATGGACTCTTATGAGAAGAAACTAGGTTTAAGGGTATTTGGATGCACAAGTAGTATCTCTACTTAGTACAAAACTTTTGGCTAGCAAAAGATTATAAGCAAGCACCACATGTTAGAAGATCCGTGAAAATATAATTCCTATGTGAATATAAGAAAAAAATACCCATTGTGTTGTCTTCCTTGTCCAACATCAATTACTTGACTAGAAATAATTAATGAGGGCTCACAATCATAAAAGATGTTCAAGGTAGTATATTTTATTCTAGATCACTCAAACTACTTCACACTAATACTCAAGATCACCAGACTACTTCATACTAATACTGTATATCATCCAGTAGTGATTTATTTCTGCAACTATTTGATAGATTTCTCTTTCGTGAAGGTTGTTCGTCAATCTTATCGGTGTTGTTTTGCTTGGACCGTCGGTTACAGCGTGGGCGCCCACTTCCTTCTCCCGCTTCGGTTAACTCGGAGCTAGGGTTTTTGCGCCATTGATTGGCTATCCAGGCGTCCTCCATGGTGTAATATATTTTTACTAGCTTGGAGAGTTCAGCAAACGTCCTCAGACGATGTCGAAAGATTTCTCTCCTAATCGCTTGTTGTAAACATTGAGGGAATGCCACTATTGCTTTCTGATCCACGTAAGGTATAGCTTCTGTCCCGAGCCCGATAGAACTTCGATGCTTGGGTGGAAGTTGCCTCCTATTCCTTGGCCCGATCTGAAGTCATGGGCAAGGGGATCACAACATGATCTAATTTGTCGAGCTCAATGCATGTCTTGACAAGGGATTGGAGTTTCAATCTTCTCCGATGGTTCAGTCGAGTCGAGGTGCGGTGTATAAGCTGTGTCAACACCGATCTAATTATCGCCTGTTGACGCCATCGAACCGCCTCGACTACATAGAGGGACTTGCATGGGCCACTAATGACAAAGTTAAATTCGGCAGATCTCGGGTAGAGGGTCCCGAGCTGGTAGCCTTGGCACGATGGTAACAGGGACACGTGACTTTACCCAGGTTTGGACTCTCTCTAAGAGATAACACCCTATGTCCTGCTTTGATTGTATTGATTGATGGGATATAGAGTAGGTTGATTTACCACGAGATCATGTATGAATGAGTTGGCCTCTAGGTCTGCACCCTAAATTTATATTCACGCCTTGGGTACCTAGGGTTACACATAGGTCGGTTACATCTAAGGGTAATTTTTCCGACGATTGCCTCTATGTGTTGGAGTATGCGCAAAGTCTTTGAGGAGATTCCTTCTAGACGCTCTTGGGAGCCTCACAAATATGGCACACAAGACAATTACTTTGAGGGTCCTCGGCCTGGCCCATATGCCTGGGAGCCGACATGGTTAGCACCCCCTTATCCGGGACACCATCACCTGGGCATGGCATAAGATTTTTTCCCGTGATTCGGATAATTTGCCTTGTGCTACTTCATGTTGATGGAGACTTCAAACCATAAAATTTCTAGGATCACGAAGACCATAGTTGCTAGATCCATGGAGGACAAGTCCATGGAGAACTACACCCACAATGGAGCACTCAACATATGCCACCAAGGCTTACGATTATGAAAGTCTAGCCTTAATAAGGGTAGATCTTCACCAAATAGGTCTCTAGGTTTGTGCAAATATCTTGCTTCCTTCACACCTTGAAGGCCCCCATGCACACGAGCCAATGTAGGATCACTACTACAGCTTACCAGTGATGGGTGCATTTTCCACTTTATTGATGAGCAGAGTAGCCGTCAATGGTAACTCGCCAGTGGTAAGAGGTTGCCAATAATTAGCAAAATAGGTGAGTCACTAGTAACTAATCTACCTATGGCATGTTTCAAAATTAGATCTTCACTGGTATTTTACTTACCAGTAACATGCCTTCTGTTCTATTAGTCCCTAGTACATTTAGTTAATTAAAAATACAAAGTATAACAATAGACAATACACAACTCAATACAATACATTAACCCAACATAATTATATATCAGTTGAATTACAACTTAAGGGTAGTACTCAATATAGCCATTTGTTGATACACATTTTATATTACAACAATGCATATACGTATCAATATACTGAAGGAGCCACACCTGAGCAGTTGTAGTCACCGCTGTAGATATCTAGTGGTCATTATTTCTTTTGTGTCCATCAACAACCACTAGTACAGTCACCACTGGAGTGTCCAGTTGTTATTTCTTCTGTGTCCAACCCCATTCATTATGAAATTCTTTGTCCTTGAATCAAGGTATTTAGGATGGACAGGTTGCTCCAGCTAGATACCGTCAAGAGTTCTTGATTATTGCAGGTGAAAAAGTTCATGTTAGAACTATTTTTCCTTTCCAATAGGAAATAAAGTCGGATGTTTGGGGTACCAAAGTGATCAAGGAATGCTAACTAATATTACTCAGGGGGATTTGCACAATATCACCTCTTCACATGTCTAGTGTTTGTTGATTCACCAGAATCCAACCATCCACCAGTGTATTCTGTAGATTGATTGTGTGCATCGATATTCTCATTGATTGTGTAGTAGGCACATATATAGGTACAAGGGGTGCGACCGGTGTCTTGTCTCCCAAGAATACAAGTAAATACAGAGGGAGTGAGACACTACAGGTGCGGCATACAAAACCCGGACCTACATATGTGCACACATGTTCAACACCCCCCGCAGTCGAAGCGTCGCCAATGACGCATAGACTGGACCGAAAGGCCTCGAAAGTTGAGGTGGGTAGTCCCTTCATCATAAAATCGGCGAACTGCTGATTGGTGGGCACATGCAAAACTCGGACACGACCAACTGCGACGTGCTCCCAAACGAAGTGAATGTCGAGCTCAATATGCTTCGTCCGGTGATGATGGACATGGTTGGCAGCTAGGTAGACCGCGGAGATGTTGTCACCGTAGACAAGCGTGGCCTTGGAGACCTCACATAGAAACTCCTGAAGGAGTTGTCGTAGCCAGGAGCACTCTGCGACAGCGTTGGCCACAGCCCTGTACTCGGCCTCGGCGCTCGATCGTGAGACTAGGGGTTGTCGTTTAGACGACCACGAAATCAGAGAGGGCCCGAGGTAGACGCAGTAGCCGGAAGTGGAGCACCGAGTGTCGGGACACCCAGCCCAGTCGACATCGGAGTAGGCGTCGAGGCTGGTGTCGGGTGATGCCGTCAGGGTGAGACCCATGGTTGTGGTGCCACGTATGTACCGGAGAATACGTTTCACCAGAGCCCAATGGGTGTCACGAGGAGCATGCATGTGGAGGCACACTTCTTGGACAACATATTGAATATCCGGACGCGCCAGTGTGAGGTACTGAAGAGCACCAACGTGGAGCGGTAGAAGGGAGCGTCGGACGCCGGAGAGCCCTCGACGGCGGACACCTTAGCCTTCATGTCGATAGGCGTGGAAGCAGGCTTGGAGTTAAGCATGCCGGCTCACTCCAGAAGCTCGTAGGCATACTTCTGCTGATGCAGGAAGAAGCCAGTGGCACGGCAGACAACCTCGATGCTGAGGAAGTAGTGGAGAGCCCCCAAGTCCTTGAGGGCTGTAGCGACCTGACCCAAAATCGGTCAAATCTCTGTGTCTGTACCATCCCAAGATCATGCTGGTACTCACAGTACATCGATAAAGTAATCAAAGTTCAATCACACCTGAATATCATTACACGATTCTCATATAGAGTCTTTATTACAAGGGAATAAATTCGGCTCAAGGCCAACTCATGAGAAATAAACTACTAATGCTGCGGAAGCGTAGAAGATAAAGCGAGTCCATCCGACTCCAAAGGGCAATCGCCAAGCGCGAAGCGTAGCCTCACTCCTGATCGGAATATACCTCTGCAACATAAGACGTTGCAGCCATGTAGGTCAGCTTTTTGAATAAGCTGGCAAGTCATGAAGAATAACAATAATAAAGTTGCTAACACTATATGCATTTAGGCTGTGGAGCTCTAAGTTTCATCATTTTGCGAAAAGCCAATTTTTTCTCCTACTACAGTGGACTTGCTTGCAAATTACTACAAATTGTTGGTAGTTATTGAGATGGTTCCGCCAACCAATATCTCATTCCCGAATTATTAAGTCATAAACCCTCAAATTAATTCATTAGTTTTAGTGTTGAGATTTCCGAATACTTCCAAGTTCCAGAGGCTCAATTTGTCCGTAACGGGGACACGGCTAATCGATTAGATCTTTAAACTCTGCAGAGGTTTAGCACTTTCCCATAAGAATCATTCCTCCTTTTAAGTCTTCGCACTTCATGGTGTTTGAAGACGGACGAATAAACAGGGTCTTCCAAAGAGTTCTTCCGCTCTTGCCGGTACCCATCCAATCCTACCGTTCTTCTACATCTCGTAGTACCGTCCAGCCAGCGTCACTACTAGGTTAACCCAGCCGAGCCCATAATGGCTCGCGGCTGCAGAGTAAGCTTCGGTCATGGGGCATCCATCCGTCTCTTCGTGGCTGGGTGAAGCTTTCCGCAAGATGTCATGGCACTTCTCCATGCATCCCGCCAACCACTGGTTCTCCAGGTGCCCGTCAACAAATCCTCCACCCAGTGAGTGAATTCAAGTCCATCTTGATTCTTGTAGTTCATGGGGTTGTCATCATCATTGACTCTCACATCTTTCTTATGAATTTCACTCAACCAAAACCCGTCTACGAGCATAGCAAAATAAACTACTTCGTCCCGGGGTCATGGTAACAAGGGGATTGGTTCATCCTACCACATGATACTACTCAAGATTAATAACTTCAAATTTCAACTACTGCATGCATGGTGGGGTGGTGACAGTTTCTAATGCACAAAAACATAGGTATAGAAAATAACATGATCAAAACTTGCCTTGCTGATGATCCTCGTAAGCTAAAGATTCGTAGTAGCAAGCTTCGCACTCCGGAAACTCTACCGAGACAAACAATGATCACAATAAGCATATAGCATAGGATCACATAATACAATAGCGTAACAAAGTAACACACCAAAACCAACAAAGCAAAACCCAAAGGGAAAACTCAAAGAAAACCAACTCAAAGTTTTCCTACTTCAAACAACAACTAAAAATAGTTTTATATAATAAAATTTTCTCAACATAACCTAATCATGGTTTTATGTTAACTTAACAGAAAAGAATGCACTAAGCAATTAGGAGCAAAAAGAATTAACTTAAAATCTATTATGAAACTCCTATTAGGCCTAATTCAAGTTCTATTAAGAAAAATGAAATAAAACTTTTATTTATAATAAATAAAAGTTCATCCTATAAAGTGACAGAAACTATCCTAGAATAATCAATCACATGTTGAAAATAAATTTATTTACTAATTAAAATAATAGGAAAACAGTAGCTAGTTAATTAATTAGGATTAACAAGATTCTGCTTAAAACTATTTTTTATTAATCCTAAAATACCCAAATTAATTTCTATGGTTTGGCAATGTCAAAATAAAGTTGGGACAAAAGAATCATATAAAATAATTTTTCTAACTCATGTTATAACAGATTTACTATTCTGACTAAAACTAAAATAAAGCAATTTTACTTAATTTTAACATAGCTAAATATATATTCTACAGAAACTATAGAAAATTTGCAAACCAACAAAATAAGAATCACCTAAAAATATTAAACAGAATAAAAGATATGAATTTTTCAAAACAGGAACTATTCTGTTAAAACAGAAAATAAAAATAAATGAAAAAGGGCCTAATGGGCCTAAACTACGCACTGAGCGTAATATAAACTAAACGGGCCTAGGGTTAAACTAGTCGGGCCGGCTAAAAAAATAAACCCTAACTTAAAAACTAAACCGGAATGAACCGGCCGGTTTTTTATAAAAAAAACATACCCCTTCGGGGTTCTAATCTACACCGTAGATCGATGATCGACGGCGGGGGGTCTCCGGTGACTCATCGGCGCTCGACGGCGGCGGCGGCGGCGGTGGCGAGTGTGTCGGCAGCTCCGGTCGTCGGGGAGGCGGCGGAGTGGCTCGGCGGTGCAGACGAGCTCGGGAGGCGTCTGGTGGAGTCAGGCGAGCTCGGGAGGGCTAGGCGGCGACGGCGACGAAAATGGCGGCGGGGGAGGTTCGAACTCCGGCGACGTGAGAGAGAGAGAGAGGAGGCTCGGCGAGGGGTAAGGGGGAATGGGGTGCGGGGCCCGGCTTATATAGGCGGGGCCTCGGCGTTAACGGGGCGATCGGGGAGATCGGCATCCGGATCTCGCGAGATCCGCGATCGTGGCGTGGCGTGGCGTGGGGGGGTTGAAGACGGGCGGGTCCACCTGCCAGAGAGAGAGGAGGGGTGGTGCGGTCAGGCGACCGGCGCCTTTCAGGCGAGGTGGGTCGGTCGGTCTTGTTGGGCGGCTTCTTGGCCTGGGCCGGGCTCAGTGGGCTGGGCTGGGGGTGGCCACTGCTGGCTGGGCAGGGGGCTGGTGGCGCTGGGGGGTTTCTTTTTAAATTTTTATTTTTTAAATAAAACAAAACAGAGATAACTTAATAAATATAAATATTTTATATAGGACATATATATACCAAAATGATCAGGGGAATATTCCCTATCATTTGAACATTTTTCCAAAGGCAAAATCCAAACTTCATAAAAATCCATTTTTCCAATATTCAAATAAAATTCAGATTTGAATCCAAAACTTTTGGCAATGTTTTCCTCTGATATTTTTGGAGTGTCATGTTTACTCCTCTCATACTTTTGATCAAGTATTTATCAAGCATAGTTTTTGAAATGTTTCCCACTTGCCAAAGTTTGAATTCAATTTCAAAATTCAAAATCCTCTGAAACTTCAAATGGCATTCAAATTCAAACAGGATGCATTAGATGCTTAGCTATAATTGTAAAACATTCCAAATAGGAAATTTGGGATGTTACAAGGGCGAACTCGGTGCCAAGGCGAGCAATGATCTGCTAAAGTAGCGCTGGCGAGGACTGCAACCTCTTGAGCACTGCGTTGGTTTTCCCTTGAAGAGGAAAGGGTGATGCAACAAACTAGCGTAAGTATTTCCCTCAGTTTTTGAGAACCAAGGTATCAATCCAGTAGGAGGCTACACGCAAGTCCCTCGTACCTACACAAACAAATAAATCCTCGCAACCAACGCGATAAGGGGTTGTCAATCCCTACACGGTCACTTACGAGAGTGAGATCTGATAGATATGATAGGATAATATTTTTGGTATTTTTGTGATAAAGATGCAAAGTAAAGTAAACAAAATAAAAATGGCAAAAGAAATAGCTAAGTGTTGGAAGATCAATATGATGGAAAATAGACCCCGGGGCCATAAGTTTCACTAGTGGCTTCTCTCAAGAGCTAGGTATTTTACGGTGGGTGAACAAATTACTATTGAGCAATTGACAAAATTGAGCATAGTTATGAGAATATATAGGTATGATCATGTATATAGGCATCACGTCCGAGACAAGTAGACCGACTCCTGCCTGCATCTACTACTATTACTCCACACATCGACCGCTATCCAGCATGCATCTAGAGTATTAAGTTCATAAGAACAGAGTAACGCCTTAAGCAAGATGACATGATGTAGAGGGATAAATTCATACAATATGATAAAAACCCCATCTTGTTATCCTTGATGGCAACAATACAATACGTGCCTTGCTGCCCCTACTGTCACTGGGAATGGACACCGCAAGATTGAACCCAAAGCTAAGCACTTCTCCCATTGCAAGAAAGATCAATCTAGTAGGCCAAACCAAACTGATAATTCGAAGAGACTTGCAAAGATAGTCAATCATACATAAAAGAATTCAGAAGATTCAAATATTGTTCATAGATAAACTTGATCATAAACCCACAATTCATCGGTCTCAACAAACACACCGCAAGAGAAGATTACATCGAATAGATCTCCACAAGAGAGGGGGAGAACATTGTATTGAGATCCAAAAAAGAGAGAGAGGAAGCCATCTAGCTAATAACTATGGACCCGGAGGTTTGAGGTCAACTACTCACACTTTATCGGAGAGGCTATGTTGTTGATGTAGAAGCTCTCCGCGATCGATGCCCCTTCCGGCGGAGCTCCGGAACAGGCCCCAAGATGGGATCTCGTGGGTACAGAAGGTTGCAGCGGTGGAATTAGGTTTTTGGCTCCGTATCTGATCGTCTGGGGGTACGTAGGTATATATAGGAGGAATGAGTACGTCGGTGGAGCAACATGGGGCCCACGAGGGTGGAGGGCGTACCCAGGGGGTAGGCGCGCCCCCTACCTCGTGGCTTCCTGGAAGCTTCCTTGACGTAGGGTTTAAGTCTCCTGGATCATGTTCACTCTGAAAATCACGTTCCTGAAGGTTTCATTCCGTTTGGACTCCGTTTGATATTCTTTTTGTGCGAAACTCTGAAATAGGCAAAAACACAGCAATTCTGGGCTGGGCCTCCGGTTAATAGGTTAGTCCCAAAAATAAGATAAAAGTGGATAATAAATCCCAATCATGTCCAAAACAAAATATAATATAGCATGGATCAATCAAAAATTATAGATACGTTGGAGACGTATCAAGCATCCCCAAGCTTAATTCCTGCTCGTCCTCGAGTAGGTAAATGATAAAAAAAACAGAATTTTTGATGCGGCATGCTACTTGGCATAATTTCAATGTAATTCTTCTTAATTGTGGTATGAATATTCAGATCCGAAAGATTCAAGATAAAAGTTCATATTTACATAAAAATAATAATACTTCAAGCATACTAACTAAGCAATTATGTCCTCTCAAAATAACATGGCCAAAGAAAGTTCATCCCTACAAAATCATATAGTTTAGTCATGCTCCATTTTCATCACACAAGAATGCTCTCATCATGCACAACCCCGATGACAAGCCAAGCAATTGTTTCATACTTCAGTAATCTCAAACTTTATAAACCTTCACGCAATACATGAGCGTGAGCCATGGATATAGCACTATGGGTGGAATAGAATATGATGATGGGGGTTATGTGGAGAAGACAAAAAAAGGAGAAAGTCTCACATCAACGAGGCTAATCAATGAGCTATGGAGATGCCCATCGATTGATGTTAATGCAAGGAGTAGGGATTGCCATGCAACAGATGCACTAGAGCTATAAATATTTGAAAGCTCAACAAAAGAAACTAAGTGGGTATGCATCCAACTTGCTTGCTCACGAAGACCTAGGGCACTTGAGGAGGCCCATTGTTGGAATATGCAAGCCAAGTTCTATAATGAAAAATTCCCACTAGTTATATGAAAGTGACAAAACAAGAGACTCTCTATCATGAAGATCATGGTGCTACTTTGAAGCACAAGTGTGGTAAAAGGATAGTAAAATTGTCCCTTCTCTCTTTTTCTCTCATTTTTTGGGCCTTCTCTTTTTTATGGCCTTTCTCTCTTTTTTTATTCCTCACTTGGGACAATGCTCTAGAAAATGATGATCATCACACTTCTATTTATTTACAACTCAATGATTACAACTCGATACTAGAACAAAGTATGACTCTATATGAATGCCTCCGGCGGTGTACCGGGATATGCAATGAACCAAGAGTGACATGTATGAAAGAATTATGAATGGTGGCTTTGCCACAAATACTATGTCAACTACATGATCATGCAAAGCAATATGACAATGATGAACGTGTCATGATAAACGGAATGGTGGAAAGTTGCATGGCAATATATCTCGGAATGGCTATGGAAATGCCATAATAGGTAGGTATGGTGGCTGTTTTGAGGAAGATATAAGGAGGTTTATGTGTGAAAGAGCATATCATATCACGGGGTTTGGATGCACCGGCGAAGTTTGCACCAACTCTCAATGTGAGAAAGGGCAATGCACTGCATCAAGAGGCTAGCAGTGGTGGAAAGGTGAGAGTGCGTATAATCCATGGACTCAACATTAGTCATAAAGAACTCACATACTTATTGCAAAAATCTACAAGTCATCAAAAACCAAGCACTACGCGCATGCTCCTAGGGGGATAGATTGGTAGGAAAAGAACATCCCTCGTCCCCGACTGCCACTCATAAGGAGGACAATCAAAGAAGATCTAATGTTTCAAATTTGTTACATAACGTTTACCATACGTGCATGCTACGGTACTTGCAAACTTCAACACAAGTATTTCTCAAATTCACAACTACTCAACTAGCACAACTTTGATATCACTACCTCCGTGACTCAAAACATTCATCAAGCATCAAACTTCTCTTAGTATTCAACACACTCATAAGAAAGCTTTTACTATTCTTGAATACCTAGCATATTAGGATTATTTAAGCAAATTACCATGCTATTTAAGACTCTCAAAATAATCTAAGTGAAACATGAGAGATCAATAGTTTCTATAAAACAAATCCACCACCGTGCTCTAAAAGATATAAGTGAAGTACTAGAGCAAAAACTATATAACTCAAAAGATATAAGTGAAGCATATAGAGTATTCTAATAATTTATGAATCATGCGTGTCTCTCTCAAAATGTGTTTACATCAAGGATGATTGTGGTAAACTAACAAACAAAGACTCTAATCATACAAGACGCTCCAAGCAAAACACATATGATGTGGTGAATAAAAATATAGCTCCAAGTAAAGTTACTGATGGAAGTAGACGAAAGAGGGGATGCCTTCCGGGGCATCCCCAAGCTTTGGCTTTTTGGTTTCCTTATATTATCTTGGGGGTGCCATGGGCATCCCCAAGCTTAGGCTCTTGCCACTCCTTGTTCCATAATCCATCAAATCTTTCACCCAAAACTTGAAAACTTCACAACACAGAACTTAGCAGAAAATCTCGTGAGCTCCATTAGCGAAAGAAAACAAAAGACCACTTCAAGGTACTGTAATGAACTCATTATTTATTTATATTGGTGTTAAAACTACTGTATTCCAACTTATATATGGTTTATAAACTATTTTACTAGACATAGATTCATCAAAATAAGCAAACAACACACGAAAAACATAATCTGTCAAAAACAGAACAGTCTGTAGTAATCTGTAACTAACGCAAACTTATGGAACTCCAAAACATTAGCCAAAATAGGAAGACCTAGAAAATTTGTTTATTGATCAGCAGAAATTGGAATCAACATTTTATCACGTTCTGGTGATTTTTAACAATTATTTTCGTTAACAGAAAGTTTCTGGAATTTTCTGCAAGATCAAATAACTATCATCCAAGAAGATCCTATAGGTTTAACTTGGCACAAATACTAAGTAAAACATAAAAACACATCTAACCAGAGGCTAGATCAAATATTTATTCCTAAACAGAAGCAAAAAGAAAAAAAACTAAAAATAAAATTGTGTTGCCTCCCAACAAGCGCTATCTTTTAACGCCCCTAGCTAGGCATAAAAGCAAGGATAGATCTAGGTATTGCCATCTTTGGTGGGCAATCCATAAGTGGCTCTCATAATAGATTCATATTGTAGTTTTATTTTCTTCCTAGGGAAGTGTTTCATGCCTTTCTTTAATGGAAATTGGAATCTAATATTACATTCCTTCATATCAATAATTGCACCAATCGTTCTAAGGAAAGGTCTACCAAGAATAATAGGACATGAAGGATTGCAATCTATATCAAGAACAATAAAATCTATGGGCACATAGTTCCTATTTGCAATAATAAGAACATCATTAATTCTTCCCATAGGTTTCTTAATGGTGGAATCCACAAGGTGCAAATTTAAAGAGCAATCACCAAAATCACGGAAACCTAGCAAATCGCACAAAGTTTTGGGAATAGTGGAAACACTAGTACCCAAATCATACAAAGCATATCATTCATGATCTTTAATCTTAATTTTAATAGTAGGTTCCCACTCATCATAAAGTTTTCTAGGGATAGAGATCTAAAAACTCAGAATTTTTGGAACGCCTTCTAGGTAAGGGTGGATCATATTCAGTCTCATCATTATCAAGATTCATATCGCAAAACAAAGATTTAATAGGGGACACATCAATAACTTTTAGAGCTTCATCTTTGCTTTCATAAAAATTAGAAGAACACGCTTTTATAAAGCAATCTTTCTTAGCACGCAACCTAGCGGTTCTTTCTTTGCACTCATCAATGGAAATTCTCATGGCTTTGAGAGACTCATTGATATCATGCTTAGGTGGAATAGATCTAAGTTTCAAAGAATCAACATGAAGAGAAATTCTATCAACGTTCCTAGCCAATTCATCAACTTTAAGCATTTTTTCTTCAAGCAAGGCATTGAAATTCTTTTGCGAATTCATAAACTCTTTAACACTAGTATCAAATTCAGAGGGCATCTTATTAAAATTTCCATAAGAATTGTTGTAGGAATTACCATAATTATTAGAGGAATTACTAGGATAAGGCCTAGGATTAAAATTCCCTCTATACGCGTTGTTACCAAAATTATTCCTACCAACAAAATTCACATCCATAGATTCATTATTATTCTCAATCAAAGTAGACAAAGGCATATCATTAGGATCAGAAGAAACACTCTTAGTAGCAAATAATTTCATAAGTTCATCCATCTTTCCACTCAAAACATTAATTTCTTCTATCGCATGCACTTTTTTATTAGTAGATCTTTCAGTGTGCCATTGAGAATAATTAACCATAATATTATCTAGGAGTTTAGTAGCTTCTCCTAAAATGATTTCCATAAAAGTGCCTCCCGCGGCCGAATCTAAAAGATTTCTAGAAGCAAAATTCAATCCGGCATAAATTTTTTGTATAATCATTCACAAATTCAAACCATGTGTAGGGCAATTACGTATCATTAATTTCATCCTCTCCCAAGCTTGTGCAACATGTTCATGATCAAGTTGCTTAAAATTCATAATATCGTTTCCAAGAGAGATAATCTTAGCGGGAGGAAAATACTTAGAGATAAAAGCATCTTTGCACTTATTCCAAAAATCAATACTATTTTTAGGCAAAGACGAAAACCAAGCTTTAGCACGACCTCTAAGCGAAAAAGGAAATAGCTTCAGTTTAACAATATCATTGTCAACATATTTCTTCTTTTGCATATCACACAAATCAACGAAGCTATTTAGATGAGTAGCGGCATCTTCACTAGGATGGCCGGCGAATTGATCTTTCATAACAAGATTCAACAAAGCAGCATTGATTTCACAAGATTCAGTATCGGTAAGAGGAGAAATCGAAGTGCTAAGGAAATCATTATTGTTGGTATTGGTAAAGTCACATAATTTGGTATTATCTTGAGCCATCGTGACAAGCAATCCAACACACGGGCAAACAAAAAGCAAGCGAGAAAGAGGCAAACGAAAAAGAGAGGGCGAATAAAACGACAAGGGTGAAGTGGGGGAGAGGAAAATGAGAGGCAAATGGCAAATAATGTAATGCGGGAGATATGTTTTTGTGATGGGTACTTGGTATGTTGACTTTTGCGTAGACCTCCCCGGCAATGGCGCCAGAAATCCTTCTTGCTACCTCTTGAGCACTGTGTTGGTTTTCCCTTGAAGAGGAAAGGGTGATGCAGCAAAGTAGCGTAAGTATTTCCCTCAGTTTTTGAGAACCAAGGTATCAATCCAGTAGGAGGCTACACGCAAGTCCCTCGTACCTACACAAACAAATAAATCCTCGCAACCAAAGCGATAAGGGGTTGTCAATCCCTACACGGTCACTTACGAGAGTGAGATCTGATAGAATAATATTTTTTGTATTTTTGTGATAAAGATGCAAAGTAAAGTAAACAAAATAAAAATGGCAAAAGAAATAGCTAAGTGTTGTAAGATTAATATGATGGAAAATAGACCCGGGGGCCATAGGTTTCACTAGTGGCTTCTCTCAAGAGCATAAGTATTTTACGGTGGGTGAACAAATTACTGTTGAGCAATTGACAGAATTGAGCATAGTTATGAGAATATCTAGGTATGATCATGTATATAGGCATCACGTTCGAAACAAGTAAACTGACTCCTGCCTGCATCTACTACTATTACTCCACACATCGACCGCTATCCAGCATGCATCTAGAGTATTAAGTTCATAAGAACAGAGTAACGCCTTAAGCAAGATGACATGATGTAGAGGAATAAATTCATGCAATATGATAAATACCCCATCTTGTTATCCTCGATGGCAACAATACAATACGTGCCTTGCTGCCCCTACTCTCACTGGGAAAGGACACCGCAAGATTGAACCCAAAGCTAAGCACTTCTCCCATTGCAAGAAAGATCAATCTAGTAGGCCAAACCAAACTGATAATTCGAAGAGACTTGCAAAGATAACCAATCATACATAAAATAATTCAGAAGATTCAAATATTGTTCATAGTTAAACTTGATCATAAACCCACAATTCATCGGTCTCAACAAACACACCGCAAAAGAAGATTACATCGAATAGATCTCCACAAGAGAGGGGGAGAACATTGTATTGAGATCCAAAAAGAGAGAGGAAGCCATCTAGCTAATAACTATGGACCCGAAGGTCTGAGGTAAACTACTCACACTTCATCGAAGAGGCTATGGTGTTGATGTAGAAGCCCTCCGTGATCGATGGCCCTTCCGGCGGAGCTCCGGAACAGGCCCCAAGATGGGATCTCATGGTTACAGAAGGTTGCGGCGGTGGAATTAGGTTTTTGGCTCCGTATCTGATCGTTTGGGGGTACGTAGGTATATATAGGAGGAAGAAGAACGTCGGTGGAGCAACATGGGGCCCACGAGGGTGGAGGGTGCGCCCGGGGGTAGGCGCGCCTCCTACCTCGTGGCTTCCTGGAAGCTTCCTTGACGTAGGGTCCAAGTCTCCTGGATCATGTTCGTTCCGGAAATCACGTTCCCGAAGGTTTCATTCCGTTTGGACTCCGTTTGATATTCTTTTTCTGCGAAACTCTGAAATAGGCAAAAAACAGCAATTCTGGGCTGGGCCTCTGGTTAATAGGTTAGTCCCAAAAATAATATAAAAGTGAATAATAAAGCCCAATCATGTCCAAAACATAAGATAATATAGCATGGAGCAATCAAAAATTATAGATACGTTGGAGACGTATCAAGGATGCAGTCAGGATGATGTCGTCGACGTATAGGAGAAGGTACGCGGTGGCAGCGCCTTGGTGATAAACAAACAGGGAGGCATCGGATCATGTGGACCGGAACCCCTGCTACTGAAGGAAGGCCGTGATCTGCTGGTACCAGGCCCGAGGCGCCTGCTTCAACCTGTAAAGAGAATGGGAGAGCAAGCACACATGGTCCGGATAGTCGGTGTCGACAAAACTAGTGGGCTGCTGACAAAACACCTGCTCGTCGAGATGGCCATGCAAGAAAGCATTGGACACGTCAAGCTGGTGAACTGGCCACGCGCGAGAGACATCAAGCTGGAGGACAGCGCGAATCGTGCTCGGTTTGACAATTGGAGTGAAGGTGTCGGTGAAGTCCATGCCGGCGCGCTGGCGGAAATCGCGCACCACCCAATGCGCCTTGTAGTGCTCAAGGGAACCGTCAGGGCGAGTGTTGTGGCGGAAAACCCACTTGCCAATGATAACATTGGCACGGGGAGGCCGCGGGACAAGCTGCCACGTACGGTTGCACTGCAGGGCGTCAAACTCCTCACGCATCATAGCAAAGCCAATTCAGATCCCGAAGGGCTGCATGTGCGGAGGTGGGTACCGGAGACGGGGCCGAGGTGGATGCAGCACACGCATACTCGTTGGAGGTGTAGCGCGTGCTAGGACGAAACATACCAGTCCGAGCCCGAGTAACCACACCGGTGAGAGGCGCAGCTGCAGCCGACGGAGCCGAGAGGGGACCGGCGAGGAGGAGGTTGAGCCGGTCTCCGAGGACTACGAGGGTGCCGCACCCGAGGGGGCATCTGCGGTGGCGCCAGAGGCCGCGGCGACGGGGGCGGCCGAGGGGGCTGCGGGGGCGGGGGCACCCGAGGGGGCCACGTGGGCGGGGGTGATGACCCACAAGTATAGGGGATCTATCATAGTCCTTTCGATAAGTAAGAGTGTCGAACCCAACAAGTAGCAGAAGGAAATGACAAGCGGTTTTCAGTAAGGTATTCTCTGCAAGCACTGAAATTATCGGTAACACATAGTTTTGTGATAAGGTAATTTGTAACGGGTAACAAGTAACAAAAGTAAACAAGGTGCCGCAAGGTGGCCCAATCCTTTTTGTAGCAAAGGACAAGCCTAGACAAATTCTTATATAAAGGAAAGCGCTCCCGAGGACACATGGGAATAATCGTCAAGCTAGTTTTCATCGTGCTCATATGATTCGCGTTCGTTACTTTGATAATTTGATACGTGGGTGGACCGGTGCTTGGGTACTGCCCTTCCTTGCACAAGCATCCCACTTATGATTAACCCCTCCTGCAAGCATCCGCAACTACAAAAGAAGTATTAAGGTAAACCTAACCATAGCATGAAACATGTGGATCCAAATCAGCCCCTTACGAAGCAACGCATAAACTAGGGTTTAAGTTTCTGTCACTCTAGTAACCCATCATCTACTTATTACTTCCCAATGCCTTCCCCTAGGCCCAAATAATTGCGAAGTGTCATGTAGTCGACGTTCACATAACACCACTGGAGGAAAGACAACATACATCTCATCAAAATATCGAACGAATACGAAATTCACATGACTACTTATAGCAAGACTTCTCCCATGTCCACAGAAACAAACGTAACTACTCACAAATCATACTCATGTTCATAATCAGAGGGGTATTAATATGCATAAAGGATATGAACATATGATCTTCCACCAGATAAACCAACTAGCATCAACTATAGGGAGTAATCACCACTACTAGCAACCCACAGGTACCAATCTGAGGTTTTGAGACAAAGATCGGATACAAGAGATGAACTATGGTTTGAGAGGAGATGGTGCTGGTGAAGATGTTGATGGAGATTGACCCCCTCCCGATGAGAGGATCGATGGTGATGACGATGGTGACGATTTCCACCTCCCGGAGGGATGTTTCCCCGAAAGAACAGCTCCGCCGGAGCCCTAGATTGGTTTTGCCCAGGTTACGCCTCGAGATGGCGGTGCTTCGTCCCGAAAGCTTCCTTTAGGTTTTTTCCAGGGAAAAAGACTTCATATAGCAAAAGATTGGCACCGGAGGCCTGCTTGGGGGCCCACGAGGAAGGGGGCGCGCCCAGGGCGGTAGGGCGCCCCCCCACCCTCGTGGACTGGGTGTGGCCCCCCTCTGGCGCTTTCTTCGCCCAATATTTTTTATATATTCCAAAACTGACTTCCGTGGAGTGTCAGGACTGTTGGAGTTGTGTAGAATAGGTCTCTAATATTTGCTCCTTTTCCAGCCCAGAAATCCAGCTGCCGGCATTCTCCCTCTTCATGCAAACCTTGTAAAATAAGAGAGAAAATGCATAAGTATTGTGACATAATGTTTAATAACAGCCCATAATGCAATAAATATCGATATAAAAGCATGATGCAAAATGGACGTATCAACTCCCCCAAGCTTAGACCTTGCTTGTCCTCAAGCGGGAGCATAACGAAAAATATGTCCACATGTTTAGACAGGTGTCGATAAAATAAAATACGGACATGAGGGCATCATGATCATTCTTAAAACAACAACATAAATATATATATATATTGTCATATGATTTCTTATGCTGAAGTAACAATCTATTCACAATGTCAAGTATGAATCAGAAACTTCATTGAAAACTAACAAACTATAATCTCGGTCATTGATGCAATTGCAATTTATCATAACATCGGAAAGAGTCAATATAAGATCTTTTCAGCAAGTCCACATACTCAACTATCATTTAGTCTTTCACAATTGCTAACACTCACACAATACTTATGGGTATGAAGTTTTAATCGGACACAGAGAAAGATAGGGGCTTATAGTGTTGCCTCCCAACCTTTTACCTCAAGGGTAATGTCAAGAATAATAGTTCATGATAGCTTACATCCAATTGGATATATATATATATATATCAGGATCTTTCCAACACAATGTGCTTGCCAAAGGATAAAATGTAAAAAGGAAATGTGAAGATCACCGCGACTCTTGCATAAGGCATAAGCCAAAAATAAAAGATAGGCCCTTTACAGAGGGAAGCAGAGGCTGTCATGTGCTTTTATGGTTGGATGCACAAGATCTTAATGCGAAAAAGCGTCACTTTATATTGCCACTTGTGATAGGGACCTTTATTATGCAGTCCGTCGCTTTTATTTCTTCCATATCACAAGATCATATAAAGCTTATTTTCTCCACACTAATAAATCATACATATTTAGAGAGCAATTTTTATTGCATGCAACAATGACAACTTACTTGAAGGATCTTACTCAATCCATAGGTAGGTATGGTGGACTCTCATGGCAGAACTAGGTTTAGGGATATTTGGAAGCACAAGTAGTATCTCTACTTGGTGCAAAGAATTTGGCTAGCATGAGGGGGAAAGGCAAGCTCAATGATACGTCTCCGTCGTATCTACTTTTCCAAACACTTTTGCCCTTGTTTTGGACTCTAACTTGCATGATTTGAATGGAACTAACCCGGACTGACGCTGTTTTCAGCAGAATTGCCACGACCTTATTTTTGTGCAGAAACAAAAGTTCTCGGAATGACTTGAAAATCAACGGAGAATTATTTTGAAACATATAAAAAATACTGGCAAAATAATCAAGGCCAAGGGGCCCACATCCTGTCCATGAGGGTGGGAGGTACGCCTGCCCCATGGGCACGCCCCTGCCTCATGGGCCCCCTGGTGCTCCACCGACCTCAACTCCAACTCCATATATTCGTGTTCGGGGAGAAAAAAGTTAGAGAGAAGGATTCATTGCGTTTTACGATACGGAGCCGCCGCCAAGCCCTAAACTCTCTCGAGAGGGCTGATCTGGAGTCCGTTCGGGGCTCCAGAGAGGGGAATCCGTTGCCGTCGTCATCATCAACCATCCTCCATCACCAATTTCATGATGCTCACCGCCGTGCGTGAGTAATTCCATCGTAGGCTTGCTGGACGGTGATGGGTTGGATGAGATTTATCATGTAATCGAGTTAGTTTTGTTAGGGTTTGATCCCTAGTATCCATTATGTTTTGATATTGATGTTGCTATGACTTTGCTATGCTTAATGCTTGTCACTAGGGCCCGAGTGCCATGAATTCAGATCTGAACCTATTATGTTTTCATGAATATATGTGAGTTCTTGATCATATCTTGCAAGTCATTAGTCACCTACTATGTGTTATGATCCGACAACCCCGAAGTGACAATAATCGGGACCACTCCCAGTGATGACCGTAGTTTGAGGAGTTCATGTATTCACTATGTGTTAATGCTTTGGTCCGGTACTCTATTAAAAGGAGGTCTTAATATCCCTTAGTTTCCAATAGGACCCCGCTGCCACGGGAGGGTAGGACAAAAGATGTCATGCAAGTTCTTTTCCATAAGCACGTATGACTATATTCGGAATACATGCCTACATTACATTGATGAACTGGAGCTAGTTCTGTGTCACCCTATGTTATAACTGTTACATGAATGATCGCATCCGACATAATTATCCATCACTGATCCAATGCCTACGAGCTTTTCACATATTGATCTTTGCTTAGTTACTTTTCCGTTGCCACTGTTACAATTACTACAATACTGCTACTGCTACTTTTGCCACTATTACCATTATTACCATACTACTTTGCTACTAAATACTTTGCTGCAGATATTAAGTTATCCAGGTGTGGTTGAATTGACAACTCAGCTGCCAATACTTGAGAATATTCTTTGGCTCCCCTTGTGTTGAATCAATAAATTTGGGTTGAATACTCTACCCTCGAAAACTGTTGCGATCCCTTATACTTGTGGGTTATCAAGACTATTTTCCAAGGCCATGTCGAGGAGCATAGCTCTATTCTTTGAGTCACTTGGGATTTATATCTGCTGGTCACTATGAGGAACTTGAAAGACGAGAAAACCAAAATTTATTCCTCAACTACGAGGGAAGGCAAGGAACTGCCATCTAGCTCTGCACTTGATTCACCTTCTGTTTTGAGTAAACTTGCGACACCTAAACCTGCTTCTGCTATTAATTCTGATATGTCGCATGTTATTGATGATGCCACTTCTGCTATGCATGATACATATGATGAAACTACTTCTATGCTTGATATTACTGTGCCACTAGGTGAATTTCTGGATGAACAACTTGCTAGGGCTAGAGAGAATGAAATTATTGAAACTGATAATATTGATGAAAGTGATGATGAAGATTCTCCCCCTAGATATGAATTGCCTATTGTTCCTGAGGGTTATGTTATGGATGAAGAAACTGCTAGAGATTTTCTTGCTTGCAATGATAGGAATGATCTTAAGAAATTATTAGCTAAGCTGAAAGAAAAATCTCTAAATGCTAGAATGAAATATGACCCTGCTTTTGCTACTTCACCTATCTTTGTTACTGATAAGGATTATGATTTCTCTGTCGATCCTGAGATAATTACTTTGGTTGAATCTGATCCTTTCTATGGCTATGAATCTGAAACTGTTGTGGCACATCTTACTAAATTAAATGATATAGCCACCATGTTAACTAATGATGAGAAAACTCGCTACTATTATATCCTTAAATTATTTCCGTTCTCATTAAAGGGTGATGCTAAGACATGGTTTAACTCTCTTGATCCTGGTTGTGTGCGTAGTCCCGTGATATGATTTATTACTTTTCTGCTAAATATTTCCTGCTCATAAGAAACAAGCTGCTTTAACGGATATATATATATATATATATATATATATATATATATATATATATATATATATATATATATATTTTGTGCAAATTGAAGAAGAGAGTCTCCCACAAGCTTGGGGGAGGCTTCTCTAATTACTTAATGCTTTGCCTGATCATCCTCTCAAGAAAAATGAAATACTTGATATCTTTTATAATGGACTAACCGATGCTTCCAGAGACCACCTGGATAGTTGTGCTGGTTGTGTTTTCAGGGAAAGAACTGTTGATCAAGCTGAAATTCTGTTGAATAATATGTTGATTAATGAAAATAATTGGACACTTCCTGAACCAACTCCTAAGCCAACTCCGAAGAAAAGGGGTATTCTATTTCTCAGTCATGAATATATGCAATAGGCAAAGAAATCTATGAAAGAAAAAGGTATAAAGTTGAAGATGTTAAGAATTTACCTCCTGTTGAAGAAATACATGGTCTTAACTCATCACCATTAAAGAGATTCATGGTCTTGATAACTCGACACATGTAGTAAAGGTAAATTCTCTCTATAGATATGATAAAGCTGAAATCCCGCCTACTAAGTTTGCTAGGCAATGCTTAGATGAGTTTGATAATTTTACAGTTAAGCAAGAAGATTTCAATGCTTATTTTGGTAGACAATTAAAACGCAATGCTTATATGATTGAACACTTGAGTGATTATATGTCTATAGTCAAAGGTGAACTTAAACTCATTAGTGAACATGCTTCTATGGTTACCACTCAAGTTGAACAAGTACTTAAAGCTCAGGATGATTTTCTCAATGAATTAAATAATAAGAATAATGACTTTCCTGTTAGAGTTGCAACTAGAGGAGGTAAAATGACTCAGGAACCTTTGTATCCTGAGGGCCACCCTAAGAGAATTGAGCAAGATTCTCAGAGAGTTAATGTTGATGCACCTAGTCCTTCTAAGTGGAAGAAAAATAAAAAAGGACTTTGCATGATTCTAGCGAACCTGTTGCTGACACACCTAAGAATCCCAATGATATTTCTATTTTTGATGCTGAAACACAGTCTGGTAATGAACATGAACCTAGCGATAATGTTAATAATGATGTTCATGTTTATGCTCAAGCTAGCAATGATAATGATGTAGAAATTGAACCTGATGTTGATCTTGATAACCCACAATCAAAGAATCAACGTTACGATAAGAGAGACTTTGTTGCTAGGAAGCACGGTAAAGAAAGAGAGCCATGGGTTCAGAAACCCATGCCTTTTCCTCCCAAACCATCCAAGAAAAAGGATGATGATGATTTTGAGCGCTTTGCTGAAATGATTAAAGCCATCTTTTTGCGTATGCGATTAACTGATATGCTCAAAATGAATCCTTATGCTAAGTACATGAAAGAAATTGTTACAAATAAAAGAAATATACCAGAAGCTGAAATTTGCACCATGCTTGCTAACTATACTTTTAAGGGTGGAATACCTCAGAAATTAGGAGACCCAGGAGTACCAACTATACCATGCTCCATTAAAAGAAACTATGTTAAAACTACTTTATGTGATCTTGGAGCTGGTGTTAGTGTTATGCCTCTCTCTTTATATCGTAGACTTGATATGAATAAGTTGACACCTACTGAAATATCTTTGTAAATGGCTGATAAATCAACCGCTATACCTGTCGGTATTTGTGAGGATGTGCCTGTTGTGGTTGCAAATGTTACTATTTAGCAGACTTTGTTATTCATGATATTCCCGAGGATGATAGTATGTCTATTATTCTTGGTAGACCTTTTTTGAATAATGCAGGGGCTGTTATTGATTGCAACAAAGGAAATGTCACTTTTCTTGTTAATGGTAATGAGCATACGGTACACTTTCCAAGGAAACAACCTCAAGCTCATAGTATCAACTCTATTGGAAAAATTCTATCGATTATTTTTTGAGGTTTTGAATTTCCTCTTCCTACTGTGAAAATGAAATATGATATTCTTATTATTGGGGATGTGCATATCCCCATTGAGGTAACCTAGTGCTATTCGAAAATTCTTCGGTTTCATGCGATTCGGAATGAGTTTGTTAACAAGACTTGATCAACCTTGTTAGTGGATTCCTTTTGATGAGCATGAGATGGATGAAGTTAGAAAGCACAACCCTCTGTATCTTCCTTTTACTTTCGGTTATTTAGTTGAAATAAAGTAGAATTAGTATTTTCTGTCTGTTTTCTGAATTATCCGTGCAATAAAAAAAGGGAGAATTGATTTTATGCCCCTAGTTGGGTCACACTCGGCAGGTTTACCCCTAGTTTCCAAAAACACTTGTTCCTGCCCAAACCACTTTGCTCCTCTTATGCTTTTGCCCTTTGACCATTTGACCATCACTTTGAAAACTTCATAAAAAATTCATACCAACTCAGAAAAATTTAAATAAGATATCAAAATGTTCAGAGCATCACCTATATGTGCATGTCATTTTCCTTCATGAAAAAAATATTGTTGGCCAGTCCCCATCCCTTATGAAACTTGGCAAGCACTGAAAACACTGGTCAAAGTTTGCCACCAATTTTTTTAGAATTTTTAGAATTGTTTTAGATTTTACTATTCATGCTAAGATCATATGAGCTAAAACTGAGATGGGGACTGGCCAACACTTTTTTCATGAATGCAAATGACAATCACATATAGGTGATGCTTTTCGGAACATTTTGATATCTTATTTGAATTTTTCTGAGTTAGTATGAATTTTTTATGAAGTTTTTAAAATGATGATAAAGCGGTCAAAGGGCAAAAGCATAAGAGGAGCAAAGTGGTTTGGGCAGGAACAAGTGTTTCTGGAAACTAGGGGTAAACCTGCCGAGTGGGACACAACTAAGGGCACCAAATTAATTATCCCATAAAAAATACCCCGAAAATAAAAGTTCTCCAAATGCCCTGAAATTGAAATTTGATTTTTTCTGGAATATTTAAGAATATCTGGCACTGAGAACACATCAGGGGGAGCAAGCACCTGGCCACGAGGGTCCAGGGCGCGCCCACCCCTTGGGCGCGCCCCCTGCCTCGTGGGCCCCTGGTGGCTCCCCTCCACTTATTCCAGCACCCACACACTTCTTCTTCCTCCCAAGAAAATCATCAACCAGCTCAAGCACGAGTTCTAGCTCATCTTGCTGCCATTTTCGATCTCCTTGCTCAAAGCTCCACTCACAAACTGCTTTAGGGGATTGTTCTTTGGTATGTGACTCCTCCAATGATCCAATTAGTTTTTGTTCTAGCGCTTTATTTATTGCAAATTTTTTCTGCTGAGGTGACCCTATTCTTGAGCTTGCATGTCAACTTTATTTGGTCCCAAGTAGTTATAATGCATGATATAGTCTCTAGGCACTTGTGGGAGTAGTTGCTATCAATTTTGTTTAGTTTGCTTCACTTTTATTTGAAGTTACTAAAAATTTCAGAAATTTTCAGAAAATGATGAAGAGATTATTGAGGGGCTCTTCGAGCCAAAGCTCGAAGGATAAGCAAAGTGAAGAAGATAAGAGGCCTAAATATAATCTCACTCGCACCGCGGAGGTTTGGCCGTGTGAATGGCCTTGTGATGAGTTCTTGAGAGCAGCCGGGACTAATGATGATTTTTATGATTTGGCTGAGAATGCAGGCCTCACCGACTTCCTCCGCGACCAACGCGAACAGTATCTCCTACTCACTAATATCTTTGTGCAAAACTTCCATTTCCATGCTAGGAGGTCACCACCTTCGGTGGATTTTTATTTATATGATGAGTATAAGGAGATGTCCCTCTTTGATTTTTGTGCGGTTTGCAAGTTGCCCTTTACGGGCAGCGTAGAGGAAACCCATCGTAACGATGTGGAAGGGTTTGTTGATACAATTGCTATAGGGGAAACGAGGAAGGTTTCCGATGCAAGAATTACTAGCATACACTTTCCTGTTCTCCGTTACTTTGCAATGTTTGCTAGTAGATGCTTAATTGTTCGTGGAAACAGTGGCAACCTTAGTGCCCCTGATATTGTTATTTTGTGCCATGCCTTGTTCCGTGATAACACATTTAGTATGGGCGCTATTGTTGCAAAGCGGTTAAATCTGAACCGTACGAAGGGCCCCATCTTGGGAGGTATCTTCGCCTCGCGCCTCGCTGCACACTTTAACATACCTATTAGGCATTATGAGAAAGAAGAAAAGTTGTTGCCTCCTGTTTTTCTAGACTATAAGAGTATGGTAGCACATGATTTTATTGTTAGGAACAAGAAAAAGGAGCTTAACTATAAACTGATATTTGATAAGAATTATTTTGAGACTATTACTTTGCCTGCTCCTTCTTTGTTTAACTTATCTTCAGGCAAGTACCTTGTTCTGCCGGACGCCATCCATGCCCCCTGGAACCAAGCACCAGCTCCAGAACTAGAGCCGGAACCACTACTTGATCCACACCATCAGTCTGTTTAATAGTGGGATCCGGAGGAGATCTCCAACCAATGGCATCCTGAGGATGCATCTCAGTACGACCCCAGCTACAACTTTGATCCATGGGCATAGACCAACTTAGGCCAAAAGCCTAAGCTTGGGGGAGTACATATTTCTCACCGAGATTACATTCTTGTTCACACACTCATGCTTGTTGTCGGTGCTCATACTTTTTCATTGTACTATCCATGCTAGTTTATTTTCCTTTTCATTTCTTTCTTCATGTGTGCTTGAAGAACCTTAATAAAAAAAATTAGTTGTAGCTTTTAGCTAGTTTACTTTTCATGTTGTAGTAGTAATAATTAAAAGAAAACCCAAAAAGATTTCTCGATTCTTCTTTTGCTTGTTGGGAGCTTTCCCATGTAAATAGTTTTATTTCTTTTCTTTGGGGGTCGATAGGAGAAGACTATGATGAAATTGTTAAAGTGGCTCTTATATGCATTATTGTTGATTTAACCAAGAGCCCATATTGCCTTGTCTTCTCCTGCTTATTGAATGCTTGTAGATTCTAGCTTAGTCCAATGCATGTGCACTATTATTATTATCCACATCGTTCGGTCGTGCAAGTGAAAGGCAATAATGACGATATATGATGGACTGATTGAGATGAGAGAAGCTGGTATGAACTCGACCTCTCTTGTTTTTGTAAATATGATTAGTTCATCGTTCCTGATTCAGCCTATTATGAATAAACATGTTTGTAATGACAATTAGAGATTATAGTTTCTCATGCCATGCTTAATTAGCTAGGAGTTTATAATGGTTTACCTTGCGTGCCAACATGCTATTAAAATGATCGTGATGTGGTATGATGGGGTGGTATCCTCCTTTGAACGATTTAAGTGGCTTGACTTGGCACATGTTCACACATGTAGTTGAAACAAAATCAACATAGCTTCCATGATATTTATGTTCATGGTGAATTATATCCTACTCATGCTTGCACTCAATGTTTATTAATTTTAATGCATGTTCATAACTGTTGTCGCTCTCTAGCTGGTCGCCTCCCAGTCTTTTGCCAGCCTTCACTTGTACTAAGCGGGAATACTGCTTGTGCATCCAATCCCATAAACCCCAAAGTTATTCCATATGAGTCCACCATACCTTCCTATATGCGGTATCTACCTGCCGTTCCAAGTAAATTTGTATGTGCCAAAATCTAAACTTTCAAATGAAATTCTGTTTTGTATACTCGAATAGCTCATGTATCAACTAGGGCTGTCTGTATCTTCCATGTTAGGCGGGTTATTCTCAAGAGGAGTGGACTCCGCTCCTCATTCATGAGAAAATGGCTGGTCACCGGGATGCCCAGTCCCATGCTTTAAGCAAACCAAATCGAAATAATTGCAAACAAAACTCCCCCAGGGCTGTTGCTAGTTGGAGGCACTCGTTGTTTCGAGCAAGCCATGGATTCATGCTTGTTGGTGGTGGGGGAGTATAAACTTTACCATTCTGCTTGGGAATCACCTGTAATGTGTGTAGCATGGAAGATATTGAGATCTCTCGGTTGTTATGTTGACAATGAAAGTATACCACTCAAAATATTATTTATCTCTATTTCAAAATCGAGCTCTGGCACCTCTGCAAATCCCTGCTTCCCTCTGCGAAGGGCCTATCTATTTACTTTTATGTTGGGTCATCATCCTCTTATTAAAAAGCACCAGTTGGAGAGCACCACTGTCATTTGCATCCATTACTATTAATTTATATTGAGTATGACTATGACTAGATCTCTTTTACCAAGAATTACAATGTCTAGTCAGTCCTTGATCTTTAAAGGTGCTCCACATTTATGTTTTGCAGTCTCAGAAAGGGCTAGCGAGATGCCATCTGGTTATATCATATTATGATTGTTTTGAGAAAGTGTTGTCATCCGAGATTTATTATTATTGATCGCTAGTTGAT
Source organism: Aegilops longissima (assembly GCA_021605205.1). NCBI lineage: Eukaryota > Viridiplantae > Streptophyta > Magnoliopsida > Poales > Poaceae > Aegilops > Aegilops longissima. The sequence goes on along the minus strand of CM038677.1, from coordinate 498,933,440 downwards.
TATGCCATTGATATGAGTAAACATGAGACCTAAGTGTTATAGTGAATATGGTTAGTTCACAATCTTTGCTAAAAACATGAATGCTGGCTTTACATATTTACTACAACAAGAGCAAACATAGTTTGTAAAAGTTTTTCCTTATCACTTTCAGTCAAAAATTGTCAACTGAATTGCTTGAGGACAAGCAAAGGTTTAAGCTTGGGGGAGTTGATACGTCTCCGTCGTATCTACTTTTCCAAACACTTTTGCCCTTGTTTTGGACTCTAACTTGCATGATTTGAATGGAACTAACCCGGACTGACGCTGTTTTCAGCAGAATTGCCATGGTGTTATTTTCGTGCAGAAGCAAAAGTTCTCGGAATGACCTGAAAATCAACGGAGAATTATTTGGAATATATAAAAAATACTGGCGAAAGAATCAAGGCTAGGGGGACCACACCCTGTCCATGAGGGTGGGAGGCGCGCCTGCCCCCCTGGGCGCACCCCGCTACCTCATGGGCCCCCTGGTGCTCCACTGACCTCAACTCCAACTCCATATATTCATGTTCGGGGAGAAAAAAAAATCAGAGAGAAGGATTCATCGCGTTTTACGATACGAAGCCGCCACCAAGCCCTAAACTCTCTCGGGAGGGCTGATATGGAGTCCATTCGGGGCTCCGGAGAGGGGAATCCGTCGCCGTCGTCATCATCAACCATGCTCCATCACTAATTTCATGATACTCACCGCCGTGCATGAGTAATTCCATCGTAGGCTTGCTGGACGGTGATGGGTTGGATGAGATTTATCATATAATCGAGTTAGTTTTGTTAGGGTTTGATCCCTAGTATCCATTATGTTTTTAGATTGATGTTGCTATGACTTTGCTATGCTTAATGCTTGTCACTAGGACCCGAGTGCCATGAATTCAGATCTTAACCTATTATGTTTTCATGAATATATGTGAGTTCTTGATCCTATCTTGCAAGTCATTAGTCACCTACTATGTGCTATGATCCGGCAACCCTGAAGTGACAATAATCGGGACCACTCCCGGTGATGAACGTAGTTTGAAGAGTTCATGTATTGACTATGTGTTAATGCTTTGGTCCGATACTCTATTAAAAGGAGGCCTTAATATCCCTTAGTTTCAAATAGGACCCCGCTGCCATGGGAGGGTAGGAAAAACGATGTCATGCAAGTTCTTTTCCATAAGCACGTATGACTATATTCGGAATACATGCCTACATTACATTGATGAACTGGAGCTAGTTCTGTGTCACCCTATGTTATAACTGTTACATGAATGATCGCATCCGACATAATTATCCATCACTGATCTAATGCCTACGAGCTTTTCACATATTGATCTTTGCTTTGTTACTTTTTCGTTGCTACTGTTACAATTACTACAATACTGCTACTGTTACTTTTGCCACTGTTGCCGTTATTACCATACTACTTTGCTACTAAATACTTTGCTGCAAATATTAAGTTATCCAGGTGTGGTTGAATTGCCAACTCAGCTGCTAATACTTGAGAATATTCTTTGGCTCCCCTTGTGTCGAATCAATAAATTTGGGTTGAATACTCTACCCTCGAAAACTGTTGGATGATCCATGACAATATACTTTATTTCAGATATAAGAAAACATAACCCAATACGTTGTCTTCCTTGTCCAACATCAACTTTTTAGCATGTCATATTTTAATGAGTGCTCACAATCATAAAAGATGTCCAAGATAGTATGTTTATATATGAAAACCTCTCTTTCTTTATTACTTCCTATTAATTGCAACGATGACCAAAACTATGTTTGTCAACTCTCAGCAACTTTTATTCAGCATACTCTTTATATGTGAAGTCATTACTCTCCATAAGATCAATACGATCTCTTTAATTCTTTTTACTCTTTCTCTTCTCTTTTATTTTTATTCCCTCAAGATCATAGCAAGATAATCAAGCCCTTGACTCAAAACTAATATTTATTATATATAGCTCACGGACTCGATTACATAGAAGGATCATAAAGCAAAAATCAAAACTAGATCATACTTAAAACTTTATTTTACTAGATCAAGATATTACCAAAAGGATCGAACTAAGAAAAACGGTAAAGATAGGAGTGTGATGGTGATACGATACCGGGGCACCTCCCCCAAGCTTGTCAGTTGCCAAGGGGAGTGCCCATACCCATGTGTTTATGTCTCTTTCTTCAGATGTGGTGAAGATGGAGTTGTTGATGATGTAGTGTCGAACATCGAGCGTAGGAGATCCTCCAACTTGCGGATAATGCCCTTGAGTGGGATGATATGCTCCTTCAACAAAATATTTTCACATGTGAGATACTTGTTTTGTATGCGAGCTAACTCAATCATCTTGAAAGCTTCAATCTTAGTTGGGGTGAGATAATTGCAATGAGGTTAAGAGAAGCCTTCTTCTTCTACTGTTGGAACTTTCTCCTTTGCGGCCTCCTTGATCTTGTCACCTTCCTTGATTTCCCCGATTTCTTCTTGCTTCATCTCTATCTTCATTAGCCAAGCATCGCCGCCCACATCGTTGGAGGAGGGAGACGACATATCGCTCTAATATGCGACAGAAACAACTCGAAACAAAAATAGAGGAATTTTTCATGGTACGGCGGTCAAAACCTTCAGGAGAGTATATAATGAATTTTTACCGACCAAAAGAAGTATCATGTAGGAAAACGGAGTCCGGAGAGCACACGAGGTGCCCACAAGGCAGGGGGCGCGCCCTCCACCCTCGTGGATGCCTCGTGTCCTTCCCGGACTACTTCTTATTTTTCTATTTTCTTAAATATTCCAAAACGGAGAAAATTTGTTATTAGACCTGTTTTGGAGTCGGTTTACTCACCGTACCACATACCTATTCCTTTTCGGAGTCTGAACTGTTCTGGAAAGTGTTCCTTATGTATTCCTCCGGGGTTACGGTTTCAATAACATTAGTTTCAACATTTATGGGATTACCTGAGATATAATGCTTGATTCTTTGACCATTCACCACCATTGGATTTGTGCCTTCGAAGTTGTTAATTTTTATGGCACCGAAACGATAGACCTCCTCGATAACGTAAGGACCTTCCCATTTAGAGAGGAGTTTTCCTGCAAAAATCTTAAACGAGAGTTGTATAGCAAAACATAATCACCTACATTAAACTCACGCTTTTGTATCCATTTTTCATGCCATCTTTTAACTTTTTCTTTAAACAGTTTACCATTCTCATAGGCCTGAGTTCTCCATTCATCAAGTGAGCTAATGTCAAATAGTTTCTTCTCACCGGCAAGTTTGAAATCATAATTGAGCTCTTTAATGGCCCAATATGCCTTATGTTCTAGTTCGAGAGGTAAATGACATGCTTTTCCATAAAACATTTTATACGGAGACATGCCCATAGGATTTTTATATGCAGTTCTATAGGCCCATAATGCTCATCAAGTTTCTTGGACCAATTCTTTCTAGATCTATTAACAGTCTTTTGCAAAATTATTTCGATCTCTCTTTATTACTTAATTCTACTTGACCACTAAACTGTGGGTGGTATGGAGATGCAATTCTATGATTAACATCATATTTAGCAAGCATTTTACGAAAAGCACCATGAATAAAATGTGAACCACCATCAGTCATTAAATATCTAGGGACTCCAAACCTCAGAAAAATAACTTCCTTAAGCATCTTAATAGAGGTGTTATGATCAACACTACTAGTTGGAATAGCTTCTACCCACTTAGTAACGTAATCAACAGCAACTAAAATGTGTGTATACCCATTGGGGGAAGGAAAAGGTCCCTGTCGGTGTCAAAACCGGCGGATCTCGGGTAGGGGGTCCCGAACTGTGCGTCTAGGCAGATGGTAACAGGAGACAAGGGACACGATATTTTACCCAGGTTCGGGCCCTCTTGATGGAGGTAAAACCCTACGTCCTGCTTGATTGATATTGATATTGTGGATGTTTACAAGACTGGATCTACCACGAGATCTAGGAGGCTAAACCCTAGAAGCTAGCCTATGGTATGATTGTAAGGGTTGTTGTTCTTCTGATAGTCCTACGGACTAAAGCCATCCGGTTTATATAGACACCGGAGAGGGCTAGGGTTACATAGAGTCGGTTACAATGGTAGGAGATCTACATATCCGTATCACCAAGCTTGCCTTCCATGCCAAGGAAAGTCCCATCCGGACACGAGGCGAAGTCTTCAATCTTGTATCTTCATAGTCTTGGAGTCCGGTCGATGATGATAGTCCGCCAATGATAGTTCGGCCGATGATGGTAGTCCGCTATCCGGACACCCCTAATCCAGACTCCTCAAGAGCCCCTGAACCAAGCTTCAATGACGATAAGTCCGCGCAGATATTGCTTGGCATTGCAAGGCGGGTTCCTCGTCCAAATGATAGAAGATTGTGAACACCAGATAGTGTCCGCTCGCAAAATAAATTCCACATTCCACCGTAGAGAATAATATATACACAAGTTCAATCCACGACGCTTTTCATGGCATGACATCACGCCACTACCAAGCCATTATTTAAATCGTTTTTACTTTACCACCTCAGCGCATTTAGCGAAGCGGTTTCCTTGGCACGTCTTAGTCGAAGCAGAGATCGTGTTTCCCCTTAATCCAGGATTCTCATTAATACAGACGTGGGTAACCCAACCGCGCCCGTTCGCCACGCCCCCTCTATCGAAGGCGAGTCCCAAACGGTCATGGAGACGGCTCTTGGTATTCTCCCTCTTTATAATGGGACCAAGGCTCGTTTCTTTTTCTTCAATCCTCCATTGAATCCTCTCCACGCTCCAAGTTCCAGCACCTAGAGCTCCAGATTCGAGTGCTTCAGACTTTCGATGATGTCCGGTTCCGACCTCCAGGGCCGGTGGATGCCCTCCTCCGTCACGGAGGAGGACGTGCTAAAGCTGCGGGAGGCCAAGTACTGCCTTATGAGATTTCACAGGTTGCTCGCCAAGGGCAGGCCATCCCCACCCCCGAGCCCGGCGAGTATGTCGCTTTTCGTATCCCACCTCCGCCGGGTTTAGGCTTCCGATGGATCCTTTTGTGAGAGGGCTCATGTTTTACTATGGGTTGGAATTCCACGATTTGGCTCCGAGTCCATCCTCCATATCTCCGCATTTATTGTCATCTCAAGAAGCCTTCCTCCGCGTCACCCCTCACTTCGGCCTGTGGCTGAAGACCTTCAATGTGGCGCCGAAGATGATCGGGGGGCGTCAAGCGGAGTGTGGTGGGGCGGCCATAAGTAGGAGGGCCGATGCCCCGTGGCCCGCTGGCTCCTTCCAAGAGGAGCTCAGCCCGTGGCAGCAAGAGTGGTTCTATATTACCATTCCGAGGGGCCGCAGGCAAAAGCCGCTGCCCTTATTCCGCCCGAGACCTCCACGACGGTTGATGTCGTGGGTCAACCAAGGGCTCAACTGGGGGCCGTCAAAGGACGTGCCCCTACTGCAGGGCCGGATTCGAGATCTCCTAACGAGGGAGATTGATATGGTGGTGGTGATGCAGGTTATGCTGATTAGGCGCCTCCTGCCTCGCAAACGCCGCCTCTCCGGCTATGGGAGTTCAACCGAGGGCCCACGGATTGTTCAACACTTCATGGGTATGACACCTCGAGATGTACAATTATTCTTCGGATCGCAAGAGGTGCGTCCGAATTGACCGAGGATGCTGGCCTGCTGCAATCGCCGGATACTCAAGTAAGTAGTTTCGAGTCCGGACATACCGCTTTGTTTGCCTTTCGATGATTCGCTTATGACCAACTTCCTTCTACACAGGAGTGGATAGCGGAAGCAAAATTGATACGGTGTCCGCCCCTCCCGAGACCGCGCCGATCCCGTGCTGGTCCGGATGCTTGAGGTTGCGCCTTCAGAGGAAGGCGAAGGGAAAGCAGAAAGCTACCGCCTCGCCTAAGGAGGCTCTTGAAAGAGGGGGATCGAGAAACCTCCCACCAAGGGGAGAAGAGGACTGCCTCCGAGGACCTGGGGCAAAAGCCCCTAAACGGGGAAGAAATCTTCGCCAGGGTCCTGCGTCCGGGAGGCCCCGCCGCACAATCTCCATTAATGAGTCAGCCTCCAACGAGCCGTAAGTAGAAAGAAAGGAGTTTTATAATAAGGGACATCCCTATTTGTGCTTCGAGGATAACTAAAGTTTTTACCTTGTAGTTCGGATCTCCGCCCTTCGCAAATGAGCTCGTCTTCGGGGACCTTCGTCCGGAGATGATAGAGAGCAAGACGCCCGTCCGGGCGCCGTCGGATAGGGCGGACGAGCTGAAGTGTCTTCACGGAGGGAGCCCCCGGGTTTGGCAAAGCCGGATAGTTCGGCGCCAACTGGTGTACGGCTGAAGGATCTGCTTGAGAAGGCGTCTATCTCAGAAGATCAGCACGCATTGATGAGCATGGTGATTGAAAGGATTTCGTCACCAAGGCGGGTTACACGATGCCGCCGAGTTTGCCGACGGGTTTGAGGTACGTAAAATGACACACCTTTTAACAGTTTTGCATATAGAATGCGCCTTTATAGATAGTAGCCCCGAGACTCGGTAGGTTGTCGAAATCGACAGCGCGTCGAGGATCAAAATCGCAGGTTTAAATTCCCGCGTGTCGATGCAGGTGGCGGGTCGTCCGGGGCCAGCCGACTGATGGAGTTGCTGAACTAAAGCGGCAACTCGATGCTGCGGATGCGGACATCACGCTGATCAACAGCGACTTGATGAGTCGCAAGGTAAGTGTTACCGCGCGGTCACTTGGTAAGGGAGCCAAGCCATCTCCTTCGACATGTGCGTGAAATGCAGATAGTGCCGCTGTTGCGGAGAGCCTTCGGCCGAACTTGCTCAAGCCAAGGAGCAGGCCGAAGGAGTAATGCGGCGGCCTCGAGGGCGGCCGAGGAGTTAGTGGCCGAAAGGGTCGACATCGCCGGGCAGGGAAGAGATAGCCGAAATGGCCGTGAAGTTAAAAGATGCTACCGACCGCAATGAGGCTCTTGGGAAGGAGCGCCTAGCGGGCAAGAAGACCTGCGAAGGCCACCGCCGGTTAAGGATGCCCGCCTCGCAATGCAGGCTATGAAGGAAGAGCTGCGCCAGCCGAAATATTGTAGCCGGTAAGCCTTTTACGCTGCGCCAAGGTTCACGGATCCAAAATATGCTCACTGGGCTAACTGTGGTGTCCGGAGGACCCTTATATGGACTTAGCAGCGAGTGTGGCGGATGCCGCAGCATTTTCGCCGTAAGGATCACAAGACTAAGAGCTATTTTGGTCTCAATTCCATAGTCCGGAGCGCTTCACTTCCACTGACCGACCATTTGGCGGAGTGGGCTGAGCTAAATAGGCTGTCCGGGCTTGCTATGACGGATATAGTGACCCATATCCGGCCGGATAGGCCCCAGCCGAAGAGTTACTTTGGCTTATTGCAGCAATTTCTTGGGGCGGTGCCGCATATCAAGGCGATGAAGCGGTCGGCCTGCATAGAGGGTGCGCGGATGGCGCCGCCGTGTGAAGACACATTGACGAGATGGATGCCACCGCTGTTGCGACCCCGGTTCGGATGATAACCGTTGCCCGCCGAGCACTATTTTGGCGGCGTCGGTGTGGTGCTCGTAATAGAGTCGCAGTGCTCAAAAATGTTACGCTCGAATGAACGCTTATATGATGTAAAACGATATTTATGATGTAAGCGCCTTTTATACTTGTGCGCTCAAGTAATAGAATATCTCCTATGCGACCGCTCATGTATACGTGTGTATAACCCGAAAGATGGCAGTCGTCGGCTTTCGCCCCCACGCACAAGGTGCGGGGTGTTCGCAAAAATAGCGCTTTTCACACTTAATCCAACGCCTCGGTCCTGTAAAGGAGGTGGTAGCGTAGCAAACGAGGCAACCGGACTATAATGCTTTATCACTTTCACTTAGCCATGGAGTTCGAGGGTGGGGCTACGACATAGCCCTCTGGGGCACCGCGCCTCCGAATTCGGGCGCCAGATGTGCTTGGCCGAAACGGCCCTTCACAAAGCGGAGGAATCCTAAACATTCCCATGGTCGATCGAGTGGTTGACCAGTCTCGTTGTATCATGACACCAGCTTATCGGCTTTCATCGAGGTGCTCGCCAAATTAACCGGGGCACAATCGCAGAGTTCTCCGAGCCGCGTTATCCGGCGATACGGAACGTAAGGCAGCAAAACACAGAGCCGGGCAAACCCAACATTTGACCAAAGACATGATTCGAGCTAATGCATATAAGGCCTAACTCGAGACGCCAACACTCCCAAGGTGTTCGGTCTTTATAATAGCGGCAAAACAAAGCCCTAAGCCCCTTGTGTCTGTGTATGGGCAGGTTCTTCGCGCGGCCGATGCCAAAACGCCAGCCTCCACTCTGTTATAATGATAAACCAGGGATTATAGCAACAAGAGACAGAAGAAAGGTTTACGAGGGTCTTAGTCTGAAAAGAGTCCTTGCAACGGGTCCCTATCGCACGCCTGCGCTGTGTCTCCGCAGTGCCGATCCTCGGACGGGTGTGCACGCTGTTCATCTGTAAAAGAGAAGAACTTGGTTGGAAAAGAAATCGTAGAGAAAGTGCATAAAAATTGAAATATAGATTAAGAAAGCTGAGCCTATGCTAGCTCATTATGGCTTATATGTGTAAACCCTTGTGAAGGGATGTGCGGCTAGGTAGCCCCTAGCTTATTTATTTCGGACTCGCCCAGCCGTGTCCGGGTCTCAAGCGACCTTTTAATGAAATGATGCCATGTGGACTGGCATTATAAGCGTAAGAGACGCGTAATGTGGTATTGCATTGAAGCGGACGAAAGCTTCCGTCCCCAAAGATGCTTGATAGCTACTTTTAAATGGGGCGACATGAAAGGTTAGCTTTTCTCGTCGGAAGTTGTCGTGACCCAACACAACTTCTAGTAATAATGAAACTGCACACTGGCGTAAGGGCCTGGCGCCACCCTTTGAAGGAAGTGCGGCTATGCGAATTGCGGTATGGTCTATCCCAACATGCGGATTGTGTCCGGATCTAGCAGGTTTAAGTCACCGCCGCCCATCAAAACCTGCGTGAAATGCAAAGGCGTCGTTATGGGATCCAATATCTGAGCGACCCGACCAATGGATCAAGTCTCGTGCTCGGTGTCATCCTCGGATCAAGAATGCCGACACCACACAAGATTTCAAGGATTTATAACAGAGTAGCAATCACACACTTATTACATCGTTGTCCGTAAGAGGACTTATTACAATAAATATGGCTTAAGGCCATCTAATAACGATAACAGCGGAAGACTAGGAAGATAAGTGAGTCCATCAACTCCAGCCGCATCACCGAGTATAGAACCACGACCTAAAAGCACCTTACTGTCGTTCAAAAGTCTCGCAACATGAAAGTTGCAGCCCGAAAACGGGTCAAGACATGGAATATGCCGCAATGTAACACATAGAGAATAATGAATGATAAGCCTATACTACATGCATATGTGGCTGGTGGAAAAGCTCTACGGTTACAGCTTTGGATAAAGCCGTTTTCCCTCACGCAAAGGAATAAATTTGTTTAACTATCATGGTGGTTGTTAAACATTGAGAATGGTTGACAAGATCCTCAATCCCAATTAAAAGTACTCATTAAAAACCCAACAATATTAATTAGAGTAACATGTTGAGATTCACATGATATTCAAGTACTAGACACTCAAGATGTCCATAACCGGGGACACGGCTAATCATGATTAGTTTGTACACTCTGCAGAGGTTTATGACTTTTCCCCACAAGACTCGATCGCCTCCGCTTGGTTTCTCGTATTACTGTGGTGTTTGAGAAACGGATGACCGAGACATAGTCTTTCGTAGCGCTGGTGGACCGCACACCTACATCCCCAGATCTGCTAGTCGACCACTATAAGAGTTCGCACGACTTAGTCAACTATGCCGAGCCCATAATGGCTTGTGGCTGCACACGGAAGTTACTAGTAGGAATTATCTTATGATCCCTTTGAGCCTGGGTGGCGGTCTGAAAAAAAACAGGCAAGTCCTCGATGGAAACCAGTGCCTCAATCCACCCGATGTGTGGTTGTTGCCACCTTAGATAAACCATTAATTTAACAATCTCACATCTGTCATGGATATCACTCACCCAATCCACGCCTACTAGCATAGCATGGCATAATAAGCAAACGAGAAGTAACTCCCAAAGGTTTCATAAGTAATACAGGTAATAGGTACTACCTCAATCTACTTCCCATCCCACAATTTAATTAGATCCTAATCATGCAAGTGTTTGAGGATTGGTCAATGCATAAAACCGGTAGTAGAAAAGGTATGATCAAGTGTTACTTGCCTTGTCGATGATCCGCGAAACCTAGAGATTCAAGTAACAAGCGGCGACCGGGTGATCTATTGCGCATAAACAACAAGCATACAATAAGTACTCATCTAATGCACAGGTAAATCTCGAATAAAAGATCTAACCAGAAAGTTCAACTTAAGAACCCTGTTGCAAAAAGAATCGAATCAAATAAAGCAACAAAAGTCAACGATTTAAAGAAAACAACTCGGTTCTAGCAAGTTGAAACTAGGTCAAATTTTACAGTAGCAAAACTTTGTTTAAGTTGATTAGTCGGAACGGCGGTTTCGAAACGAAACTCCAGGCGCTTGAATCACCTGATTTCGATAAACGAGCGAGAAGATAGACTAGAAAGAAAATCGGATCTGAAATCGCTATCAGAAAAATAGCGGAATAAATCTGATGAGAGAGAAAAATGATGAACGGTTGAACGAACGGATGTTCATTAACCGAAGCAAACCGGTGATCACGTTCGTTAGGACGAACGGTCCGGCGAATGCTTGCTAAACAAAACCGGAAAGAAAAACCAGCGAGAAAAACCGATCTACGGTTTCGGAAAGAAAACCGAAACAAAAACCGATCTAGAAAACCGGAACGGAAATCAGAACGGAAACCGAAAAGGTGACGCGGCGCGGGGCTAGTACCTCGAAGAGGCGAGGGGCTCCGGTGGCGGCGGCGTTGGGTGGCGGCGACGGCGTAGGGCGGCGGCGGCGGGTGTGGGGAGGCGGCGGGTAGTAGGGCGGCTTCTGCTGTGGGAGGAGAGGAGAGGAGAGGTGGGGTTTGATGTGTTAGAGGGGGGGTGCTTGGGTATTTATATTGGGGAGGGAGGGTTTTGCTTGGGGTAGGGGACAAGAAATAGACTAGGATTAGGAAACAAGAGGAAAAGATCTAGAAACAGACACGAATAAACGGAAATAGGACAAGAGTCCTACTAGGATTGGAAAAAGGAAGCGGCGGCCTCGGCTCCTCAGGCGGCGCTAGCGATGGATGGCCTCCTGCCGCCGCTGGCTTACGGCTTGGGCCTTTGGCCCAAGGCGCCATGGTTTTTTTTAAACGGTCTCACAGACAGAAAAATAAATAAAAAAATCTAAACGAACTCCAAAATTAATAAAGTAACTTTCCCCGACTCCTAAAATGAGTCGAACAAAATGAACTTTTACTCAGGCCAAAATGCAATTTTTTTGAAAACACGATTTTTCCCTAAGGCAAATAAACTCCGAGAAAATCCAAAATTTGATTTATTTATTAAATCTTCATTTTTCCTAAATTTTGGGAAAGTCATATTATTCCTCTCTTATTTTTGATATTGGAAAAATATTTGAAGATAAAATAAATAAATCCAATTATCCTCTTTTCATAGTTTTGAGAGAACTCAAATACTAAAATTTCGAATTCTCCAACTTTCTCCGAGGGTCCTTGAGTTGCGTGAAATTTCTAGGATCAACAAAATGCAAGAAAATATGATATGCATGATGATCTAATGTATAACATTCCAAATTGAAAATTTGGGATGTTACAAACCTACCCCTTAAGATGAATCTCACCGAGATTCGGGTTGGCTAGAAAATAGGTGAGGGTGATCCTTGAGCAAATCTTCTTCTCTTTCCCGGTGGCTTCATCCTCATTGTGGTGGCTCCAATCGAACCTTGCAAAACTTGATAACCCCGCATGAGTAATCTCATGGCATATTCGAGAATCCTGACTGGTTTCTCCTCATATGTTAAATCATCCTTCAACTGAATTGCTTCAAGTGGTACTGTATCTCTTAACGGTATCTCTGCCATCTCGGAGTGACATTTCTTCAGCTGAGAAACATGGAACACGTCATGAACTCCTGACAGTCCTTCTGGCAATTCCAGCTTATAAGCAACTTCTCCCATGCGTTGCAAAATCCTATATGGTCCAACGAAACGTGGTGCTAACTTTCCTTTAACTCCAAATCGCTTAACTCCTCGAAGTGGGGATACTCTAAGATAAATTCTGTCTCCAACTTCATATTCTATCGCTTTGCGTTTTGAATCCGCATAGCTTTTCTGTCTGGACTGGGCTACCTTGAGCCTATCGCAAATCAACTTAACTTTCTGTTCAGACTCCTTAATCAAATCTGGTCCAAACAACTGACGGTCTCCAACTCCTGGTAGTAATTGAAACTTGCTACCATCAACTGCATGCTTAACTCACCATTCAGTCCTTCCAGAAACTTCTCCTGCTTAGTCAGCATCTCAGTAGTAACGCTCATCCGGGGCATAACGTGCTAACTTACTAAAATCATCCACATATCGCCAACAGTCCTTCCTCCTTGGCGAAAATTGTGAAACTCACGCTTCTTCATGGCCATAGCTCCCGCCGAGACATGGGCAGTGTGGAAAGCTTGTGAAACGATCCCATGTGACAGTGTCTCTGTGGTAAGTGGTGTGAAATTCTCCCACCATGCTTCCGCGGGTCCTTCAAGCTGGTGTGCAGCAAACTTCACCTTTTCTCCTCTCAGACATCCCGCAGTGGTCAACTCCTCCCTACCTTACGGATCCAATCATCTGCTACTATCGGCTCGGTGCTCTTCGGAAAACACCGCGGGTTCAGCCTTTAAGAAACGAAAGTCAAGTGATCTGCAGTGGTGGTGGTGGTGGGTTGTTGTTGTTGTTTCCTTGGTTCTGTACCAATGTTTGGATCAAAGTGTTCTCGCTGAATCAACTGGGTGATCTCTCAAGGGAAAACAAACCCGGGTCGCATCTCGGAGGCATCTGATGGGTTTAGAAAAGATGAGAAATTAAGAAATAGAGTGAGGTCTAGGGAGAAACACTACCCAAATGCACATGAGCAAATGCACACAAAATCACTTCATTCAATTCAAACAAAGGGCTTACAACGATCTAACTATCGCAAAAGTGTGTGTACTATAATGTTTACAAGGAGGTAATACTACTAATATGTGGGGGTCATCTATTAATTTGAACCGGTGGAAGACTCCATGATGTCTGCTCCAGCTTCGTCTTCAAAGTCGGGTTCACTTGGATTCGAATCAGTGTCGTCGATGATGATGTAGTTGCTCGGACAGCCGACGTACTTGTCTTCATTCTTGAGCGCCAATTTCTTCTTGAGTTCTTCAATCTCATACTTAAGATCGTTATTGTGTCTTGCTACAGCTACGATCTCGTCCATATAGTCCTTGCGTGTAGACTTCAGTTCTCCTTCAAGTTCGATGATCCTTCCCTTCGCATCCTTCAATTCGATCATATCATTGCACATCTGGTTCTCCGGCGCCGAATGTGCTGGTTTAACTCCCGGATGAAAGCTGCAATGGATCGGTCCTTCTTGGTGCCGACTATCTCCCATTGTTCATTCCGCGTCCGCAAATCTGGTAGATAGTGTCCTTGAGATCTTCTTGATAAACTTCTCCAATGCGTCCCATGGTGATATGAGCTGCCATGCTCTTTCCTGCACTCCAGGTTGGTGCAATCAAAACACTATCGATAGGCTTGGTGATTGGGGCTAATGTCCTTCCTTAACATGAGCTTGAATCTTCCAGCCCTCTTCAGCAGAGTGGCGTTGAAAGTCCCGTGAAACTTGGTAGTCCAATGTTTAGGTACTTGGTGACTTCCTTGAAGTGAAATCCAAAAGGTGTGCCTTCATCAAAGTTGAGCGATTTGATCTTCGCCCCTTCATCCTAAAAGAGTAGAAAAGATGAGGAGTTAGAAAATGAGAAGAGAGTAGTGATCTATGGCTTTAACTTAGTGGTCGTGTCTCACACCAGCGTGTGCTCGATACCATCTCTCAGAGTGACCCGACCAATGGATCAAGTCTCGTGCTCAGTGTCATCCTCGGATCAAGAATGCCGACACCACACAAGATTTCAAAGGATTTATAACAGAGTAGCAATCACACACTTATTACATCATTGTCCGTAAGAGGACTTATTACAATAAATATGGCTTAAGGCCATCTAATAACGATAACAAAGCAGAAGACTTGGAAGATAAGTGAGTCCATCAACTCCAGCCGCATCACCGAGTATAGAACCACGACCTAAAAGCACCTTACTGTCGTTCAAAAGTCTGCAACATGAAAGTTGCAGCCAAAAACGGGTCAAGACATGGAATATGCCGCAATGTAACACATAGAGAATAATGAATGATAAGCCTATACTACATGCATATGTGGCTGGTGGAAAAGCTCTACGGTTACAGCTTTGCATAAAGCCGTTTTTCCCTCATCGCAAAGGAATAAATTTGTTTAACTATCATGGTGGTTGTTAAACATTGAGAATGGTTGACAAGATCCTCAATCCCAATTAAAAGTACTCATTAAAAACCCAACAATATTAATTAGAGTAACATGTTGAGATTCACATGATATTCAAGTACTAGATACTCAAGATGTCCATAACCGGGACACGGCTAATCATGATTAGTTTGTACACTCTGCAGAGGTTTGCGACTTTTCCCCACAAGACTCGATCGCTTCCATTTGGTTTCTCGACTACATGTGGTGTTTGAGAAACGGATGACCGAGACATAGTCTTTCGTAAGCGCTTAGCACCTTACGCTGGGTGGACCGCACACCTACATCCCCTACATCTGCTAGTCCACCACTATAAGAGTTCACACGACTTAGTCAACTATGCCAGAGCCCATAATGGCTTGTGGCTGCACACAGAATTTACTAGTATGAATTATCTTATGATCCCTTTGAGCCTGGGTGGCGGTCTGAAAAAAACAGTAAGTCCTCGATGGAAACCAGTGCCTCAATCCACCCAGATGTGTGTTTAAGTTGCCACCTTAGATAAACCATTAATTTAACAATCTCACATCTGTCATGGATATCACTCACCCAATCCACGTCTACTAGCATAGCATGGCATAATAAGCAAACGTAGAAGTAACTCCCAAAGGTTTCATAAGTAATACAGGTAATAGGTACTACCTCAATCTACTTCCCATCCCACAATTTAATTAGATCCTAATCATGCAAGTGTTTGAGGATTGGTCTAATGCATAAAAACTGGGTAGTAGAAAAGGTATGATCAAGTGTTACTTGCCTTGCTGATGATCCGCGAAACCTAGAGATTTGAAGTAACAAGCGGCGACCGGTGATCTATCGCAGACAAACAACAAGCATACAATAAGTACTCATCTAATGCACAGGTAAATCTCGAATAAAAGATCTAACCAGAAAGTTCAACTTAAGAACCCTGGTTGCAAAAAGAATCGAATCAAATAAAGCAACGAAAGTCAACGATGAAAGAAAACAACTCGGTTCTAGCAAGTTGAAACTAGGTCAAATTTTACAGTAGCAAAACTTTGTTTAAGTTGATTAGTCAGAACGGCGGTTTCGAAACGAAACTCCAGGCGCTTGAATCACCTGATTCCGATAAACGAGCGAGAAGATAGACTAGAAAGAAAACCGTATCTGAAATCGCTATCAGAAAAATAGCGAAATAAATCGGATGAGAGAGAAAAACAATGAACGGTTGAACGAACGGATGTTCATTAACCGAAGCAAACCGGTGATCACGTTCGTTAGGACGAACAGTCCGGCGAACACTTGCTAAACAAAACCGGAAAGAAAAACCGGCGAGAAAAACCGATCTAGGGTTTCGAAAGAAAACCAAACGAAACCGATCTAGAAACCGAACGGAAATCGGAACGGAAACCGAAAAGGTGACGAAAAGCGGGGCTAGTACCTCAAGAGGCGAGGGCTCTCGGCAAGCAGGGCGGCGGTGGCGGCGGCGGCGGCGGCGGCGGGCGGCAAGGCGGGGCGGCGGCGGTAGGTAGGTCGGGCTGCTGGAGGAGGAGAGAGAGGAGAGGTGTGGGTTGATGTGTTAGAGGGGGGGTGCTTGGGTATTTATATTGGGGAGGGGAGGGTTTTGCTTGGGGTAGGGGACAAGAAATAGACTAGGATTAGGAAACAAGAGGAAAAAGATCTAGAAACAGATACGGAATAAACGGAAATAGGACAAGAGTCCTACTAGGATTGGAAAAAGGAAGCGGCGGCTCCCTGGCTCCCTGTGCGGCGCTAGCGATGGATGGCCTCCTGGCCGGCCGGTGGCTTGGCGGCTTGGGCCTTTGGCCCAAGGCGCTGCGGGTTTTTTTTAAAACGGTCTCGCGCGCAGAAAAATAAATAAAAAAATCTAAACGAACACCAAAATTAATAAAGTAAACTTTCCCCGACTCCTATAAATGAGTCGAACAAAATGAACTTTTACTCGGGCCAAAAATGCAATTTTTTTGAGAACACGATTTTCCCTAAGGCAAATAAACTCCGAGAAAATCCAAAATTTGATTTATTTATTAAATCTTCATTTTCCTAAATTTTGGGAAAGTCATATTATTCCTCTCTTATTTTTGATATTGGAAAAATATTTGAAGATAAAATAAATAAATCCAATGATCCTCTTTTCATAGTTTTGAGAGAACTCAAATACGAAAATTTCGAATTCTCAACTTCTCCGAGGGTCCTTGAGTTGCGTGAAATTTCTAGGATCAACAAAATGCAAGAAAATATGATATGCATGATGATCTAATGTATAACATTCCAAATTGAAAATTTGGGATGTTACAATATCGTAGGCATCTATCCTGCTTAGGATACTTCGGACTAATCCAGATGGTCAAAAGTGATTGGTTTTGACATCCAATCTCGGTGTTCCACCGAGGTGGACCGTATGTGTCGTGACCCCGATTCCAAGTCACATCGACCTAGCCGGTAACACCTCATATCACTTTGCGCCTCACGCACGGTATTCCCACGGTGTCGCTTACCATGGCCCGGACCGCTGCCTTTTGGCTCACGATATGATAGTGTCGCTAGCATCCACATGACAAAGAACCCGGGCCGACATGGCTAGTCGTGAACCCAAAGCGGCGCTTAACCTACGGGACAGATATACATGAATCACATAGAGCATGTCGGTCATCAACGATGAATTGGCTGTAGCACTGGCTAACAGACTCCGTATCCCGGCTGTAGCAGGTTAGGCAGACTCCAAATATCACCGCGTGACATTTCAAGGGACGTACATAGGAACGGCGAGACACATGCCGCCACCAAGTGTCCAAGCAGAGTGCTGGGCTAGCAGGACTCATGAACTGGGCAGTAGCGGACTACTATCGCCGTAAGCACAAGACTACATTTCCCCATATGAGAGGCTGCCAAGGATAAACAACTAGTTTGTCGGATCCCACTCATACCAAGCATTTCAATCATACACTAATATGCCCAATATGAGTACATACAACATGGCATCACAACAAAACTCTACAACTCAAAGTACTTTATTTAAGAGTCTCCGAGGAGCCATACATAACATATCCATACAGTAGGGGTCACATGACCCAACACTCAAGTCATACAAACATACAAGCACATGCGAAGCAAACTAGTCTGAGTACGACTCTAAAAAGAAAGAAAGCTTGTTGAAGCCTTTCTATCTACAAAGGGCCCTTCACAAGCCTTGGATCACCACCGGGTGGCTAGTTCACCTGCCGATGTCAAGGTCTACATAAAACCCATCGGAGGGGGCAGTGTTGTCGCCTAAAAACATTAATTACAAACATGAGTACGGAGGTACTCAGCAAGTCTTACCACGTAATCCTATCATACATGCACATTCTCAAGAAGGTGGTGGAGTTATTTGCAGCAAGCCAGCTTCGACTCTTGGCTAAGCTATCCCACGTGACACCACTTGTAAAGCATTTGTCGCAAACGAGTCCACTAATCACCACACAATACTCCACCGTGGATCCTCTCTCGCCATCCCACGAGAGGGCCATCCGCGTACTCACACTTATCTTGAGGCTTTTAGTAGTATCCATTTACTTGTCTATGAACCGATATAGGCAACCCGAAGTCCTTCTCCGTGGACACGGCTATTCAATAGATCATATTAACCCCGCAGGGTGTACTTCTTCACACACGCTCACCACTTACCGCCGCCATACACGACATGTAGTCGGCAACCTTCAAGCGGAAGCCCAACGTGGGTGTCGGCCACAGCCTACCTAAACACTCAAGTCCCTAGTCCAGTTTATCGCCTATTCGGGTTCCATCCACAGGAGTCCGCCGAGGTTTCCCATACAGCCCCGAGCGATGTGTGCGGGTTCCCGAGATACCAAACGGCACTCGGTACACCGGGCCACGTGCCTACCGCAACACAACCCACCCCTAAGGTCAGCGCTATGCAGCCCCAAAGATGCTACAAACACCGTAAACTACTTGCAACTCCCTGACCGAGAACAAGGGTGGTTAAGAAGTTTAGAGGGTCAATTAAGGATCCCAATGCGTGGTAGTAATCTGTTTCATGGATCACAAACACGTAACTCAGTTCTTAGGGACGGCTTCAATGAAACAACCCACCATGTACTCCTACATGGCCTCTCATCGATACCTTTGCCAAAACGTGTTCAACACTTTCACTCTCGAACCGACACAACCTTTCACTCCAGCTTCATCATCCCGATGAGCCGACTGACACAACTCTAAGCATAGCAAGCACAGCATGGTAGGAATCACAATCATGGCTCAATCAACTCCTACACATACTAGTGGGTTTCATCTAGTTATCGTGGCAATGACAGTCATGCAAAGGAAGTGGGTTCAACTACCGCAGCACACAACAGTTTGAATCGCGTTGTCTTAATGCAGTAAACGAGAGCGTAAGCGAGAACATGGGTTTGTATCGGAATGATCAATGAGTTGCTTGCTCGATGGAGTGGTGGTAGGATACGCCTTCGCATTTGATATTCGGGATTATCCTCGAGGCGTAACCTATCACGAAAGACATACCAAAATAAACACACATGGCAATATGCAACAATATGATGCATGCTATGACATGGCAATATGGATGTGTTGGCCTAATGCAAGCTGAAACAAAAGGATGAACTCATTTGAATCAAAGATTCAAATGTTAGCTCATTTAAAATAACCCTAAAGGTGTAATATCTTATTCTGCTTAAACAGCAAGGTTAACTTGTTTTATCATGCATGAACCTGTACCAATGGATAGAATGGATTTTTCTGATCATTTTCATATATAGATCTTTGCATTTGGAGTTACAGATTAATAGTTATGAATTTTTGAAGTTTGAACTATATTGTGGAATTTCCTGTAATAGAATAAATCCAGTAATTAATTTATTGCGCCACCATGCGTCAGATGACGCTGTGGTCAACGGAGACGCCTGTGTCAAACCTGACCGAGGGTCCCAGATGTCAAAGATAATTAGTTTAGCTAAAATTAAATTAAAACTAAACCTAATTAGTTAACAGGGCTGGGCCCCACCGTCATTGACTCAAGGAGTCAACCAGGCCCACCCGGTCAAAGTCAACGCCGGCTGCACTGGCGCTTAGCCGCCGCGAGCCCGACGCGGCGGTGGAAGTGGATTTACCATTCCGCCACCAAATGGGTCGCGGAGGGCATCTAGGTGGAGCCGAGTCGAGCCGCAGCTCTGGTGGAGTCGCTTGGGGTCGGGCGGCCGAATCGGCGCCGGCGACGACCTAGGCGGCCGCCGGAGTTCGGCCAAGGCGAACTTGAGGCTAGGTGTGCGCAGGTGCGGGAGTGTATGGTTGATGCTACGTGACTCGGTGAGTGCGATGGACACCGAGAGGTGGTCGGAGGGTGACCGGAGCACGCCGGGCGACGAAGCTCCATGGGCGGGTGCGGGTGATCTCCGTTCGGTTGCTACACGGCTTGAGAGCGAGAGAGGAAGGGAAGGGGAGATAGATGGGCTCACGGGCAACTCGGAGAAACTCTCGTTGGGGTCGGGGACGGGCCGGAGCGACGGCGGCGTTGAAGGGGATCTCCGGCGACGACGGACTCGGGCGAGGTTGGTGTAGTGGCCTCGGGCTACTCGAGCACGCGGGGCTCGGCTAGCTCGACGTAGGGGAGGGTGGCAGAGCTCCTAGACACGGCGAGACGGGGCACGGACGGCGGGGAGCGCGTCTACGACGACGGCGTGGCTGCGGTGGCGTCGGCCATGGCGGGGGAGCGTGAAGGGGAGGAGCTGGGGAGGAGAGGAGATGTCCGAGGGGTTCGGGGGAGAGAGGGGGAGCGAATCGCATCGGTCGCTCGAGGAGGGAAGCGGCGAGGCGGCGGCCAGGCGCGTGGCGTGCATGCGGTGCTCGCCGCCGAGCACCTGCCTGCCTGCCTGGCCGAGCCAAGCAGCTCGCTGGCGCGGCAGCTGGGCTGGGCCGGCAGGTGGGCCGGTTAGTAGGCGCCAGGTAAGGTTTTCTATTTGTTTTTCTTTTTCTATTTTTCTGCAACTTTGTGGAGTTTTTAAAAATACTTAAACAGCTTCAAAAATCACCAAACTGCTCCTGGTCCATTGTTGGAATATTTCCAACATGAAACATTTCTGTTTGGGAATATTTGGGCATTTGCAATATTTTATATAATTTGAAATGCTCAAACTCAAATACTTATGATTTAATTCAAGGACCTTAGGATGACCTAGAAAATTGTGCACCACTTTTGGCAGAGGCTCTGAACCAAGGCAAAGATGATGAGCATTTTAGAAGGGCATTTCAGGTTCATTGAAAATAATTTTAGTAAACCCTAGTTGGATTAAAAGGGGTTCTGGGGGTTTCTGTCTTCCCCATTTCAAATTCAAATGAAATTTAAACATGATGCACACACTAATGCATGGTCTAGCTAGGATGTGACAGTGCGACACTTGTCTTAGCGAGTGCCGTGTTGGTTTTCCGTACTATCACGTGAAGCTAGTTTACTGTTTTGACTTCTTGTGGGAAAGCCTTTTGACTTCCGTGCTCACTGGTGGGGTTCACATCGCCCTCGCCATGATCGAGCCCCTTGTGTCCGGCGTTGAGTCTACCGGACTGTTTAAAAACCCAACAATTTTGGTTGGTATGGTTTGCAGGCCTTCCGGGGGTACTGTGGATTTGACATATCCTATCTAAAATTTTGTTTAAATTTGATAGCTCGTCTCTGTTGTCCTTAAGAGGCTGTGTTTTAATGTTTGGCCGCGAGCTTTGGAATCCGGCGTTGACCGCCGTGCCTTTTGGGCTTTTTTCTTTATTCCGGCGCTGATCTTTCCTGCGCCGTGACTTTCCGTTTCCATCTCTGATCTCAGATGTACTCGGGTCGCTGGTGCTGCATCTTGCTAGCCAGCTGTCTTCTCCTGCGCAAAAGCGCGTCATGAGGCTTGTTAGCGCGGCCATTGTTCTTGGCTTCTCTTGGCCGAGGTGTCTGGCGAGCCATTCGTCTCGGACGTTGTGTTTAAAAGCTGCTAAGGCTTCCGCGTCCGGACAGTCGACTATTTGGTTCTTTTTGGTAAGGAACCTGTTCCAGAATTTATGCTACCGACTCTCCGGGCTGTTGGGTTATATGACTCAGGTCGTCAGATCCTGAGGGCGGACATAAGTCCCTTGAAAATTTTCTAAACGCGTCCTCAAGCTCTTCCCAACTTCCAACAAAGTTTTCGGGAGGCCTTTTGAGCCAAAGCCGAGCTGGCCCTTTGAGCTTGAGGGTAGGTATTTTATGGCGTGAGATCATCTCCTCTAGCCATGTGTATGTGTAGTATGTAATCTTCATCCGCATCGGGGTCAAGCAGCCGTCAGATGCCTCTATGTTTATGGGTTTGAACCCTGCTGGAAATTCATGATCCAAAGACCTCGTCGGTAAAACATATGGGTGTGCGGCGCCCTGTATTTGGGTGTGCCGCTGTCTTCAACACTTGTTGTGTTGTGTTACTTCTCGGGACCTCTTTTTGGCCCGTAGATGGACCTAGTTGGGCCATCCGCTTTTCCCAGTGATTATAATTCGCTTGTGCAACCCCGCTTGTCGCTGGCCTGTCATCGGCCGCCTATCCGCCAGTGGCCTCTTTATTTTTGACCGTGAAGGCTCTATGGCTTCTCGTCAAATTCTGGCAGCAACTTGCGCTTCGGTAGTTTTTAGTTTGATGGCCATTGCCATATTTGTCTGCAGTCTTGAATACTTTGCTCCACTTCATTCTCGAGCGTGTCTTCGCTGTTTTGAGCTTCCGCTTCGCTTTCTTCAAGCTTCTTGCAAAGGGCGACGAGTTTTTGTGTATGTTCTTATGTTCGTGTTGAGCCCGGACTGTTGATTGCTCCGTGAAGGGGTTGATTATCCGCTCATCCTGTTCGTCGCTCGCTGGTTTGCCCTGCTCTATCGCTGGGTCGTTAGGAAGGCTGCTTTGATCGAGGCGGATTTAGGGCGGCGCCTACGCCGCCGCTTTTGGTTGTTTATTGGCGGGATCATCCTCCGCCGCCCCATTGTTCCTCGTTGTTGCTTCCCTTTGGGGTGTCCACCATGTATATGTCGATGACGGTGGTCTTCCAAAGGTCTCCGTAGGCACCGGTTCTTGGTAGTCTCCGCATCGCCGCCCATACCGCCGATGTCTTTGGAGTCGAGTCGAGTACGCTCGGTTAAATCGCCGATGGTGGCTACGGCGGGGTGGTGGGTGGGCTCAATTTCTTCGCCGTCTGCTGTCCCAACCATCCTGGCCGTAGTTCGCCAGGCTCTCCGGATAGCGAGAGATGCTTCAGTGAATTTATGATATCGCCAAGGGCGAAAAGGAAAGATGTCCGCAGCGGTGAATTTATGATCGGCGCCCAATCGGATTCGACCGTAGGGGCGCAGGAGGTTCGGAGTCCGCAGAGTCCGCACCGGAGTCATGAGCTTTATGCGGGACAAGGTAAGTGTTCGCCCATCGCCAGAGAGGTTGCCGCCCCGAGGCGGTGTCCAGCCATCCGCCCTCGATCCGAGTGATCGGCTCCGACCATGGGTCGGAGCGGATTCGTGTCGGCCTCCAAGGTGCTGTCCAGCGGCAGAGTTAGGTCATGCCCATCGTGACAGCGCGACACGCTCGGTTGTGGCTCGGATCCGTCGAAGATCAAGTCCCCGCGATATCGGCCGTGAAGTTTAGGCTTCAAACCTGACTGACGGCCGGGGCGAGCCTTCGATCTGCTCCAGATGGCCAAGTGAGTTGGCCGCAGCGGCGGCGCCGCCGAATACGAAGATCTGTCCGGGAGAAAAGTCTCACCCAGACTGCATCGTTGTTGATTGAAGAGGCCATCAAGCCTATCGGTGACGCACACGCAGGAACTCTCAATGAAAGCACCAATGTCGGAGTCAAACCGTGGATCTCGGTAGGGGGTCCCGAATCTGTGCGCCTAGGCGGATGGTAACAGGAGACAAGGGACACGATGTTTTACCTGTGTTCGGGCCCTCTTGATGGAGGTAAAACCCTACGCCCCGCTTGATTGATATTGATATTGTGGATGTTTACAAGAGTGGATCTACCACGAGATCAAGGAGGCTAAACCCTAGAAGCTAGCCTATGGTATGATTGTAAGGGTTGTTGTTCTTCCGATAGTCCTACGGATTAAAGCCATCCGGTTTATATAGACACCGGAGAGGGCTAGGGTTACATAGAGTCGGTTACAATGGTAGGAGATCTACATATCCGTATCGCCAAGCTTGCCTTCCACGCCAAGGAAAGTCCCATCCGACACGGGCTAAGTCTTCAATCTTGTATCTTCATAGTCTTGGAGTCCGGTCAAGATGATAGTCCGCCAATGATAGTTCGGTGATGATGGTAGTCCGCTATCCGACACCCCTAATCCAGACTCCTCATCCCCATATAATCAAAGCCCCAAACATCAAATGGTTCAATAACAAGTGAATAATTCATAGGCATTTCTTGACGTCTACTAATATTACCAATTCTTTGACATTCATCACAAGACAAGACAAACTTACATGCATCTTTGAGAAGAGTAGGCCAATAAAAACTGGATTGCAATACCTTATGTGCAGTTCTATGTCCAGCGTGGTGTCCTCCATAAGCCTCGAAGAGACACTTGCGTAGGATCTGTTCCTATTCATGCTCAGGTACACAACGTCTAATAACACCATCTACTCCTTTATAAAGGTGTGGGTCATCCCAGAAGTAATGTCTTGAATCATAGAAAAACTTTTTCTTTTGCTGGTATGTGAAGCTAGGTGGTATAAATTTAGCAACAATGTAATTAGCATAATCAGCATACCATGGAGCAGTACGAGAAGCATTTATGATAGCTCATTGTTCATCAGGAAAGCTGTCATCAATAGGTAGTGGGTCATCAAGAACATTCTCTAACCTAGACAAGTTGTCTGCAACGGGGTTCTCAGCTCCCTTTCTATCAATAATATGCAAATCAAATTCTTGTAGCAAGAGAACCCATCTAATAAGTCTAGGTTTAGCATCTTTCTTTTCCATAAGATATTTAATAGCAGCATGATCAGTGTGAACAGTTACTTTGGGATCAACAATATAAAGTCTGAACTTATCACAAGCAAATACAACTGCTAAAAATTCTTTTATAGTAGTAGAATAATTCCTCTGGGCACTGTCTAGAGTTTTACTAGCATATTGGATAACATTTAATTTCTTATCAACTCTTTGTCCTAGAACAACACCTACATCATAATCACTAGCATCACACATAATTTCAAAGGGTAAATTCCAATCAGGTGGCTGAACAATAGGTGGAGAAATCAAGGCTTTCTTAAGTATTTCAAATGCTTCTACACAATCATCATCAAATACAAAAGGAATATCTTTTTGTAAGAGATTAGTCAGAGGCCTATAAATTTTTGAGAAGTCTTTAATGAACCTCCTATAAAAACCGGCATGACCAAGGAAACTTCTTATACCTTTAATGTCCTTAGGACACGACATCTTTTCAATAGCATCAACTTTAGCTTTATCAACTTCAATACCTCTTTCAGAAATTTTATGCCCCAAGACAATACCTTCATTAACCATAAAAGTGCCACGTCTCCCAATTCAAGACTAGATTAGTTTCTTCACATCTCTGCAAAACTTGATCAAGGTTGCTTAAGCAATCATCAAAAGAAGTTCCATACACGGAAAAATCATCCATGGAAACCTCAACAATCTTTTCACAAAAGTCAGAGAATATGGCAGTCATACATCTTTGAAAGGTAGCTGGTGCATTACATAAACCAAAAGGCATACGTCTATAAGAAAAGGTACCGAAAGGGCAGGTAAAAGTGGTCTTATCTTGATCCTCTTTTGACACAGGTATTTGAGAGAAACCAGAATAACCATCTAGAAAGCAGAAATGTGTATGTTTGGATAATCTTTCTAGCATTTGATCAGTAAAAGGTAAAGGGTAATGATCTTTTCTAGTAGCTTTATTTAATTTGCGGAAATAAATTACCATTCTATAACCTGTAACAATCCTTTGTGGGATCAATTCATCTTTATCATTAGGAATGACAGTAATACCTCCCTTCTTAGGGACACAATGGACAGGACTTACCCACTGACTATCAGCAATGGGATAAATTATACATGCCTCCAGAAGCTTTAGTATTTCTTTTCTTACCACTTCTTTCCTCTTAGGATTTAACCGTCGTTGGTGATCAACAACCGGTTTAGCGTCTTTCTCCAATTTTATTTTGTGTTGGCATAGAGTGGCGCTAATGCCCTTAAGATCATCAAGAGTATATCCAATAGCAGCACGGTGCTTCTTCAGAGTTTTTAATAATTTCTCCTCTTCCTGCTCTGAAAGGTTATCACTAATAATAACATGATATATCTTCTTTTCATCAAGATAAGCATATTTAAGAGTATCAGGTAATGGTTTAAGATCAAACACGGGATCACCCTTGGGTGGAGGAGGATCCCCTAGAATTTCAACAGGAAAGTTGTGTTTCAAAATAGGACCTTGTTTAAAGAATACTTCATCTATTTCCCTTCTTTCGTTCATAAACATATCATTTTCATGGTCTAACAAATATTGTTCTAAAGTATCATTGGGAGGCACGGCAATAGAAGCAAGACCAATAATTTCATATTTACTAGGCAACTCTTTATCATGGGGATGCCTACGAAATTTAGCAAAGTTAAAATCATGAGACATATCCCCTAAACCAATAGTAACAATATCCTTTTTGCAGTCTATCTTAGCATTAACAGTATTCAAGAAGGGTCTACCAAATATAATGGGACAAAAGTTATCTTGTGGGGAACCAAGAACAAGAAAATCAGTAGGATATTTAACATTCCCACAGAAGACTTCAACATCTCTAACAATCCCAACTGGTGAAATAGTATCTCTATTGGCAAGCTTAATTGTAACATCAATACCTTCTAACTTAGCAGGTGCAATATCATGCATGATTTCTTCATACAAATAATGAGGTATTGCACTTGCACTAGCACACATATCACATAAGCAATGGTAGCAATGATCTCCTATTTTAACAGAAATAACAGGCATGCCTACAACAGGTCTATGTTTATTTTTAGTATCGGGTCTAACAATTCTAGCAGCTTCATCACAGAAGTATATAACATGCCCATCAATATTATCGGCCAAGAGATCTTTAACCATAGCAATACTAGGTTCAAATTTAATTTACTCAGGGGGTGTAGGTGTCCTAGTATTACTCTTACGAACCACAGCTGAAGCTTTAGCATGATCCTTTATTCTAGTAGGGAAAGGTGGTTTCTCAATATAAGCGGTAGGAACAATAGGATCAACATTATAAGTGATAGTCTTTTCTTCAACTTTAATAGGTTCAACTACTTTTACTTCAATGGGAGGATGATATTTAAACCACTTCTCCTTAGGGAGATCAACATGAGTAGCAAATGATTCACAAAAAGAAGCTACTATCTGAGAGTCAAATCCATATTTAGTGCTAAATTCACTAAAAGCATCGGTATCCATAAAAGATTTAACACAATCAAACTTAGGTGTTATACCTGACTCCTTACCTTCATCGAGATCCCAATCTTCAGAGTTGCGTTTAATTCTTTCCAATAAATCCCATTTGAATTCAATAGTCTTCATCATAGAAGAACCAGTACAAGAAGTATCGAGCATGGAGCGATTATTGAGAGAAAGCCGAGCATAATTTTTTTGAATAATAATTTCTCTGAGACCTCATGATTGGGGCATGAATATAACATTGACTTAAGCCTCCCCCAAGCTTGAGTGATGCTTTCTCCTTCGCGAGGCCAAAAAAAAAAATATAATTATGATCACGATGAACCTGATGCATAGGATAAAACTTCTGATGAAATTCCAATTTCAATCTGTTGTAGTTCCATGATCCAATATCATCGCATAGCCTAAACCATGTCAATGCCTTTCCCTTCAAAGATAAAGGGAAGACCTTCTTCTTGATAACATCCTCGGGCATACCTACAAGCTTAAATAATCCACAAACTTCATCCACATAGATTAGGTGCAAATCAGGATGCAATGTTCCATCTCCTGTAAAAGGATTAGCTAGCAGTTTCTCTATCATACCCGAAGGAATTTCAAAGTAAACATTTTCTGTAGGTTCAGTAGGTTAATGAGCAACTCTTGGCTCTACTGGTCGGGGTGAAGATACCCCGAACAAGCCCCTCAAAGGATTACTTTCCATAGTAACAAGTGACAGTAAATTTCAGCACACTATATAAATTTTTCCTTACCAAATTCCACTTACCAAAGGCGCTTCACTCCCCGGCAACGGCGCCAGAAAAGAATCTTGATGACCCACAAGTATAGGGGATCTATAGTAGTCCTTTCAATAAGTAAGAGTGTCTAACCCAACGAGGAGCAGAAGGAAATGACAAGCGATTTTCAGTAAGGTATTCTCTGCAAGCACTGAAATTATCGGTAACACATAGTTTTGTGATAAGGTAATTTGTAACGGGTAACAAGTAACAAAAGTAAACAAGGTGCCGCAAGGTGGCCCAATCCTTTTTGTAGCAAAGGACAAGCCTGGAAAAATTCTTATATAAAGGAAAGCGCTCCTGAGGACACATGGGAATTATCGTCAAGCTAGTTTTCATCATGCTCATATGATTCACGTTCGTTACTTTGATAATTTGATACGTGGGTGGACCGGTGCTTGGGTACTGCCCTTCCTTGCACAAGCATCCCACTTATGATTAACCCCTCTTGCAAGCATCCGCAACTACAAAATAAGCATTAAGGTAAACCTAACCATAGCATGAAACATGTGTTGGAAATATGCCCTAGAGGCAATAATAAAAGGATTATTATTATATTTCCTTGTTCATGATAATTGTCTTTTATTCATGCTATAACTGTATTATCCGGAAATCGTAATACACGTGTGAATACTTAGACCACAACATGTCCCTAGTGAGCCTCTAGTTGACTAGCTCGTTGATCAATAGATAATCATGGTTTCCTGACTATGGACATTGGATGTCGTTGATAACGGGATCACATCATTAGGAGAATGATGTGATGGACAAGACCCAATCCTAAGCTTAGCACAAGATCGTGTAGTTCGTTTTGCTAGAGCTTTTCCAATGTCAAGTATCTCTTCCTTAGACCATGAGATCGTGTAACTCCCGGATACCGTAGGAGTGCTTTGGGTGTGTCAGGACCCCGATTCCAAGTCACATCGACCTAGCCGGTAACACCTCATATCACTTTGCGGCCTCACGCACGGTATTCCCACGGGTGTCGCCTTACCATGGCCCGGGACCGCTTATGCCTTTTGGCTCACGATATGATAGTGTCGCTAGCATCCATATGACAGAGAACCGGGCCGACATGGCTAGTCGTGAACCCAAAGCGGCACTAACCCATGGGGACAGGCATACATGAATCACATTGAGCATGTCGGTCATCAACGTGAATCCGGCTGTAGCACTGGGCTAACAGACTCGGTATCTCGGGCTGTAGCAGGCTAGGCAGACTCGGATGTCACCGCGTGACATTTCCCGAAGGGATGTACATAGGAACGAAGTGAAACACATGCCGCCCAATCAAGTGTCCAAAGCAGTAGTGTGGGCTAGCAGGACTCCGTGAACTGGCAGTAGCGGACTACTACCGCCAGAAGCACTAGACTACATTTCCCCATATGAGAGGCTGCCAAGGATAAACAACTAGATTGTCGGATCCCACACATACCAAGCATTTCAAACATACACACAATATGCTCAATATGTGTAAATACAACATGGCATCACAACATAACTCTACGACTCAAATATTTATTCATTAGGCTCGAGGAGCGAGATATTACAAACATGGGTCTCATGACCCAAAGACTCGAGCATACAAGTCAAAGCACAAGCGAAGCTAAACATGTCTGAGTACGCATAACTATAAAATGAAAAAGGCTGCGAAGCCCGACTATCTACCAGATCTGCCGAGGGCACAAGATTGTAGCTGAGGTAACAAGCTAAACGTCAAGTCCAAGCGAACTACTAGCGAGACCGACGCCTCTCGCAAAACATAAAATAAGCAAACGTGAGTACAAACGCATACTCAAGAAGACTTACATCGTAACTATCTACACATGCATCATTATCAACAAAGGGGTGGTGGAGTTTGACCGCAGCAAGCCAGCTTTGACTCGGTGGCTATCCTGAACTACGATTGCAAGTAACTCTTTTGAGGTGGCGCACGAGTCCACATATTCACCATATCAATACACCACTATGGACCCGCCCCGCCTCCCTACGAGAACGCCATCCATAGCACTCACGCTATCTTGCGCATTTTAGAGTATCCACTTTCACTTGTCTATGAACTGATATAGGCAACCCAGAAGTCCTTCTCCGCGGACACGGCTATTCGAATAGATCATATTAACCCTGCAGGGGTGTACTTCTTCACACACGCTCTCGCCACTTATCGCCCTGTACACGTCATGTACCTCGGCAACCTTCAAGCGGAAGCCGGGCGAGGGAATCGACCACGACCTGACTAACCATACAAGTCTCTCATCTAGGTTTATCGCCTATTCGGGTTCCATCCGCAAGGAGATCTGGCCGGGGTGTCGCTCACGGCCCCAAACGATGTGAGAAGGGTTCCCGAGACACCAAACGGGCGCCCGGTACACCGTGCCATGGTGTATCTACCACAACATAGCCCACCCCTAGGGTCAGCGCTACGCACGGCCCCCAACACATATCCTACAAACACCAGAAACTAGTTGCAACTCCTGGACAGAGATCGAGTTGATTAATAAGTCGAGAGGGGCACTTAAGCATTCCAATGCGTGGTAGTAGTTGTTCATGGATCACAAACACAGAACTCAGTTCCTGAGGACGGTTTCAATGAGACAACCCACCATGTACTCCTACATGGCCTCTCACCGCTACCTTTACCAAATCGTGTTCACACACTTAGCTCACACACAGTAGGACATGTTCACACACCTCCGATTCATTCCCGATGAATCAGACCTGACTCAACTCTAAGCAGTAGCAGGCATGACAAACAAGCATGAATGAATAGGCACATCAAGGCTCAAACAACTCCTACTCATGCTAGTGGGTTTCATCTAATTACTGTGGAATGACAGGTCATGCAGAGGATAAAGGGGTTCAGCTACCGCAACAAGTAACACATGAGTCGTTGTTGTCCTAATGCAGTAAAATAGAGCAGGAGCGAGAGAGTGGGATTGTATCGGAATGAACAAGGGGGTTTTGCTTGCCTGGCACTTCTGAAGATAATATAGTTCTTCATCGGTGTCATCGAACAATCGCCGGAACGTCGTCTACTGAGAGGGGACAAATACCGGCAAACAAGGAAGAACATAATCAATGCAATGCAACAATTATGATGCATGATAATGTCATGGCAATATGCTGTTGATTTGAGCTAATGCAGCTAGCAATGATTTAGATGGAGTTGGTTTGAACGCAAGATTCAAATTCAAACTCCATATGTGATGGTTTAAATGCCCTTATATGATTTGTTCTAAACAGCAGCTATAAGTTGTTCTAACATGCATGAAAATGGTACAGATGGATAGATTGGATTTTTCTGATCATTTTTCATATATAACTTATTTCCATTGGAGTTAGGTTGAATTTCTATGAATTTTAGAAGTTTTGGATATATTCTGGAATTTCCTGAATTAAAATAAATCCAGAAATGTATTATCACACAAGATTGCGTCACTATGACGCCGCCGGTCAAATGCGGCGGTCCAGGTCAAACCCGACGTGTGGGGTCCACACGCCGCTGACACAACTAGTTAATCAAGGTTATTGCTAATCTAGTTAAAAGATTAGGGCTCGGCCCACCGCTGTCATAGGTGGGGGGTTAGTGCTAACTAACTCCCGGCCGGTGGGTCCACTGCCAGCCGGGCGAGGTCGTCACCGGCGACCACGGGACACGGCGGTGTCCGGGTTACAGGCCACGGGGGCGGCGGCTAAGGGCACCGGGGCATAGCCCGGGCTCTCGCGCATCCAGGGGAGGCGACGGGAGGACGCGGGATGGCCGGAAACGACGACGGCGGCGAGCGAGGCGGCGGCCGGAGCTACGGCTTCGGGCGGGATGGCGTTGTGGTGCTCGGTGAAGCAGGCTAGGCGCACGGTTGGGTCTACGGGGGCTGCAGGACCCCAACGCCGTGCTTGGGCGTGGCTTAAATGGGCCCTGCCCACGACGGCGCCATGGACGACGGCGGGAAGCTCTCGGGTCACGTGATAAACGACGGCTATCCGCGCAATCGACGCGGGGAGGAGGGGGATTCGGGCCAGAGGCTCACCGCAGAGCTGCAGGGACGGTTAGCGGGCTCGGGGACGGTCGGCAGGCGACAAATCGATGGCGGCTCCCTCCGATGGCCGACGTTGAAGACGAAGTCGATGGCGGCGAAACAGCGTGGCCCGGGCTCGCCTGGCTTGGTGGAAGGAGAGAGGACGTCGAGGCGCTTCTCTTGGTCACGCTAGCTTGACTAGGGAGGGCCAGTGGCCGCGGTGGCAGTGGATGACGGCGGCGACGGCGTGTTCGGGCGTGCGTGAGAGAGCGAGACAGAGGAGGGGAACGAGGGCGAGGAAGGGAGCGAGGGGTTCCAGGGGGTTGCGTGGCGCTGCGGGAGGCGTCCAGAGCGTGGGAGCGGCAAGGAGGTGGCGCGGGCGGCGCCGGGCACGACTGCATCCGATCAAGGGAGGAAGAAGACCTCCTGCCTCGGTGGGTGGGGGGCGATGGGCTGCCGTGAGCGCCTGTAAGTGGTTGGGCTTCTCTCTCTCTCCCTTTTCTAATATATTCTGTTTTCTATTTTCTGTAATTTGTTTTGATTTAGTTTTAATACCAAAACATTTCATAAAATCCTGAGAACAGTTATGGGTGCTTTCTGAATTAATTCAGGGACCCTTAACAATTTCCAACATTTTTGGAGCATCTAATATATATATATATATATATATATATAGCATTTAAAGGCCCCAATTCAAATACAATATGAGTTAATTTAAAAATCCAGAGTGGCCTAAAAATAAGTGCATTATTTTTGGCAGAGGTTTTGACCTTCATCAAAAATAATGAATTTTTCTAAAGGGCATTCTGGGTTCATTGAAGATATTTTTATTTTGATCCTAAATGCATTTCATTTAGTGCTAGGGTTTGTCATCCCCATTTCAAATTTCATGAAAATTAAACATGATGCATGGATGCAATGCCACTAGCTACAAGCAAGCTCTAGGGCTGTGACAGGGTGTACCAAACGTCACGACGTAACTGGGTGACTATAAAGGTGCACTACAGGTATCTCCGAAAGTGTCTGTTGGGTTGACACGGATCGAGACTGGGATTTGTCACTCCGTACTACGGAGAGGTATCACTGGGCCCACTCGGTAGTGCATCATCATAATGAGCTCAAAGTGACCAAGTGTCTGGTCGCGGGATCATGCATTACGGTATGAGTAAAGTGACTTGCCGGTAACGAGATTGAACGAGGTATTGGGATACCGACGATCGAATCTCGGGCAAGTAACATACCGATTGACAAAGGGAATTGTATACGGGGTTGCTTGAATCCTCGACATCGTGGTTCATCCGATGAGATCATCGAGGAGCATGTGGGAGCCAACATGGGTATCCAGATCCCGCTGTTGGTTATTGACCGAGAGCCGTCTCGGTCATGTCTGCATGTCTCCCGAACCCGTAGGGTCTACACACTTAAGGTTCGGTGACGCTAGGGTTGTATGAATATGAGTATGCAGCAAACCGAATGTTGTTTGGAGTCCCGGATGAGATCCCGGACCTCACGAGGAGTTCCAGAATGGTCCGGAGGTAAAGAATTATATATAGGAAGTGCTATTTCGGCCATCGGGAGAATTTCGGGGGTTACCGGTATTGTACTGGGACCACCTAAGGGTCCCGGGTCCACCGGGTGGGGCCACCTGTCTCGAGGGCCCCGTGGGCTGAAGTGGGAGGAACCAGCCTGTTGGGCTGGTGCGCCCACTTGGGCCCCCTGCCTAGGGTTGGAAACCCTAGGGTGGGGCGCCCACTTGCCTTGGGGCAAGCCTCCCCCCTTGGCCGCGCCCCCATCTAGATGGGTTCTAGAGGGGCCGCGCCCCTGGGGCCTATATAAAGGGGAGGAGGGAGGCAGCCGCACTGCATCTTGGCGCCCCTTTCCCCTGCTACACCTCTCCTCTCGCAGGCTCAGTGAAGCCCTGCTGCGGTGATCGTTGCATCCACCACCACGCCGTCAGGCCTGGATCTTCATCAACCTCTCCTTCCCCTTGCTGGATCAAGATGGAGGAGACGCCATGCTGACCGTGACGTGTGTTGAACGTGGAGGTGCCGTCCGCTCGCCCTAGGATCTCCGGTGATTTGGATCACGACGAGAACGACTCCTCAACCCCGCTTCTCTTGAACGCTTCAAGACGCGATCTACAAAGGGTATGTAGATGTATCTCTCACTGCTGCTAGATGAACTCATAGATGGATCTTGGTGAACGTAGGAAATTTTTTATTTTATGCAACGTTCCCCAACAACATGTGGATCCAAATCAGCCCCTTATGAAGCAACGCATAAACTAGGGTTTAAGCTTCTGTCACTCTAGTAACCCATCATCTACTTATTACTTCCCAATGACTTCCCCTAGGCCCAAATAATGGTGAAGTGTCATGTAGTCGACGTTCACATAACACCACTAGAGCAAAGACAACATACATCTCATCAAAATATCGAACGAATACCAAATTCACATGACTACTTATAGCAAGACTTCTCCCATGTCCTCAGGAACAAATGTAACTACTCACAAATCATATTCATGTTCATAATCAGAGGGGTATTAATATGCATAAAGGGTCTGAACATATGATCTTCCACCAAATAAACCAACTAGCATCAACTATAGGGAGTAATCAACACTACTAGCAACCCACAGGTACCCATCTGAGGTTTTGAGACAAAGATCGGATACAAGAGATGAACTAGGGTTTGAGAGGAGATGGTGCTGGTGAAGATGTTGTTGGAGATTGACCCCCTCCCGATGAGAGGATCAATGCTGATGACGATGGTGACGATTTCACACTCCCGGAGGGATGTTTCCCCGGCAGAACAACTCCGAGGGAGCCCTAGATTGGTTCAGCCCAGGTTCCGCCTCGAGACGGCGACGCTTCGTCCTGAAAGCTTCCTTCTGATTTTTTCCAGGGTGAAAGGCTTCATATAGCAAAAGATGGGCACCGGAGGCCTGCCAGGGGGCCCATGAGGCAGGGGGCGCGCCTAGGGGGATAGGGCGCGCCCCCACCCTCGTGGAAAGGGTGTGGCCCCCCTTTGGCGCTTTCTTCGCCCAATATTTTTTATACATTCCAAAACTGACTTCCGTGGAGTTTTAGGTCTTTTGGAGTTGTGCAGAATAGGTCTCTAATATTTGCTCCTTTTCCAGCCCAGAATTCCAGTTGTCGGCATTCTCCCTCTTCATGTAAACCTTGTAAAATAAGAGAGAAAAGGCATAAGTATTGTGATATAATGTGTAATAACAGCCCATAATGCAATAAATATCGATATAAAAGCATGATGCAAAATGGATGTATCAGGGGGCGCCCGAGGGGGCCGCAGCGGCAGGGCCGCCCGAGGGGGCCGCAACGGCGGGGGCGCCCGAGGGGGCAGCCACACCTGAAGCGCCGCGGGAGGGGGCGACTGATGTTGGAAGCATAGGCAAGGCCGGGCTCAGCGGCTCAGCGAGTGGTGCGGCTCGCCGTAGGTGGTGGCTGGGGTGAGCCGCGGTACCTGCTGAAACGGGAACACCAGCTCATCAAAGTACATGTGTCGTGATGTATAGACGCGGCAGGACACTGGATCATAGCACCAGTAACCTTTGGTGTTGGGAGGATAACCGAGAAAAATGCATGGAACCGACCGGAGAGCGAGTTTGTGAGGGATGGTGGACGCGGTGTGTCATGGGAAACCACGGCCACCTATGGGACCAAGGGCCCCTTGCTGGTTCGGCACGGGGGATGTCGTGTTGCACAAAGAGAAGAAGGACATGGGACAGCGTGGCAACGATCACACATGCAATTTTACCCAGGTTCGGGCCGCCGTGAGGCGTAAAACCCTACTCCTGCTTTGGTGGATTGATGGTGGAAGAATGGTGGTGAGGCACAGTACACTGCCCGGCAGGGGTTTCCTCAGGGCAACAATGGATACGCGTGTATGGGTGTGTGTGTTGTCCAACTTTCCAACCCTTTCTACGGTTGCCATGGGCCTCCTTTTATAGATTAAGGGGTCACCACAATGGCAAAACAACCATTATGCACTGATAAGATAGCAAACAGTGCTATCATACCTAACTCTGCTGGTTGACAGGGTGCATTAAATGCATCGCTTAATGTCACGTCATTGGTTGCCTGGCAAGCCTTGCCGGGCTGTCTCACCAGTTCCACGCGTGCTCGCTTGACACATCACAGGACGGGTGTCATCTATAGGCACTTCCTGTTGAAAGAGGCTGCCATGTGGCAAATGGCTGCCACTTAGTCACTTTGCGGCTTGACACCGCACTGATCGACGAAGTGGGTCGTGGCGGAGTGGTTGGGTGAGGTGATTTCGCCACCGTGAGTCCCGGCAGGCCCTACCGGGATGTCTTGGATGTTCTCTTCCAATGGCGACCCTGCCCTTGCCGAGCTCGCCTGGCCGATAAGGGAGGCTTTTCTCCTGGTGGCATCTTGCTTCTCTGGCTTGATCTTGGTCTCCTTGATCAGCATGTTGGTCCTTAGAAGCTCTTGGTTTCTTGTATCTTGGCACGGCCTAGTGCTGTAATCTTCTTCCTGTGCCTGTGCACCGTCTGGGCAACAGACCCAGGGTTTGTTGCACCGACAGAAGACCTCGGGCCTGCCCTGTCCGCGCTGCCGAGCGTCGTCAGGGTAGGCCCTAATAAGTGCACAGGCAGGAGTCTTCTTTGCTTCTTCATTAGCCTTGATTCTAGGCCGGTTTCTGGTTTCCCCGTGCATCCTGTAAAGCCAATGGTGGTGGGGCCGCCCTTGTAATGGCCCGTGAATGACTTTGGCATAGAGGAATGGAGAAACAAAGTGATGTGACGAGTGTACAACCTCTTTGGCATAATGGAAGAATAGAGGAATGGAGAAACAAAGTGATGCGACGAGTGTACAACCTCTTTGGCATAGCCTTGTGGACCTCAACATCATTGGGTTGGACGTGGAGGATGGCGATGATGCTGGTGTGACTGTCGGAGGCGGGGAAGAAGATCCGAGGCCTCTGGAAATGGCGCCGAGGGTATTGCTCCGCTGTGATGGACGGTTCCGTTGTTGGAGCAGCTCCACTAAGGTGTACGGCGACGAGGCTGAAGCATGACAAGACAAACAACGTTAATCTGAAGTGGGACCCTAATATCATCTGCAATAGATGATGTAAAATACATCACCAAAAAGTGCTAGATGTAAAACGCATCAACCGCACCACGACCGCTCCGACAGATGCTGTAAGTACTGTTCACTCTGAACTTAACTGAAGAAAATGAACTTCACAGTCGAAACTGAATTTTATTGTCGAAACTGATTGAACTAGTAACAGATCATTGCAATAGATGTTAGGGCGTTTGAGCACTAGTAGTAGAGAAGCAGTGATCTAAATCAGCAGACGCTCGAGCAGGGAACGCACTAGCAGAGAGAAAGTCGTGCAGTAGCACCGTGAGCGAGTGCTAAAGCAGCAACTCCTGTAGCTGCCAGAGGTCGTGTAGCAGCAGCACCAACACAAGCAAGAGCAAGAGCAGAGCAGCAGCACGAACGAAAGCAGGAGCAGTGCAGGAGCGCGACCGACAACAAGAACAGAGCTGCAGCGCGAGCGAGAGCCGGAGCAGCTGCAGCTAGTGCCGTTGTGGAAGTCGCCGCCGAGGAAGCAATGACATGGGGGAGAGACACCGTGGATGATGTGGCCAGCGACGACACCGTCGATGGAGACGCCATGTCTGCTCGGTATCGAGCACTGGCAGCCCCGTGAGATCGAATAAAAGATAAAATGCAGCGGTGAGTGCAGAACCTCCTTGGTGGCACCGAGTTGGCCTCTGCTTCATCGGAGGAATTGGTGAGGGTGCTGCGGTTCCGGTGGGGCAGGTCAAGACGGTGCTGTGGGGATTGAGGTGGCACGATAGACGAGGCGAACGTCGGGGCAGCTTCTTGGAGGTGGAGGACGGGGCGGCTGATCCGGCGGGATGACGAGATTGACAATGGATCCTCATCCGGTGCGGTGGATGAGGGATGGCGAGCTGTTGCGGTGGACGACGTAGTCGGGGAAGAGTCTCCGGCTGGGTGGCTGTCAGGAGGCCGACGGAGGAGCGTGGGGTTTCGCGGGTTTTGGCGGCCTTGGTGTACGAATGGGGGCGAAGGGGGAGGGGGGAACCAATCTTAGGGACGCGCTTGTCCGAAATGTAGGGTAAGTTACCAGCGTACCCCCACCGGTTTTGACACCGCGACGTGGAGCTTCATACGTATAATTTTCGGCTGAATTGGGACAAGTTTTGGTATAAGCCTCTTGCAAAACCGGAGATTCTCTCAACAAGCTTCGTGGTTCCGAGAGGGAACGTGTCACCTTTGTGTGCGAAACGATATACGCTGCCTCCCACCTGATTTTATTTACAGAGGCAACATAGAACTATATGAGTGCCCTGTTAAATTTGGAATTATTTTGGGTTCATTTGTCCTTTTTATACATTAATTGAGTGTCTGGACTTTTAATGTGCATAATCTAAATATGAATTGCATGCACATGCTCCGGTGCACCAAAGTGGGTTTAAAAATCACATGTGTGTCCTTGGTTGAATTTCTAGGTCCC
Source organism: Aegilops longissima (assembly GCA_021605205.1). Taxonomy (NCBI): domain Eukaryota; kingdom Viridiplantae; phylum Streptophyta; class Magnoliopsida; order Poales; family Poaceae; genus Aegilops; species Aegilops longissima. Next base: position 498,895,055 of record CM038677.1, on the reverse strand, counting down.
ATGGAAGAAATGAGAATGAAATTCAAACATCTGGGCGTCATGACTCTGCCGAGAACATTGAGAAACTTAGATTTTAAATTCATGTAAATCCAAAACTCGGCTGGAAATCATGAAACTTGGCATGGTGTCATGTCCTGGCACTAACATGTTGTGGTAAAAAAATTGGGCCGATTTGGAAGCTCGTGGTTCTAAGAGGGAACGTGCCACCTTTGAGTGTGAAACGATATAGGCTGCCCCCCCCTTGAGTTTCTTAACAAAGGCAACATAGAATTACATTAGTGCCCTGTTAAAATTTGGAATTATTCCAGGTTCGTTTGTTGTTTTTTATACATTAATTGAGTTTCTGGTCATTTAATGTGCATAAGTCAAATTTGAACTACAAGCACATGCTCTCGTGCACCAAAGTTGGTTGAAAAATCACATTTGTGTCCTCGGGTGAATTTCTAGGTCCCATGCAAGAAATGAGAATAAAATTAAAACATCTGGGCATCGTGGCTCGGCCGAGAACATTGAGAAACTTGGTTTTAAAATTCTTGTAAATCCAAAACATGTCTGAAAATCATGAAACTTGGCATGGATGTCATGTCATGGTACTACCATGTTGTGGTAAAAAAATGGCTGAATAGGAACAGATTTCGGTATAAGCTTCTTGCAAACCGAAGCTTCTCTCAAGAAGGCTCGTGGTTCTGAGAGGGAACGTGCCACCTTTGAGTGCGAAACGATATACGTTGTCCCCCTTGAGTTTATTTACAAAGGCAACATAGAACTACATGAGTGCCCTATTAAATTTTGGAATTATTCCGGCTTCGTTTGGCCTTATTTACACATTAATTGAGTTTTTGGTCATTTAATGTGCATAATTCAAATTTGAACTACAAGCACATGCTCCCGTGCACCAAAGTTGGTTGAAAAATCACATTTGTGTCCTCGGGTGAATTTCTAATCCCTCCTTCCATCTATATAGGTCCTAATGCGTTTTTCGAGGCTAACTTTGACCAAACGTTAGAGCAATAATATATGACATGCAACTTACACAAAGCATACCTTCAAATTTGTATGTCAAAGGAGCTTCCAATAATATAATTTTCATTATACATCTCATGTGCTATTAATCTTGTCAATAGTCAAAGGTTGTCTTGAAAAACACATTAGGCCCTATATAGATGGAAGGAGGGAGTAGGTCCCATGCAAAAAATGAGAATAAGATTCAAACATTTGGGCATCGTGGCTCGGTCGAGAACATTGAGAAACTTGGTTTTAAAATCATGAAACTTGGCATGGTGTCATGTCATGGTAGTACCATGCCGTGGTAAAAAAAATTGGCCGAATAGGAACAAATTTTGGTATAAGCTTCTTACAAATTGGAGCTTCTCTCAAGAAGGCTCGTGGTTCTGGGAGGGAACGTGTCACCTTTGTGTGCATAATTCAAATTTGAAATACAAGCACATGTTCCAGTGCACCAAAGTTGCTTGAAAAATCACATGTGTGTCCTCGGGTAAATTTCTAGGTTCCATGCAAGAAATGGGAATGAAATTCAAAATTTTGGGCGTCGTGGCTGGGTTGGAAACATTGAGAAACTTAGTTTTTTAATTCCTGTAAATCCATAACACGCATGAAAATAATGAAACTTGGCTTGGTGCCATGACATGGCACCAACATGTTGTGGTAAATTTGCAGTCCGATTTGCAAAGGCGCACACATTAACAATCAACAAAGTCATTTTGGAACAAGTGCTGTCACGTTACAATCGGAAATACAAGTATTATTGAAACCGTGGGTGTTCTACTTACTAGTACCATTTACGTGCATACACGCGTCCCATTTTTATTAGCTAGGAGGCGCCTGCAGGGTAGCTATTTGAGTACGAGAGGCGTCGATCAGACCCCTGCACGTGCTTATCGGGAGGAGAGCCCTTTGACCTCCATCTGCCGTCCACCTCTCTCCCAAGGTCTCCATTAATGGCACTCGAGGCTCTGTTTAATGGCGTGGCTATGTCTCACTCGACTGAGATTTAAGAGAGAAAAAAGAAAATCTGAAAGCACGGATCTTGATGTAAGATCCGATGGACCTATATAGCATCTACTGCGACTTATAGCAAGACTGATGAATATATAAGGACGATTAAATTTTTTTTGATAAAAGAAGGGCTTGCCCCTTCCGATTTTCATTACTGAAAACCACCACAATTCACAAGAAGTTCAGCACAACTCCAGCCTAACACGAAGGACTAAAAGCTACCAAATTGAAATCGCAACATCCCAAGAGGCCAACAAAGGCCAAACATCCGCGCTAGAACCCAACATTTCACAACCGACGACACAATCCACATCCTAAACCGATTATTACATCAAAATAAACCAGGAAACTGAAGGAAGCCCAGCAGCAACTAGAAGAACAGCAACGCCAGGGTCGACACAACAAGAGTATTCTTCATTCCAGCCTCGCAACATTGATCTTCCACAGAAAGATAAGGACGATTAATTGTCTTACATAATTAGAAAGATAATTAAAAAAGCCACATGCGGCTACACCCAAAATACACAAGGGCAAAAGAAGAAGGAAGACAAGGATCTGGCTCGCTGATCTCTACTTTCTTGATGCGTTGCTGCAGGCCACGGGAACTAGTCTCCGCGGCGAGCAACGATGAGCTCTTTCGTGTCCTCAAGACGCTGCTTGAGAACACCCACGGATTCCTCCACCAGCCTTTGGCGCTCGTTGCAGAACATGTCATTCTCGTCCATAAGTTTCTTGACGATGACGCCGGTCCTCTTCAACAAGGCAATGGTCTCCTCCTGCTGGTTTGCACTTCGGACGATCTTCTCCCTCAGCAGGTCACGCTCATCCCGGAGCCTCTCATTACCCTCCCTTAGTTGTCAAGTGACGCTAGTAGCCTGTTCAAACGAGGCTTTCACGTCGTCCTGCAACCTCGCCCAGCCGGAGATCTGATCCATCTGGCTATGGACGATTGCATGCATGCGCCTGTAACAGTCGTCGCCTGCCAGCGAGAAATTTTCCCAGGCCGCCGCGACGCGGCGGGACATCTCTGCTACATTCGTGGCGCGGCGGGACATCTCTGCTGCTTCCGCGGCGTGGCCGGACCAGTCTGCTGCATCGACGGTGCGGCGGGACCTCCGTGCTACTTCAGCGGCGCGGCGGGACCTCTGTGCTGCTACTTCCGTGCGGCGGGACATGTCGGCTGCTCTCGCAGCGAGGTGGGACATCTCTCGTGCTTCCGCTTCCATGCTCGCCTCTCCCTGGTGGCAATCTCTCGACCCAGAACTCACGCTGGCCATGGCAGACGCAAGGGAAGGATGCTGAATGACTTGTTTGTTTTTGTGGATGAGGAGTTGAGGAGGAATGTGCAGTCATCTTGGCATACTAGTATTTATAACCGAGTACTAATACGCTCCTAAGTGGGAAACCGTTTTGGTTGTGATCGGTGTGAACAGGTTTGGAATTCAATATAGCGTGGTACTAATACGCTCCTAAGTGGGAAACCGTTTAGGTTGTGATCGGTGTGAACAGGTTTGCAATTCAATATAGTGTGGAGTAATTTGGAATGTGACGAGACGCAAGCTACTTTATGCATGCATGCATTGCAATTAATGCATTGATAAACATACTTTTTTGAGAAAAACAAGAGCATTAATTAGGTGCTTTTGCAAACTACAAAAAATATTCCACCACTCACCATCTTGGTTGGTGAGATTTTTGAATTAAGCCCTATAAACCGGAAAGGAGGGAGTACTGCTGTGTACGTGCAATAACTGGCACCGTCGTATACATATCTTACGGTGAATGGGGCGTTCGACAGGAATAGCCGCGTGGCGAGCTCTAGGCTAGTCCTTTTTTCAGACGCATTAAAACTATCTCTCGGGACTTCTCGCACGCACCATCGTGCCACCCACAAAAACTTGTACTCTGACTTTAGTAGTATGTTATACAGGAAGAGAAGAGGTGCACGCACGCACTCGTCCTCTCACACACGCATCTGTTTTTTCTCGAAAAGGAGGATGATGACCCCCGGCCTCTGCATATGGGAGTCACACACGCATCTATAGCTACGAATTGTAGTGTTCTCAACCATCCGATTGGCTCTATCATGGATGTACCTATATACTAAAACATGTCTAGATACATCTATATTTTGACAAATGGAAGGCATGTATTGTGGAACAGAGGGAGTACTTGTCATCAAAATGGATAAAAAGGGACGTATCTAGAACTAAAATACGTCTACATACATATCCTTTTATCCATTTTGATGACAAGTAGTACTTCTTATCCAAAAGAACTTTATTTCCAACAGACACTAATATATCCGTTCGACTGTTGGAAATTACTGATCTGATGTCGAAGTAATTGCTGCATTGCCACCAAAAACCACCATTTCTTAAGCTAAAGTAGACCAAGGTAATCCCTATATTAGCATATTACTAAGATAAACAACAGGCACTGTAGAAACATTTAGGACGTGAGATTGTCAATCTGAATGTGGAGGGACACAAGCTTAGCCCCGGCCAGCTTGGGCGGAACTGTCAAGAAGGTCAGCTCCTGCACGTCGACGTCACCGGGATCCTTGCTGCTTGTCACCTCCATTTCCACCTTGACGCCGTTGGTCATGCCTTTGGGCTCCCCCGGCGGGCAGTTCGCCCACAGCTTGGCCAAGTAGTGCGGCAGTGGGGACGCCCCCGCTCTGATGCAGATGACCGACACGGTGATAGGCGCGCCGATGTCGAGCACACCGCCGACCAGGAAAAACGCGCGGCGGTCCTCCTCCACGAACAGCAAGAGCCGTGGCTCCGACAGTGGCACTTGTAGCTGGAGCACCTTGTCGTACTAGATCCTATGCACGGGCATGGGATGCGCGGTGCTGATGTGGTGGTAGAGCGCCGGCGGCGGGCCTTGGTAGCCGCAGACGGGCACGGGGCATTTGCAGGGCGCGAGCGGACACACGCTCTGGTGATCGGTGAGCTTGTGGTAAGTGACGTAGATCCCATAGCCTTCGTGCGGGCACTCCACCCTCACCGACGAAAGGACGGAGTCCTCCGCCGTGTTCCGCACGTTTTGAAGCCACCGCCGCGCTCGCACTTCTGGCACTGCCGCTGGTTCTCGGGGCGCTCGACGCGACAGTCTGCGCAGGCCAGGTGCCCTCCCTTGCACTTCAGAAATCAATCGAACAGCACATCAATCAAGAAACCTGCACCTTGCTCAATCAGCCGAATGAACGAGGTGTATTCAAACCTCATACACTGGAGGCATCAATGGGCGGAGGCACAAGGGGCAGTGGAGCACGGTGAGGTCCATCGAGACCTTAGAGAGCTCCATCATCGGGTCCGGTTCAGTCTGCATGATCTCGCCCTCCTCGTGCACAACCATCTCTCGACTTGGTCCAGGGTATTACAAAGCTTTACCGTCACATATTTTATAGTACTACTTCAAGGTGCATTAAATCCACACATGCAAGTATCAAAAGAAGAGTCACATCATGCATGCATGCGTTGTAATTAAGGCATCGGTAAACGTAAATTATTGAAATACTCCCTCCTTTCCGGTTATAGGGCTTATCTCAAAATTTCAGTTTTTCCATTTTATAAGGCTCAATTTGGTTGTTCCCCATCACATGTTCAGATTCCAAGGTGCATTAAATCATTGCATGCAAGTATTAAGAGAAAATTGACCAATGCATGTAATTTATGCATGCATGCATTGCAATTAATGCATTGATAAACATACTTTTTTGAGAAAAACAAGACCACTAATTGGGTGCTTTTGCAAACTACAAAAAATATTCCACCACTCACCATACCTTGGTTGGTGATATTTTTGAATTGAGCCTTATAAATCGGAAAGGAGGGAGTATATCGAGTGTAGTGCTTTGATGTGTCGCGTCAACTTGTACATCAACGAGAAGTTTGATTATCCTCTCCCTCACAGACTTAACTGCACCTGCCTTTGGCTGTATGACAGGTTGGCCACACACCTGTCGGGTCCACCTGTCATACACGCAAAGGCAGGAGCGTCCCTCCCTCGCCCATGAGCGTGGTGGCTGGCAAGACTAGGAGAAGCTTTCGCTACACGCTCTCCCTCCCGCACGCGGTGGACATGCAGCAGTTCAATCGGTGTCAGATGGCTAGAAGCGTACTGTAGTACTCCTCCAGTGCAGTAGTACTCCATCATTGTTCGACTTCCCAAAGAGGCGAAGAGCCAAGCGCAGCCCGGACGCTCGTGTGGCAGTTTCATGTGTAGAGTAGTCTAGGATAGCGTGTACCGTGCCTGTAAGCTTAAAATCGTTGGGGTTGGCTCCATGCTATGTGGCCGTCTTGAAGTTTTTCTTTAAATTAAAATAGTCTTCTGGCCCTACCTGTCACCCTGGTGATTGTAGTTTCCACGCTCATCTGGTCAAGACAGGAATATATATTTTAATTTGTTTTTTTGAAAAGGGGGGACTCCCCGGCCTCTGCATCAGAACTATGCATACGGCCACATATATTTTAATTTGTGGTGGGTAAATGTTAGAGGTTGCAGCAAATATATTGTACACTGCGGGTCTTTTAGCCAAGTTTAGAGGCAAGCATGTGGGGCTAGTGCTATGATGTGTCGCGTAAACTCGTACAACGAGGAGAAGCTTGATTTTACTAGACGCCTTCTCCCTCGCCCATACGCGCGGTTGCTCACAAACGAGGACAGGCTTTTGCTTAGTAGTACTTCTACAACAAGCTATCCGTCCCGCTCGTGGTGGACGGACATGCAACAGTGGATTCGACACTGTGGAAGCAGTAGTAGTAACATCATTGTTCGTCTTCTCGAAGAGGCGAAGAGCCAAGCACAAACCGAACGTTGCAGTTGTGAACATTGGAGCACGCATATAGCCAGGCTCTTGCATGAGACAAAATTGCTATGTGAGCCCACTATTGCACTAGTACGTAAAACTACTTGCTAGTATAGCCCTGTAAACCAGAAAGGAGTATTTGCCCTTCTAGAGATTTCAAAAAGTAACTAGACTACACTGAGACGGAGTACATATGGAGCAAAATGAGTGAATCTGCACTGTAAATAAATACGTACTAGTTCTATCGTTTTCCTCTCCAAGGTGCACAATATTGAGTATACTAACTAGTCTATTTTTGACACGCATTTACGTTTTTTTGACACAGTATAGACGCAAGCGCTCATATACACGCGCATACACTCACCCCTATGAACGCACACACGCACGACACTATCATCTTGAAATTTACGAAGTCACCATAGGCACCTCGTCGTCGACGGGTCCATAGGTGCTTGAATGCCAAGGAGGAAGAGGGTAGCAGTTCCCGAGACGTTGAACGGTCAATGATGCATCCTCAATTACATGCAGAGGGAATTAATTGGAGAAGCGGAAAAGAGCCAGCACGATGTGAATGCAACAGAGTTTGGACTCTCATATAATAAAGCCGCCCCACCACTCTGATCCATCTACTCCCAAGTCTCTGCGCAACACTGCTCACTCCAATCCAAGACCAAGTGAACAGAAGCCACAAGCACCTATGGAGGCGATGGACGCGAGCGGCAATCGGCTTTGCCAAATCATCCAAGGCGCCGGCCTGCGGCCCCACACCGCGCAGCGTTTCCATACGGTGATGGCGACCGTAGGCATCGTAGCCCTCGCCGACGCCGGCTTCGCCTCTCGCATGGACGACATGATGGTCAACTCCATCCGTAAGTTCACCACCGTCAAGAAGCGCGTGGACGACCTTGCCGTACTGCTCCAGCCCGCGCGCCCAGGCTCCTCATTGCCTGCCACCCTCATCGGCCTACATGGTGACGAACTCTTTCAAGCCCTGGTGGCCCTGCAGGTGCCAGAGATCGCAACGAAGAATGTGCACCTCGAGGCCGCGTTCGCCGCGCAGCGCCTCACCATGCAAGAAACCGTCGACCTGCACATCCACGTCTACGAGGAAATCGTCTACATAGGCCACTACAAGGCAAGCGAGGACAGAAAGACGTTGGCCTTCTTCCAGCGGCTGGAATCTTTGGACGCCATTGTTCAGAAGCACGTCGACCTGGCCACGAAAGCCGCTGCTACTTAGGCGCCGTTCGGTGGGCCAGCGCCCTGAGTCGAGGAGGTGGACGTCGTCGATGGATGCATCTCTTCTTCTTGCCTCCTGTAACCAGGACTGCATCGCCTCGTGGCCTTAATGTTTTATTAGTATAGTACTCCCTCCGTTCCCAAATATAAGTCTTTCTAAAGATTCTAGCAAGTGACTACTACATACGGAGCAAAATGAGTGAATCTACACTCTAAACTATGTCTACATACATCTGTATGATGTATTCCACTTGAACTTGTATCTAAAAAGGCTTATATTTATGAACGGAGGGAGTATATGGCATTTTTATTCCAGTCGTAACGCTTTCACCGTGAGGTGGGGCGTGAGTTGAGCAAACCCACCCGCCCACCCAAGCGCCGGCCGAGTTTAGAATTAGAAGAGAGAAACGAGGGAGGAGAGCTAGCTGTAGCACGGACACTGTTGTCAGATGGGACTCGTGTTTATATAATAGGAGTACTGAGCACTCGTGCCTCTTTTTTTTTTTGAGGGAAAAATTAGTCGTATGTCTAGTACCACTAGTTGGGCGGGTGCGACCTATAGCTGTCATCACTTTAGGTCTCCTTTTCGAACCGCGGCTACGCTTCACAGTACATATTTTTTCACGCATTTATCCTCCTATATGTACTCCTAGGCTATTTCCACGTGCTCCCATTCGCCGACATGTGGGACATAGAGCATCTGGGTCGTAGTGCATGCACGACTCAGAGCATATGCCGGGGTACTTTACATTTCAGACCTCACGAATTACATGCAAACCCCCCGCAGAAGAATAAATAAATGAATGAATTACTACATGAAACCGGATTATTTTCATGGAAAACCGGAGCACGTTCATTAAAATTTGGACATGAGACGTTTATAAAAAATGACCGGACCTAAACTAGTCTAAGGGCCTCTTTGATTTTTCCCGCAAAAAAGGGCCTCTTTGATTCGCAGGATACTGAAAACACAGGAATGGGGAAAGTATGATGGCGATGAACCGAGACGAGAAGAACTCTAACTCAGTTAGAGGTTAGAGTTAGATTCTAACCCTGAACTAACTCTAAACCAAAGAGGTGTATGGATGGTAGGGTTAGATTGACAATAAATGCTCTATCTCAATCATTTGACTACTTTGGACCCTATTTTTAGTCAGACTAAAATAAGTCCCTTGGATCCAAGCACCCTCTTGGTGTGGCCGGCTCTTCTGTGGCCTCCTCCCGCTCACAATTGACATAAATGAACCATCTATACAAATCAAGCATGCAAAACATGATAATTTTTACTTTGTCCATACAAATGAGATATTCCACTTAAACATACAAGTCATCAATCAAGCTTCACAAAATAAGAAAACACTTCATGAAACAAAGAATGAGCTAACTCATCACGGAAGTCATTCACGATAGGGAGGGAGCCCGAGCCCTCACGCACCGAGGAGGAGCTCGCCATCGTCCGCTCTGAGGAAGGCTCAGAGAGCCCAAGCCCCGAACCCCTCGACGCCTGCCCTTGCGAGTTGAGGTCGACACCGCATGGGTAGTAGGGCCGCTTGCCGCCGATCGGGAACTTAATCTTTGGGCCTCTAGAAATAATGCAAGCTCAGTAACTAAAATACCTAGAAAGGTGAACTGAATCTTTGGGCCTCTAGAAATAATGCAAGCCTGAAACTGAAATACCTAGAAAGGTGATCTGAATCTTTGGGCCTCTAGAAATAATGCAAGCTCGAAACTGAAATACCTAGAAAGGTGAACTGAATCTTTGGGCCTCTAGAAATAATGCAAGCCTGAAACTGAAATACCTAGAAAGGTGAACTGAATCTTTGGGCCTCTAGAAATAATGCAAGCCTGAAACTGAAATACCTAGAAAGGTGAACTGAATCTTTGGGCCTCTAGAAATAATGCAAGCCTGAAATTGAAATACCTAGAAAGGTGAACTGAATCTTTGGGCCTCTACAAATAATGCAAGCCTGAAATTGAAATACCTAGAAAGGTGACCTGAATCTTTGGGCCTCTAGAAAGATTTATTACCTCCTCAAGCAGCATCAAACAATTCCATGCGTGCACCACAAATCTATAGCAAGTTTGATCAGGATCTACTTTTCCAAATCAGAATTAGCGCTAGAGCAAGCAAGATCAATGATATGGCCGTGAGACAGTGAAGGAACGAACAAACTCACCCCTCTCGCGACCTCCCTGGTAGATGCGTCGCCGCCGCGCACGACAGAGGGAGAAAAATGACTGGTGAAGGGGGAGCGGGGCGACCTTCGAAGGCCGGAGGGAGAGGGCGGCCGGAGTAGGGCGGCGGAGGCCGGAAGGAGAGGGCGGCCGAGGAGAGAGAGGGAGGCGCTTGGGCGGCGGCCCTATGGGGAATAGAGAGGAGTCGTGCGAGGGGGGGGATCGATGGTGCGGGCAGGTGAGATTTTTTTAGTTCTCTTTTAGTGGGCCCGAGGATAACTAACCCAATTAGAACCTCTCCACGGGCTAGTTTTTTAGCTGGGTTAGAGCAAACTAGCTCAAACTAACCCCTCTTGTTTCGATAATTTGAGGCTATTTCAACCCAAACTAGCTCTAACAGGGGATCCAAACAAAGAGGAGTGTTCTTGTACATGCTACAAGTGGACCGTAGCACATTGTTTTTTATGGCCATATCACCACATTGTTTTCTACTGCTGGTTCACTGGGCTATCGTGGTTCGCACTGCTGGTTGGGCTGCCGTGGTTCGCACTCCTCCGACCTGAGTAGTACTCCCTCCGTTCCTAAATATAAGTCTCCGTAGATATTTCACTGTGGACCACATACGGATGTATATAGATGCATTTCATGTGTAGATTCACTCATTTTTCTCCGTATTTGGTCCATAGTGAAATCTCTCCAAAGACTTCTATATTTAGGAACAGAGGGAGTAGTATAGTACTAGTATATACCGCATCATTCTTTGCTCCTTCTTACTACTCCGACATGTGGGAGAGCCAGCATCCGGGTCGACGTGTCATGCACCAGATTAGAGCGCGGAACGGAAGGGGGCATCACCCCGGTCGGAGCGCCAGTAATTCATGACTATAGTGAGTGGTCATATCACAAGTCTTTCCAGCAGTAACGCGCCGTCAAATCGCAAAGCCCCACTCGCTCACCCTCCTCGCCTCTCTGTCGAACCGCCTACCTGAAAACTGCCATGCGTACAGCCCGGGAAAAGCCCCGCCCTCAACTTTTAACTACGCGAAAATAGTTTGAGCTTGTTCGTTCTATATAAATATAGTACTTACTGTATGTTTATTCACCAGTGGGGTTGTTCAATGAATGGAGGGGCGGGGAGCACAAGTGAACCTTAAATAGAGAGTTTCTTTTCTTTAATGCCACGTACACAAATTGAAACGCTTGTTGTGGAGAGAAAAAAGATAATCACTCCACTATATATGGATGCAGGGGCCTGAGCGCTTGCTTTACTAGGGTTGCTCTCTTCATTCTCTCATCCTCTCCAGATATAAACAAGACAGCGGTAGCGACATTTTCTCTCTGCTCACCGCTGGTCACAGATCCGGCCGGATCCCTTCTGCCGGTGTGTGTAGAGGACTAAAAGGTGCATCGTTCATGCGGTCATCGTCATCGAGGGAGGAAACCCACAGTTGCCGGAGGGCCCCGATCCTCTACCCATGCCGTTCTCTTCGACACAGCGCTGGCTCAGGAGGTCCTCCGACCCTTCTTCCTCCCTGCCGTATTGTCCGCAGATCCGACCTGCCGCCGCCGACATCCCGGCGACCCTCAGGTATAAGTTCTTCAAAAGCAGCCTTGCTCTACTGCCCCAGCTCCCCACATGTCTGCATGTGCATCTTTTTCTACTCCCATCAGCTCTTCCAAAGCCACCTAATTTTTTAGTATTATTAGAGGTAAAGCTACTTCATGCATTCAATCTAGGGCTTTGTTCAAACAACGAAGAAAGGGGGAAAGTTGTAGCATGAATCTAGGACTTGATTCAAAGAGGAAATAATATGGTGAAAGTAGTAGAGACCGGATACCCAACCGGTCTCTTGGTTGAAAGGGAAATAATGGGAAAAGCGCAGACAAACTGGATAAGGAACATATCTATTATTGGTTGAAAAAGGATAGAAAGTGGCGGCTGGTGGACAAGTCAACAGAGTATGTCCAGGATTAGATTTGCTGCCATCACATAGTAAAAGGTCTCGAGGATTAGATTTGCTGCCCTCACATAGTAAAAGGTCTCGTGGATTAGATTTGCTGCCCTCACATAGTAAATGGTCTCGAGATTAGATTTGCTGCCCTCACATAGTAAAAGGTCTCTAGGATTAGATTTGCTGCCCTCACATAGTAAAAGGTCTCGAGATTAGATTTGCTGCCCTCACATAGTAAAAGGTCTCGAGTGATTAGATTTGCTGCCCTCACATAGTACAAGGTCTCGTGATTAGGTTTGCTGCCCTCACATAGCGTGAACAAGCTCGGCATCACCACTTTATGCCTCCTTGTAGGTACATTGTGCTGATCGTCCACCGTCGCATGTCCTTATACCAACCTTTTGTTGTTGTTAATGTAAGGGCGCATGTATGAGCGATCACACTGTTACCTTAGGGACATGTCTAACCAGTGTTATTGTTAATCTAATGCCTCCAAAGATAAGATGCAATTAAACTGTGTTACAAATGGCACTCCTGCTGTTTTCCCCAAGATGATAAGTAAGTTGCTCCTTTACGCTGCCGAGTGTCTGGTGTCCCCACGGTCCCATGCCCTTAAACCAACTCTTTAGCTGTTGTTGATTTATCGTGTGCAGTAAACAAGCAATGCCACCATTAAAGTAATCCCATATTTGAGGAATCTCATTGTTGATCATAATGCTTCGATAACATGAAGCATTGCCGACGTTTAAAATTTCTACTATCCTTGCGTGATTGCCATGAACATAATTAAGATGCTTCTTTTCATTTTGTATATGTTTCAGATATTCTTATTGACCAGCAATGTTTACTTTCTATCATTTTGTGCAGATAGGGATATCCATTTCACCTTGTTGCTATTGTGACCTTTTGGTGAACTGCACAAAACACTTTTTTTGGAATGAGTGTCTTGTGCAGTTCAACTAAAATGTCACGTGGGCAACATCTCTCAATTTTGGTGGAACTGCACAAAATGGTGATTGGAGTTTCCAAAATCTCCGTCAAGTTCTGCTGGTAATCTCGTGCAACATTTTATTAGCCTTTGCAAGATGGAGCCGTCACTGTCACCACAATGGCACTTTATTTTAGTGGAACGGCACAAAAGGATAAGAAAATTATAGTTGCACCTTACATGAGCCGGACATCCAACCTTAATGTTCCTCAATTTTAGTGCAACTACTAAAGAAGAACCTGCCAGCTCACAAGAGCAAGTACTTCTTGCTAGCTGAATGATGCAATCTTTGCTTCATTTCAGGTGAACTGCACAAAAAGGGGCATGAATTGAATCATGGAACTCCAGGCAGACCTCATCCAAGTAGAACTGGAGGTTGAGTTCAAGGAGGCCGCTATTAAAGCGAAATCATGCTCTCCTGTCTCCTTGTTTGTGTTGTGCAAACATGTTGTGCAAACAGGAATACTCAACTACAGATGTTGTGACGGTCAAGAGCATTCACCAAGTTCTTCAATTGTATGACATGGCTAGCCAAGATGGATTTAATCCCGATATTCACTTTATCAAAAGGCTCTAATGGGTTGGTTCTGAATCTTGCAAGCTGGGAATCAGTGAGATGTGTAGGCATCTTTGTTTACTTATTATTTGAATCTTATTTGTTGGTTCTGAATCTTGCTAGCTGGGAATCAATGAGATGTGTAGGCATCTTTGTTGTACTTATTATTTGGATCTTATTTGTTGGTTCTGAATCTTGCAAGTTGGGAATCAATGAGATGTGTAGGCATCTTTGTTGTACTTATTATTTGGATCTTATTTGTTGGTTCTGAATCTTGCAAGCTGGGAAACACGGCATGATGATGCAGAGGACAACAACCATAACAAACAGTTCAAACTTGGTAGTATTATCTTTGTGAAAGTGCGACAAATGTGTTGATTGTGTGCGTCCTGAGAATAATAATTCTAATTGTTGTGCATGTTGATCCTGTGGCACTGATAGAACGAGCGAATGCATTGCTTGTTTTAAGTATAAATTTCTATTAAAGCTAATTAAATTTAAGTAAAGTGACCACTAACTCATGTTATTACAGTACCAATACAGACCCGCTCGTGAACCGACGTGTGGCCGGAGTAGGTTTCTTAATGGAGGCGTTTGAATGCGCCGAGGGTGCATCTTCTGCCGGGCGTGTAACGGACGAGGAGGGTAGTAATGTTGTCGTCGCTGTACACACTCAGCTTCTCGTTGAATCTAGTTCCCAAGAGCTGAAAACGAACTGCTGCCGCCGCCTACACACTCGTTCACTCGAAGAGACTCAATGGCGATCCGAGGGTGAGCTCGCTGGATATGGACTTCAGCAAGGAGTTCCCTTTGAGTTCGCCGTTCAGTCCTATGGCTGCACCAAGTTGAATGTGATGTACACCAACGATACGGACTCGGTGAAGCTCGCCTCGCCTCGATCCTATGGCTGCACCAGGTTCTGGAGCATTCGCCCGTTTCATCGGCAGCGCCGACTGCACGTTCGCTATGGTGGAGAGAAGGAAGAACGCGACGATTCGGCCATCTGGTGCAACAAGCTTGTCGACATCCAGAAGCAATACACGATCATCAGCAACGGGCAGGAGAAGGACTCCGTGGTTGACCTTGCTGAGACCATCATCGACCCCTGATATGCCAACATGAAAGAAGACGACCTGAACACATGGGAGGTACCTCTGAATCTAGCCTACATAACCTACGCGGCCAAGGACGCATACACATGCTACGACATGTACAGGCAGATCTTGGACATGAGGGCGTGTTTGCTTCCCATAACCGACGAGTACACGGACAGCTGCATCGTCATGATCAAGCGTGCCAGGAAGGTCTAGATGTTGTACTTTATCTGTTTATAAGCACCTTTATCATCTGAGTGTTTCATGCATTAGCCTATGTGTCGTAATTATCTGTTTTGTCCGAAATATTTCTTTTAAGAACCCATTAACCTAATTGCTTTTTTAGTGGCTATTTGCTTATGTATGTAAACTAGTTCACTTGTCCGTAAAAAAAACTAGTTCACTGGGCTGCCGTGCTTTGAATCTCCTTCCTCCCAACATACTCCTCTCCTCAGGTGGACCCAACAGGTCTCTGAATTTTCTCCCACTTTCTTTTTCTATGTAAACTGAGTTTTCTCCCAGTACTTTCCCCTAGAACCAACTCAACTGTCCCACGTCTAGCCTAAAAAATAATAATACCCCACGTACTATTAACTCATCAAATTAAAATGATATTTTATTTCGGAAGTTGAAAGTTCTTACAAAATAATACTCCAATAATAATTGTTTATATATAACTTGCCAAGTTAACTCCTAGTGATTGCGTACATAAGCTTGCAAAGATTTTACTGACGTGCAATCATGTGTTTATGTTTTTATAACATTTCTCCGTCTAACCCAACATGATATTTTCATCTAGCCCAGCAAGTCCGCGGATTTCGAGAAAAATGCAAATGGGATTTAAACGGGCTGCATAGATGCTACATCATTGTTTCACCCAGCCCACCAAATGGACTAAAAAAACAAATGGACTGGCTGACATGTGGGCCATGGGTCGAAGTTTAAGAAGGCGTTGATTTACATCCAACGGCCGGCATTCTTCTTCAATCTCTCGTCTTCTTCCCCCAGCGCTGCCGGAACCGCCTGCTCCAGCCTTCGGCGTCCAGCGGCGTTGTTTTGCGCTCCTCAGCGAAACACTACCCCGCCAACGGCCAGGCCATCCCTCCTCTCCGCACCTCCTGTTATTCTCTGCCGAGTGTAGGCCCACCCCGCACCCGAACCACTCAAGTTTCCCACTCCTCTCCGTCTGCGACTCCACTGCCGCATCTTCCCCATCTCCGGGTCGTTCCAGTCTGGGGCCTCGCCGTCGTCCTCGGTGCGCTCGGCGCAGCGTTGTCAACATACGAGAGTCATCGGAAGAGGACTGTACGTGGAGAGCCTGACGGTTGGGACCCACGAGGTCCATGGTCGCACGCAAGGAAAGTTCCTCCTTATTACGCACTGTACATGCACTGTACATGGGAAGGGCTTCTGTATTTCGCGGAAAAAACGTTTCCCCCGCTGACAGGTCGGACCCACCAGCTATATCTTCGCACGCAAGGAAGTGCCTCCTTATTACGCACCAAAAAATGAATACCCCCTGCTAGCTGGGACCGACCATAGTGGGTGGCTGACTTGTGGGCCTACTAAGTTGACGAGGACGGAGGGCTTTGTCAACTTAGACAATATGAACGATTCTAGCTCTAGTGACCGTACGATGTCCATCCAAGGGCCATAGTGCTTCTTCAACCTCTGGTCTTCTTGCTCCAGCCGCCCAAAGCAGCGCCGGTCGTGCCGCGTGCTCCTGCCTCTCATGGCCGGCTGTGATGCCGCGGAGGCCTCACCGCGCCCTACTACTCACACCGCTGGCGCATGGTATCCCTCTACTCACTGACACCCCCTATCATTCTGCGGCGACGGCAGCCTCACGCCGCAGCCGAACTAGTGAACCCTCGTACTCCTCTCCGCGTGGGCATCCACTGTCGCGTTTTCCCCGGCTCCGCGTCGTCCCCTTCCTAGGCCTCGCTGTCGTCCACCGCCTTGGTGCTCTCGGCGCGGCGTGGTCAATGTGGTCAACGACCGACTTCCATCGGAAGAGTACTGTACATGGAGAGGCTGACAGCTGGGTCCATGGCCATAGCCTAGTTTTTTTGTGATTTTCCAAGTCGCTTTGTCAGGCCTGTTGGGCTGCAAATCTTTCAAGACGAGGAGAGCTTCATTCGGCTGGCCGAGAAAATGGCCTATCAGTAATGAGAAATGGGCTGTACATTTTTAAAACACATCAAACCGGCAATTAGTTTCAAATATCTTTTTTTCATTTCGAGATTTTAAATTACATTAATTTTTGTGCGTGGAGAATTTGTTGGATTTTATATTGATATATATTTATTTTTAAAATCAGTTTGAATGTGAGTCAAAATTTCGGGATTAAAAACAGTTCGGACCGCACCAAAATATGCAAAATTTCGTATAATTTTTTAACCGTGGCCATAATATGGGCTGTAATGCTAACAAAAAGAATATGGGCTCCAAAAAACCTTAAGAATTAGCAAATGGGCTGTAAATTATTAGAAATAATGGCAGATGGGTTGTATGCTGTTTTCCACAGATTTGAGGCTTTCCTAAAAAAAAGGTTGACGCACAAGAAGTGACTGTTGGATGTCCATCCAACGGCCATCGTGCTTCTTCAATCTCTGCTCTTCCTGCTCCAGCCGCTCCAACAAGGGACAGTGGGACTGCCTGCTCCCTCCTCCCATGCCGGCCAGGCTGCCTTGCAGCCTCACCGCCCACCGTACTCCCATCGCTGGCCTAGCCATCCCTCTACTCACGCACACCTGCTGTTATTCTCCGCGACGGCAGATTTAACCAAGAACCCTCGTACAGTCGTACTCCCCTCCGTGTGGGAAACAACTGCCTAGTCTTCCCTGCCTCCGTGTCGTTCCCTTCCTAAGCCTCGCCATCGTCCACTGCCCTGGTGCTCTCGGCGCGGCCTGGTCAACGTGGTCAACGATCGACATGCATCTGAAGGATCAGACGTGGAGAGGCCGACACCTGGGTCCACGGCCGCACGCAAGGAAATGCCTTCTTATTACACGCAAAATAATGATTCCTCCACCTGACATCAGGGACCCACCAAAAGGGCCTCTGTATTTCGCGAAAAAACGTTACCGCCACGACAGCTCGGACCCACCAGCTATATCTTCGCACGCAAGGAAGTGCCTCCTTATTACGCACAAAAATGAATACTCCCCTATTAGCTGGGACCCAAAGATAGTGGCAGGCTGACTTGTGGGCCTACTAAGTTGACGGGACGGAGGGCTTTGTCAACTTAGTCAATATGCACGATTCTAGCTTCAAAGGACCGTCGTTGTCCATCCAACGGCCGTAGTGCTTTTTCAACCTCTGGTCTTCTTGCTCCAAATTACCAAACCAGCGCCGGTCGTGCCTCGTGCTCCTGCCTCCCGTGGTCGGCTGCGATGCGGCGGAGGCCTCACCACCCCCTACTACTCCCACCGCTGGCAGGCCATCCCTCTACTCACCCACACCCCCTGTTATTCTGCGGCGACGGCAGCCTCACACCGCAGCGAACCAGTGAACCCTCGTACTCCTCTACGTGTGGGCATCCACTACCGCGTCTACCCCGGCTCCGTGTCGTCCCCTTCCTAGGCCTCGCCGTCGTCCACCGCCCTGATGCTCTCGGCGCGGCGTGGTCAACGTGGTCAAGGAATGGCTTCCATCGGACATGGATTGTACGTGGAGAGGCTGACAGCTGGGTCCATGGCCGCAGCAAGCAAGTGCCTCCTTATTATGCGCAAAATAATTATTCCTCCACCTGACAGCGGGGACCCACCGGACGGGCCACTGTATTTCATGAAAAAAACGTTTCCCCCTGACTGCTAGGACCCACCAGCTACATCTTCGCACGCAAGGAAGTGCGTCCGGGCAAAAAAATGATTCGCCCCCTGACTGTTGGGACCCACCAGCTACATCTTCGCAGGCAAGGAAGTGCCTGACAGTCAGGACCCACCTGGTCGAAGCGTACATAGCGTTGTCATTCTGGTCGCAAATGTGTTGATGGAGACGATCACCGTGGCGATGATTCCTCTCCCGATGGCACTCCGGCGCCACCGGAAGAGAGGAGGAGAGGTTCGCCCCCTTGTGCTTCCTCCTCCATGGCCTCCACCCTCTAGTCCTTGGCCTTCATGGTGACGATGGCCCCTCCGGGATACTCCTCCATGGCTACCGATGATGATGGCCCCCTCCGGCAGGGTGCCAGAGAGGGCCTAGATTGACTTCTCGTGGCTACAGAGGCTTGCGGCGGCTGAACTTCCGATCTAGGTTTCTTCTGGAAGTTTGGGTATATATAGAAGAGTTTTGCGTTGATTTCACGTCAGGGAGGTCTCCGGGCTGTCCACGAGGCAGGGGGCGCGCCCTAGGGGGTGGGCGCGCCCCCACCCTCATGGGCAGCCCGGGACTCTTCTGGCCTGCTTCTGGTACTCCGTGGGCTTCTTCTAGTCCAAAAATAATCTCCGTCAAGTGGCACGTCAATTGGACTCCGTTTAGTTTTCCTTTTCTGCGATACTCTAAAACAAGGAGAAAACAGAAACTGGCACTGGGCTCTAGGTTAATAGGTTAGTCCCAAAAATCATATAAAATATCATATAAATGCATATAAAACATCCTAAAAGGATAGTATAATAGCATGAATACTTCATAAATTATAGATACGTTGGAGACGTATCACAGTGGCAGCACCGGAGGTGGCGACTCGGTGCGCTCGTCGCCGGGTCACCCGTAGCCCTGGTTCTAGTGGGAGGGGATGTGAAATACACCATGTCGAGGTTCGTAGTGGGCACGGGGCGTGGTAGTTGGACGCTCCCCATTCTTCATCCCTTCACGGCGCTGAGGAGGAGCCTCGGAAAGGGTTCACCACTGACGAAGGCGAATCTGATCTCCCGCGGGCGTCATCCTCTCAACGTGTAGGAGGGCTTCTTGCTCCCATACACATCTTCGGAACGTGCAGTGGTTTCTGATATCTGGGCCGTTGGGGACGACCATGCTCTCTGTGGGATAAACCAGAGAGCATGGCGTCCTGAGCGGCTGTCGTCGGGTGGTAGTGATGCGGACGGCGGCGGCAACCCACGACGCATCAAGAACGGCGACGACCATTACGACGACTCATGTTTGCCGGTGACTCTGTGTCCCCCATCTGGTCCTCCGGCAGCGTCACCATCCACGCCTGCCCTCTGGTTTCTTCCTTCTTGCTGGGGAGCGGCGCCACCCTCATCCTAGGGAGGCGCCGAATCCTAGCTGGGTCCGCCACCAGCCTCTTCGACCTCTTCCTGTAGGAGATGGACAGGGGCAAAGGAATCACAGGGCACTTATCTTTTTTCAATCTTAAATCTATAGGCATTTGCCAAATTTTAATTCAAATAATGTAATCTCTTGAGTCCATGTTTGTGTTTTGTAATGCTTGCAATTGTATTGTCAGCATATTAATGAAAAAGATGAACCTTGCCAGGAACTCGTGCATGTATATATCCATGCAGAGGTGAAATGTCTCTTTGTTTCAAACAAACGAGTTTTCCCTGGTAGGCTATCCTGCCGGTACCCTTTTGATTTTGTTACTGGGGACCTGGGCCTTTCGAGCAAAAAATAAAGGGACCAGCCCCCCGCCAACTTCTTTTTACCAAAGGCCACTACGACCATCCTGGCTTGAAGCAGCGTTCAAACCAAGGACGGTAGCACCTAAGTTTCCAAAGAGTGGTGAGGTTTTCTTATGCACAAGCCCTAGCCTACAGAACACTTATGGACAAGAGGTAGAACTTATCTGTTTGGCTTGCCGGGGATCGCAGTGCCAGGCTATCTCCTCAACTCCTTGTCGAAGCCAAGTTCACAGCAGGAACCTGCAGCTTCATGCAGATGAGAATGAATGCAGGATGTGATCCTATCTATATGAACATGCAAATGCTCATGAAATTCTTATGCAATGATCTTGGAATGCTTATGCATGCATGCAACTTGGTTGGGGTCCCCCCAGCGCTTCGTTTATTTCTCTCTTACTCAGGGTCATCAACCCGGCTTTGTACAAGGGGTTACATGCAACTGAGGCAAGGCTTGTACAAAAGGGTGGCTGCCGGGCAGGACCCGACAGCTGCGCCTTACGGGTAGAACTTGCGTTGATGCTCAATATTCCATGAGTTTTGCAATTTAATGACATCTCCGGTCTCCAGACGGACTGCGCCAGGTCTGGAGACTCGTACTACCTGGTAAGGGCCTTCCCACTTTGGCGTCAACTTGTTTATACCCTTGGCGGGCTGAACGCGCCTAAGGACAAGGTCACCTTCCTCAAAACACCGAGCATGAACCCCGCGGCTATGATAGCGACACAGGGATTGCTGATAGCGTGCAACATGTGTAGCGGCCCGGAGACGGTTCTCCTCGAGTAGCACAGCATCGTCACGGCGGTGCTGATCTTGCGCTACTTCATCATAGGCAAGCACTCGAGGTGACCCGTAAATGAGTTTCGTGGGGATAACTGCTTCTGCCCCATAGACTAGGGAGAAGGGAGTCTGCCCGGTAGCTCGATTTGGTGTCGTTCTGAGGGACCAGAGAACTACCGACTGCTCATCGATCCACCGCCTGCTGTGCTTCTGCAGCGTATCAAAGGTTCTTGTCTTGAGTCCTCATAGCACTTCAGCGTTCGCCCTCTCAACTTGCCCATTGCTCCTGGGATGTGCAACAGAGGCAAATGAGATCTTGCATCCGAGGGCATGAACATATTGCATGATTGTGCGACTCGTGAATTGGGGGCCGTTGTCGGTAATGATCCTTGCCGGGACTCCAAAACGGCACACCAATTCTTTCAAGAACTTGATAGCTGACTGAGCAGTCACCTTTCTCACGGCAGTCACTTCCGGCCACTTTGTAAACTTGTTGATAACAACGAACAAGAATTCAAAGCCCCCGATTGCTCAGGGGAAGGGGTCGAGGATATCGAGCCCCCAGACCGAAAATGGCCATGATAAAGAGATTGTCTAAAGAGCTTGGGCAGGCAGGTGGATATTCTTGGAATGGAACTAGCAGGCTTCACATTTGGCGACTAGCTCGACCGCATCTTGGAGGGCTGTGGGCCAATAGAATCCTTGCCGGAATGCTTTCCCAACTAATGCCCTTGATCCAATGTGGGAGACACACATGCCTTTGTGTATCTTAGCCAGCAGTTCCTTTCCTTCTTCATGGCAGATGCACTTCAATTTCACACTGTTGGGCCTCCTTCTATACAGAGTGTCACTGACAAACTGATACATACTGGCCCTCCGGGCTACTCTTTCGGCTTCATCTTGATCGTCGGGAAGCTCTCTGATCTGGAGGAAGTGGACTATGTGCCTTGCCCAAGTTGGATCCTGGGGCTCGGCAACGAGGACTAGCGGCACCTCCTCTACTGCGGGGGCACATTCCTTGTTCGCGGGGACCATGGACCCGGCTGGAGGGTGCGGTCCGGCAGATGGTGAGGAGTTGTTTCCGGCAGGGTCTCTGCCAGGAGCGGACAACTCTACCAGGAGAGGCTTACCAGAGTCCAACTTTCTCCTTTTCTGGGCCATTGTTGTTGGAGATACGGAGGGCTGAGTAAGATGGAGAACAAAATTCCCTGGTTCCACGGAAAGCTTCTGCACAGCACGCTTTGACAGATGATCAGCTATGTTGTTTTCCGCACGGGGTACGTGCTCTGTTTGCAATCCGTCAAAGCGTTCCTCCAATCTTCTCACTTCCTCAACGTATACTTACATAAATGGGATTTGATAATCCTTGTTGACTTGTCTCACCATGAGCTGTGAATCTCCTTGAATGATCAGTTTCTTATTCCCAATTCCGCGGCAATCCTAAGCCCGGCAAGGAGCCCTTCATACTCTGTTGTATTGTTGGTTGCCTCTTCCTGGGCAAAATGCATCTGGACGACGTACTTCAAGTGCTCCCCGGAGGAGGCGACAAGAAGCACGCCAGCCCCTGCACCTTGTAGGGAAAAGGCACAATCGAAATACATAATCCATTCTTGGGGCGGTTCCTGTCGGATTTCGGGTTCCGGCAGACCCTTGAGGTTCGAACACTGGGGTGCGCGCGGAGATCTCGCCCTCTACCTACCTGCACCCCGCCGCCTCGCTAGGATCTAAACTACGAAAGGAACGACACAAGAAACGCAAGGTTTATACTAGTTCGGGCCACCATTGTGGTGTAATACCCTACTCTAGTTTGTGGTCTGGTGGATTGCCTCTTGGGCTGATGGTGATGAACAATACAAGGAAGAACAGCCTCGCGAGGGCTCTGTTCTTGGTTGGTGCGATGAACTGCTAGGGGGAGTTCATCGCTCTCTCTCTCTCTCTCTCTCTCTCTCTCTATTCAAGGTGCCTCCAGCTACCGTTTGGATGCCAGATCCCTGTACCCTATGGGTGGCTAGTCCTATTTATATGCAAGGGCCCTGGGCCTCTTCCCAAATATTGAGCGGGAAGGGCGCCAACAATTGGCCATTTTGAAGGGGAACATCTAGTACACTTATCCTGACTAAAGTTAGTCTTCGCCTGTCAAAGGCTCTGGTGGTGACGCCGGCTTGGGCTCCACAATGACTTCCTTCCGGCCGTTGGACTGGTCTTGGTCTTGTTGCACCGAAATGGACGCCTTTGCTTGATGCTCTCGCCTGCGCTTGCTCCCTTTGCACCAAAGAGGAAAGGAGGACACTGCGCGGGCTGGCGCCCGCCTAGCGCCCGTGGTCGTCATGGCTTGCGTCATGGTCACCTCGCGAGGTACCCCGCCTTGATCTCTCCGCCTCCTCGCGAGCCAGCCTGATGAGGCCGTGCCTGAGGAAGCTCCCCGTCGTCCGCCCCGCGAGGCTTGGCCCCTCGCGAGGGTCTTGAGCTCGTGTTGATGAAGATGGGCCGTGATGGGCCCCCCTTTGAGCCACGCCGCAGGCCGCAGCGAGCATGTCAGGGACCCCGTTCCCGAGGCCGATTATAGCCCCTGGCCCAAAACACGCCGGACTTTGCCGAGCAGAGAGGCGAAGGGGCAAGTGCGAAGCGCCACGGGCCCTAACAGCCTGCGGCCTTGGGTGCCGTGTAGCGGTTGATTGGACGCGGGTGCCTTAGCAACCGCGCGAGTTGGATAAAGGGGCGGCGTCTGCCTAGGCTTTGCTTCCCTTGCTTTCTCTGGTTACTGCTCAGATCCCCTTTCTTGCGCCTCTCCTTCCTGCCTCTGAAATCTTCAGATCCACTCCGACCTGCGCCCTAGCAAGGCATGGCGCCCTTGAACCCTAGGAGCTTGGTACTCGCTTGCCTGGACTCGCCCGAGCGTGTCGGGCCGAGCCTTGCCCGGGTGCGCCAGATGGCGGCAGCGCAGGGCATCGATGAGGCGAAGGTGTTCAAGGCCGGCTCTGCCCTCCCTGAGGGCCAAGGGAGCACCTTCTATCCGGTCTTTGTAAGCACCATTGTTGCCGGTCTGATGCCTCCCTTTTCTGAGTTCTTCTTCTCTGTCCTCCGCCATTACAAGCTACAAGCTCTGCATCTCCACCCCAACTTTGTCCTCCTTCTGGCGATCTTCGCCTACTATTGCGAGGCTCACGTCGGGGTGCAGCCCTCAGTGGCCCTTCTGCGCCACTATTTCTCCCTCCGGACCTCTCGTGGTTCCATCTCTGCGTGTGCGAGCTTCGCCGCGTACGGTAGCTCCATCGCCATTTCGAACCCCGGGAAGAGGATTGAGGGCTTCAGGAGCAAGTGGGTCTTGGTAGATGTTGGGCGCATCCACCCTCGGCTAATCTTGCCCACGGAGCACCCCACGCACTCCGACGATTGGTCTCGAGTGGAGCTCGTGGACCCCTGCGCGAGGCCGGTGTTGGAGAAGATGGACATGATTCTGAGGCCGGCCAACATGGCGGCGGCGAAGCTGACTGGCGCGTCGCTTCTAAGGGAATTCCTGGAGCACCAGCTGGCTCCGCTTCGTCAGTACTCACTTCCGATGTGGAGGCCCCACCCAAGCCTCGCGGTCTTGGCCGACGAAGATCTGGCTGCGGTTCTCCAATCTTTGGTCGGGGGCGACGTGGCGAGGTTGGAGGGCGCTCCTACGCCCCTGTTCCTCCACGACGACTGGGAGCAGGTAGTGCAGGCCATGCCCGTCTTCAACGGGGACGGGCCCGTGCCCAAGGAGGCTCTCGAGGACCCGGTGGATGTGTCCTCCGGCGACTCCAGCGAGGAGAAGGGAGAAGGGGAGCGGGACGGAGGGCTCGACTCGCGCGACCGGCCGAGAGTCGAGGCTCCCCCCTCGGCGCAAGTCCGCGTTCTCCGCCTCTCACCGGCGCACGCGACGACGAAGATGATGATGAGCAGGCGGCGGAGCTTGCCCCGATCCCAAGAAGGACAGGACCGGGCTGATCCTCGTGGGTCTACCCGGCCCGAGGCGATCCGTGGCGCTTCCTGCTCCCGAGCTCCTTGAGGCTGATCCTTGTAGCCGGCTCTCGGGCTTCAAGTATGGCGGAGGTTGCTCGAGCTCATGACGGCGACCGATGAAGTGCTCGATTCCTACCTTATTTCTTGTTTTGTCACTGAGGCTTGATGTCCGTATCTCTTGGCTAGGCTGGCGCCCGCGGCAAAGAAGCCGAAGGGGTCTCCTGAGGTGCCGTCTGGGGCAGCGCCTCCGCCCGTGAAAGAAGGTGTCCGCAATGCACGGGTCTCTCCTGCCCGGTCGTCCTCACGAGGCCTGGCTGAGCAGGCCGGGCGAGCTCAGCCCCACGCCCAAGCGACTCTGAGGTGCCTTGCACGATCTGCCACCACAGCCGTTGGGGCGCAGCAGGCTCCGCCTCAGGATACTGTGGTCACGCTGCCGCCTTCTCCTCCTACCCCACCGGCTGCTGTCTCTCCGACTCCTCCTACCATTCTGGATCGTGCTGCTGCCGAACTGGACCGGCTGCGGCAGGATCTTTTGGGCGCCGACCCTCGTCTGGTGGTCGGGCGCTTGGAGCTGGCTTCTGGCTGGATTCGCTCCGACGCTTCGATCCGGGCGGCGCTGGTCCAGGCCTCGACGACTTGCGATGAGGAGAAGTAGGCCGTCCTTGGGGCGAAAGCTGCTCGTGACGCCGCCTTGGGGGAGGTAGCCGATGTCCGAGGTCGTTGCAAGGCGCTGGAGAGCGAGCTGCAGGGCCTGCGGGACCAGCTCGCCAAGGAGGCCCGCCTTCGCCAAGAGCAGGAGGAAGGCATAAAAGCTCGCGAGGTGGCCGTCAAGGATCGGGACGCCAAGCTCAAGAAGCACCGTGAACGCCTAGGCGTGCTGGAGTAGGAGTTGGAGGCGAGGAAGGTCGAGCTGGACGGCAAGGCACGTGTCCTTGCCGAGGATCGCGTGGCCTTCACGGAGATGGAGGTGAATGCTCGCACCTTGCTGAGGGAGCTTTACGATAGCGGCCTGGAGAGCCCGCTGGCCGGCGCAGAGGACGGCCCCGCCAAGCTGCTTCCCTTCCTGGTTCGCGCTCTTGAAGATGTCGCCCTTGGCCTTGGCCCTACAGCTGAGGCCGAGGCGCGTGTCTTGTCTTCTACAGCGCTGACGCGGGTCCTCACCCACGTCTATCTTCGCGATCCCAACGTCGACCTCGACAGCCTGCTGGAGCCAGCGAGCGGCGAGCTTGCCACTGCTGCTGCTGAGGCCGTGAAGGGTCATGCGGAGGCTCTGCTGCGAGTTCAGGCCTTGACACTAAGCGAAGCAGGTGCTGCCAACCCCGCAGCTCATAAAGCGAACCCGCTCCGCGCAGCTCCACCGCCGACAAGTGACTCCGTTGTGGCTCCTGTTCTGCTTTTAATTCCTGCACATGTATCATGCCTCGGGAAGGCGTTTTAAACTTGCATTTGGCGTTATGATAACAATTATGGACAGTAATATTTGCTTTTGAATTCCTTGAAATTTGCGCTTTTCCTTCCTACTTGCTTATGCTCTACGCAGGCAGAGCCCGGCCCCGCGCATACTTCAGCCGCCATTAGCCCCGACCGGAAACCAGGACAAGACCAAGGAGTGAGGGGCTACGTGACAAGTTAGGCTCCTGAGTCGCGATGCTTAGGAGTCCCCCTTGGCGCACGAACAACAAGTTGGGAGGTGAGATGTGGGTGGATCTACCGTTCTACGTCTGCAGAGCCCGGCCCCGCGCATACCTCAACCGCCGTTAGCCTTTCGGAACTAAGGAGTGAGGGGCTACGTGACCAGTTAGGATCCTGAGTCGCGATGCTCAGGAGTCCCCCTTGACGCTCAAACAGCCTTCGTACCTTGGCTCCGCTCGGGGAGGGGCCTTGCGACGAACCAGGCCGAGGGCTGGACTGGTGGCGTGCGTGCAGGCGTGACCAGGCGCAGCCCGTGCCCAGCCCCCTCGCGCGGCACTCCCGAGGGGAGGTGAGGGAGTCCCGGACTAGGGGGTGTCCGGATAGCCGAACTATCATCTTTGGCCGGACTCCTAGACTATGAAGATACAAGATTGAAGACTTCGTCCCGTGTCCGGATGGGACTTTCCTTGGCGTGGAAGGCAAGCTTGGCGTCTGGATATGTAGATCTCCTACCATTGTAACCGACTCTGGTAACCCTAACCCTATCCGGTGTCTATATAAACCGGAGGGTTTTAGTCCGTGGGACGAACAACAATCATACCATAGGCTAGCTTCTAGGGTTTAGCCTCTCGATCTCGTGGTAGATCTACTCTTGTACTACCCATATCATCAATATTAATCAAGCGGGAGTAGGGTATTACCTCCATCGAGAGGGCCCAACCTGGGTAAAAACATCGTGTCCCTCTTCTCCTGTTACCAGCCGCCTAGACACATAGTTCGGGACCCCCTACCCGAGATCCGCCGGCTTTGACACCACCATTGGTGCTTTCATTGAGAGTTCCTCTGTGTCGTCACCTATAGGCCCGATGGCTCCTTCGATCATCAACAACAGCGGTCCAGGGTGAGACTTTTCTCCCGGACAGATCTTCAGATTCGGCGGCTTTGCATCTGGGCAATTAAGCAGCCATCTGGAGCAGATCGAAGCTACACCCCGGCCATCAGGTCAGATTTGGGAGTTTGAACTACACGGCCGACATCCGCGGAGACTTGATCTTGACGGATTCGAGCCACAACCAAAATCGCCCCCTTGGCTCGATGGGCACGATCTAGCTCTGCCGTCGAACAGTGTCCTGGAGGCCACACCAGCGTCCGCTCCGACCCTTAGCTCGGAGCCGACTCCCCCGATCGAGGACGAGTGGTTGTACACCGCCTCGGGAGCTATGATCTCAACGACGATTGAGCCGAACTCCATCCCTGTCCTTTGCGAAGACCGTGACTCCAGGGAGCCGGACTCCTCTCCGGACTCCGAACCCTCCGCGCCTCGGCCAATCGAATCCGATTGGGCGCCGGTTATGGAGTTCACTGCCGCGGACATCTCTCAGTACTCGCCCCTTGGCGACATCCTGAATTCACTAAAGTCTCTCTCTTTATACGGAGAGCCCTGGCCGGACTACGGACATGAAGGTTGGGATGCGGACGACGAAGAAATTCAACGCCCACCCACCACCCACTTTGTAGCCACTGTCGATGATTTAACCGACATGCTCGACTTGACTCGAAGACATCGACGGTATGGGCGGCGATGCCGGAGGCGACCAAGACCAGCGCCTACGGTGGCACCGGAAGGCGACCTCGTCATATGACATATACATGGTGGACATCCCAAAAGATGGGAATGGCGATGGAGCAGCGGAGGATGACCCTCAAGAAACAACCCAAGCGCCCGACGTCGGCGGCGCCGTTCTAAATCCGCCACAAGAAAAGCGGTGATTCCGCACGGAGACAATAATACCGGACGGTGCCAAAGACGACCCCCACATAACCATGGCACGGCTCTCGGAAGTTTATACCCTGCGGGGTGTCCCAACAGCCCATTATAAGCTCTCACGGTCAGCGAAGGATATTCCTTCTACCGGGAAGACCCGATCGATCTCGAATCCGGACTACAAGACATTTCGACAGCAATAAAACAAGACCAGCAAAGCCGCCCGAATGGGCCGACAAATCCGATAGGAGCTGCACATATCTCGTTCTCGGGGCACACCGGATGAGCAGTCCGTACAACTAAAACCAGACCTCAAGTTTCCTTGAGGCGTTACAAAACACTCTAGTTTGGGCCAGCACTCGAAGGAGCACCGGTCCGGGGTTAAAATAAAGATGACCCTCGGGCTCGCGAAAACCCGGGGAAAAAGGCTTAGGTGGCAAATGGTAAAACCAAAGTTGGGCCTTGCTGGGCGAGTCTTATTCAAAGCGAACTGTCAAGGGGTCCCATAAATCACCCAACCGTAAGGAACGCGAAATCAAGGAACATAACACCGGTATGACGAAAACTAGGGTGGCAAGAGTGGAACAAAACACCAGGCATAAGGCCGAGCCTTCCACCCTTTACCAAGTATATAGATGCATTAAATATAGCAGATATATTGTGATATCCCCAACAAGTAAACATGTGCCAACAAGGAACAACATCTCCATGTTCCAACAAGGAACAAACTTCATATTCACCTGCAACTAGCAACGCTATAAGAGGGGCTGAGCAAAGCGGTAACATAGCCAATCAACGGTTTGCTAGGAAAGGATGGTTAGGGGCTGACATGGCAATATGGGTGGCATGATAAGCAAGAAATATGCATCGTAGCATAGGCATAGCAAAAGAGCGAGCATCTAGCATAGCAAAGATAGAAGTGATTTCGAGGGTATGGTCATCTTGCCTGCAAAGTTCTCAGAGTTGTCGAAAGCTTGATCCTCGTAAGCGTTCTCAACAGGTTCCTCGTTCACGTACTCGTCTCCCGTCTCTACCCAAAGAAAGAACACAAACAAAGGAACCACAATAAATCACGGTGCAATGCACAAACAACATGATGCAAAACATGACATGATATGCGAGATGTGATATGCAATGCGTATGCGCGCTCCGGAAGGAAAATGATGAACCAGGCATCAACTTGGCAAACCAAGTATGCCGCTGGAAAGATGAGATGATTTCGGTTGAAATCGATATAAAGATCACCGAATCGGATGCACGGTTTGCAAATGACAAGCAAAACAAGAATGGCACAAATCGCCATTAACAAAGATGATGCCACTTAGCAAGCAACAAGAAATTAAGCTACTACACCCAAACGTACCAACAAAGCACATGGCAGTGATCTACTCAAGATGCTTGACAAAAGATGAACACTGAGCTACGGCTAAATCACATCATAACAGGTCCAAACAAGCATGGCAAAAGTGCAAAACATATCGGCTTCACAGACTTAGTGAAATTACTAAACATGGCAAAACAACATCGAAGCAATGTTGAGCAAGAAAACAACATGCTACAGGAACTTATAATAGCAAAACAAGGCATGGCATGAATCTACTCAAACCATAGAACAAAAGTCCCTTACTGACCATAAGCCAAAAAGGATCAGAAAATACAATATCACCCATGTCAATATAGCAAGTTTCGTTAACAGATTCAGCAACAGGCCATGACAAAAACAGATAACGAGTAGGCATGTTTAAGAGCTCGATACACTCCCTACAGAGCATTATATGATAAACTAAGCATACATACATCAAGAAGACATGGCATAGAAGACATAAATGGCAAGAACAACATCATAGCATACAAGGATCAACTACAACAACCTTGGCAAAATTGAATAACATGTAAACAATCTGCCAGGAAACATTTTATAGCAAAAGTAGAGCTCGATTGACTCAAGCTATGGCACTCCATAATTGCAAACAAAGGCATGGATGGATAGAGAATAAACATATGCTCAAAACATCCTTACTGAAGTATCTCAAAGTAAGCATGGAACTCTCTGTAGCGTCAAGTTAACATGGCATAAAAATATCAGCAGAACAGGGGCTGAAATCAGCAACATCATGAAGCCTAGTTTGCATGCTTATGCTAGTCACCACAGAGATCACAAAAATACATGGCATACACCCTGTAAAGATGGCATGGCATATTACAAAACACATGTAGGACTCAAGTTCATAGGGTGCACACATAAATCATGGCAAAAATGACAAAAGTGCATGTTGTGATAAGAATCTGAAACTAACATCACATAGCACTCTTGCAACAGCATTTCGGGCATCAAGATGAGCCCAAATGAAAATGATGAAATGATCTACTCTTCGAGATGAACAATTTGACATATTACACGCATAAAAACGGACTACGGATGCAGAGTTATGATCGATGAAAATGCATGAAAATGTTAGCGATTCGGACTTAGTGGATTTTCGAGAGGGGGAAAGTCAACCTAGTGCACGGGAGCGAGGCACGCCGGAGATGTCGCCGGAGATGGGCGGAGAGGCGCGAGGCGGCCGGAGTAGGACGGATCCGGCCCTCTCTGGCGGATCCGGCCGGAGATAGGGGCGGCAAAGCGCTGCCGCGACAAGCGCCCGGCGCCGGGCGAGAAATCTGGCGGCTCGGCGAAGCGGAACAAAGCGGCGGGTTGGCGGCGACGGCGCCCGGCGGAGAGGCGGCGGAGCCTCGAGGCAGCGGCGGACCAGGCGCCGGGCGCAGAGCGCGCTGGCCGGAGGCGGCGCGCTGGCCGGAGGGCAGCCTGGCCCCGGGCGGCGACGCAGGGGCGGCGGGGGACCCGGGGCCACGTGGCGCTGCTGAGAGGCTGTGGGCGGCGGCGACGTTGTCCGCCCGCTCGGACACGTCCGTGGCGGCGGACGGGATCTGCTAGGGTTAGGGGAGAGGATCCATGAATTTGGAATGGGGGTGTATATATAGGCATAGAGGAGCTAGGAGAGTCCAAATGAGGTGTAGTTTTACCACACGATCGTGATCGAGCGACCGAGAGCATGGAGGTGACTTAGATGGGTTATTGGGCTGTTTTGGAGGGTGTTGGGCTGCAACAAAAGAGGCCTTTGAGAGTCACGTTAACCGTTGGAGTACCAAACGAGCTCCAAATGACCGAAACTTGACAGGTGGTCTACGGTGGTATACCAAGGCCACTTGACAAACCTCGGTCCATTCCGAGAAAGTTTAATACCGCTCATGGAAAAAGCGTAAAAGGGGCGCCGGAGACATAGGAGTGCGGATTGCAAAAGCGGACAACGGGGAAAATGCTCGGATGCATGAGACGAACACGTATGCAAAATGAGATGCGCATGACGACATGATATGAAATGCAAATGATGACATGGCAAAGTGCAACACGCAAGCAAATGACATGGCAACGACGGCGAATAACTAACAGACACCTGGCGCATCGAATCCGAGGCGTTACAACACTCCTCCACTAACAAGAGATCTCGTCCCGAGATCTTAGGACCGAGACGGAAGGGAAAGAGGAAGAGGTGAAATAAGAACTCAAGAGAAGAAGCAAAGAATCGAGAGCACTTGAGAAGACGAGAGGAATGACGAGAATGACGAGAATCGAAAGCTCACGGAATCAAATAGACTATGAAACCACTCGTTCTAACCGGAGTGATTAGAATGAGAAAAAAACCCGAAAAAGACTGAAAGGATTTAGGCAGCACTCCTGCTGAAAATGGAAGGATTAGAACATGAGCTAGAGAAGATGGAATGATACTTGATGAACTCTTGAAGAATGAATTAAATCATGAAGAACCACCGTGAAGAACTCCGGTAACAAAAAGGATGATGAGATACAATTGAAAGATGGAAAGAATAAGGATTAAGTCTTGCGGTGATTTAGATGGATGTTCCGACGAAATGTCCGAGGAAAATTTGAACTCCGGAAAAGAAAAGATGAAAACATTAGGAACTATAATTTATTCATCAAGAACAAACTCCGAAGAAAAGATTAATCACTTTGAGGAAATAAGAATAAGATTTATTGTATGCTTATCCTTCATCAAATTAAATTGATGACAAGCAATGGATTTTGCAAACTACTTATTCTTCTTGAGAAGGATTAAGGGGAAATATAGCACAAAACTTGACAAAGTCTTCATGAACCACCGGTAGGATTGAAAGAACGAATGGATTAAAATGATAATCAAGGAAAAAGAATCTTGAACGAACCACCGTAAGAAATGACAATGAACGAAGAAAAGAGAAAGAATCGCCGGGAAGAATTAGGAAAGCACGAAGATACTTGAGAGAATTAAAAATGTAAGAGAACGAAGAGATCGCGAATAGATTGAAGAATACTTGAACGAAGCACCGGAATAATATTAAGACGAACGAAAGGCACGGATATAGAATAATTGGGGAATGAATCTAAAAACTTAGAATGAAGAAATCTTCCGAAAAGATGGCCTCCGGATGATCGAGAGAGAAAGACAACACCTGAAATACTTCGGATGGATGAAAAGAATTTGCATGACTTGAAACAATTAGATAGGATAACATCGAGCTAGCACCGCGAATCTCCGGGAGAACGGACAAGATTTAAGAGAAATTCTACTTCGGTCTTCAAATGTTGAGAATGACGACGAGGAACACCAGTAAAAATTACTGGGATACTCCGGGAGAATGAAAAACGAAGAGGTTGAGCCAACAATGAAATGGTTCGAAATCGATCTTGGAAAAGGCATGTGACTGATGGAATCCATTCTTACGTCACACTTGAAAAGAATTGGGAATAGCTCCGGGGAAATTAGAAGAGTCGGGTAAAATCCTGGGAAAAGACCTGTGGGTTAGGGCCCACTGAAGAGAAAAACACCGTTGGAAAGGGATGATGAACAGATAGATGATGCACCGGAACAATTGGAATATTTGAATGAGGTGACAACCTCGAATTAATTAGAACACAGACGAATCTCCTGATATGTCTTGAACTCCGGAAGGATAAACTAGCGAGAGGCGAACGAGCAAGGAAAACACTTGATCCAAGGAAAAGAATATGATTAATCCGAAAAACTTGAATTGGATCCACCGGAAAAGAAAAGAGATGAAGAATGACGAACAAGACGAGAATTCACCGGTTGAAAAATTTTACGAAAGACTGAAGAGGTTCCGCACGAATGAAATATATGGTCGGGAGAGAGGCAAACTCCGGGAAGAAAAGGGTGGGTGGGCGGAAAACAAAGGCAAGCTGGAGGGAGAATCGATTTAATAACTTGGAGAGAAAACACGGTTGAAATCATTGAGGAAAGAAAGCAAAGGCTTCGCACGAGTAGGATGGATACTCGATTACGGACTCCGGTTCCGAGAAGAAGAAGGGGTGGGCGGGTGGGAAAAAAATCACCGAGGATTGAACTCAAAGATGAAGAGACTCGAATCAACTTGACGAGAAATGCACCGGATAAAAAGAGCTGAGGAACAACTACCGGAAAAACCAACTGCGTGATCCTAAAGAAAAATTTGAAGGGGAAGAGGAGTAGTTCAAAAGACCTACGTCAAGATTCCTCACCAGAGCGACGAAGGGGCTGAGGAGTAAAAAGAATTCCTACTCTCCGATATAACTAGACTCAGAAATCAGTTTTCTTCTAGACTCAACAACGGCCAAACTACACGATCAATCAAGGGGCCTCTAGGGTTCGGTCGAGGCTCTGATACCAACTTGTCACGCCCAATATGCGACCCTATCCAAAAGGAACTCGACGGTCCCACCAAGGATAGACCCGCATATTGAGACACTTTTGCAAGGTGGGTATCATTACATCAACATTACATAATAGTGGGGATACATACAAAAGGCACAAATGCCACAAGAATACATCAACATCATACAAGATCCACATCCGACTACGGATGAAACATAAACAGAAACTCAAACGACATCCACCCTGCTAGCCAGGGCTACCGACCGAACCTATCCCCGATCAAGAAGAAGCAGAAGAAGAACTCCAAACAAGCAAACATCGCTCTCACGTCATGATCATCGCAACCCTGTACCTGCAACTGGTGGTGTAGTAAACTATGAGCCACGAGGACTCAGCAATCCCATTACCATGGGTATCAAGACTAGCAAAGCTTAAGTAGGAAAGGAAGGGATAAAGTGGTGAGGTTGCAGCAGCGGCTAAGCATATGTATGGTGGCTAACATACGCAAATGAGAGCGAGAAGAGAAACAAAGGAACGGTCGTCAACTAGTAATGATCAAGAAGTGATCCTGAACTCCTACTTACGTCAGACATAACCCAAGAAACCGTGTTCTCCTCTCGATCAACCCCGAAAAGAGACACTCACGGTTGGTGTATTTTATAAGAGTTTGCTTCAAGTTTACTACAACCGGATATTAACAAATTCCCATCTGCCACATAACATGGGCACGGCTCTCAAAACTTTATACCTGCAGGGTGTCCCAACTTAGCCCATTATAAGCTCTCACGGTCAACGAAGGATATTCCTTCTACCGAAGACCCGATCGATCTCGAATCCCGGACTACAAGACATTTCGACAACAATAAAACAAGACCAGCAAAGCCGCCCGAATGTGCCGACAAATCCCGATAGGAGCTGCACATATCTCGTTCTCGTGGCACACCGGATGAGCAGTCCGTACAACTAAAACCAGACCTCAAGTTTCCTTGAGGCGTTACAAAGCACTCTAGTTTGGGCCAGCACTCGAAGGAGCACCGGTCCGGGGTTAAAATAAAGATGACCCTCGGGCTCATGAAACCCGGGGAAAAAGGCTTAGGTGGCAAATGGTAAAACCAAAGTTGGGCCTTCTTTGGGCGAGTCTTATTCAAAGCGAACTGTCAAGGGGTCCCATAAATCACCCAACCGTAAGGAACGCGAAATCAAGGAACATAACACCAAGATGACGGAAACTAGGGTGGCAAGAGTGGAACAAAACACCAGGCATAAGGCCGAGCCTTCCACCCTTTACCAAGTATATAGATGCATTAATTATAGCAGATATATTGTGATATCCCCAACAAGTAAACATGTGCCAACAAGGAACAACATCTCCATGTTCCAACAAGGAACAAACTTCATATTCACCTGCAACTAGCAACGCTATAAGAGGGGCTGAGCAAAGCGGTAACATAGCCAATCAACGGTTTGCTAGGAAAGGATGGTTAGGGGCTGACATGGCAATATGGGTGGCATGATAAGCAAGAAATATGCATCGTAGCATAGGCATAGCAAAAGAGCGAGCATCTAGCATAGCAAAGATAGAAGTGATTTCGAGGGTATGGTCATCTTGCCTGCAAAGTTCTCAGAGTTGTCGAAAGCTTGATCCTCGTAAGCGTTCTCAACAGGTTCCTCGTTCACGTACTCGCCTCCGTCTCTACCCAAAGAAAGAACACAAACAAAGGAACCACAATAAATCACGGTGCAATGCACAAACAACATGATGCAAAACATGACATGATATGCGAGATGTGATATGCAATGCGTATCTGCGCTCGGAAGGAAAATGATGAACCAGGCATCAACTTGGCAAACCAAGTATGCCGCTGGAAAGATGAGATGATTTCGGTTGAAATCGATATAAAGATCACGGAATCGGATGCACGGTTTGCAAATGACAAGCAAAACAAGAATGGCACAAATCGCCATTAACAAGATGATGCCACTTAGCAAGCAACAAGAAATTAAGCTACTGCACCCAAACGTACCAACAAAGCACATGGAAGTGATCTACTCAAGATGCTTGACAAAAGATGAACACTGAGCTACGGCTAAATCACATCATAACAGGTCCAAACAAGCATGGCAAAAGTGCAAAACATATCAGCTTCACAGACTTAGTGAAATTACTAAACATGGCAAAACAGCATCAGAAGCAATGTTCAGAGCAAGAAAACAACATGCTACAGGAACTTATAATAGAAAAACAAGGCATGGCATGAATCTACTCAAACCATAGAACAAAAGTCCCTTACTGACCATAAGCGAAAAGGATCAGAAAATACAATATCACCCATGTCAATATAGCAAGTTTAGTTATGTATTCAAAGAATGGCCATGACAAAAACAGATAACGAGTAGGCATGTTTAAGAGCTCGATACACTCCCTACAGAGCATTATATGATAAACTAAGCATACATACATCAAGAAGACATGGCATAGAAGACATAAATGGCAAGAACAACATCATAGCATACAAGGATCAACTACAACAACCTTGGCAAAATTGAATAACATGTAAACAATCTGCCAGGAAACATTTTATAGCAAAAGTAGAGCTCGATTGACTCAAGCTATGGCACTCCATAATTGCAAACAAAGGCATGGATGGATAGAGAATAACCATATGTTCAAAACATCCTTACTGAAGTATCTCAAAGTAAGCATGGAACTCTCTGTAGCGTCAAGTTAACATGGCATAAAAATATCAGCAGAACAGGGGCTGAAATCAGCAACATCATGAAGCCTAGTTTGCATGCTTGTGCTAGTCACCACAGAGATCACAAAAATACATGGCATACACCCTGTAAAGATGGCATGGCATATTACAAAACACATGTAGGACTCAAGTTCATAGGGTGCACACATAAATCATGGCAAAAATGACAAAAGTGCATGTTCTGATAAGAATCTGAAACTAACATCACATAGCACTCTTGCAACAGCATTTCGGGCATCAAGATGAGCCCAAATGAAAATGATGAAATGATCTACTCTTCGAGACGAACAATTTGACATATTACACGCGCAAAACGGCTACGGATGCAGAGTTATGATGCGATGAAAATGCATGAAAATGTTAGCAAATTCGGGACTTAGTGGATTTTCAGAGAGGGGGGGAAGTCAACCTAGTGCACGGGGAACGAGGCACGCCGGAGATGTCGCCGGAGATGGACGGAGAGGCGCGGGGGCGGCCGGAGTAGGACGGATCCGGCCCTCTCCTGGCCGGATCCGGCCGGAGATGGGGCGGCAAAGGCGCGCGTTGCGACGGGCGCCGGGCGCCGGGCGAGAATCTGCGGCGGCCGCGAGCGGAACAGCGGCGGGTTGGCGGCGGCGACGCCGCCCGGCGAGGCGGCGGAGCCTCGAGGCAGCGGCGACCAGGGCGCCGGGCGCGCGGGGCGCTGGCCGGGGCGGCGGCGCGTGGGCCGGGAGGGCCGCGCTGGCCCCCGGGCCGGCGACGGGCGGCGAAGCGGGGACCAGGGGCCACGTGGCCTTGTGAGAGGCTGTGGGCGGCGGACGTTGTCCGCCCGCTCGGACACGTCCGGGCGGCGCGGATGGGATCTGCTAGGGTTAGGGGGGAGAGGATCCGCGAATTTGGAATGGGGGGTGTATATATAGGCATAGAGGGAGCTAGGAGAGTCCAAATGAGGTGTAGTTTTCGCCCACACGATCGTGATCGAACGACCGAGAGCATGGAGGTGACTTAGATGGGTTATTGGGCTGTTTTGGAGGGGTGTTGGGCTGCAACTTAAAAGAGGCCTTTGCGAGAGTGCGGTTAACCGTTGGAGTACCAAACGAGCTCCAAATGACCCGAAACTTGACAGGTGGTCTACCGGTGGTATACCAAGGCCACTTGACAAACCTCGGTCCATTCCGAGAAAGTTTAATACCCGCTCATGGAAAAACGTAAAAGGGGGCGCCGGGAGACATAGGAGTGCCGGATTGCAAAACGGACAACGGGGAAAATGCTCGGATGCATGAGACGAACACGTATGCAAAATGAGATGCACATGACGACATGATATGAAATGCAAATGATGACATGGCAAAGTGCAACACGCAAGCAAATGACATGGCAACGACGGCGAATAACTGACAGACACCTGGCGCATCGAATCCGGGGCGTTACAACACTCCTCCACTAACAAGAGATCTCGTCCCGAGATCTTAGGACCGAGACGGAAGGGAAAGAGGAAGAGGTGAAATAAGAACTCAAGAGAAGAAGCAAAGAATCGAGAGCACTTGAGAAGACGAGAGGAATGACGAGAATGACGAGAATCGAAAGCTCACGGAATCAAATAGACTATGAAACCACTCGTTCTAACCGGAGTGGTTAGAATGAGAAAAAAAACCGAAAAAGACTGAAATGATTTAGGCAGCACTCCTGCTGAAAA
Source organism: Aegilops longissima (assembly GCA_021605205.1). Classification (NCBI taxonomy): domain Eukaryota; kingdom Viridiplantae; phylum Streptophyta; class Magnoliopsida; order Poales; family Poaceae; genus Aegilops; species Aegilops longissima. Next base: position 498,856,334 of record CM038677.1, on the reverse strand, counting down.
TGGAAGGATTAGAACACGAGCTAGAGAGGATGGAATGATACTTGATGAACTCTTGAAGAATGAATTAAATCATGAAGAACCACCGTGAAGAACTCCGGTAACAAAAAGGATGATGAGATACAATTGAAAGATGGAAAGAATAAGGATTAAGTCTTGCGGTGATTTAGATGGATGTTCCGACGAAATGTCCGAGGAAAATTTGAACTCCAGAAAAGAAAAGATGAAAACATTAGGAACTATAATTTATTCATCAAGAACAAACTCCGAAGAAAAGATTAATCACTTTGAGGAAATAAGAATAAGATTTATTGTATGCTTATCCTTCATCAAATTAAATTGATGACAAGCAATGGATTTTGCAAACTACTTATTCTTCTTGAGAAGGATTAAGGGGAAATATAGCACAAAACTTGAGAAAGTCTTCATGAACCACCGGTAGGATGGAAAGAACGAATGGATTAAAATGATAATCAAGGAAAAAGAATCTTGAACGAACCACCGTAAGAAATGACAATGAACGAAGAAAAGAGAAAGAATCGCCGGGAAGAATTAGGAAAGCACGAAGATACTTGAGAGAATTAAAATGTAAGAGAACGAAGAGATCGCGAACTGATTGAAGAATACTTGAACGAAGCACCGGAATAATATTAAGACGAACGAAAGGCACGGATATAGAATAATTGGGGAATGAATCTAAAAACTTAGAATGAAGAAATCTTCCGAAAAGATGGCCTCCGGATGATCGAGAGAGAAAGACAACTCCTGAAATACTTCGGATGGATGAAAAGAATTTGCATGACTTGAAACAATTAGATAGGATAACATCGAGCTAGCACCGCGAATCTCCGGGAGAACGGACAAGATTTAAGAGAAATTCTACTTCGGTCTTCAAATGTTGAGAATGACGACGAGGAACACCAAGAAAATTACCGGATACTCCGGAGAATGAAAACGAAGAGGTTGAGCCAACAATGAAATGGTTGAAATCGATCTTGGAAAAGGCATGTGACTGATGGAATCCATTCTTCGTCACACTTGAAAAGAATTGGGAATAGCTCCGGGAAATTAGAAGAGTCGGGTAAAATCTCGAAAAGACACTGTGGGTTAGGGCCCATCAAGAGAAAACACCGTTGGAAAGGGATGATGAACAGATAGATGATGCACGGAACAATTGGAATATTTGAATGAGGTGACAACCTCGAATTAATTAGAACACGATTTAATCTCTGATATGTCTTGAACTCGGAAGGATAAACTAGCGAGAGGCTAACGAGCAAGGAAAACACTTGATCCAAGGAAAAGAATATGATTAATCCGAAAAACTTGAATTGGATCCACCGGAAAAGAAAAGAGATGAAGAATGACGAACAAGACGAGAATTCACCGGTTGAAAAAATTTACGAAAGACTGAAGAGGTTCCGCACGAATGAAATAGATGGTCGGGAGAGAGGCAAACTCCGGGAAGAAAAGGGTGGGTGGGCGGGAAAACAAAGGCAACTGGAGGGGAGAATCGACGAATAACTTGGAGAGAAAACACCGGTTGAAATCATTGAGGAAAGAAAGCAAAGGCTTCGCACGAGTAGGATGGATACTCGATTACGGACTCCGGTTCCGAGAAGAAGAAGGGGTGGGCGGGTGGGAAAAAAATCACCGAGGATTGAACTCAAAGATGAAGAGACTCGAATCAACTTGACGAGAAATGCACCGGATAAAAAGAGCTGAGGAACAACTACCGGAAAAACCAACTGCGTGATCCTAAAGAAAAATTTGAAGGGGAGGAGGAGTAGTTCAAAACACCTACGTCAAGATTCCTCACCGAGCGCATTTAAGGGCTGAGGAGTAAAAAGAATTCCTACTCTCGATATAACTAGACTCAAATCAGTTTTCTTCTAGACTCAACAACGGCCAAACTACACGATCAATCAAGGGGCTCCTAGGGTCGGTCGAGGCTCGATACCAACTTGAACACGCCTAATATGCGACCCTATCCAAAAGGAACTCGACTGTCCCACCAAGGATAGACCCGCATATTGAGACACTTTTGCAAGGTGGGTATCATTACATCAACATTACATAATAGTGGGGATACATACAAAAGGCACAAATGCCACAAGAATACATCAACATCATACAAGATCCACATCCGACTACGGATGAAACATAAACAGAAACTCAAACGACATCCACCCTGCTAGCCCAGGCTGCCGACCGAACCTATCCCCTGATCGAAGAAGAAGCAGAAGAAGAACTCCAAACAAGCAAACATCGCTCTCACGTCATGATCATCGCAACCCTGTACCTGCAACTGGTGGTGTAGTAAACTATGAGCCACGAGGACTCAGCAATCCCATTACCATGGGTATCAAGACTAGCAAAGCTTAAGTAGGAAAGGAAGGGATAAAGTGGTGAGGTTGCAGCAGCGGCTAAGCATATGTATGGTGGCTAACATACGCAAATGAGAGCGAGAAGAGAAACAAAGGAACGGTCGTCAACTAGTAATGATCAAGAAGTGATCCTGAACTCCTACTTACGTCAGACATAACCCAAGAAACCGTGTTCTCCTCTCGATCAACCCCGAAAAGAGACACTCACGGTTACGCACACGGTTGGTGTATTTTAGAAGAGTTTGCTTCAAGTTTACTACAACCGGATATTAACAAATTCCCATCTGCCACATAACCGCGGGCACGGCTCTCGAAACTTTATACCCTGCAGGGGTGTCCCAACTTAGCCCATTATAAGCTCTCACGGTCAACGAAGGATATTCCTTCTACCGGGAAGACCCGATCAGTCTCGGAATCCCGGACTACAAGACATTTCGACAGCAATAAAACAAGACCAGCAAAGCCGCCCGAATGTGCCGACAAATCCCGATAGGAGCTGCACATATCTCGTTCTCAGGGCACACCGGATGAGCAGTCCGTATAACTAAAACCAGACCTCAAGTTTCCTTGAGGGGGCGTTACAAAAGCACTCTAGTTTGGGCCAGCACTCGAAGGAGCACCGGTCCGGGGTTAAAATAAAGATGACCCTCGGGCTCGCGAAACCCGGGGAAAAAGGCTTAGGTGGCAAATGGTAAAACCAAAGTTGGGCCTTGCTGGACGAGTCTTATTCAAAGCGAACTGTCAAGGGGGTCCCATAAATCACCCAACCGTGTAAGGAACGCGAAATCAAGGAACATAACACCGGTATGACGGAAACTAGGGTGGCAAGAGTGGAACAAAACACCAGGCATAAGGCCGAGCCTTCCACCCTTTACCAAGTATATAGATGCATTAATTATAGCAGATATATTGTGATATCCCCAACAAGTAAACATGTGCCAACAAGGAACAACATCTCCATGTTCCAACAAGGAACAAACTTCATATTCACCTGCAACTAGCAATGCTATAAGAGGGGCTGAGCAAAGCGGTAACATAGCCAATCAACGGTTTGCTAGGAAAGGATGGTTAGGGGCTGACATGGCAATATGGGTGGCATGATAAGCAAGAAATATGCATCATAGCATAGGCATAGCAAAAGAGCGAGCATCTAGCATAGCAAAGATAGAAGTGATTTCGAGGGTATGGTCATCTTGCCTGCAAAGTTCTCAGAGTTGTCGAAAGCTTGATCCTCGTAAGCGTTCTCAACAGGTTCCTCGTTCACGTACTCGTCTCCCGTCTCTACCCAAAGAAAGAACACAAACAAAGGAACCACAATAAATCACGGTGCAATGCACAAACAACATGATGCAAAACATGACATGATATGGGAGATGTGATATGCAATGCGTATGCGCGCTCCGGAAGGAAAATGATGAACCAGGCATCAACTTGGCAAACCAAGTATGCCGCTGGAAAGATGAGATGATTTCGGTTGAAATCGATATAAAGATCACCGGAATCGGATGCACGGTTTGCAAATGACAAGCAAAACAAGAATGGCACAAATCTGCCATTAACAGCATGATGCCACTTAGCAAGCAACAAGAAATTAAGCTACTGCACCCAAACATACCAACAAAGCACATGGAAGTGATCTACTCAAGATGCTTGACAAAAGATGAACACTGAGCTATGGCTAAATCACATCATAACAGGTCCAAACAAGCATGGCAAAAGTGCAAAACATATCAGCTTCACAGACTTAGTGAAATTACTAAACATGGCAAAACAGCATCAGGAAGCAATGTTCAGAGCAAGAAAACAACATGCTACAGGAACTTATAATAGAAAAACAAGGCATGGCATGAATCTACTCAAACCATAGAACAAAAGTCCCTTACTGACCATAAGCCGAAAAGGATCAGAAAATACAATATCACCCATGTCAATATAGCAAGTTTCGTTAACAGATTCAGCAACAGGCCATGACAAAAACAGATAACGAGTAGGCATGTTTAAGAGCTCGATACACTCCCTACAGAGCATTATATGATAAACTAAGCATACATACATCAAGAAGACATGGCATAGAAGACATACATGGAAAGAACAACATCATAGCATACAAGGATCAACTACAACAACCTTGGCAAAATTGAATAACATGTAAACAATCTGCCAGGAAACATTTTATAGCAAAAGTAGAGCTCGATTGACTCAAGCTATGGCACTCCATAATTGCAAATAAAGGCATGGATGGATAGAGAATAACCATATGTTCAAAACATCCTTACTGAAGTATCTCAAAGTAAGCATGGAACTCTCTGTAGCGTCAAGTTAACATGGCATAAAAATATCAGCAGAACAGGGGCTGAAATCAGCAACATCATGAAGCCTAGTTTGCATGCTTGTGCTAGTCACCACAGAGATCACAAAAATACATGGCATACACCCTGTAAAGATGGCATGGCATATTACAAAACACATGTAGGACTCAAGTTCATAGGGTGCACACATAAATCATGGCAAAAATGACAAAAGTGCATGTTCTGATAATAATCTGAAACTAACATCACATAGCACTCTTGCAACAGCATTTCGGGCGTCAAGATGAGCCCAAATGAAAATGATGAAATGAGATGAAATGATCTACTCTTCGAGTCGAACAATTTGACATATTACACGCGCAAAACGGAGCTACGGATGCAGAGTTATGATGCGATGAAAATGCATGAAAATGTTAGCAGATTCGGGACTTAGTGGATTTTCAGAGAGGGGGGGAAGTCAACCTAGTGCACGGGGAACGAGGCACGCCGGAGATGTCGCCGGAGATGGACGGAGAGGCCTTGAGGCGGCCGGAGTAGGACGGATCCGGCCCTCTCTGGCGGATCCGCCGGAGATGGGGGGCGGCGGCAAGGCGGACGCGACGGGCGCCGGGCGCCGGGCGAGGTCTGGCGGCTCCCGCGAAGGGCCAGCGGCGGGTTGGCGGCGATGGCGCCGCCGGCGAGGCGGCGGAGCCTCGAGGCGGCGGCGACCAGGGCGCCGGAGGCGGCGCGCGCGGCCGGAGGGTTGGCCCAGCCCCATGAGCCGCGCGACGGGCGTGGGGACCAGGGGCGACGTGGCGCGCCGAGAGGCGGTGGCGGCGGCGCGTTGTCCGCCCGCTCGGACACGTCCGTGATGTGGCGGATGGGATCTGCTAGGGTTAGGGGAGAGGATCCGCGAATTTGGAATGGGGGTGTATATATAGGCATAGAGGAGCTAGGAGAGTCCAAATGAGGTGTAGTTTTACCACACGATCGTGATCGAACGACCGAGAGCATGGAGGTGACTTAGATGGGTTATTGGGCTGTTTTGGAGGGTGTTGGGCTGCAAATTAAAAGAGGCCTTTGCGAGTCACGGTTAATCGTTGGAGTACGAACGAGCTCCAAATGACCGAAACTTGACAGTGGTCTACGGTGGTATTCCAAGGCCACTTGACAAACCTCGGGCCATTCCGAGAAAGTTTAATACCGCTCATGGAAAAAGCGTAAAAGGGGCGCCGGGAGACATAGGAGTGCCGGATTGCAAAACGGACAACGGGGAAAATGCTCGGATGCATGAGACGAACACGTATGCAAAATGAGATGCACATGACGACATGATATGAAATGCAAATGATGACATGGCAAAGTGCAACACGCAAGCAAATGACATGGCAACGACGGCGAATAACTGATAGAGACCTGGCGCATCGAATCCGGGGCGTTACACAAGACCACCTGGCACGATTGAAGCACGCGTAGCAATCCGGCCCCAACCCCAGCCCTCGTGAAATTGCGAAGCCAGTACTACGCGTACATAACTACCCTCTGGAGATACCATGGGCATAAGGGGAGAGGCACGACCATGGCACGCCTGCACGCGGCTCAACCGCACTGAGGGCTCCGATTGTGTCATTCTTTTCTTTTTCTTTTTCTTACTTTCAGGACTCTGTTCTCCAGAAGCCCTGTCCGGCATTCGCGCCGAATACACGATGCAACAGCCAGGGAAGCAGAAAGCTACGTCGAGTGTCCAGGTGGTCTCTATTACGAGCATTATACCTGTTTTACATACCATCCCGCAGCTTACCCCTGGAGGGGGACATGTTAAATAGTCCCATCCCTTGCTTATCGCACCATTTGTATAGTTGTACTTTTATTTTGCAGTTCCTTTTTGAATAAACAATACATAGCTTTTGCCTATTATTGCACTCCTTTCTTTATCTATATATATGTTCATTTTATGACATGTTGCACCTGTACACTTTAGTGCGGCCAATACACCGAGGGCTTAAGTACCCCAAAAGTATGGTGTGATAAGTCCGAACACTTTCACAAGTGCGGCACCCCGAACTTATAGCATTATATGCATCGGCTCCGAATCATGTCTTGGGTCAATAGTTGGGTTTGCCCGGCTCCCATGTTTTTGTACCTTACGTTCCGTTATATCGGCTAAGGTAGCACTAGGAGAACCACTGCGATTGTTCCCCGGTTGAGCTGGGTTGAGCACCTTAGTGGAGAAAGCTAAAACTGACCGTCATGATAGGGCGAGAGCCGGTCGCTGTTCGAGAAGTTTTTTCGGGTCCCTAAAGACTTATGCCGCTTAGAGCGAGGAGTCGGCATTGTCCGGCCAAGGCGTGGATAGCGCCCCGAACTCGGTATTCCGAATACTAGGGGCTTCGCCGAAATTTAAAATTATAGAATTTTATGGCTAAGTGAGAGTGTTCAAGCACTATAAGTCCGGTTGCCTTGTTACGTTCGTTGAACGCCTCCTCGATGGACCCAAGAATGGGAACAAGAGCGCTCAAGTTTATCCCGAACACCCCAGACTCGTGGCATGGGGGCTGAAATAACGACTTGCCATCTCTCAAATTTGAAAAACGGCCGCCTGAAAGGTAATATTTTAAATTAACAAGCGTTGCTTAGCGCATATGAACAAGTTTTCAGCGTACATGATAACAAATGCGAGTCTATTCAAAATTACATCTTTGGAGCACTCATCGCTATCTGGCGGGCACCCTTGGGGCGCCCTCATAGTACATTTCGGCTTGCGATGATCCTTGCCCTTGGTGGCCGTCCGTCACAAACTTCTCCGCATCCAGCTTGCCCCAGTGCACTTTAGCACGGGCAAGGGCCCGACGGGCACCTTCGATGCAGACGGAGCGCTTGATGACTTCAATCCATGGACAGGCGTCCACCAGCCGCTGCACTAGCCCAAAGTAGCTCCCAGGCATGGCTTCCAATGGCCACAACTGAACTATGAGGCCCTTCATGGCCTGTTCGGCGACCTTGTGGAGCTCGACCAGCTGCTTCAGCTGGTCGCTCAGGGGCACCGGACGTTCGGCCTCAGCATACTGAGACCAGAACACCTTCTCCGTCGAGCTCCCCTCCTTGGCGTGGTAGAACGCGGCAGCATTAGATACACTACGGGGCAGATCTGCGAACGCTCCTGGAGAGCTCCGGATTCGGGTAAGTACTTGATAATTGACTTTTACATTCTTGCTCTGCATAAAGAATGCCTTACCCGCCGCGATCTTCTTTATTGTCTCAATCTCCTGGAGGGCTTTTTGGGCCTCGGCCTTAGCAGCTTTGGCACACTCAAGAGCCGAGGCAAGCTCGGACTCTCGGGTCTTCGAGTCACGCTCCAAACCCTCGTGTTTTTCCACGAGAGCCTGGAGCTCTTGCCGTACCTCCGCCAGCTGCGCCTCCCCCTTCTCTCGCTCGGTGCGCTCCTTGGCCGCTTTGCTTTCGGCCACGGACACCGCTTCCTTCAGGGTCGCCACCTCGTTCGTGGCTCCTACAATACCCACGTTATTTCTGTCATTTTTTGCAACCGAATCCTTTCTATAAGGTATTTCTTTAATAAGGTATTACTTACCTTCCTTGTCCTCGAGCTGCTTCTTGGCAAGGCCGAGCTCGTTCTCGGACCGCTCGAGGCTCTGCTTCAATGCATTGACCTCCATGCAACAAGTCTGGCGAGAGGTCAAGGCGCAGCCTGCATTCGCATATTGACATACTTATGTTAGACTCCTGCGTATATCTTTTCAGATCCTTAGTCCGGCTTTTCTTTCCGAATACCGAACTAAGCATCAGGGGCTACTGTCTATGCGGTAATATTTTTACATATTCTAAACTTACCTCAAAGCTTGTTAGAAGGCTGGTACAGGCTTGATCAGCCCGCTCTTGGCGGACTGAACTTCTGATCACCACACTCATAACAAGGCGGTGCTCCTCCTCGATGGAGGCGCCGTTAAGCGCCTCGATGCTATCCGGTGCCTCGGTTGGGCCGGAGGACACGGCGTCTTACCTTCCTCGAAGGGGCCGCTTGCGGACTTTGGAACCGCTGAAGGTTCGGTATGGAGTCCGGACAAGGGTGGGCTTAGAGCCTCGGGGTCTCGCTCCCCTCGCGCTGAGTCCGGGAGGCTGCCTTGCGGCGCCTCCTGCGCCACCTCCTCTTGACCAGGCCCCTCGGGCCCCACCTCGGCGTCGTCCAGCATGAGGTGAGGAGGCGGAAGTGAAGTACTCTCCACTTCCGACAAATTCAGGGACCCGCTCAACGAAGCGGCGAGCTCGCCCTTGGGCGGGCTGCATGATTGTTTGGCATTAGAGAACACTATGCAATGGGAAAAAAAGCCATGGGTATCCGGACACTTACGATCTCGCCAGAGGCTTGGCCTTGTTAGCCCTCCTCCTCGTCGTTGTCGGCGTTGGTGGAGAAGTCCGGAGGAAGGGTCCTTCCCTTCTTGGACCCTCCGGCCTCCCCAGTCGGGGCGGCCTTCCTTTTCCTCTCTCCCCCCGCTGGGGGAGAAGCTTCTTTTTCCTCCTCCTCCTCCTCAGAGAAGGATTCCGCCTCAGAGTTGTCGGGCGGTGAGTCCGACAGCATCTGGCGCCGGGAGCTCCTTCGAGTTCCCGTGGCCTCCTTCTTGGCCTTCTTCTCAGGCACCACGTGAGGTGCCGGAGCCAGCATCCCCGTCAATCGATTGTCCACTAGGTCTTCTGGCAAAGGGGCCGGACAGTTAATATGTCCGGACGTCTTCAGCCAGTCCTGTCAAAGGTTAGGGAGTTTTAGATCCTGCATAGAGTCAAACTATGAAAAAAGAGTCCCGTAAAGGGTAAAATAACTTACCTCGCTGGCTTGGCGCGCGAGCTGAATCGCGATCTTGATGGCGGATGTGGGGAGCCTCGGCGCCCTTGAACAGCACCTTCGAGGCATCTTCGTACGTAGTGTCGAGGAGCCTTTTCAGAGTTGGGTGCTGTGCCGGATCGAACTCCCACAATTTGAAGGCCCGTTGTTGGCATGGGAGAATCCGGCGGATGAGAATCACCTGGATTACGTTGACAAGCCTGAGATTCTTGTCCACCAGGTTTCGGACGCAGGTTTGGAGGCCGGATAGCTCATCTGAATCCCCCCACGTCAGGCCCATCTCTTTCCATGATGTGAGCCGTGTGGGGAAGCCAGATCGGAATTCGGAGGCCGCCGCCCGTTTAGAGTCGCGCGGCTCGGTGATGTAGAACCACCCCGATTGCCACCCCTTTATGGTCTCCACAAAGGAGCCCTCGAGCCATAGGACTTTGGCCATCTTGCCAACCATGGCACCTCCGCACTCCGCTTGGCGGCTGCCCACTACCTTCGTCCTGACATTGAAGATCTTCAGCCATAAGCCGAAGTGCGGCTGGATGCAGAGGAAGGCCTCGCACACGATGATAAACGCCGAGATGTTGAGGATGAAGTTCGGGGCCAGATCGTGGAAGTCCAGGCCGTAGTAGAACATGAGCCCCCGGACAAACGGGTGAAGTGGAAAACCTAGTCCGCGGAGGAAGTGGGGGAGAAACACCACCCTCTCATGGGGCACAGGGGTTGGAATGAGCTGCCCTCGTCGGGTAGCCGGTCTTGCGATGTTGCTGGACAAGTATCCGACCTCCGCAGCTTTTGATGTGCCCCTCCGTGACGGAGGAGGCCATCCACCTGCCTCCGCTCCGACATAGTTGGAGAAGGTTGAGGTGGGATGTGCGGACTTAGGCGCTGGAGCTCGAAAAGCGTGAAATGGATGAGCAAAGGAGGAAGAAGGCGTGGGTGAAAAGGTGGATCCTTATCCCTTATATGGACGAACGAAGCTATCGTCCCCGCCACTGGTAAAACTCGCTTATCTCCCAAGCGCCATAATCAATGGCGCGGATGGATTACCCACGTCCGTATTGATGAGAATCTCGGAATAAGGGGCACGATCTATGCTTTGATAAGGCGTGCCAAGAAACCGCCTCACTAAACGCTAAGGTGGAGCAGTAAAAAGCGATTCATATAAAGGCCTGGCCGTGGTGTGATGTCACGCCCGCGAATACGTCAGCGAATCGTGCAAAGGTTATTCTCTCTACGGTGGTATGTGGAACTTGTTTTGCGAGCGGACACTATCCTTGTGTTCAAAACCTTCTATGAAGTATTCGGGAGGAACCCGCCTTGCAATGCCAAAGACAATATCTGCGCGGACTCGTCGTCATTGAAGCCTGATTGGGGACTCTTGAGGAGTCCTAGACTAGGGGTGTCCGGATAGCGAACTATCATCTTTGGCGGACTCCTAGAGTATGAAGATACAAGATTGAAGACTTCGTCCGTGTCCGATTGGACTTTCCTTGGCGTGGAAGGAAAGCTTGGCGACTGGATATGTAGATCTCCTACCATTGTAACCGACTACTGTAACCCTAACCCTATCCGGTGTCTATATAAACGGAGGGTTTTAGTCCATAGGACGAACAACAATCATACCATAGGCTAGCTTCTAGGGTTTAGCCTCTCGATCTCGTGGTAGATCTACTCTTGTACTACCCATATCATCAATATTAATCAAGCAGGAGTAGGGTATTACCTCCATCGAGAGGGCCCGAACCAGGTAAAAACATCGTGTCCCTTGTCTCCTGTTACCATCCGCCTAGGCGCACAGTTGGGACCCCTACCCGAGATCCGCGGTTTGACACCGGCAGAGGTGTTGCGATGAGGCGGACACCGAGCTCTGGGCTCCACGAGGTTGATGCAGCCCGGAGCCACCCTCGCTTGTTTATCACCAGCCGGAGCATAAGCGCTTCCGTATGTGTCTGAGCATAGCCGCTCCTCGGCAGTGTCGTCAGCCAACACGGAGCATGGTGCTTCCACTGTTGCGTGGGAGGGGGCTCCCCTCCGGGAGGAGCCCCCGGGGCGTGTACAGCCCCGCCCTAACACGTGGTCGGCATGGTAGGGCCTGACGAGGTGTATCTGGGCACCTGCGAGCCAGCGCGGGACTCACGGGGCCCTACCTCAAGGCGGGTTGCGCCTGGCACTGGGCCTAATCTTGTGATGTGTTCCTGCAGATTTGGTTAGATGCCGGCGCTCTACGTCCTCGGGTCCCGGCCCTCGAGCTGGTCTCAGCCGTCGCTGGTATGCCAGGTCGCGATGCCGTGGACAAGGCCAGAGGGTGAGGGCTAGAGAGCCAGTAGGAGCCCTGAGTCGCGATGCTTAGGTACCCGCCTTTAACGTGCAAGCGGTCGACATGAACGAAGAAAAGGTGCCATGGATTGGCATCAAATAACGAGCATAATGAATCGAACGCATGACCCGAAATAAATGCAAGAGGGATACATGCCGCTGGGTCTGGCCCGAGCGACTTGGGGATGATGCAGCCCGAAGGGCGCCCCCAACAAGATAAGCTAGGAACATGAAGTAAAAGGGATACACGCGAGGATGGACCTGCGACACAGGAATAATGCAGCCACAGGCGCGCTCCCAGGCTGAAATGGAACTTGAAAGACGTCACTTGATAGCGTTGAAGACGAAAGGGTGTTGGCGCAGCAAACTTGGTGGGCTGCGGGAGCCGATCCTCACGAGCCCCCAGGCTCAGGGGCCTCGGGAGGCTCCGGAGGCGCTGGTGGCTCCTCATGGACCATCTCCATCTCTGCCAGGGCTGCGGGACGCCTGGCCTCTTGAGCCTCCGGGATGCACCTCATGAGGCGCTGGCGCATGGCAGCCGTGTTCAGCAAGCCGTAAGGCATGCGAACGCAGCTGTGGGGCGGACCTTGGCGCCCACACGAGAGGGCAGGCGCTCTGAGAGCGGCTCGGTTGAGCCTGGTATGTCGATGCAGACGCAGCAACCCACCATCCTCGCCTGGATGGGGTGCCATGGCAGGTGAGCGGTGGCTGCCACTCATGACTCTTGACTCCTGCAGCTCTTGAATGATCTTGGCGACGAACTCCCCGAGGTTTGGCCCTCCTTGCCTTGCTCCTTCTTGAGGGAAGCGTGCTTGAAACACGCCTCCAAGTGGTGCCCAAGCGCCTCCTCGTGACCTTAGCAAGGTCGGTGGCCCTCGAGGGGAGCCCCCGAGCCCTGCTGAGGAGGCGCCAGGCGCTCTTTCCTATCACGATAGAAGGAGCTTCCCCCGAGGCGCGGACCACAGGGGCCTGCCTCTGAGGGGCCGGGCAGACGATGTCTTCTTCTTCTTGGGGCGGTCTCGGAAGCCTCCTGCTTCCGTGATCCGGGTCTTCGGTGATCTGGCTGAAAGGCTCGCTCCGAGGAGCACACCGTCTTTCTCTTGCAGGGCACCGTGATGACTCCGCCACTTCCGAATTTTGAGTACGTTGTGGCCGTGGTGGGTTCTGCCATGAACTTGGCCAGCGCTGGGTACCCGAGGGTGGCGTTGTATGGCGGCGAATGTGGGCGACGTCGAAGTCGATGAGCTCGATGCGGTTGTTGTCGCGCCCGAAGATTCTGAGGAGGCGAACCTGCCCGATCGGGACCGTGGAGCCGTCGGTGACCCCAGAGAAAGGCTTGGTTGGGTGAAGCTGATTGTAAGGCACTTGGAGGTTGTTGAATGTTTCCACAGACAGGACGTTGAGCCCTGCCCCGCCATCGATGAGGGTCTTGGTGACTAGCACGTTGCTGATGATTGGGGAGCAAAGCATCGGGAGGACTCGGCTGTGGCGGCACACTTGAGCTGATCCGCTGGGCCCGAACATGATGGCGCACGCCCGACCACAGGTAGCGTGGCCGAGCTTGGGGAGGGCTGCATTCACTTGCAGGCGAACTGCTTGAAGATGCATTGAGAGGTGGGGCTTGAGCTCCGCCCGGGATCTGCACGATCATGCGAGGCTCTGGAAGCCCCAGCCACCTCGTCTTGATGATGGTCTTCATTTCTCTGTGGCTGCGGTGGCAGAGGAGGGAGGCATGCATTGCCTTGCGGGCGATCCTCGCGAGGCTGATCCCTCCAGTCTCCCTCGCGAGGCGGGTCCCGCCAGCGATCCTCACGAGGTTGGTCGCGCCATCCTTGGCGAGGGCCGCGGTCTTCCCAGCGTCCTGTGTTCCTTCCTCCTCCTCGGTCGTAACCCCGGTCGCTGCGGTCGGGACGTCGGCCGATCCTCCCTTCTCGCACGGCTCGGAGCTCTTGACATTCGTTGGTGTTGTGGGTGTGGAGGTCGTGGTACCGCAGCACCGCTGCCCTTGGAAGACTCGGGCTGATCTACTGCCCGCTTGGTGTCTGGTTACGCATGAGCACGCAGCCCCTTGCGCTTCACATCCTTGGCCTTGGGCTTCTTCTCTTTTGGGTCTGCGGCAGGCAGCTCGAGGAGGGAGAGACGCCCTTCCTCGACCCTGGCGCACTTGGTCGCCAAGTTGAACAGCTCCAAGGAAGTGCACAAGTCTTCATGCATCGCCAGCTCCTCCTTCATCTTGATGTCGCGCACCCCGCGGAGAAGGCAGAGATGATGGCCTCCTCGGTCACCTTGGGAATCTTGAGGCATGCGTTGTTGAAGCGTTGGATGTATTTCTGCAGGGTCTCCCCTGGTTGCTGCTTGATGCGGCGCATGTCGCTCACGGCGGGTGGCCGGTCACGAGTACCTTGGAAGTTGGCGATGAAGCGGGTACGCATCTTGTCCCAGGAGGAGATCGTGCCCGGAGGCAGGTTCAGGAGCCAGGTGCGGGCCCCGTCCTTAAGCGCCATAGGAAACCAGTTCGCCATGACCTTCCCGTCTCCATTGGCGGCTTCGATGCCAGCTCGTAGAGCTGGAGGAACTCTTCGGGGTCGGCCGTGCCGTCGTGGCGAGGAGGCAGGTCTGGCTTGAACTTGCCGGGCCACGCACGCTGCGCTTCGGTGGTGAAAACACGACAGCCTGCTGTGGCATGCTGGAGGCCTTGGGTGACGAAGAGCTTGGTCTTGCGGGTCCCCATGCGCTGCAGCTGGGAGCAGCGCGGGGTCTTCACGTGCTGGAGCGGGGAGCACACGGGCAGCTTCTAGCGGGCGAGGGACTTCCTGGCAGCTCTGCTCTTGCCGCGGCGCGCCGGACGGAGCGGAGTTCCGCCAGGCCACGCGCCTTAGGGCCAGGCGGCGTTTGAGGGCGGCGGCGCCCAGAACCGCCGCCAGCCTGCGAGCGAGGTGCGCGTGCTGCAGGGACGGACGGCGCGGAGGAGCCCCTGCGGGTCAGACGAGCTTCGGCGACGCAGTCGAGCCACTCTTCGTAGACGTCGTCGACCGGCCGGTAGCGCAGGAGCTTCGTTTGCGCGATGAGTGCAGCTCGAGCCTCCATGGCCTTGGAGCAGACGAAGAACCAGCCTGGGCGAGTGAGGGGTAGTAGTGCGGCCGTCTTGCCTCACGGAGGATCTTTGGGGCGATGCTTGCTGCTCGTTCCCCTCCGGGCAGTGGCGGCGTTAGCGGCGAAGCGACGGGAACGGCGAGGGCGCCCGCGACGGAGCCGTCTGGCGGCAGGAGGCGAGAGCGGCTCGGCGCATGGCGCTGGCCCGGCGAAGCGAGACATGGATCACGGTGGTCTCACGGAGAACAGAGGCGGCGGAAGGCGAATTCAGGCGCACCTACCTCGCCGCCAAATGTCGGATTCGGGTTCAGCAGACCCTTGAGGTTCGAACAACTTTGGGGTGCGCGCGGAGATCTCGCCCTCTACCTACCTGCACCCCGCCGCCTTGCTAGGATCTAAACTACGAAAGAAACGACCCAAGAGACGCAAGGTTTATACTAGTTTGGGCCACCATTGTGGTGTAATACCCTACTCTAGTTTGTGGTGTGGTGGATTGCCTCTTGGGCTGATGGTGATGAACAATACAAGGAAGAACAGCCTCGCGAGGGCTGTGTTCTTGGCTGGTGCGATGAACTGCTAGGGGGAGTTCAGTCGCTCTCTCTCTCTCTCTATCTATCTATCTATCTATCTATTCAAGGTGCCTCCGGCTACCGTTTGGATGCCAGATCCCTCTACCCTGTGGGTGGCTAGTCCTATTTATATGCAAGGGCCCTGGGCCTCTTCCCAAATATTGAGCAGGAAGGGCGTCAACAATTGGCCATTTTGAAGGGGAACATCTAGTACACTTATCCTGACTAAAGTTGGTCTTCGCCTGTCAAAGGCTCTGGTGGTGACGCCGGCTTGGGCTCCACGATGACTTCCTTTCGGCCGTTGGACTGGTCTTGGTCTTGTTGCACCAAAATGGACGCCTTTGCTTGATGCTCTTGCCTGCGCTTGCTCCCTTTGCACCAAATAGGAAAGGAGGACATTGCGCGGGCTGGCGCCCGCCTGGCGCCCGTGGTCGTCATGGCTTGCGTCATGGGCACCTCGCGAGGTACCCCGCCTTGATCTCTCCGCCTCCTCGCGAGCCAGCCTGATGAGGTCGTGCCTGAGGAAGCTCCCGGTCGTCCGCCCCGCGAGGCTTGGACCTCGCGAGGGTTTTGAGCTCGTGTTGATTTAGATGGGTCGTGATGGGCCCCCCTTTGAGCCACGCCGCAGGCCGTAGGCAGGCAAGTCTGGGGACCCCCGTTCCCAGAAGGCCGACAGTTCCTTGCCGGGGATAACTATCTCCGGTAATTCCTCATCAGGGGTTGGCGTACATTCTGCAATGAACTCTGCTAATGCCGTGCTCTGGATAGTTAATGTGCTCTCAAACTTCAAGCCAGAACTGGATAACTCCAAAGCCCACTCCACTATTCTGCTAGTAGCCTCAGGGTTTTGGAGTATCCTTTGCAACGGGAAACAAGTGACAACCGTAATCTCGTGGGCTTGGGAGTAGTGGCGTAGTTTCTTGAGGCCATGATGCGACCAAAGATCAACTTTTGCACGCTAGAGTACCTCGATCTAGCCCCCCTGTAATAAAGAACTGGCGAAGTACACTGGGTGCTACACCACTTTCTTCCTTGTCGTGTCCTTGGGGTTGCTCTCGCTGTCGTGCTCATTACTGTCTTGATCCTTCTCCGGCTCTGCTGGTCCTGGCTCACTCCCTGCTTCGTCCACTTCCCGCTATGCCACCAAGGCCGCGCTAACCACTTGGTTGGTTGCTATCGGTGTCAAAACCGGCGGATCTTGGGTAAGTGGTCCCGATCTGTGCGTCTTAGGCTGATGGTAACAGGAAGCAAGGGACACATATGTTTACCCAGGTTCGGGCCCTCTCGATGGAGGTAAAACCCCACTTCCTGCTTGATTAATATTGAAGATATGGGTAGTACAAGAGTAGATCTACCACGAGATCATAGAGGCTAAACCCTAGGAGCTAGCCTATGATGATATGATTGTAATTGTGATTGGCCTTCTAAGGACCAACCTCTCCGGTTTATATAGGCACCGGAGAGGACTAGGGTTTACATGGAGTCGGTTACAAGGAAGGAAATATAATATTCGGATTGCCAAGCTTGCCTTCCACGCCAAGGAGAGTCCCATCCGGACACGGGTCGAAGTCTTGAGTCTTGTATCTTCACGCTTCAATAGTCCGGACGATGTATACAGTCCGGCAGTCCGGATACCCCCTAATCCAGGACTCCCTCAGTAGCCCCTGAACCAGGTTCGGGCGCGTAGTCTTGTCTTCGGCATTGCAGGGCGGGTTCCATCTCCGAATACTCCAAAGTACATGTTACGACGAATGGAGTCCGGAACTCCATCAATATTGTACTCCTTGGCTTCAGTGCCTCAATAATGACCATCTCCACGTGTCAAGCGAATGCGAGGAGCTGAGGTATTTTTAGCACTTGCCACCCTTAATATTTTTGGCTGACCGCCTATTTGAAGAGACGTGGATTCTTAGATCCAAACCTCACTCCTCCCCCCTCGAGCAAACATCCAACAGAGCGCTCCGGAAAAACCATTCCAACATGGCCGATCGTCACAACTCCTCTGCTCGCTCTCCTCGCCCCAAGCCAGGGGACTGGGAAGAGTGTTCAGTTCCCCATAGCCGTTTGATTGAGTTCAAACCCAAGGGTTTCTTCCACCAGCATTCATGGTCCCTGTCTGAGCCGGAATAGCCACCTATGATGGCGGGGAGCAAGCGGAGAGATCTCCGAATCCGTCTCCAGAGGAGCGAATATGCCTCATCCCACATCTGCTAAGGTGCGTCGGGTTTCCTATCCACCCATTCCTTCGCGGGCTCCTGGAGTTCTACGGCCTCCAGTTACACAATCTTACCCCTGCCTCTATACTACATATAGTAGGGTACGTTGCCCTTTGCGAGCTATTTTTAGGCTGCGAGCCTCACTTCGGGTTATGGAAGAAGCTGTTCTGCCTTGTCCCCTGCAACCAGGGAGAATCCCTATGTCAGGTGGGCGGGGCCGAAGTATGGCGCATTGTCGAGACCGGATACCTATCCCGCACTCCCAAGAAGGTACCAGAGAACTGGCCTTCAGAGTGGTTCTACATTGACGACGTTCCCCTTCCGGATCCAGTCCGGACAGGTCTCCCAGTTCGATGCGCCCACAAAGGCACGCGTCTAAGCTGGCGCCCAGAGGCCCCCAAGAGGAGGATACCAGGAAATATATTACGATGAGCAGGATAAAGTTACCGGCCAAATCCGGTTGACGATAGTCGAGGTTATGGCAATATGCATAATCTGAAGTGCAACCGCTTCAATATCGGGGAAGCCCATGTGGCACTTCAGCGGGAAGATGATGCCACCGCTATGGTTGTAAGGGTCGGACTCCGCCCTTTGCTCGGCAAGGATATTGTCGATTTGTACAAAGGGAAGAGGAGGAATTCCTTCACATCAAACCGCGAGATGGATTCTCCATGTACAACCCCCAAACTGGGTAAGTTGTCATTCCTTTCCCTACGTCACTTATGGTGGCGTTCTTCGCTAAGATCATCTGCCTCGATATTCTCGGCGAGGCGAGGAGGGTCGTAGAAGGAATCTCAGCCCCTCCCGCAGCGAAGGACCCCCGAAGGGCCCTAGATCTAGGTCTCGAAGAAGATCCGGATATTACCGTGGAGCTCGTCAACGGGATATTTTATCAAGCGAGCTGCGATGGCGCCTCAGTGGCCATTACTGCCGACTATCCCGGACCGCTTCCTACGTCGCGCGTAAGCCAAGTCGAAAAACCCTATCCTCCGAAGAGGACTCCCTTCAGATGTCATGCCTTACCCTTGAAGTGTCGTGTTTTTGCAGAGACGACGGTCAGAGCGTGGGGCCGAGCCCCTAGGGACTCGTCGGCCAAGGGCGTCCGGATCGGGCAGGCTCAATAGGAAGGCGGTAAGGATCGACTCGCCGCCACAGAGGTAAGGCAAAAACTTGTGCTGTGATTATGGTATTTTGAAGTATGACATCACCCTTTGTGTCCTGGCAGGAAGAGGAGCAGCCGGACTATATCCGGGGATCCTGCCATCCACGCCTCCACCAGCTGGATTCTAGAACCGGCTTCGAGAGCAGAGGTGGGAGCGGGGCCGATGTCGCATAGTTCTCCAACAGAGAATGCGGATATGCTCTCAGCCACGAATTCCGAAGTAGAGAGCGCCATGAATCACCGGCGCCGATGGGCCGTACTTCGGAACAACATCTTTTTCGAAGAGGCATTTAACGCCTTCAATTTGGGACACGCATACATCCGAGCTGCTCAAGGCGGGCTTGCCCGAGCGACGGACCAGTATACCAAAGATATACGGGTAAGAAAATTAGATAAGCATGTGTAGCAGTAGCCCCCGAGACTTGAAACGGTTGGAACAACTGTTTTAAGGATCAATTTATGCACAGATCCTTGTAGATAAGAATGAGCAATTGTCTCGGGAGTTGGAGGAATGCAAGGCCGAAATGAGGGCCGCAGTTGCCAAGTTAGAGGAATCCCAAAAGCCCTCATCTGGTAACAATTGTCGCAATTGTACGAAGATGCACCAGTTAGTAAATAGCTGATATGACAGGTCTAACAGAAAATTCTGCAGACAATCCCAGGGTGAATCCGGAGGGCGTAAGAGAGGACGCATCGCATCTCAAAAGGCAGCTGGAGGCTGGCGAGCGCATTCTTACGCGAGCAAGGCAGGAGAAGAACAATCTTCAAGATGCCAAAGTCTAGCCGGACGTGGAGTTAAAAGATCTCCGCGCTCAGCTGGCGGACTCCGTGAAGGAGAACAAAAGGCTTCGACGCGACATTTAAGGTAAGTGCCTAGACGAACTGTAGTATAGTTCAGCGAGGAAGTATATTGAAAGAATTTTGCTTGCATGAATGTCAACGGGTCGCCCTGAGGATGAGATGCCCTCATCTGCAAGTGATTTACTGCAATACCTTTCGCAACTGCACGAGTGAGCTCGGCAAGTGATGCAGGGTGTTGCTCAGGCTTTGTGGCCATCAAGCTTGCTGCCGAATGGCATGGGGGGCTTGTGAATATGCTTCAAGGAGCACGGCGGTGCTTCCGACTGTGGAAGGTGTCCGCTTGCCGGCAAGGCACAAGAGAAGCCTGGGCTATGGTGAAGACGCGCTACACCAAGCTGGACCCGAACCATATGGCCGAAGTAGGACCGGCGGGGCCCGATGGGCAAGAAATTCCCGTGAGTCTGGTATATTGCCAGGTAGCGTTAGCCACTAAGTATTCTCAACAGGATTGTAAGCTAGATAGCCTGTTGGATGGTATAGAGGAGGAATATAGTCAGTCCAAGTGACTGTGTAATTTAATGGACGTAATTAGCCCCTAGCCGGATTAAAATCATTTGTCATTCGGACCTTTTCGCTTCAGCCCCCGGATCCTACTGTTCGGGGTGTGTCCGAATACCCACTTAGTTATACAAAACCGGGGTATGCTTGGAAACAAGGCGTAGGGGTCATAAGTGCTTGAATAGGCAAGTACCCAACTAGTTATGTTATATTACATGGATAGTAAGAAACATCTTCCAGGGAGAATAGTTCCATTAGGGGTTCCTTTCCCTGGGTACGCATGCGACAATGCACATGTCCGGACTGCGAACGATGGCGCAGATACAAGACTTCTGGGGGTTTACGTTATAATAAACGAATACATCTTTTGTTCACCGACCGAATATTCTCTTAAGGAAGCTAGATTTCGGCTTCACCCAGTCTGAGGTACACATCCGGCTGAACCGGCAGTAACAATCGCAGAGGTGCTCCCCTTATGCCCTAGCCGAATTAACGGGAACGTAGGGCATAAACACAAGAGCCAGGCAACCCAGCTTGGCAACATCGTAAGTCATATCGATGGATATAATGGTGAAGAAAAGGCACATATGGAAAAAGAATGCATATGTGATAGGCAGAAAGCCATGTGAGTAATTATTTTTAGCTTCCGTATAGGAAGCCCCCAGGTATTTCTTACACACCTAGTGCGGCCGGAGTGATCCGGGAGTCCGCACTATATTGAATACTTTGTGTGAAGAGGAAAAAGGTCGAGAAAGGAAAAAGGGATGGAGCATAATTAAAAAGGAGGGGTTAGGAGACGAACATTGAGTTCGGCGCTAGGCGTAGAATCTCCGGAGTCTGGCCTCGTTCCATGGGTTCGGCTCGAGTCTGTTATCGGATGCATTACGTAAGCGGTACGCTCCTCCTGTGAGAACTTTGTCAATGACGAAGGGACCCTCCCACTTGGGTTTGAGCTTGTCCTTCTTCTTCTCCGGTAGGCATAGAACGAGCTCGCCAATATTGTAAGTTTTGGCCCGCACTTCTCTGCTTTGATATCGCCGAGCCTGCTGCTGATAGAATGCGGAGCGGGCTTTTGCGACATCGCGCTCCTCCTCTAGGGCGTCCAGGTTATCCTGCCGATCTAACTCGGCTTCCTTCTCTTCGTACATGCGTACGCGTGGCAAATCATGTATTATGTGCAGGGTAATACCGCTTCCGCGCCGTACACCATAAAAAATGGTGTATATCTGGTGGTGCGATTCGGCGTGGTCCGCAGCCCCCAGAGTACGGAGTCGAGCTCCTCGACCCAGTGCGTATCCGACTCTGTCATGGATCGCACTAGTCTGGGTTTGATGCTGCTCATGATGAGACCATTTGCCCGCTCTACTTGGCCGTTTGTTTGGGGATGGTAGACGGAAGCGTAATCAAGCTTAATGCCCATTTTTGCGCACCAAGTTTTCACTTCGTCGGCTGTGAAATTTGAGCCATTATCGGTGATGATCTTTGTGGGGACACCGTATCATTGTACGACCCCGGATATGAAGTCTATTACTGGTCCGGATTCGTCCATTTTAACTAGTTTGGCTTCTATCCATTTGGTGAATTTGTCCACCATGACCAATAAGTATTTTTTTCTTATGGCTTCCCCCTTTAAGAGGTCCGACCATATCCAGCCCCCAGACCGCAAAGGGCCAAGTTATGGGGATTGTTTGGAGAGCGGTAGGGGGCATATGACTCTGATTGGCAAAGAGATGGCAACCAATGCAATGTTGTACAATGTCTGTCGTCTGCTGCTCGGGCGTCGGCCATAGAAACCTGTCGGAAGGCCTTGCGACCAATGCTCGAGCCGCGGCGTGGTGCCCGCCCAGTCCGGCATGGATTTCAGCCAAGAGTTGCCGCCCTTCCTCTTCGGAGATGCATCTTTGGAGTACTCCGGCAGCGCTTTTCTTGTAGAGTTCCCCTTCGTATACTTTGTAGGCTTTAGAGCGCCGAACGATGCAGCTTGCTTCATTTTGGTCTTCGGGGAGCTCCTGCCTATTTAGGTAGGCCAAGAAAGGCTCGGTCCACAGGGCGATTACAGCCATGATTTCGTGGGCCGAGGACGTTATTTCGGTAGTAGAACCTCCGACTATGTCTGATGGTTCGGAATCTGGGGTTGTATTCGGATCTGTGCTAGTATTGCCGGACTCCACTTCCCATACGACGGATGGCTTGAACAGCCGTTCCAAGAATATGTTCGTCCCCCGCTTGATTGTTTTCTCGAGCCACATGGTGGAATTTGAGCCCCTCGAACCGAGCTGACATCTTGAGGACGGAATTACGGTAGGCCACCATTTTTGGGTCCTTGGCATCAAAATCTCCATTTATTTGTGATATTGCGAGGTTTGAATCCCCGCGCACTTCTAGGCGTTGAATGCCCATAGAGACTGCCATCCGAAGACCGTGCAACAGAGCCTCATATTCGGCTGCATTGTTGGAGTCTTTGTATAATATTTGGAGAACGTACTGGACCGTGTCTCCGGTGGGAGACGTCAGGACTACACCTACTCCCAATCCGGCCAACATTTTAGAGCCATCGAAGTGCATTATCAAGTTTGAGTATGCACCGTACTCTTTAGGGAGTTAAACCTACATCCATTCGGCAAAGTCAGCCAATACTTGCGACTTGATGGCCCGCCGTGGTTTGTATGTTATGTCGAACGGAAGGAGCTCAATGGCCCATTTGGCAATTTGGACCGTAGCATCGCGGTTATTTATTATGTCATTGAGTGGTACTTCGGAGGCCACCGTAATCGAACACTCTTGAAAGTAGTGTCGTAGCTTCCGGGATGCCATGAAAACCGTGTATGCTATTTTTTGATAGTGTGGGTATCGGGATTTGCATGGGGTTAGGACCGTGGATACGTAGTAAACCGGCTTCTGGAGCGGGAATTTGTATCCGTCAGCCTCTCGTTCAACGACGAGCACTGCGCTTACAACTTGATGCGTTGCAGCTATATACAAAGACATAGGTTAAATCAATATTCGTATTGTTAGTCTTGGATTCTTGGCCAATAAGGTCTTTATTTCATCCAGTCCGGCCGCGGCTGCATCTGTCCACACGAAGTGTTCGGTGCATCGAAGAAGGCGGTAAAGAGGTAATGCCTTTTCTCCTAACCTAGAGATAAAGCGGCTTAGAGCAGCCACGCATCCGGCTAGTTTTTGGATGTGCTTGAGGTCTGTTGGTATAGCCAACTGTGACAGAGCTCGGATCTTTGCCGGATTCGCTTCAATTCCTCCGTTGGAAATGATGAAGCCGAGTAGTTTCCCCGAGGGGACGCCAAAAACGCATTTTTCCGGGTTCAGCTTGATGTCGTATGTCCGAAGATTGTCGAATGTAAGCCTCAAGTCGTCTATTAGGGTTCCGACGTGTCTTGTTTTTATGACCACGTCATCCACATATGCCGCCACTATTTTGCCGATTTGCTTTTCCAGGCATGTTTGAATCATGCGTTGGTAGGTTGCGCCGGCGTTCTTGAGCCCAAAAGGCATAGTGTTGAAGCAAAAAGGGCCATATGGCGTTATGAAAGCTGTTGCAGCTTGGTCAGACTCTGCCATCTTTATTTGATGGTATCCAGAGTATGCATCGAGGAAACACAGCGAGTCGTGTCCTGCTGTGGCATCAATGATTTGATCGATGCAAGGGAGGGGAAAGGGATCCTTGGGGCAAGCCTTGTTGAGGTCTTTAAAGTCGACACATAGGCGCCAGGATTTGTCCTTCTTTGGTACCATTACCAGGTTTGCCAGCCAATCCGGATGCTTGATATCTCTGATGAATCCGGCCTCGAGTAGTTTGGCTAGCTCTTCCCCCATGGCCTGCTGTTTGGGCTCTGAAAACCGTCTCAGAGTCTGCTTGACCGGTTTGTATCCTTTTAGTATATTGAGGCTGTGTTCGGCCAATTTGCGTGGGATTCCTGGCATGTCCGATGGGTGCCACGCGAAGATGTCCCAATTCTCGCGTAAGAAGTCTCGCAGTGCGGCGTCCATCGCGGGGCTCAGCTGTGTCCCGACGGAAGCTGTCTTCATGGGGTCCGTTGGATGGACTTGGAATTTGACTATCTCGTCTACGGGTTTAAATGAGGTGGACTTGGGTCGCTTGTCGAGTATCACGTCGTCCCTATCCACGGTGGCCCGCAGTGTTGTTAATTCTTCGGCTGCTAGGGCCTCGGATAATGCCTCGGGGCTAGTGCTGCGGTTTTGTTTTCGGCGCGAAGTGCGACGTCCGGATCACTGGCTAGAGTGATGATTCCATTGTGCCCGGGCATTTTAAGCTTCATGTACCCGTAATGGGGTATATCTTGAAAGCTTGCAAACGCGTCCCGCCCTAAAAGGGTGTGGTATCCACTGCTAAAAGGGGCCAATTGGAATGTGATTTCTTCAGACCTATAATTCTCCGGGGTGCCGAATACCACGTCGAGTGTGATTTTTCCTGCACACCGCGCTTCCCGACTAGGGATAATTCCCCTGAAGGTTGTGCCGCTTTGTACAATGCGGCCTTTGTCAATTTCCATCTTGCTGAGTGTCTCTTCATAGATCAAGTTTAATCCGCTTCCGCCATCCATGAGCACTTTAGTGAGCCGAAAGCCGTCCATGATTGGGCTAAGAACCAGAGCGGCTGGTGGCCGGACAGTCCGGGATCGAGGTTCGTCACTGGCATTAAAAGTTATAGCAGTGTCGTTCCAGGGTTTATTTTGGCCATATGGCAAATTTCCGTGGGGCTTTGATGAGCTCGCTTGCGCCTACTGTTTGAGGCAAAAGTCTCGAAGACTGCTAGTACCGCATTGTGCTCGTTGGCGGGATGTTGTTCTGTAAGAAGATCCTCGCCACTTTTTGCAACCTGCCGGAGTATCCAACATGCCCTAAGGCTATGAGTTGGTGTTGTGTCCGGAGTGCAGTGGAGTTTACATGGCCCATTGAGCCATTTTTCCAATACGGTTCCCCGCCCTAGGGTGGGCTTTGGTTTCTTGGGGATTGGATTGGCCGACTTACGAGAGTTCGCCCGTTTAGTTCGGACAAAGGTTTTGGTAAAAGCCGGACTGTCCCGAAATTCAGCTTGAGTTTTCCAAACGCTTTCCATCGCACAGTACTTCTGTACTATGATTGCTAAGTCCGTGAAGCGTACTATGTCACGGCGACTTATAGCATTAAGGATTCCTTTGTCCGTGCAGTTTTTGCAGAAGAGTGAGACTACGTCCTCCTCGTGGCAGTCCTCGACCTTGTTTAGCGCAAGGAGGAATCTGGCCCAGTAATGATGTACTGTCTCCTGGGGCTCTTTCCTGATATGGGAGAGACGATTTAAGTCCGCGTGGGTGGTTATAGCCGAATCCGGATTCTGATCCGATCTAGCACCCCGGGGCATGGAAGGTTCCGAGTTCAACAGCTCGGGATTCGGGATGCTGCCCAATTTTTTCGGCCCCGTGCCCGGTTCTAAGTCCGGGACCCGGGTCATATCCTCCCCCGGGCGGGTGTCCGGCTCCGGGAGCTCGGCGATCCGGACATAATTCGTCCTCAAAATAGAGGGATACTCCTTGTGTGGTTCCTCCGATACCGCTATCTCATGGGTGGCCGATGGGGATTTAATGTCCCTTTGGTCGGGTTTAAGCCCGATATGATCATAGTCCGTTGCGACTCCCAAAGCGGCGATGCGATCCAAGAGCTCATTAAGAGAAGAGAGCTCTATCGGATCCATCTGTTCGGCGAGTTCCGAATTGATGTGAAGTTTATGCGTGATGACCCGAGAGGCCATCGTCGACGCGACAGCCGATGGGGCGGCCATGACGAAGCTGCCTAGTCGGAGAGTTTGGCCTACAGCCAGAGCTCCCCATGGTAATGTTGTCCTCGACAACGAGACGAGCCATCGAGCCTTGCAGCGATGACATACAGGAACTCTCAATGAAAGCACCAATGTCGGTGTCAAAACCGGCGGATCTCGGGTAGGGGGTCCCGATCTGTGCGTCTTAGGCTGATGGTAACAGGAAGCAAGGGACACAGATGTTTACCCAGGTTTGGGCCCACTCAATGGAGGTAAAACCCTACTTCCTGCTTGATTAATATTGAATATATGGGTAGTACAAGAGTAGATCTACCACGAGATCGTAGAGGCTAAACCCTAGGTGCTAGCCTATGATGGTATGATTGTAATTGTGATCGGCCTTCTAAGGACCAACCTCTCCGGTTTATATAGGCACCGGAGAGGACTAGGGTTTACATGGAGTCGATTACAAGGAAGGAAATATAATATCCGGATCGCCAAGCTTGCCTTCCACGCCAAGGAGAGTCCCATCCGGACACGGGTCGAAGTCTCGAGTCTTGTATCTTCACGCTTCAATAGTCTGGACGATGTATACAGTCCGGCAGTCCGGATACCCCCTAATCCAGGACTCCCTGAGTTGCCACTAAGTATAGCAGCAACAACTCTTGTGGTTTGGGAGTAACCAAAGTAGCCATAGAGGACAAGTAGGTCTTCAACTCTCGCAAAACTGCATCTGCTTTCGGAGTCCACTTTATGGGCCCTGCCTTCTTCAAAATGTTGAAGAACGGCAGGGCGCGCTCGGCAGACTTGGAGATGAATCTGCTTAGCGCGGAAACGCACCCTGTCAGACGCCCCACATCCTTGACTGTCCTTGGCACTTGGATTTGCTTGATAGTTTTAATCTTGTCAAGGTTGGCTTCGATCCCTCGATGGGACACAAAGAAACCAAGAAGCTTGCCGGAGGGAACGCCAAACACACACTTTTCCGGGTTGACCTTAAAGTTGATTTTGCGCAGATTAGCAAATGTCTCCTCCAAATCCTGAATGAGGGTGGCTCTATCCTTGGTCTTAACCACAATATCACCCATATAATCTTCAATCTTTCTGTGCAGCTGTGGCTCGAAACCAACCTAGACTGCCCTTGCAAAAGTGGACCCAGCACTCTTTAATCCAAATGACATGCGAATAAAACAGTATGTACCACATGGGGTGATGAACTATGTCTTCTCTTCATCTTCCTTGGACATTAAGATTTGGTGATACCCAGAATATGCATCCAGAAAGGAGAGCAAATCACAGCTTGAAGTGGAATCCACAATCTGATCGATGCGCGGCAAGGGAAATGGGTCCTTCGGGCAAGCTTTGTTGAGATCTGTGAAATGTATGCAAAGCCTCCACTTCCCGTTAGCCTTCCGGACTACCATTGGATTTGCCAACCACATGGGGTGTAGGAATCCTCTGACCAAACCAGCTGCTTCAAGCTTCTTGATCTCTTTCGTAATGAACAGCTGCCTCTCCAAGGCCTGCTTCCGAACTTTCTGCTTGACAGGTCGGACATGTGGGCAGACAGCAAGGTGGTGCTCGATTACCT
Organism: Aegilops longissima; assembly: GCA_021605205.1. NCBI lineage: Eukaryota > Viridiplantae > Streptophyta > Magnoliopsida > Poales > Poaceae > Aegilops > Aegilops longissima. The sequence continues at coordinate 498,828,737 of CM038677.1, read as the reverse complement.
CTCTGGGAACACCGGGGATATCAGATGGTTGCCAGGCTAACACATCGTTATTCGCCGCAGGAAGGCAACGAGCGCGCTTTCCTATTTGTCATCGAGGGTGGCGCTGATAGTGAAAGTACCATCAACGCCAGCCAGCCCTGTCGGGACCTTCTTCACCTGGGGTGTAGTGACCTTGGATCTCTTACTGTTGGAACTCTTCGGCAAGTCATCAACAGGAGCAACACACTCCGAAGAGGTACGCTTCCTGGATTCCTTGCCAGCGTCCTTGCTATCCTTCTTCTTTCCTCCGTCCTCCTTGGCGGGAACTGCTGCTGCCGCTGCCTCTGTCGCAACTGCGTCCCGGTACATCTTGTCCACGCAAATGATTGCATCCTTCTCATCCGATGGTATGGTAATGACTCCCATTGGCCCAGGCATCTTCAAGGTGTTGTAGGCATAGTGGGATACAACCATGAATTTAGCCAGGGCTGGGCGTCCAAGAATCCCGTCGTACGGCAGGGGGAGGTCAACCACATCAAACACAATCTTCTCAGTCCGGTAGTTCAGCTCTCCCCCAAACTTCACCGGCAGCGTGATCTTTCCCTTAGGATGACTCATGCCGGGATTAACTCCTTGAAATGTGCTGGTGGCCTTCAACTCATCTTCTACTATCTGAAGTTTGCTGATGACTGCCGGGGAAATCAGATTCAACCCGGCCCCGCCGTCCACAAACATTTTTGTGACCTTGAGGTTGCGAATTGTTGGAGAGAACGACAATGGCAAACACCCTACCGCAGTGGTACGGTTAGGATGATCCTCTTCGTCAAAGATGATGGGCGTGCGTGACCATTTGAGCAGCTTCGGGGCCTCTGGCGCTGGTTCCACGGCATTGACTTCTCGTGCCCACCGTTTGAGCTGGCGGTGAGAGGCGTGCAAAGATGCACCCCCGTTAATGCACATGGCTTCAGTGGCCTTCTGAAACTCCTGCTCACAGGTTTCCTCTTCATCCCCTCCATCGCTCTCATCATCACAGGTTTCCTTCTCTCGACCTCTGGCAGGTTTTCCTTTGTCCTGGAAGGGTTTGCCGGGGCGATCTACCTCACCGTCTCGCCCCTTACTGCCAGCGACATTCTGAACCTTTTCCGTGTCACGCTTCTCATATTCTGCTCTCTGTCTCTTAACAAGCTGCTCAACCTGATAACACTCTTGAAGGCCGTGGCCCTTGGTCCAATGAATCTTACAATATGGCCCATCACCTTTCCCGGCCTTCTAGACAGTCGCGGCCTCCCGACAGTCAGCGCACACGACAACATCCTTTCTCGGGACCTCAGCCTTGGCCTTCTTGCCAGTACTAGGTGTACCCGATCCTTCAACAGTCATCACTGCCTTATCCTTATGCTTTTTACTATGCTTCTTGCTCTTCTTCTGACTAGTTGATTCATCATCATCCTCTGAATCGACATTGGTGCAATCTTCCTCTCCGGGCAACTTCCTTCCCTCCTCCATTCGAGCACACTTATCCACCAAGGTGTAGAGCTCCTTCACAGTCTTGGGCAACTACACGCTCATCTTGGAATGGATTTGACGGTTGCGCACATTGGACTGGAAGGCAGCTATCACAGCTGCCAGATGGATATTTTGGATATTCCTATGGACCTTGCTGAATCTCTGCAAATACTTATGAAGGGTCTCTCCTTCCTTCTGTTGGAGAAGCTGCAAATCGCTGGGTTGACTCGGCTCTTGATGGCCGCCGGTGAAGGCGCCAATGAATTCATGGCACAGGTCAGCCCATGACGAGATGGAGTTCTCCGGCAGGTGCATCAGCCAAGACCTCACATTGGACTTTAGAGCCAAAGGGAAGTAGTTGGCAAACACCTTCTCGTCTCTTCCCCCGACAACCTGAACAGCTATGGTGTAGATGCTCAGGAACTCTGTCGGGTTCAGCTTCCCATTGTACTTCTCGGGTATCTCTGGCTTGAACGTGCGAACTGACGGCCAACAGACTCACCACAGCTCATGACTAAAGGCAGGGCACCCAACCTCGAAAGGTAGGCACCTGCCAATGCTGAGCGCAGGCTCGTCGACGTCGGGGCCGTCTCACCCATTGGTTCGGCAGTGGTCGTTGCGGTGTCGCTCGACGACAATGCGCGCATCTCCCGCCCGCCTATCCTCTGGGGCTCGCCGTCAGCCTGGACATGCTTGAGGGTTAGAAGAGGCCATCGAGACATCGTCAGGGTGTTGATTCTGCTGCGCTCTGATACGTCTCCAACGCATCTATAATTTTTGATTGTTCCATGCTATTATATTATCTGTTTTGGATGTTTAATGGGCTTTATTATGCACTTTTATATTAGTTTTGGGACTAACCTACTAACCAAAGGCCCAGTGCAAATTGCTGTTTTTTTGGCCTATTTTAGTGTTTCGCACAAAAGGAATATCAAACGGAATTCAAACGGAATGAAACCTTCGGGAGAGTCGTTTTTGGAACAAACGCAATCCAGGAGACTTGGAGTGGACATCAAGGAAGCAACGAGGCGGCCACGAGGAAGGAGTGCGCGTCCAGGGGGGTAGGTGCTCCCCCCACCCTTGTGGGCCCCTTGTGGCTCCACCGACCTACTTCTTTCGCCCATATATATACTCATATACCCCAAAAACATCCAGGACCACCACGAAACCCTATTTCCACCACTGCAACCTTCTATACCCATGAGATCCCATCTTGGGACCTTTTCCGGCGCTCTGCCGGAGGGGGAATCGATCACGGAGGGCTTCTACATCAACACCATAGCCTCTCTGATGATGTGTGAGTAGTTTACCACAGACCTTCGGGTCCATAGTTATTAGCTAGATGGCTTCTTCTCTCTCTTTGGATCTCAATACAAAGTTCTCGGTCTTCTTGGAGATCTATTCGATGTAATACTTTTTGCGGTGTGCTTGTCGAGATCCGATGATTTGTGGGTTTATGATCAAGATTATCTATGAACAATATTTGAATCTCCTCTGAATTCTTTTATGCATGATTTGATATCTTTGCAAGTCTCTTCAAATTATCAGTTTGGTTTGGCCTACTAGATTGATCTTTGTTGCAATGGGAGAAGTGCTTAGCTTTGGGATCAATCTTGCGGTGCTCGATCCCAGTGATAGCAGGGGAAACGACAAGTATTATATTGTTGCCATCAAGGATAAAAAGATGTGGTTTATATCATATTGCTTGATTTTATCCCTCTACATAATGTCATCTTGCCTAATGCATTACTCTGTTCTTATGAACTTAATACTCTAGATGCATGTTGGATGCGGTCGATGTGTGGAGTAATAGTAGTAGATGCAGAATCGTTTCGGTCTACTTGTCACAGACGTGATGCCTATATACATGATCATGCCTAGATATTCTCATAACTATGCACTTTTCTATCAATTGCTCGACAGTAATTTGTTCACCCACCATAGAATTTGCTATCTTGAGAGAAGCCACTAGTGAAACTTATGGCCCCCGGGTCTATCTTCCATCATATTAATCTTCCGTCAACAAGCTATTTCTGTCGCCGTTTATTTTGCAATCTTTACTTTTCAATCTATACAACAAAAATACCAAAAATATTTATCTTATTATCTCTATCAGATCTCACTTTTGCAAGTGGTCGTGAAGGGATTGATAACCCCTTTATCGCGTTGGTTGCAAGGTTCTTATTTGTTTGTGCAGGTACTAGGGACTTGCGTGTAGTCTCCTACTGGATTGATACCTTGGTTCTCAAAAACTAAGGGAAATACTTATGCTAGTTTGCTGCATCACCCTTTCCTCTTCAAGGGAAAACCAATGCATGCTTAAGAGGGAGCACACTCGCGCTGGCTGCCGTGGTGGGGACTGCATCGTGAGGGTGGCCCCTTCCGTACGGCCAGCAGGTCGAGCCGTGGTCGTCGCTTAGGGAGGCCGTGGCGGGCCAGCTCACTTCGAGCCCCCAGCCTCGGAGAAACTTAGCAGACTTTGGATGGTGGCACGCCATTCGTCCATCTACTCGGACGCTTGTGGAAACCTCAGCGGCAGCTGAGCACTCACCATGGCCTCCGTGGTCGTACTTGCGGGGCGACCACATGGATGGCAGGGTGGCGCGGCGAAGGCGCCCGAGGGCCAGCGGCTCCGTCGGGCGCAATGACTTGGTCGACCCATCCCGGGGGAGGCGCACGCGCCGCGGTCGCTCCCGTGGTAGGGGCGGCCAGAGGGCGCGATTCGCTCCAGACCAAGTGCCATTGCTACGGTTGTGCCCGTCGGCGGGAGGAAGGGGCGCGGACGGAGTAACCCCTTCACCCATACCTTGTGGAGCGTGGCCATTGGTGTGTTGCTGATGCTGTTTTCTTCCGATGTTTCCCGCTCCTGTGTCGGCTGCGGGGGAAGTGGTAACGGCGCCGCCTGCGCCGACCACATCCCTAGCAGCGTCCACGTCCTCGCGTGCCTCCACATCCCCCGTAGCATTAGAGGTCGCGGGCGGCGGAGCCTTCGAGGTGGATGGATGAGCCGAAGCACCGGATTTCTTCTTGGGCGCCATGGTCGATGGCACCATTGAAGGTGAAGACGATGATGAAGATGACGCGCTGCGCACGCTTTCAGGTTCGCGCAAGCGATCCCCCCTACCTGGCGCGCCAAAGATGTCATGGGAAACCACGACCACCTATGGGACCAAGGGGCCCTTGCTGGTTTGGCAGGGGGATGTCGCGTTGCACAAAGAGTAGAAGAACATGGGACAACACGGCAACGATCACACAGGCAATTTTACCCAGGTTTGGGCCGCCAAGAGGCATAAAAGCCTACACCTACTTTGGTGTATTGATGGTGGAAGAATGGTGGTGAGGCGCAGTACACTGCCCAGCAGGGGTTGCCTCAGGGCGACAGTGGCTACACGGGTATGGGTGTGTTTGTTGTCCAACTTTCCAACCATTTCTACGGTTTCCATGGGCCTCCTTTTATAGATTAAGGGGTCACCACAATGGCAAAACAGTCATTATGCACTGATAAGATAGAAACAGTGCTATCATACCAACTCTATAGGCTAACAGGGTGCATTAAATGCACCACTTAACGTCACATCACTGGTTGCCCGGCAAGCCATGCCGGGCTGTCTCGCCAGCTCCACGCCTGTTCGCTTCACACGTCGCAGGACGGGTGTCATCTGTAGGCACTTCCTGTAGAAAGTGGCCGCCATGTGGCAACTGGCTGCCACTTAGTCACTTTGCGCTTGACACCGCACTGATCGATGATGTGGGTTGTGGCGGAGTGGTTGGGCGAGGTGATTTCGCCACCGTGAGTCCCGGCAGGCCCTACCGGGATGTCTTGGATGTTCTCTTCCAGGGGCGACCCTGCCCTTGCCGGGCTCGCCTGCCCGGCAAGGGAGGCTTTTCTCCTGGTGGCATCTTGTTTCTCTGGCTTGATCTTGGTCTCCTTGATATGCATGTTGGTCCTTCGAAGCTCTTGGTTTCTTGCATCTTGGCACACCCTCGTGCTGTAATCTTGTTCCCGTGCCTGTGCACAGTCTGGGCAACAAACCCAGGGTTTGTTGGACCGACACGGTGCTAGGATAACAGAGACACCCGAAAATGCGAAGACCATCATAAGATGGAACCGCACCGAAGAGGAGCTGGTGAGGAGCATAGTTCCAGCTAGGACGACATGGGCGGATGTTAATGAGGAGGCTGGCGATCGCAAGAGCGTCCGACCAGAACCGAGGAGGCACGTTGGAGAGGAAGAGCAACGTGCGGACACAGTCATTAAGAGTGCGGATGACGCGCTCGGCGCGACCATGCTGTGACGTGTAGGGGCAAGTGAGGCGAAAAATGGTGCTATGAGAAGCGAGGAGATTGCGGACGCCAACGTTGTCAAACTCTTTTCCGTTGTCAGTTTGTAAGGCAAGAATAGGATGACCAAACTGTGTGGTGACATAGGAATAAAAAGAGGTGAGTGTGGCAAGAGCGTCGGACTTGCGACGGAGAGGAAATGTCCACACTTAACAGGAAAAATTATCCAATATCACCAAATAGTATAGATAACCCGTGTTGCTTGCAACCGGAGACGTCCAAACATCACTATGCAATAACTGAAACGAAAAGGTGGAAATGTTTGTAGAATCGCTAAAGGGAAGATGAACATGCTTGCGGAGATGGAAGGCCTCACTAGTGTGTTTGTCAACCTTATTACATGAAAATAAAAAAATCTAAAGAATCTGACGCAAAACTGTGGAGTTGGGATGAACGAGGCGGGCGTGCCAAAGATCGACACTAGTGGTGAGGGCGGCTGGACGGGTAGTGGTGGCGGCGGAAGGATGCATCGGGTAGAGCTCGTCCGGGCTATCACATCAGTGGAGTACCATCCGTGTACGGGCATCCTTCACAAAAAGCCAACATCGTAAAAAATTCAACAATAATAGGGTTCTCTCGAGCAACGCGACGAACAGAGACAAGGTTGGTAACTAAGTCAGGATAGACGAGAACATTAGACATGTTAAATAGGAGTAGAAGTGGAAGGAAACGACATATGACCGACATGTGTAACGGGTAGAGAGGAACCGTTACCAACGGTGATGCGAGTGGGAGTATGAACGGGAGTGGAAGACGTGAGATTACCGGGATGAGCAGTCATGTGAGCAGTGGTGCCCGAGTCCATGTACCAGTCACTGCCGCCACCATAGTTGCTAGGTGAAGGAGCCAAGTGCAGAGCGGCGAGCAGGGCGGGATCCCACGGCGCCGGCACCTGGGCGGGTAGAACCTGCCATAGGGAGGCGCGGGGGTGACACCATGGCCGCCCGTGGCTAGCGATGCAGGGAGGGCCGGGTAGGTGGCGGCGCCAGGCGCGACGAAGTACGCCTGATGGCTCGCCGGACGAGGCCCAAGGATGCCCGGGGCGGGAGGCCGAGGTACTGGCATCGAGTATGCGTGAATGACGCCCGTCCACGGATTGGTGCCGTAGGTCCATGGTGGAGTCGCCTGCTGCTGACGAGGGCCACCCCTTCCGCCTAGGGTTGCTGCTTGCGCCCGCACCCGTGGCGGTTTCCGCGCCGAGCGCCACCCTGCGGCTGCTGTTGAGGGGCAGCGGGAGGGGGAAGAACCCCGGGGGCGCGGACTGCCGACGGGGCGGGTGGCGGCAGGGCGCTCGAGAGGTGCCGTCGGCGAGGGCATGGTGCTGCACACGCTTCTTCACCCCTTCATCCGGCGCTCCTCCAACCACAAGCATGCCACAAACTTGGGGAAGGAGGGCTCCGGCATCAAGGTGAGGTTGGAGGCGGCGTTGCCGAAGTTCTCGTTGAGTCCGGCGGTGAGCGTGCTGAGGAGGAGGTCGTCATCAACCTTGGCGTCGATGTCACGGAGTTCATCCGCCATCGTCTTCAGGCGGCGGCAGTAGTCATCCATAGACTGGTCACCCTGATGACAGTCAAAAAATTCCTGCTGCAGAAAAACACGGCGCTGAAGCTTGTTGTCGGTGAAGAAGTCGTTGAGCTTGATCCAGACGGCGCGGGCGTCATCACCATCGCCCACGACCATGTGAAATGGGTCCTTGGAGATGGTGGTGAAGAACCACCGGATGAGCGTAGTGTCGATCGATCTTCCACTCGGAGTCGCCCACCATGGCGCGGGAGCTGACGGTGCCATTAACATGATCCACGAGATTGTTCTCGTGGAAGAGGAGCGAGAAGTACGTCTTCAACGCGAAGTACGTGGAGTCGGTGGCATCGAGGACGACGGGGACGCGTTCGTGGATGTTGATGTCGCGGATGTCAGCGGGGTCCAGCCCGGCGAAGGGGTTGGAGTAGGTGGACGTGTTGGACGACATGGCGGCGGCGCGGGAAGGAGGAGGGCGGCGAATAGGGTTGGGTGGTGCGGCGCGGTGGGAGAGGTGGCACGACGGGAGAAGCAGTGCGGCGGGGGAGCCGGCACGACAGAGGAGGGGAGGCGTGGCTGCGGGGAGGGGAGGGCAGCAGCGCGGGGAGAGGGTAGCGGCGGCGGTGTGGGGCGGCGGTGGCGGCAGCAGCAGATGGCAACGGTGGCGGCGGCTAGGGTAGGTGGAAGCGTTTTAGGAGAGGATCGAGACGGTATCTGATACCATGTAGAATTGATTGTGTGCATCGATATTCTCATTGATCGTGCACTAGGCACATATATAGGTACAAGGGGTGCGACCGGTGTCTTGTCTTTCAAAATACAAGTAAATACAAAGGGAGAGAGACACTACAGGTGCGCATACAAAACCCGGACCTACATACATGTACACATGTTTAAATTCGTTTGGTCAAAACCCTTTCTAATATCTATTTTCGGCAATGTCCCTTATTCTAGGTGTTTACCATGTGGAGTTGTGTCTAGACGGTAACCTCAAAGAGCCGCGTCTATATCTTAAGGATTTTTCAAGTGCGTGATGGAGGAGGACTTGCAGTCGACAATGTCAAGTATACTTGGTAGAGGAGTTTCCATCCCGACCCTTCTTTTTCCTTGCATGGTCGAAGGAAGGTTCGTCAGTTCGGCCATCAGAATTGGAACATCTAACACTTGAATCATCAATACGTTTTGTACAATGTGTTCGAAATTTAAGAGCGCCTACAATCACATATGACAAATATGGCCCCTCAAACGCCCGCAGACACACCCGGGCGCCCGTGAGCAGTGACCGGGCACACCTCAAATTTTATTCGTTGCATTCGGACATCTCATACTCGATTCTTATATCCATACAAAGACATGCAAAAGAAAATAGAACCTGCGTACTACATCAATCCTAGATACTCCTCGTCGGAGATCACGATGATCTCCATGCCCGACTCCGGCAGCATGGGCGGCAGCTGCAGCTTCGGCTCCTCCAGCGCCTCCGGCTACTCCGCTCCGGCCTCCTCCGCCTCTATCTCCATGTCGAGCTCGATGAAGAGCGCGTTGGACTCCGCTGCTCCCGCCGGAGGAACGCCCGGTTGGCCTCCACATAGGCCTCATCCTGGATGGACTCCAGAATGTCCTGCTGCTCGGCCATCTCGTCGGACTGGGCAACGGCGAACTCCGCCTCCGCCTACTCCATGTTGAAGGTCGGCACCTGCTGGCCCGGCTCCTCCACCTTCATCGGATCCATCTCCTCCTCCTCCTCTTCCCCTGGCTGTTCCTCCTCCGGTTCCGGCGAGTCCTGTTCGCACACGAACACGTCACCGTGTACCCTCGACGCCGAGGGTGATGCACCGCAGCTCACGTCGAAGGAGACCCGCCGGAAGCGCCGTACGCAAGACAATCTGGCGGGCGCTTTTGCAGACCCGAAACCCCACACGCCCGGGAGGGACCCCGTCAGGGCGCACGACGGCTATGGGCTGCCCTAGGTCGGCCTGACCGCCCCTAGGGCCTCGAGGTTCGCCGCCCTGCAATGAAGAAGAACGAACGAAGAACGAGGAAGAAGAAGAACAAGGGAGAAGGAAAAGTAAAGGTAAAAGATGTAGATATATTTGTTCGATTGTGTGTTGTTCAATCGGCCGTAACCTCTCATCTATTTATGAGGTGGCTGGACTTCCCGTACAAGAAAAGGACTAAACATTCCGTCCAAAACATCAAAAACCCTAACCTAACTCGGACAGGAATCTTTGGTAATTTCCCGGATCAACTCGGTCCCACCGATTGGTTCGTTTCGGTCCCACCGAGTGAACGTTGCCAACTCTCTGTATCCTTCTGTAATTTGTCGAATCAACTCGGTCTCACTGATTGGTTTGATCGGTCCTACCGAGTGAACATTGCCAACTCTCTGGTAAATTTTCGGACCAACTCGGTCTCACCGATCAAAACAACTCGGTCGGTCCGAAATGACTCTGCAGCTTCTGTTTCTGACCTTGTTTTCCCTCCACAGGTTTCATACAACCTTGACTTAAGATGATATATATATCAAAATCAATCGATTCGACGAGACGAAGACAATTCATGTAGATCATTTTTCCATACGATGCAGTTCTGGGGGCGTAATCAGCCGAATAGTGTTCTGAATACAAAATCTCGGTATTTCAAACAAAACTTCGGCCTTCGAGATAAGATTGGATGGCGATGGCCCAAACTTCAAAGATGTTCATATCGACAATACGAAACTTTTTAATGTATATCACTTCTCTATTTGAGGCCATATTAATTAAGTTCTTGACCGTGCCAAAATCTGGTGTCAACACATGCCCCCCCTGTTTTTCAGCAAAACTTGCGTGCCGAAAAATAATTTGAAATGTATTTGTTCTAAGGACGATGTCAACACTCCATCGGCCATTTATTTTTCTCACGACGATACTTATCTATCGGCCATGTTTATGCTAAGGGCGATAGTTATTTATCGGCCATGTCTTTGCTTAGGACGATAGTGATATATCGGCCATTGCCTATCTAGGCTTCTTGCCACACACTTGGGTGATATTCCTTTAAATATTTGCCATTGAGAGCTCGAGGTAATAATGTGCCTTGTACTGATTCCACCAAATATGAGTTTCCGAGAACCACTCTTGTAATCCTAGAAGGACCTTCCCAACTTGGAGTCCATTTCCCGAATTTTCTGTCTTCCGAACCAATTGATAAAATCACCTTCCACACGAGATCACCAACTTTAAAAGTCTTAAACTTGACCTTTTTATTGTAAGATCTTGCCACCCTCAACTTATTTCTCTCTATGGCCTCCAAAGCAGCCAAACGTTTATCGGTGACTTCATCAATATTGTCCATCATCAAGTTATAAAAGTCCACCGCCGACAAATCATTTTGTTTGGCTATTCTCAAAGCATTCAAATTCACTTCCATTGGTAAAACGGCCGCTTGACCATATACGAGCTCATATGGAGTTACCTTTGTAGCACCATGCCTTCAGATTATGTGTGCCCACAAAGCTTCGGATAGTAGCTCATGCCATCTCATTGGATTATCCTCAATATTCTTCTTGATGAGCTTGATCAATATTTTATTGCTAGACTCAGCTTGTCCATTGGCTTGGGCATGATATGGAGAGGAATTGAGCAACTTTATCTTATATGATTCGGCAAATTCTCTAACTTGATGTGACATAAAGGATGAACCTTGGTCTGTAGTTAATGTTTGAGGAATGCCGAATCTATGAATAATGCGCTCAGTTATGAATTGAATTACCTCTGTATGAGTCATATTTTTTGAGTGGTATTGCTTCAGACCATTTAGTAAAATAATCAGTCGCCACCAACACGAACTGATGCCCCTTTGAAGAAGAAGGATGAATCTCTCCAATAAAGTCTAATCCCCAACCTCTAAAGGGCCACGGCTTGATAATAGGATGTAACATAGCAGCGGGAGCCAACTGAATATCACAAAACTTTTGACAAGCTTCACATCCTTTATAATACCAGAAGCAATCATTAACCATTGTTGGCCAATAAAACCCGGCACGTCGTAATAACCATTTCATCTTGGGAGCCGACTGATGAGTGCCACAAATACCTTCATGGACCTCTCCCATAGCAACTCTCGCTTGGTCCTCGTCCAAGCACTTTAAAAGAACATCATCAATCGTTCGGCGATAGAGACCATCATCTCTCATTGCGTATTTGAAAGCCATACGCCGAACAGTCCTGTCCACCCTCTTGCTAGGATCACACAAATAATCAATTATGGGTTTCCTCCAGTCTTGATTTTCTCCTGCATTAAATATTTCATTAGTGGCCGAAACGGTGGGCTCCAGTTCGGCCTCCCCTATGTTGGCAAGACTAGACACCGGCTTTTCAGAAATATGAAACATGCCATGATCAACATGATAGCCGGATGCTTGTTGTGCAAACTCATTTGCTCTCCAGTTGTCATGTCTAGATATATGAGCAATGCTAAAATAATCCAAAGTAGAAATTATATCTAGACATTTATCAAGATAAACATTAAGTGATACGTCAAAACATTGAAAGACTTTGGATATTTGTTGCGCTACTAATAACAAATCACAAAAAGCCTCAATATGTGTAGCACCTATGGCAAGCAACATTTCTAAGCCGAATAAAAATGCTTCATATTCAGCTTGATTATTCGTGCAAAAATATTCTAAGCGGCATGAGGCTTCCAAAACAGCACCATGAGGAGATATATAAACAACACTGACACTGGCCATTGTTATGGATTTAACCATCGGAAATAATCTCCATAGTACTAGAAAGACAAGGTTAATATCAATGAACATGCACCTTGTTTTGATCTCCAATTGAACTAAGGACGATGTTAGGATACTACACCGGCCATGCCTTGACATATTCTTAAGGCGATAGATAAATATCAGCCATTACCATGAGGTCCGTTTAGAATTCACCCACCAAAGTATGTATAGCCGAAATAAACAAATGAAATAGCAATAAAATATTTCGGCCCCTTTGTCTTAGCAACAAAAATGTAACTAACCAAATGTATAGTGATTTGGTAATACCCTCTCATGATATAGAAAATTATGTTGCATCCATGGATCAAAATAAATCCATGGAGGGTAATTGATCATACCTAGGGATGAATTCCATGTCAAAGGCATCAATGGCATGGTTGAACAAAATGAATGATGTGCTAACCGAAGATTTTGATGTTGTGATGCACACCTTCGGCTTAATTGTTTGTTGATTCCATCCTTCTCTTTCTTCAGTTTTATACTTGTTGCAATAGAAGCATGCACGTCACTTTTTTCGGAATTACCCTCCTAGGAACCCATGCCATGTTCTTCTTTCTGAACTCTTGTGCACTAAGATTTTGTAATTCCTTCTTTTACCAATACGATAAGCCGAGTGGGCATGTCGGCTGTGATTTTGTTTCAACCAATGGCAACTCGTTTTGGGCCTTGTGCACCCTCAACCAAGGTTGTCAGAATCGCGATTTTGAATCGGATCGGAGCTCTGATGGTAGAATCGTAAATCGTAGAATCTTCACTACCAGGATCGTAGAAACGTAGATTTTTTGAACTAAAATCATAGAATCAGATGGGTAAGTTTGGATCGTAAAGTCGTAGAATCGTATAACAGAATCGCGATTCTAACAACCCTGCCCTCATTTCTTCAGATTTGGCACTCTGATTTTTATCAATTGATTGTTTCACTTCTTTGCCTTTTGTAGCCAATATCAACACTTTAATTGGCTCTTTGTTATTTGAGATCAAATCTGAAGTAGCACACTTACGACCATCTCTTTTCACACGGTAAACTTGCTTTACCACCTCTTTCTTCTTCCTTGAGCTCTGGACCGATTCCTTATAATTGAAACGGCTTTAACATGTGATTGTTCAAATGTTGATCTTTAGAGCTGCATAATATTAGTGCGATGGTTTAAGATAAGATGGAGAATGTCCCCTTGTATCATACATGTCCCATGATGGATATGAATCTACATGAGCATAGGGAGGCATCCACAGCATTGGCATTGGCGGCCCAAAATAAGGATATGAATATGTTGCACTAAAATTATCACTTTGCCAATACCGATCCTCATATTTGCGCCTTGGGGGTGATCTTGGTTTCTTTGCATGATTTGGCCGATAAGCATTCTTATCTTCACTCTTGTTTTGATATTTATCCAAGAGTTCAGCAAAGGTGATTTTTGATCTCTTACACTTGCGCTTATTTCGGCCTTTGTTTTCTTTTGGTTTGCTTTCATCGATCATTGGATTTCCTTGCTGCCCCCCAGTCCTTGGCGTCTTCATTGTAGCTTCGATGGAATTCTCACCCTCAAGATTATGTTCATTATGCTCTTCAACAACTTCTTTACTTGGAAGCTTGATCCCATCACCTGTAGTTTTTACCTTATCTTTAAATGGATCGGCTTGAAGCAACCGATGCAAAAATTTTTTGCCATCGGGACCAATCGGAATAGACTGGTCATCTCTTGGTGTTTCAACAAACTTCAATCGTCCTTTTTCAATAGCCGATTTAACTATTTGACGAAACATGTTGCAATCCTCAAAATTATGCTTGGACGAATCATGCAACTTACAATACATCCGTCCTTGGATTGATGGCTTAACATGGTGATCAAGAATTATAATGTAATTATTTTTCAGCAACAAATCAAATATTTGATCACACATGCTAGAATTGAAGGTATACTTCTTGTTTTCTAGCCGATCTTGCTGTGTGAACGGCTTTGGAGATAAGCAAACGAATGGTTCAGATTTGGAAACTCCTCATTCAGCTATGCATCATGTTTTCCACTCTATCTCCGATGTCTTTGGATAAGATATTATACTAGCATCGGTTTTCTGAAAAGAATCTAACCTTGGCTTTATGTTTCTGAAACAAAAATAGTTAGAACATGCATGCCTCAATTGAGACCAAGTGTAAGCCAAGTAAGAAATAAGCAAAGCTACCCAATTAGATATGAGCTTTAGATAAAGCAATGGGGAAAGCCTTGGCTGCAATAATTTTTCGCTATCGGTCTTTCTGAATGGTGCAATGTGTTGACCGATATGCTTTCTGACAATCTGATTGCTAACAAATAAATTACCCTTCTTCATTGGTCTCTCAATATTTCTTTGGAAGTTTTTTCTAATATATGCATCAACAACTAAGTCATGACCAAATCTGAAAATAGGTAAATTAATTGCTAGACATACCTCTTCAAATATGTTGGGAGAGCATGATGGTGGTGTGACTTGAAGAATATCTTGCTCCGCCTTCGGATAGCTCCCGAACGCCGTGTCTGTAAGTGCATCTAGTGCCACCCCTAGTTGGTTTTGGAGTATTGACGACAAATTTGGTTGAGGGACTAATGTGTTTGTGAGAATTGCAGGATAACACAGGTAGTGTCCCTCATAGATTCGGTTTAGCTACCGGAGGTGACCCCTAAAAATGTATGAAGACATTGACGACAATGGTGGTATGTGAAGATATTCATATTGAAGACTATGACATGAGAAGACATTGAGTGAAGACTATGGAGCGCGAAGACTGTGTCGTTTCGTTGTTTCCTTTCTCTTCTTTGTTGAGTCATAGGAACCACCGTCATCGTTAAGTGGGGTCCAAGTGAACAAAGTCGTAATGATCAAGTGATGCTCAACCTAAATCCTATGTCTTCGAAAAAGACAATGAGAGCAAATCTTATCCAGAGCTGGATGAGTCGGTTTTGCTTGTAGCCCAAGTAAAGTTACCGTGTGTGTTTGAAATCGACCGTTGGAACACGTGTCGGTTCCTTAGTGACCTGGGTCATTTCGGACATATCAGGTCGGGTTGCCTAGTGGCTATAAATAGCCCACCCCCTACACCATAAATTGATGGCTTCTCAGAGTTAGTGCACGGCTTTTGTCGTTTGAGAGCAACCCACCTCGAAGCCTTTGAGAGAGAGAAATCCTTGCAAGGACAAAGCCCAAACACCCAGAGCCTAAGAGTGTTAGGCATCATCAAGTCTTTCTCGTCTGCGTGACTCAAGACTTATTACACTTGAGGACTGTGAATCCTCCAAATTGGTTAGGCGCCACGCTCGAGCATCCAAGAGTCATTGTGGATCGCCGTGAACGAAGTCTGCGAAGGTTTGGAAGTCTACCTTGAAGACTTACCAGAGTGATTGGGTGAGGACTGTGTGTCCTTAGCTCAAGGGGAATAAGGTGAAGACGCGTTCTTCTAAGTTGAATCTCAGCCTCCCTAACCAGACGTACAGTTGTCACAGCAACTGGAACTGGTCCAACAAATCCTATGTCTTCAACAAGTGACTGGTTCTATCCTCTCCCTTCCTTTACTTAGAGTTTGTCTTCGTGAAGTCATTGCCTATTTGTCGTACCTGTTTGACTTCATTACTTGACTACTATCGTTGGTTGGCTTCATACTATCTTCCATCCTGATCCTTACTACTAAGCTGCTATTAGTCTGTGTACTTTCACATTATTGTATACTTGACTATGGTTTGCCTGTTGTAGTCTATCTTCCGCTGCATATCAATTAGGTCAATTCTATTGTTTGTCTTCGAAACTTCCACGTTTAGAAGACTTTCATGAAAATCGCCTATTCACCCCCCCTCTAGTCGATAACTAGCACTTTCAATTGGTATCAGAGCAAGGTACTCCTTGTTACGTGTGATTCGGTTTAACCACCGGAGTTTTAGCTATGTCGACTGCAGGGATAATCAAAGTCTCCGCTACTTGCCCCGTGTTCGATGGAACTGAATATCCCTACTGGAAGAATAAGATGCGCATGCATCTTGAAGCCATTGATGTCGACCTCTGGTATGTCGTCAAGAACTGCGTTCCCAAAACTGGTGAAGGTGTCACCCCTGCTGATGTCAAGAAGTTCATTCAATTGGACTCAACTGCCAAGAACATTATCTCTGGTCATCTGACCAAAGGACAGTATGGCCATGTGAGTGCTCTGGAAATGTCGAAGCTAGTGTGGGACTGGCTATCCAAGGTCAACGAAGGCGTCTCAACCCAGAGAGATCAAAGGATTAGTGTTCTTCGCAACCTCTTCAACCGCTTCAAGAGAAACGACAATGAAAATGTCCAGCTCACGTTTGATCGTCTCACCGACATCACAAATGAGCTTCGTGCTCTCGGCGCCACCGAGATTACCAAGCATGAAATCGTCAAGACACTACTGAGATCACTTGACAGCTCCTTTGACACCCTTGCCCTCATGATACAAGAACGCCCTGACTTCAAGACACTCGATCCGTCTGATATACTTGAGAGGCTCAACACACATGAGTTCCAGCTTTCTGAGAAAAGAGATATCTATGGTCCCAACTATGGACGAACTCGCTTTGAAGGCAAAAGTTGTTTCCTCATCCAAGAAGAATCATTGCAGTTCGATGATCCCAAGACATTGGAAAGGAACTTGCTTTGCTTGTGAAGAAATTCCAGAAGTTCACTAAGAAGAAGGGCTTCAGAAAGTCTTCACGATCTAGCTCAAGAAATGATGAAGCTTCCACTCATGACCACAAGAAGAGAACATGTAACAAGTGCAAGAAACCTGGACACTATATATTTGAGTGTCCACAGTGGGACAATGAGAAGAAGAAGAAGAAGAGCAAGGAATATGATTCTGATGACAAGAAGAAGAAGAAGAAATCTTCAAATTCTTCTTCCATGTCCTCATCAAAGTCTTCATCTCATAAGAAGAGCTCATCTGGCAAGGCTCATGCTTTTGTTGGCAAGGAAATGGATTCAGAGGAGGAGTCTGCTTCTGAGGAGGCGGAGGTGGAGTCTGGAGAGGAGTCCGACCCTGGAGTTGCAAGTCTGGCTCTAGCCACAGCCTATGTTGCCAAGTCCATCTTCAACAATGAAGACAATGACTTCCATACCAACGCTGAAGCTGATGACAAGGACGACACTACTCCCACCTACTGCTTCATGGCACGTGGTGCCAAGGTAAAATCACGTGATGCTTACTTTCAAACATCAAGTGAAGATGAATCTGATTGTGAACCCAAGCCCAGCTACAAAACACTTGCTAAAATTGCAATTGAACAACAAAAAGCTATGGAACATACTCAAAAACTGTTAGACAAAAGCGATGACCTGTTGGACGCGGAAACGACACGTTCATAGTCCTTAGTTGAAGACATAAAAAATCTTCATGCTAAGTACCAAGAACTTGAAAGTCGTCATGAATCGCTCTCAACCACTCATGAAAAGCTCTCCTATGATTATCTTCAAAGGAAGCAAGAGCTTGAGAAATTGAGAGCGGCTCATGAAGATCTTCAAAAAGAGAATGAGTCACTTCGCGCTCAACAGATCAGTCCCGCTCAGGATGGATTTGAACCACCATGTCTAAAATGCCTTGAGCGTGATATCGCTACCTCTCTGTGAATGTTCAATCTGCTACTGTTGCATTGTCTTCAACTACTGATGTGGTAACTAACCCTCTCATGGAGGATATCACTACTATTGCTGATGAAAATGCTAGGTTGAAGACATTGCTTGAAACAGGATGTATAAAGTCCGAAAGGACATCGACACTTTGCGATGTCCTCAAAAGCAGATTCGAACCAAACCCTAGGAAAGAGGGTGTTGGGTTCGAGAGGAAAATGAATGTTGATGGTTCCTCTTCGAAGCCCGAGCGGTATCCCAAAACCACATGGGTTGCTGCAAAGGACCTTCAAAGGATCCATCCACCTTATCTGGCTTTACTGTGCTAATCCTATTATCATTGATGAATCCTTTGATGCAAACTATAAACTGTTCAAAAATCAGAATGGTGAAGTGTTTGCGGTATATTGGTACTAATCGCAGGAATGGACCACCTATGAAGAAGATCTGGGTTCCCAAAAGTTGTCTTGAGAATCTTCCAGTGAATGTGATCATGACACCACCTGGGATGAAGACAAACCCCAAACCTAAGGCGTCATATGGTCCAAAGGTTTCAAACAGACAGAGGACTCACCTGAGTCACCCTAACGCCAATGTTTTGCAGGGAAACAATACTCAAATTTATGAATATGAGCGTTTGTCTTCAAACCGCTATGTTCATAGAACTAAGAACTTTTCTGCTTATTCATATGAGTATCATTCATCTCCTGCAAGGCTATTTGCTAGGGCTCCAAAGTCAAGTTCTCGATGCTGCACTTAGACTCATTGCTTCTAAGCCACCCTCAAGATGTGGGTGGTTAAGAAGAATTAACTTTCTTTTGCAGGAAGGGTCTCCAAATTAAAATCAAAGGCGTCGATGATATTGCTAGGGACCTAAAACATCTTGTAGGGCGCAAGATCAAATGCCCAAATGGTCTCACTATGTATTTTGTTCCTGAAATGTTTGCCATTCATCCTATCAGTCCTAATATTGATCTGAGCTTCAATAATCCTCTTGCCCGTCAAATGTTTATGCTTCACAATACTCTTGGTGAAGCCTATCCCCTAACTGCATCAGAGGGTATGACACCTCATGCTTCGTAATGGATTATGGACAGCGGATGCACTAATCATATGATTGGTGATCAAGTCTTCTCATGGACTCAACCTTACGCCCATCGCACAAGAGTCACATCACATTTGCTGACACTGGTAAAAGCAAGGTATTGGGTCTAGGTAGAGTTGCAATCTCAAAGGATCAACACATGGATAAAGTGATGCTTGTTGAATCCCTTGGTTTCAACTTAATGTCTGTCTCAATGCTTTGTGACTTGAACATGATTGTGCTATTCAGAAAATATCGTTGCCTTGTACTAATGGAATCTGACAAGTCTCTAGTCTTTGAAGGGTATCGGAAAGATGATCTATACATGGTATATTTCTCAGCAGGTCCACAGCTTGATGTATGTCTTCTGGCAAAAGCTTCAGAATGCTGGCTCTAGCATCGGAGGCTGGGGCATGTTGGCATGAGGAACTTACACACACTCGCCAAGAAGAAGCATGTCATAGGCATCGAGGGTGTCAAGTTCAAGAAGGATCATTTGTGTGGTGCCTGCGAAGCTGGAAAGTTGACTAGGGTAAAGCACCCCTCGAAGACAATCATGACGACATCTCAACCCTTCGAGCTGTTACACATGGACTTATTTGGCCCCACTCATTACTCTACCCTCACAACAACTGCTTGTCTCTATGGCTTCGTCATTGTTGATGACTACTCAAGATATACATGGGTGCACATAATTCTCTACAAGACTGAAGTACAAGATGTCTTCAGACGCTTCGCCAATCGAGCCATGACCAATTATGGCGCCAAGATCAAGCATATCGAAGTGACAACGGCATTTGAGTTCAAGAACACCGGACTTGATCTTTATCTGGATACAATGGGAATCACTCATGAGTTTTCTGCTCCATACACACCTCAGCAAAATGGCATCGTAGAGCGCAAGAATAGAACCCTCATTGAGATGGCTCGAACAATGCTCGATGAGTACAAGGCACCAAGAAAGTTCTGGCCTGAAGCTATTGATACAGCATGTCATGTCATCAACCGTGTTTACATCCATAAGCTTCTGAACAAAACATCCTATGATCTCCTTACTGGCAAGAAGCCAAATGTCAGTTACTTCAGAGTATTTGGAGCTAGGTGCTGGATCAAGGATCCCCATCACAAGTCAAAATTTGCACCTAAAGCTCACGAAGGCTTCATGCTCGGTTACGGAAAGGACTCGCACTCTTACAGAGTCTTCAACCTCTATCTCTACAAAATCGTCGAAACTGTGGACGTGTGATTTGATGAAACCAATGGTTCACAAAGAGAGCTCCTGCCAAGTACACTAGACGAAGCTCCGCCCAACGAATCTATCAAGCTGATGGGAACCGTGAAATCATGCCTTCAAGCACAAATCAAGAGGAACTTATCATTTCGCACCTAACCAACTCAAGACAATGCTCATCAAGATAATCCTCCCAATGATGACAATGATCAGCAAGAGCAAAGTCTTCGTCCAATTCATCCTCGAGTCGCAAATGAAGTACAAATTGAGAAGATAATTGATAGCATCAATGCACCTGTCCACTTACTCGCCAAGAGCAACACAGTTAGCAAATTTCAGGACACTTTTCTTTTGTGTCAATATCGTAACCCAAGAAAGTAGTGAAGCCTTTATGGAACCTGAATGGATACAAGCTATGCAAGAAGAACTTCAACAGTTCAAGCTGAACAATGTTTGGGAACTTGTCAAGCGTCCTGACCCTCGCAAGCATAACATTATTGGCACAAAATGGATATATCGAAACAAGCAAGATGAGCATGGTCAAGTCGTCAGAAACAAAGCACGACTTGTGGCTCAAGGATATACTCAAGTTGAAGGAATTGACTTTGATGAAACATTTGCTCCTGTGGCTAGGCTTGAAGCTATTCGCATACTGCTAGCCTACGCTAACCACCACAACATCTTGCTATATCAAATGGATATGAAGAGTGAATTTCTCAACGGCAAGATTGAAGAAGAGGTATACGTCGCTCAACCACCTGGCTTTGAAGATCCAAAACATCCTGATATGGTGTACAAGCTAAACAAAGCATCAGATGGCCTCAAACAAGCTCCTCGCTTGGTATGATACGATCAAAGACTTCACAAGAGCAAAGGCTTCAAACCTGGATCCTCGATCCAACACTCTTCACGAAGACATATGATGGTGAACTGTTTGTGTGCCAAATATATGTGGATGACATTATCTTCGGCTGCACCAACCAGAAGTATAGTGATGAGTTTGGATACATGATGCAAGAGCAATATCAGATGTCCATGATGGGTGAGCTGAAGTTCTTCCTTGGTCTTCAAATTCGTCAGCAAAGGAATGGCATCTTCATATCTCAAGAAAAATACCTCAAAGATTGTCTAAACAAGTTCGGAATGCAAGATTGCAAAGGTTACACGACGCCAATGCCAGCCAAACACCATCTGGGTCCCGACGACAATGGTAAAGAATTTGATCAAAAGGTATACCGCTCCATGATTGGTTCCTTACTTTACCTATGTGCATCTAGGCCAGATATTATGCTTAGTGTTTGCATGTGTGCTCGATTCCAAGCGGCACCAAAGGAATCGCATCACTTAGCGGTGAAGCTTAATTCTTCGATATTTGGCTCACACCCCAACGCCGGATTATGGTATCCAAAGGGCTCGAATTTGATTTGGTTGGATTCTCGGATGCTGATTATGCTGGTGACAAGGTGGATCGCAAGTCTACAGCAGGCACATGCTTGTCTGTTGGTCTTCAAAGAAGCGTAACTGTATCACTCTCAATCGCTGAATCTGAATACATTGTCTGCTGATCTTGCTGCGCTTAGCTTCTATGGATGAAGCAAACTCTCAAGGACTATGGCATCAATCTGAAACAAGTACCTCTCTTCTGCGACAACGAAAGCGCCATCAAGATTGCCAACAATCCAGTCCAAGACTCAAGACAAAGCACATTGAAATTCGTCATCACTTTCTCGAGATCATGTCATGAAAAAGGATATTGACATCATTCACGCCAACACCAAGAGCAATCGCGATATCTTCACAAAGCCCTTAGATGAGAAAAGGTTTTGCAAGTTACGGTGAGCTAAATATCTGGAATCCTCAAATGTCCCGTGATCGTGCACACATCCTAACACTTATGCATGTTGATGACTTAGATGTGCAACACACGAAGTAAAGTATATCTTCAATCAATGAAGACTTACATTCTGAGTGTGAATACATTAACATGGAATTTGACTTCGGAGCGCCACGATAATTGTGCACCGTGTCTGGGTCTAATACTTCCTATACGGTGGGTAACGCCACCACAAAATTTCTCTGTTTGAAGTGTTTCACTCATGGCGTTATTTTAGCTATGTCTTCACATTTGGTTTGTCTTCAAAGTTCAACTTATCTTCATGATTTTCTTCACTATGCTGATTTGATTGCTTTCTGATATATATATATATATACTAGTGTTCTGTCCTCTACAGC
The DNA here is from genome assembly GCA_021605205.1 of Aegilops longissima. Taxonomy (NCBI): domain Eukaryota; kingdom Viridiplantae; phylum Streptophyta; class Magnoliopsida; order Poales; family Poaceae; genus Aegilops; species Aegilops longissima. The sequence continues at coordinate 498,806,456 of CM038677.1, read as the reverse complement.
ATTCACTTATAGCTATGTCTTCCTAGTTGAATCTTTTGAACTAAGTGAATGTGATCGGACCCTAATCTCTCTATGCTTTCTATCTCAATCTCTATCTGTCCAAATCATATGCATTCTATTGAAACTGTCGAATGTCTTCTCTGCGTCCTTGTCAGCAGAAGACACAGAGACAAACATTAAGACTATTTTAAATGATTCATCCTTATTGTTTGAAATCCGGAGAAGCCGGAACGACCATCCGACAAACCTGGAGGGCGTGGGAACGTGGGACAGCTCTGAGTATGTTGCATGCTTGCCACGTACCCCTCAGATGTGAACCGCCAGGGGCACCTGAGTAATTGCGCTGTGCCGCACACTTCCTTATAAATACATGTCCCCTGCGGTAAAGAAAACCTTCTTCCACCTCTCCACCTCGTCAAAACCCTAGCGCCACCGCTAGCTCGCGATGACGCCGGCGACGAAGCGCTTAGCTGCCGCGACTTCTCCGACGCCGTCCTCACGCCGGCCGCGAACATCGTCCTCTCCGCCGCCGTCGTAGCCGTCCTCCGTCACCAAGTTAGGGCACGGTGGATTGAACTGCTCGGTCTCCTACTCATCCCATCTAGCAGTTCTTCGTGTGGTAAATATAACTCTATTTTTACCATCTTTTTGATCCTCAAAGATTCATCCTGTTTATCAAAATTGGTTTCTGCCTATACAATGTTAGATCTATTCTGTCTGCATCTCATACTGCCTAGTATATTCACTTAAGCTTCATATCTAGTTAGATTCCTCACTTGTACCTATTCACGGATTCGTACAAATCTGGAACCAACTCTCAATGTATAAGTGAATGTCTTCGCATCATGAGGTCAATGTCTTCAAACTGATTTATCTTCAAAATCTTCTGAGAATGCATATGACCTCTTCCCCTTCCCTCGCATCTCTAATGCGTTCACAGGTACATGTCCATGGGAGAATCCCTTGGTTCTCATAGTCTGCATTCGTTTGCAGAATTCTTACAGCATCACATTAACTCTCCCGATGCCAGTTCCTGTTTGTCCAGCAATCAAAAGCTTTTGAAGCCTTTGAACGTGTTGAAGCCATTCAGTTAGAAGTTCATGGCTGCAGAGAAATCTGTAAGGAAGGGTGGCAGACAACGTCGTGGGGGAATGTCAAAAGATTTGTCTGATGACCTCGCAGAGCTTTACAAGACAGATCCTGAAGAGAATTATAATCAGCGCAAGACACGAATCCAATGGATTCGACGATATTGGGCTGAACAATGGTTCAAATACAAGTTCGTGACCCAGGAATACGCTGAGAAGAATGCTATCAAAAGTCCTTGGGGTGATATTCTCTTTCGAGGCCTTCCACCGAAGAACAGAGCTGAAGCTATTGCACAGGGTTTCTATCCTTGTATGGTCCGTGGACCTCAGCCCGAAAATGCCGACCCATCGTCGTTGTTCTAGTGTTGTGATGATAATCTCTTCAAGCGAAACTTCCTGCACGCAAAGGCATCGGCCAAGGAAAACAAGAAGTCATTGGGATTAGACTTCAACCCTGGTCCCTCTGCTCCCCGTCCTGACGGCTCCCTTGATGCAGAACCCAATGTCATCAGTCCTTTCTACAACCTTGATGGCCTAATCACTCACATCTCGGTCCAAGGTGCCAAAGTGGATCATTCTGATGATGACACTGACACTGATGAAGCCCCTGCTCCTACTCCAAAGCCGCAGAAGCCAAAGAAGGCTAAGGCTTCAAGATCAGCTCCTCCAAAAGCTTCACGTGCGAAGCCACTGGCCACTGCACCTCCTGAAGACAGTATGCTGTCTGAAGATCAATCACGTATCTCCAAGAAGACGGATAAGAAAAACAAAATCGTCAAACATTATGATCATACATTGACTCCTGCTGCCATTCTGCGAGAAGAGCACATTGATCTATCCAGCGATGAAGATCTTGCAGATGATGCTCTTGAGCAACTGATCAAGAGCAAGGAAGAAGAAAAGATCTTCAATGATTTGCCTCTCTTTGATGTGGCAATCATCCATCACTTCATTGATGAGTGGTTTGACAACCCAAATCTCAGCTTTGAAGATCTGCAACTTCCAATTGGCCTCAGCGTCTCCTTCAATGGCGCCATTGCTTCTGAGCTAGCTCTTGCTCAGCGTCTCGTTGAACTGAAGCACAAGATCGACTATGAGAAAGCTCAGTTCAAGAAGCATGTGGCAAAGCTCAGCGTGCAAGATGTCAAAAACTTCAAGACCATGCTGCACGAGCTCAAAGAAGCCTTTCACAAAAAGCGCGACGAAGCTAAAGGCTCTCGTGAGCGCATGAAGAGTCTGGCTGACAAGTGTGTACTAGCCTACAATGAGGCTGAGAAGCGCAAGGCTCTTGGTCGTCCTGGCATTGACCCCAGAATGGCTGCAAAGAAGAAGAAGCAATCAACTGACCAATCTGCACCTTCAAGGCAAGAAGAACCTCGCATAGTCTTCCCAAGCAGCATGACTGGCTCGAAGCCAAAGGTCAGGTCAACTTCTTCAGAACAGAAGAAGACGAGGGCCGAGGCTGAAGCCGTAAAAGGAAAAATCCTGAAGCCTCGATGCTGCTCCTCCAAGAAGAAGCGCAAAACCAAGAAGAATCGGGCTGCTTCCACAGAGCCCTTAGTTGTTGAACCTATCTCAATGGTTCGACCTGCATCCGAACTCCAAGAACGACGGATGATAGTTCATGAGCACGCTTCCACAGAGGCTCATGAAGTCAAGACATTCCAGCAGTTGATCCCATCGCTGCTGAAGACATTGGTCACAATGACAATGTTGAAGATGAGGAAGTTCTTCCTCAGATCGAACACAACTTGGTATCATCGCCTGTTCCCACGAACAGCGAACTCATCAGCATTGGTCGTCCTCTGACGCCAATTGCTCAGGATGCATCATGGGCTGATCACCCACAACAACAAGACTCCCCGAATACCCCCCAACAACAACAAGTCACACCACCTATGCAAGAAGAAGAGGAAGACCTTGAGGCCCAGCCAACTCCATCTCCAAAGGCGTCGCCAGCATTCCGCAGGCTTCGCAAAGGACCAAGGCCTCAAGTCCCTCTTTCGAGCGTTCCAGAAGGAGAAGTGCACCACCAATATGTTGCACGTCAAGTGTTTCCAGAAGCCACTCCAACAGTGAATGTCTCCATGTCTGAAGCCAAAGCTGCTGAACACAATCCGGCTGCATCAGCCGATGACAACCAAGAAGAACGAGTCCCTACTCCCCCCATTACTGAAGAAGCTGTTCCTGAAGTGAACGTGACAGTGCCCGACCCTCCAGCTCATCAAGTGGAGGTTGAAAATCTTGAGGCTGCCACCACCAACACAAATGAAGCCAATGACATAGTCATGGCTGAAGGAAATGTGGAGCCTGCACCAACCAATATGCCAGAAGCCAATGATGCAACTGCTCCTGAAGCACCTGTTGTGCAGCCTGAAGCCTCTGTTGTTTCCACTGCTCCTGTTCCGCCACCAAGGCCCTATACAATTGAGCAATCTTACAACTATGGTCAGTTAGTCACTGTCAGATGCCCGTTCTGGTCCCTCCGCCTCATGCGTCTGGTCCTCAGTTTGATTATCATGTTGAGCATAGGCCTCTGGTCCAGAAACCAAAGCCAAGACTGCCAAGGTTCCCAGGTATTGCCACCTCTCCAGGGTCCTTCAATGCAAATGGCTTCAAAGCCCACAACACTTTCTTTGACAGAGCAAAGAACCCCTACTCAAGGCCAAGAATATCATCGATCGTTTCGAGCTATCAACAAATGAAGCTATTACTCCTGCGTTATGTATGATCAAGGGCGCATTTTCCTCATATGCGCCTCGACACTCAAAGCCATTGCAGGACTGCCATGCTTAGAAGAAGCACTTGACTGCTTCCGTGATGCAGTCTGCTTCACTTTGTGATGATAAAGAACATTGGAATGAGGAACTTTTGCTTCAATTCTATGCTACCCTCCACATTCGCGACTACTACAGGGATACAAAGGCATGGGTTCTCGAGTGGATGACATGAAATGTTCATCATGAAGCCAAAGCTCTTGACGTCATTGAGCTTACAGGCCTACCCACTCCCGAAGAGCTGTTCCAACCTAATTGTCAACTCCACCGCAATGCACTGTAGAGCATCTTCCATAAGCCAGAGCCCAACATGAGCGAGATGTTGAGCATGATGAAGCCTTTGCCACCTGATGCTGAATACCCAAAGGAGTTCTTTGTTGATGACCTTGAGTATCTGCCTCGCACAATATATCACATCATCAGGTGAACTAAATGGCCTATCAAAGGGCATTCGTCATCTGCAAAACTTGAAGGAGCCATGAAGACATTGGTCTTTTACATCCTCAATGGCATCATCTTCAATACACAAGAATTCTTCATCCGGCAACTGGCTGCGTCTGGTTCTGACCTTTTTGGCCTGAAATTCTATGCTCCATGGGTCATGCGCCTCATCAAACTACACTCTGCTATCAACTATCAGCCCTCTGCTCGCAATCATCTGATCTTTCTACCCGAGGTTGATATGTCAGTTGAAGCCATATACCCTGAGCCTGCCAAAACGCCACTTTGTCTTCAAAATGCAGATCACCATAGCTTCTCTCAACCCATGGAAGGCGTCCAAGCAGTAAGTCGTGTCTATCCAATGGCTGGGAACACTCAGATGCCTCACCGCAGCGCAAACCTGAAGCTACTGAGAGCACAATTGCCCAAAGGCCTAAGAAGCGCTCTCGTGTCCTAAATGACCGAGAACTTCTTGTGGCACTGCATCAGAAACAAGACAAGCATCACTTTTGGCTCAAGCGACAAATGCAAAGCCTCTTGGTGGATGTCAATCGCATTCGAAATCTTGCCACCAAGAATGCTTTTGTCACTCACGAGACCTGTCGTCGATCATGGAAGAGTTTGACGCTGCTCAGTGCTGAAGCAGATCTTCAAGGCGATGGCTTCACTGAAAGATTCAAGTTTGACTCCACTCCTCCACGGAATGCGGTCCTACGTCGAACTCCCTCCCTTGAAGACTCTGACTATTCTTCCTCGCGGCAACTGTGAATGCCAGAGTGATCGATGATGAAGCCGATGCTACTTCACCGCCCCCTACTTCTGCACGCATCGACACTGCACCAAGTTCGTCTGGACCGCCAAACAACAACGACAACCCTGCTGCTTCACCTTCTCCTCATGAAAGCGAGTAGATGCTCTATGTCTTCAAACCTTTTTGGTCCTTACTGACAAAAGGGGGAGAAGCATATGAGTTTGATAGTCTTCAAGCGGGTTCATATGGGCGGTTGCTTTATATCTTGCCTAGTGTTTACAACTCTCGCTTTTGATACATTTGGTTCTTTGAGTTGTAACACTTAAACTTGATGGTCGTCTGCTACCTATTTGCTTTTCTGTGATGCGATGATAAATTCCGCATGTGCGATGATAACTTCCGCACTTAGATCATTCTGCAGACGTCCATTTTTCATTATGCATGTCATTCTCTTAGTTATATCATTTCATGCATGATGAATTATCTTCATAAGTTGAAGAGGATCTCGACAAGTACAACCTGCCATGTGCATTTGCATTCCAAAAGCAAATTACTTATATGCACATCTTCAGGGCGAGCCTTTGCCACTTGTGAAGACAATACCCTACCCTTTACAATTTCACATACTTTATCCCCATTGAAAACTTCAACCAGTTTGTCATCAATCACCAAAAAGGGGGAGATTGTAAGTGCATCTAGTGCCACCCCTAGTTGGTTTTGGAGTATTGACGACAAATTTGGTTGAGGGACTAATGTGTTTGTGAGAATTTGTCGGCATTCTGGGAACGGGGGTCCCCAGACTTGCCTGCCTGCGGCCTGCGGCGTGGCTCAAAGGGGGGCCCATCACGGCCCATCTTCATCAACACGAGCTCAAGAACCTCGCGAGGGGGCAAGATTGCATGGGCGGACGACAGGGAGCTTCCTCAGGCACGGCCTCGTCAGGCTGGCTCACGAGGAGGCGGAGAGATCAAGGCGGGGTACCTCGCGAGGTGCCCATGATGCAAGCCATGACGACCACGGGCGCCAAGCGGTGCCAGCCCAGCAGTGTCCTCCTTTCCTCTTTGGTGTAAAGGGAGCAAGCGCAGCGAGAGCATCAAGCAAAGGCGCCCATTTTGGTGCAACAAGACCAAGACCAGTCCAACGACAAGAAGGAAGTCATTGTGGAGCCCAAGCCAAGGCCACCACGAGCCTTTGACAAAGCGAGGACCAACTTTAGTCAGATAAGTGTACTAGATGTTCCCTTTAAATGGCCAATTGTTGGCGCCCTTCCCGCTCAATATTTGGGAAGAGGCCCAGGGCCCTTGCATATAAATAGGACTAGCCACCCACAGGGTAGAGGCATCTGGCATCCAATCGGTCGCTGGAGGCACCTTGAATAGAGAGAGAGAGAGAGAGAGAGAGAGAGAGAGAGAGAGAGAGAGAGAGAGAGAGAGAGCGACTGAACTCCCCTAGCAGTTCATCGCACCAGCCAAGAACAGACCCTCGCGAGGCTGTTCTTCCTTGTATTGTTCATCACCATCAGCCCAAGAGGCAATCCACCACACCACAAACTAGAGTAGGGTATTACACCACAATGGTGGCCCGAACTAGTATAAACCTTGTGTCTCTTGTGTTGTTCTTTTCGTAGTTTAGATCCTAGCGAGGCGGCGGGGTGCAGGTAGGTAGAGGGCGAGATCTTCGCGCGCACCCCAGTGTTCGAACCTCAAGGGTTTGCCGGAACCCGAAATCCGACATTTGGCGCGCCAGGTAGGGGTGCGCCGGAATTTGTCTTCCGCCGCCCTGTTCTCCGTCGACCACCGCATCCATGTCTGACGCTCGCCGGGCCTGCGCCGAGCGCCAAGCCGCTCTCGCCTCCCGCGTCGCCCAGACGGCTCCCGTCGGCGGGCGCCCTCGCCGTTCCCGTCGCTTTGCCGTCAACGCCGCCACCGGCCGGCGGGAACGAGCAGCAAGCATCGCCCCAAAGATCCTCCGTGAGGCAAGACGGCCGCCTGCTACCCCTCACTCGCCCGCTGGTTCTTCATCTTGCGCGTTCAGCGCTTCATGGAGGCTCGAGCTGCGCCATCGCAGCAAACGAGCTCCTGCGCTACCGTCCGCCGATGACGTCTTACGAAGAGTGGCTCGACTGCGCCGCTGAAGCTCGTCCGAGCCGCAGGGGCTCCCCGCCATCCGTCTCCTGCACGCACCGCCCTGCAGCAGCGGCGAAGACGAGCGCCTCGGCGCCTCCGCCTCAAGACGGCGCCTGCCCTAAGGTGCGTGGCCCCTAAGCGGAACTCCGCCTGCTCGGCGCCAAGCCGCAAGAGCAGAGCTGCCGAAAGTCCTCGCCCGCAGAAGCTGCCCGCGTGCTCCCGCTCCAAAGACGCTAAGACCCCGCTGCTCCCAGCTGCAGCCGCATGGGGACCCGCAAGACCAAGCTCTTCGTCACCCAAGGCCTCCTGTGGCCTAACAGGCTGTCGTGTTTTCACCACCGAGCTGCGCAGCGTCGCGTGGCCCGCAAGTTCAAGCCAGACCTGCCTCCTCGCCACGACGGTGCGGCCGACCCCAAGAGTTCCTCCAGCTCTCACGAGCTGGGCATCGGCTCCTGTGGAGACGAAGGTCATGGCGAACTAGTTTCCCATGGCGCTCGAGGACGGGGCCCGCACCTGGCTCCTGAACCTGCCTCCGGGCACGATCTCCTCCTGGGACGAGATGTGCATCCGCTTCATCGCCAACTTCCAAGGTACTCGTGACCGGCCGCCCGCCGTGAGCGAGATGCGCCGCATCAAGCAGCAACCAGGGGAGACCCTGCATAAATACATCCAATGCTTCAACAACGCACACCTCAAGATTCCCAAGGTGACCGAGGAGGCCATCATCTCCGCCTTCTCCGACGGGGTGCGCGACATCAAGATGAAGGAGGAGCTGGCGATGCATGAAGACATGTGCACTTCCTTGGAGCTGTTCAACTTGGCGACCAAGTGCGCCAGGGCCGAGGAAGGGTGTCTCTCCCTCCTCGAGCTGCTTGCCGCAGACCCAGAAGAGAAGAAGCCCAAGGCCAAGGATGTGAAGCGCAAGGGGGCTGCCGTGCTCATGCGGCGAACCGGACACCAAGCAGGCGAAGATCAGCCCGAGTCTTCCAAGGGCAGCCGATCTGCGTGTACCACGACCTCCACACCCACAACACCAACGAATGTCAAGAGCTCCGAGCCGTGCGAGAAGGGAGGATCGGCCGACGTCCCGATCGCAGCGACGGGGCTACGCCGAGGAGGAGGAAGGAACACAGACGCTGGAAGACCACGGCCTCGCCAAGGATGGCGCGACCAACCTCGTGAGGATCGCTGGCGGGACCCGCCTCGCGAGGGAGGCTGGAGGGATCAGCCTCGCGAGGATCGCCCGCAAGGCAACGCAGGCCTCCCTCCTCAGCCACCGCAGCCACGGAGAAATGAAGACTATCATCGGGGAGGAGGCTGGGGCTTCCGAGCCTCAGCGATCGCCAGATCCTGGCGGAGCTCAAGCCCCACCCTCTCAACGCATCTTCAAGCAGTTAGCCCGCCGGTGAATGCAGTCCTCCCAAGCTCGAAGCCACGCTACCAGTGGTCGGCATGCGCCATCATGTTCATTCAGCGGATCAGCTCAAGTGTGCTGCCACACCGAGTCCTCCCGATGCTTTGGTCCCCAATCATCAACGAATGCTAGTCACCAAGACCCTCATCGATGGCGCAGGCAGGGCTCAACGCCCCGTCTGTGGGAAACGCTCAACAATCTCCAAGTGCCTTACAATCAGCTTCAGCCAACCAAGCCTTTCTCCTGGGTCATCGACGGCTCCACGGTCCCGATCGGGCAGGTTCGCCTCCTCAGAACTTTTCGGCCAGCGACAACTACTACACCGAGCTCATCGACTTCGACGTCGCCCACATTCGCCGCCATACAACGCCATCCTCGGGTACCCAGCGCTGGCCAAGTTCATGGCAGTAACCCACCACGGCTACAACGCCCTCAAAATGCCGGGAAGTGGCGGAGTCATCACGGTGCCCTCAAGAGAAAGACGCGGTGTGCTCCTGGAGCGAGCCTTTCAGCCGCATCACTAGAAGACCGGATCGGAAGGTGGAGGATTCCCGAGACCGCCCCAAGAAGAAAAAGACATCGTCCAGCCTGCCCCTCAGAGGCAGGCCCCTCGGTCCGCGCCTCCTGGGGGAACCTCCTTCTATCGCATAGAAAGCCTGGCGCCCTCCTCGAGCAGGGCTCGGGGCTCCCCCACAGAGGGCCACCACCTTGCTAAGGTCACGAGGAGGCACTTGGGCACCACTTGGGGCGTGTTTGAAGCATGTTTCCCTCAAGAAGGAGCAAGGTAAGGGGGCCAAACCCTCGGGAGTTCGTCAAGAAGATCATTCAGAGCTGCAGGAGTCAAGAGTCATGAGTGGCAGCCGCCACCCTGCCGTGGCACCCCATCCAGCGAGGATGGTGGGCTGCGCTGTCTGCATCGACATACCAGGCTCAACCGAGCCGCCTCTCGAGAGCGCCTCGCCCTCTCATGTGGGGCGCCAAGGTCCGCCCACAGCTACGTTCGCATGCCTTACGGCTTGCGAACACGGCTGCCATGCCAACGCCAGCCGCCTTCATGAGGTGCATCCTGATGCTCAAGAGGCCAGCGTTCCGCAGCCCTCGGCAGAGATGGAGATGGTCCACGAGGAACCACCAGCGCCTCGGAGCCTCCCGAGGCCCCCGAGCACAGGGCTCGTGGAGGATCGGCTCCCGCAGCCCACCGAGTTCTGCGCGCCAACACCCTTTCGTCTTCAACGCTATCAGCACGTCTTTCAAGTTTCATTTCCACTGGGAGCGCCCCAGGGCTGCATTATTCCTGTGCCACGAGGTCCGTCCTCTCGCGTGTATCCCTTTTACTTCATGTCCCTAGCTTATCTTGTTGGGGCGCCCTTGGGCTGCATCATCCCCAAGTCGCCAAAGCCGACTCCAGCGGCATGTATCCCTCTTGCGCTTATTTCGGTCATCGCTTGATCCATTATGCTCGTTATTTGATGCCAATCCATGGCACCTTTCTTTGTTCATGTAGACCGCTTGCACGCTAAAGGGGGGTACCGAGCATCGCGACTCGGGGCTCCCATCGCTCTCCGGCCCTCACCCTCTGCCTTGTCCACGACATCGCGACCGCATACCAGCCGACGGCCGAGACCAGCTCGAGGGCGGGACCCGAGGACGAGGGCGCCGACATCTAACAAAATCTGCAGAACACATCACAAGATAAGGCTCAGTGCAGGCGTAACCCGCCTTGAGGTAGGGCCAGTGAGTCCAGCTGGCTCACGGGTGCCTAGATACACCTCGTCAGCCCTACCGTGCCAGCCACGTGTCGGGCGGGGTTGTACCTGCGCCCGGGGCTCCCGAGGGGAGCCCCTCCCACGCACTAGTGGAAGCACCATGCTCATGTTGGCTGGCGACACCGCCGAGGAGCGCTATGCCCGTACACATACGGAAGTGCTATGCTCCGCGCTGGTGATAAACAACTGAGGGTGGCCCCCGGGCTGCATCAACCTCAGGGAGCCCATAGCTCAGTGTCTGGCCTCATCGCAACGCCTCCCCTCGGGAGTGCCGCACGAGGGGGCTGGGCAAGGGGGCTGCGCCTGGGTCACGCCCAGACGCACGCCACCCAGCCAGGCCCCTCGGGCCTAGTTCGTCGCGCGTCCCTCCCCGAGCGGAGCCAAGGTATGAAGGCCGTTTGAGCGTCAAGGGAGACTCCTGAGCATCGCGACTCAGGAACCTAACTGGTCATGTAGCCCCTCACTCCTTAGTTCCGAAAGGCTAACGGCGGTTGAGGTATGCGTGGGGCCGAGCTCTGCAGACATAGAACAGTAGATCCACCCACATCTCACCTCCCTACTTGTTGTTCGTGCGCCAAGGGGGACTCCTGAGCATCGCGACTCAGGAGTCTAACTTGTCACGTAGCCCCTCACTCCTTGGTCCCGTCCTAGTTTCCGGTCGGGGCTAACGGCAATGAGGTAGAGTGAGGTCAGGCTCACGGCGTAGAACATAAGCAAGTAGGAAGGAAAGCAAATTTTAAGGAATTCAAAAGCAAATATTACAGTCCATAATCATTATCATAACGCCAAATGCAAGTTTAAACGCCTCCCCGAGGCATGATACATGTGCAGGAATCGAAAGCAGAACAGGAGCCACAACGGAGTCACTTGTCGGCGGTGGAGCTGCGCAGAGCGGGTTCGCCTTGCGGAGCCGCAGGGTTGGCAGCGCCGCCTGGCTTGGTGTCAAGGCCCGAACTTCCCAATGAGCCTCCGCACGACCCTTCACGGCCTTCAGCAGCAACAGCGGCAAGCTCGCTGCTCGCTGGCTCCAGCAGGCTGTCGAGGTCGACGTTGGGATCGCGAAGATAGACGTGGGTGAGGACCCGCGTCAGCGCTGCAGAAGACAAGACACGCGCCTCAGCCTCAGCTGTGGGGCCAAGGCCAAGGGCGACATCTTCAAGAGCGCGAACCAGGAAGGGAAGCAGCTTGGCGGGGCCATCCTCTGCGCCGGCCAGCGGCTTCTCCAGGCTGCTATCGTAAAGCTCCCTCAACAAGGTGCGAGCCTTCACCTCCATCTCCGTGAAGGCCACGCGATCCTCGGCAAGGACCCGTGCCTTGCCGTCCAGCTCGACCTTCCTCGCCTCCAACTCCTGCTCCAGCATGCCTAGGCGTCCATGGCGCTTCTTGATCTTGGCGTCCCGATCCTTGACGGCCACCTCGCGAGCTTTCATGCCTTCCTCCTGCTCTTGGCGAAGGTGGGCCTCCTTGGCGAGCTGGTCCTCTAGGCCCTGCAGCTCGCTTCTCCAGCCGCTTTGCAAGACCTCGGACATCGGCTACCTCCCCAAGGCGGCGTCGCGAGCAGCTTTCGCCCCAAGGACGGCCTGCTTCTCCTCGTCAAAGCCGTCGAGGCTGGACCAGCGCCACCCGGATCGAAGCGTCGAGCGAATCCAGCCGAAGCCAGCTCAAGCGCCCGCCACTGACAAGGGTCGGCGCCAAAAGATCCTGCCGCAGCCGGTCCAGTTCGGCAGCAGACATTCCGAAGCAGTAGGAGGAGTCGGAGGCAGCAGCGGTGGGGTAGGAGGAGAAGGTGGCAGCGTGACCACAAGATCTCGAGGCGGAGCTGCTGCGCTAACGGCTGTGGTGGCAGATCGTGCAAGGGCACCTCAGAGTCGCTTGGGCGTGGGGAGCTGAGCTCTGCCCAGCCAGCCTCATGAGGACGACAAGGCGGGGACAGACCCGTGCATTGCGGACACCTTCTTTCACGGGCGGAGGCGCTGCCCCAGACGGAACCTCAGGAGACCCCTTCGGCTTCTTTGCCACGGACGCCAGCCTAGCCAAGAGATACAGACGTCAAGCCCCAGCGACAAAACAAGAAATAAGGTAGGAATCGAGCACTTACTGGTCGTCGCTTGCGAGCTCGAGCAACCTCTGGCCATACTTGAAGCCCGAGAGCCGGCTACAAGGATCAGCCTCAAGGAGCTCGGGAGCAGGAGGCGGGCCTACGGATCGCCTCGGGGTCGGGGTAGACCCACGGGGGATCAGCCCGGTCCTGTCCTTCTTCGGGATCAGGGGCAAGCTCCCGCCGCCCTGCTCATCATCATCTTCGTCGCCGTCATCGCTCAGTGAGAGGCGGAGAACGCAGGACTTGCACCGAGGGAGGGGAGCCCTCGACTCTCCGTCAGTCGCATCGGAGTCGAGCCCTCCTCCCCGCTCCCCTTCTCCCTTCTCCTCGCTGGAGTCGCCGGAGGACACATCCACCGGGTCCTCGGGAGCCTCCGCACGCACGGGCCCGTCCCCGTTGAAGACGGGCATGGCCTGCACTACCTGCTCCCAGTCATCGCGGAGGAACAGGGGCGTATGAGCGTCCTCCAACCTCGCCACGTCACCCCCGACCAAAGATTGGAGAACCGCAGCCAGGTCTTCATCGGCCAAGACCGCGGGGCTCGGGTGGGGCCTCCACATCGGAAGTGAGTCTTGTGACGGAGCCAGCCTGGTGCTCCAGAATTCCCTCAAGCGGACGACCCAGCCAACTTTCCCGCCGCCATGTTGGCCGGCCTCAGATCCATGTCCATCTTCTCCAACACCGGCCTCGCGCGGGGGTCCACGAGCTCCACTCGAGACCAATCGTCGGAGTGCGTGGGGTGCTCCGTGGGCAAGATTAGCCGAGGTGGATGCGCCAACATCTACCAAGGCCCACTTGCTCTGAAGCCCTCAATCCTCTTCCCGGGTTCAAATGGCGATGGAGCTACCAGACGCTGTTAAGCTCAAGACGCAGAGAGGAACCACGAGAGGTCGGAGGGAGAAATAGTGGCGCAACAGGGCCACTGAGGGCTGCACCCCGATGTGAGCCTCACAGTAGTAGACGAAGATCGCCAGAAGGAGGACAGAGTTGGGGTGGAGATGCAGATCTTGTAGCTTGTAATGGCGGAGGACAGAGAAGAAGAACCCAGAAAAGGGAGGCATCAGACCGGCAACAATGGCGCTTACAAAGACAGGATAGAAGGTGCTTCCTTGGCCCTCAGGGAGGGCGGAGCCGGCCTTGAACACCTTCACCTCATCGATGCCCTGTGCCGCCGCCATCTGGCGCACCCGGGCAAGGCTCGCCTCCGACACGTTCGGCGAGTCCAGGGCAGGCGAGTACCAAGCTCCGTCCGGGGTCTGGCGAGGCGCCATGCCTTGCTAGGGCGTGCAGTCGGAGTGGATCTGAAGATTTCGGAGGCAGGAAGGAGAGGCGCAAGAAAGGGGATCGGCGCAAGAACGGAGAAAGCAAGGGAAGCAAAGCCTAGGCAGACGCCGCCCCTTTATCAAACTCGTGCGATTGCTAAAGCACCCACGTCCAATCAACCGCCATGCGGCGCCCAAGGCTGCAGGCTGTTAGGGCCCTTGGCGCGCGCCTTGCCCTTCGCCTCTTTCTCGGCCAAGTCCGGCGCGCCTTGGGCCTGGGCTCTTGTCGGCGTTACAGGAACAGGGGTCCCAGACTTGCTCACTGCGGCCTGCGGTGTGGCTCAAAGGGGCCCATCACAACCCATCTTCATCAACACGAGCTCAAGACCCTCGCGAGGGGCAAGCCTCATGAGGCGTCTGACAGGAGCTTCTCGTGCACGGCCTCGTCAGTGGCTCGCGAGGAGGCGGAGAGATCAAGGCGGGTACCTCGCGAGGTGCCCATGACGAAGCCATGACGACCACGGTGCGCCAAGTGAGCGCCAGCCAGCAGTGTCCTCCTTTCCTCTTTGGTGCAAAGGGAGCAAGCGGCGCAGAGCATCAAGCAAAGGCGTCCATTTCGTGCAACAAGACCAAGACCAGTCCAACGACAAGAAGGAAGTCATTGTGGAGCCCAAGCCAAGGCGTCCACCAGAGCCTTTGACAAAGCGAGGACCAAGTTTAGTCGATAAGTGTACTAGATGTTCCCTTCAAAATGGCCAATTGTTGGCGCCCTTCCCGCTCAATATTTGGGAAGAGGCCCAGGCCCTTGCATATAAATAGGACTAGCCACCCACAGGGTAGAGGCATCGGCATCCAATCGGTCATTGGAGGCACCTTGAATAGAGAGAGAGAGAGAGAGAGAGAGAGAGAGAGAGAGAGAGAGAGAGAGAGAGAGAGCGATCAACTCCCCTAGCAGTTCATCGCACCAGCCAAGAATGACCCTCATGAGGCTGTTCTGCCTTGTATTGTTCATCACCATCAGCCCAAGAGGCAATCCACCACACCACAAACTAGAGTAGGGTATTACACCACAATGGTGGCCCAAACTAGTATAAACCTTGTGTCTCTTGTGTTATTCTTTTCGTAGTTTAGATCCTAGCGAGGCGGCGGGGTGCAGGTAGGTAGAGGGCGAGATCTCCGCGCGCACCCCAGTGTTCGAACCTCAAGGGTCTGCGGGAACCCGAAATCCGATAGAATTGCAGGATAACACAGGTAGTGTCCCTCATAGATTCGGTTTACCTACCGGAGATGACCCCTAAAAATGTATGAAGACATTGACGACAATGGTGGTATGTGAAGATATTCATATTGAAGACTATGACATGAGAAGACATTGAGTGAAGACTATGGAGCGCGAAGACTGTGTCGTTTAGTTGTTTCCTTTCTCTTCTTTGTTGAGTCATAGGAACCACCGTCTTTGTTAAGTGGGGTCCAAGTGAACAAAGTCGAGAATGAGCGAGGTGATGCTCAACCCAAATCCTATATCTTGAGCGAAGACAATGAGAGCAAATCTTATCCAGAGCTGGATGAGTCAGCTTTGCTTATAGCCCAAGTAAAGTTGCGTGTGTGTTTGAAATCGACCGTTGGAACACGTGTCGTTCCTTAGTGACCAGGTCATTTCGGACATATCAGGTCGGGTTGCCTAGTGGCTATAAATAGCCCACCCCTACACCATAAATTGGTGGCTGCTCGGAGTTAGTGCACGGGTTTTGTCGTTTGAGAGCAACCCACCTCGAAGCCTTTGAGAGAGAAATCCTTGTGAGGACAAAGCCCAAACACCCAGAGCCTAAGAGTGTTAGGCATCATCTTTGAAGTCTTCTCGTCTGCGTGACACGAAGACTTATTACACTTGAGGACTGTGAATCCTCCACCGGTTAGGCGTCGCGTTCTGAGCATCCAAGAGTCATTGTGGATCGCCGGTGAGCGAAGTCTGTGAAGGTTTGAAGTCTACCTTGAAGACTTACCAAAGTGATTAGGCGAGGCTGTGTCCTTAGCTCAAGGGGATAAGGTGAAGACGCGGTCTTGAGAAAGTTGAATCTCAGCCTCCCTAACCAGATGTCACAGTTGTCAACAAGCTGGGCCTGGTCCAACAAATCTATGTCTTCAACAAGTGACTGGTTCTATCCTCTCCTTCCTTTACTTAGAGTTTGTCTTCGTGAAGTCATTGCCTATCTATCGTACCTGTTTGACTTCATTACTTGACTACTATCGTTGGTTGGCTTCATACTATCTTCCATCCTGATCCTTACTATTAAGCTGCTATTAGTCTGTGTACTTTCACATTATTGTATACTTGACTATGGTTTGCCTGTTGTAGTCTATCTTCCGCTGCATATCAATTAGTTCAATTCTATTGTTTGTCTTCGAAACTTCCACGTTTAGAAGACTTTCATGAAAATCGCCTATTCACCCCCCCCCCTCTAGTCGATAACTAGCACTTTCAGTGTCATCATCTTTTTCTTGATTTCGTGCATCATTAGTTTGAAGATCTTTGTCCACCAAACTTTCTTTGGCTACTTGTTCTTATTCCTGAAGCTCGTCAATTTCTATGGCACGGAACTCATAGGGCAGGAAGTAGGTTCCATTAACTTCAGAAAAATCAAGTATGGTTGTCTTGCTATACTTTCCATGCCCTTTCTCAACAATGTTTTCCTCTTTGGATTTGATGGATCCGGAATATATACTACTTGATTCGACTTTTTCAACCGAAGCACTTTTAGTTTCCGAATCATCATTCTTTTCACCGGTTATATTAATTGGCAAGGCTTCTTTTCTTTGAGCTAATTCCCTATCAATTCTCTCTTGGTGAAGTACTTGCACCCTATCGCGCAAAGCTTTAACTCCCCTCTCAATTTCAGCCCGCTCTAGATCAGTTTGCCCCCCAATGCTTTCCGGATCTTTCGACAATGAAGTGTTAGTGTTGCCAAAATCTTGCAATTGTGTAGGGGTTGTATAATATGCTGCGGTACTAGGTGGAGGTGTATGCACTGTTGTATAACTATATGCTCTCTCACCAATACTATCAATTGATGAAGTTTCATCTTCCTGCAAAACTCTAGCCTTTATTGCGGCATAATCAGGAAATAACCCCTTTTCATATTGTTCAAGGCAAAGAGCACTAATTCTCTTGTTTTGTGCCAAGCCCTTTTTTAATGCAGCCACAACCGCTTCTGGAAGGTATTGCCCCACAATACTTTCAAATTCTTTCGGCAATGATTCGTGAGTGTTGCCGAAATTCTTGAATTGCGTAGAGTATGCATTATATGCTACAGTATTTGATGACAGCACATGTGTTCTTGTTAAATTTTCACTTATTCGGCTATGACCATGAAGATGCGGGGTCGAATTATGAACATCTACAGTTGCATACGATGCTAAAAAATTACTAACCTGAGGTGTAGCATATGATGGTTGAGAGTAACTGGCCCAATAGCTAGTAGTTGCATGGCCAATTCTCCCATCCATCGGCAAGGTTGGATTCACATATTGCAAATTAGTTGCCGATGAATAAAAAGGTGAAACACTTTCTTGTATGCTATTGGAAATTTTAACATGAGGTGTTTCAAATTGATTTACCAAACCCATCATGTTGTTCATCGGCATATGGATTTGTGGGGTTGCCGATGCATGAGAGTTAGGATACATATGTTGTACGTTGCTAGAATCATAAGAATTTGCTGCATGAAAATTATTTTGCATCGGCCCTTTGCGCATAGTTAGATGCATGATTGATAAAACCAGGGCTAGCCGATACATTATGCTCATTAAGCGATCTAGCAACAACATATGAATTATTTGCATCTATAAAGGGGAATTGAGTATTCATATTACCTTCGTAGATTGCAAACCCTAGATGACGATCTCTTCGTAGCAAGAACGGGCCGGAGACCGTTCGAAGCTTCATCCCTAGCAGAGTCGCCAAAAAGTGTGTTCGCACACGAACACGTCACCGTGTACCCTCGACGCCAGGGGTGATGCACCGCAGCTCACGTCGAAGGAGACTCGCCGGAAGTGCGGTACGCAAGACAATCCAGCGGGCGCTTTTGGAGACCCGAAACCCCACACACCCGGGAGGGACCCCGTCAGGGCGCGCGGCGGCTATGGTCTGCCCTAGGTTGGCCTGACCGCCCCTAGGGCCTCGAGGTTCGCCGCCCTGCAATGAAGAAGAACGAACGAAGAACGAGGAAGAAGAAGAACAAGGGAGAAGGAAAAGTAAAGGTAAAAGATGTAGATAGATTTGTTTGATTGTGTGCTGTTCAATCGGCCTTCACCTCTTATCTATTTACGAGGCGGCTGGACTTCCCGTACAAGAAAAGGACTAAACATTCCATCCAAAACATCAAAAACCCGAACCTAACTCGGACAGGAATCTTTGGTAATTTCCCGGATCAACTCGGTCCCACCGATTGGTTCGTTTCGGTCCCACCGAGTGAACGTTGCCAACTCTCTGTATCCTTCTGTAATTTCTCGGATCAACTCGGTCTCACCGATTGGTTTGCTTCGGTCCTACCGAGTGAACATTGCCAAATCTCTGGTAAATTTTCGGACCAACTCGGTCTCACCGATCAAAACAACTCGGTCGGTCCGAAATGACTCTGCAGCTTTTGTTTCTGACCTTGTTTTCCCTCCACAGGTTGCATACAACCTTTGATTAAGATGATATTTATATCAAAATCAATCATTTCGACGAGAAGAAGACAATTCATGTAGATCATTTTTCCATACGAGGCAGTTCTGGGGGCGTAATCAGCCGAATAGTGTTCTGAATACAAAATCTCGGTATTTCGAACAAAACTTCGGCCTTCGAGATAAGATCAGATGGCGGTGGCCCAAACTTCAAAGATGTTCATATCGACAATACGAAACTTTTTAGTGTATATCACTTCTCCATTTGAGGCCATATTAATTAAGTTCTTGACCATGCCAAAATCTGGTGTCGACAAGTCCGAAGGCAACACGACAGCGATGCGGGCGGCTTCCCTTGCCCGGATATGCTGCTGGATCTTGTAGCGGCGCTCTGGCGTCAGCATGGCATAGTACGTGATCTTTCTCTGGACGCGGAATGCCGGAGCGGGAGAGGGAGGAGGTGGATGGCCTCGGACTGGCGGTGAGAAGATAAGGGAGGGGGATGCGCTAGGGTTGCCGGACGCCGGGCGGCTTAAATAGCCGGATTTCGGCTTGGGTGGTGAGCCGGAGCGGGGCCACGCGGCATTTACACCGCGCTGGCGGACACGGCGACCGTCGGACCGCCGGGTTTCCGGGCGTTTCCGTGTGGGGCCACACCCTCCAGCCAAAGTGGCGGGCGTGCCCGGACGCGCCCAGGCGCCCCCATATCTGTCCCATATTTGGGCTGCTATGGGGGGTGCCAGTCAGTCCGGGCGTTTGAGGGGCCCGTCTGGATCGATAAATCATGACCCGGCGGCTCGCCCGAGCGTATGAAGCGGCTTTGAGAGGTCCGGTTGTAGACGCTCTAATCTCATCACCCTTGTGACATCGTCCAAAACACTGTTTCGATGATATTTTGAAGTTTGATCTTTAAGGATCTTTGAGAAAGAATTGACTCAATATGGTTTTGGATCTCAAAAATGAAAAAGGCTAAGTCCCTTAAGATACGTTGATATTAATTATCAATCCAATTAGGAGATTGGGGTGTACTTTCAGTGATGAATTCTTCAATTCAACTGACATGACCTATTAATCATTTACTTTTCCTATTCTTATGGTTTAAAAAACTAGTAAAAGTATGGTTAATAGTACAGCCAGCTAATGACTACATGACATTGCCATGTCATTTATAGCCAACCTTGTAAAGTATAAGGCTAGTCATAGTGGGAGCAACTTAGCTAGCAACATAGCGCACTTCAAGAAATTTTTGCTTATGTGGCAAGTATTTAATGTGAGGTGGTAACATAATATGTTACTGTAACATAGCGCTTCCCAAGACAAGATGAGTCTACAAGCTAATAAATGAAGCCATCTATGATACTACTACCATGTTACTTTGCATTATGAAGATAGTAACTTAGACTAGTGTCATGCCTATGATACTAGTCTAAATTACTCCCACTATGACCAGCCTAAGGCTAGTCATAGTGGGATTAACTTAGCTAGTAACATAGCGCACTCCAATTTTTTTTGCTTACGTGGCATGTAGTTAATGATAAGTGGTAACATAATATGTTACTACTCCCTCCGTTCCCTAATATTTGTCTTTCTAGCCATCTCAAATGGACTACAACATACGGATGTATGTAGACATGTTTTAAATTGTTGATTCACTCATTTTACTCCGTATGTAGTCATTTGTTGAAATCTCTAGAAAGACAATTATTTAGGAACGGAGGGAGTATAACATAGCGCTTCCCAAGACAAGATGAGTCTACAAGCTAATAAATGAAGTCTTCTATGACACTACTACTATGTTACTTTGCACTATGAAGGTTGTAACTTAGACTAGTGTCATATGCATGACACTAGTATAAGTTACTCCCTATTATGACCAGCCTAATAGTAAGATACAAAGATGTGCTACTTCATTAATATGGCCCACATTTCACTCTTACATAGTGCCTAGGAGCACGTGTTGCAGCGTAGCCGGCTCCTCTTCTCTCCCCTTCATGTCAGCAGAAAAATAATATTTTAATCCTTACAGTCTGCTTACATAAGCTTATTATACTTGCTCTAAACTGAATACTCGTTGGATCTCAAAAATAATATTTTAATCCTTAGGAGTAAGCCCTAAGGGACGAACGCATGTTCCAAAAGTTAGAGGGTGTTTAGATCACTAGAGACTAGAGACTAGAGACTTGTAGTAGTCACCTTTAGTCAGTAAACCTCTAAACACACCTGACTAGTGGGTGACTAAAACTAGTTTAGTCCCTAGTCACCCCACCCCCAACTTTTACTGACTAGAGACTAGTTGTAGTCACATTTAGTCAGTAAACCTCCAAACACCCCTGACTTTTACTGACTAAAGTCCCCCTCTCTCTCCTCTAATTGGTGTTGCACAAGGGACATTTAATACTGAGACATTTAATCTTTGTTAGTAGTAGTCACCTTCCAAACAAGGCCTGACTAAAAACTTCTAGTCTGACTACTACTAGTCACATGACTAGAGAGTATCCAAACATCCTCTTATATACATTGCCTTTTTTTTTGCACGGGAAAAGTTATATACGTTGCTGACTTAAAAAAGAGGTACATCATGCTAATATTTTCCTTGCAAGCACTGTCCTAAGCACTGTCCTATAATGCCTTGCAAGCATATGTGACACCTGTTTCTTCGCCCTTCCTACCTTTCTTTCTGAGCGCGCATCGCATGTCCCATTTCGTGTATGGGAACTTGTCTAGTTTGCGCCACCATTGTGTGTACTTCAGGAGCCCAGGGTAAGGTCCAAAACTAGAAAACTCGCAAGACAACTGCACAGAAAACGTCACACAATGGAGTAATGGTCGACCCACTCAAATTTCCTCCAAGACAAAGGAAACAGCGACCGGCCGTTTAAACAACGCCACACGTAGCTCCCGCGGACGCCACACCCTTGGCGCGCCACCCCCACTCCTCTTCCCGTTCCCGTCCACGTCACGCTCCACGTTGCACCCCTTCCGCATGTGCCGCACCGCCTATATTACATTCGCCGATCGCGAGGACGAGAACACGCACAAGTCAAGACCCCCGAACCTGCAGATCAGTGATCCTACCATCCTTGGCGTGCGCAGACTAGTCCCAACTCCCAACTCGTGGTCATACTACGAGCTGCAAGTAGTATTGCCATGGCTGCGCCGGCCACCTTCGTCGTGGTGGTCGCCTTGGTGGCGGCTGCTCTCTGCGGCGGCGTCTGCCGGGCGCAGGACATGGACAACGAGTGGGCACGGTACCGCGGGTTCTTTGGCGGCGGCGGCACGCTGCTGCCACAATCGGACGTGGACCTGCTGGAGTTCCCGCTGAACCTCGAGTACCTGGAGGCGGAGTTCTTCTGCTGGTCGGCGCTAGGCTATGGCCTCGATGGCATCGACGCCAACCTCACCGGCGGCGGCCCGCCTCCCATCGGTGGCCAGACCGCCGCCCTCACCCCCTTCGTCCGAGACGTCGCCACACAGTTCTGCTACCAAGAAGTTGGCCACCTCAGGTACGTACGCAATTAACCTCACAATTCGGCCACTCGGACTCTCTCCGACCAAGAAATATTAGTAGCAGAGAAGTAGCATGTTGTTTATGAACAGTGCGTGCGTGCGTGTATATGTGCAGGGCGATCAAGCAGAACGTGAGGGGATTCCCGCGGCCGCAGCTGGACATCAGCGCGACCAACATCGGCAAGATCGTGGAGCAGGCGATGAACACGACACTGGACCCGCCCTTCAACCCCTACGAGAACAGCCTCAACTTCCTCATCGCCTCCTACATCATCCCGTACGTCGGTCTTACCGGCTACGTTGGCGCCAACCCCAAGCTCCTCACTCCTCAGGCCAGAAGGGTACGTACCTAGGCTACACCACACGCGTGATCACCCTACCACCAGCCGTATCGATCACACACACAAAATGCATGCATGCGTACTGATCGATATTTCCATTAATTACATGTAGGTGATACTCTAAGGTGGTGTTTGGTTCTCTAGTTCTAAGACTTTTTTTAGTGTCTAGGACTTTTTAAAAAAGACTTTCAAAGATGTGCTTTTAAGGACTTTTAGCAAAAAGTTCTAAAAAAATCTCTCTGTTTGGTTTGCTAGGGACTTTTAGAGACTTTTTTTAGTCCTAACGTAAAAAATCCCTGAAACCAAACACCCCTAATTAACTTGTCGTACTTGTGTGATTGATTACACGCAGCTGGTGGCGGGACTGCTGGGCGTGGAATCGGCACAGGACGCGGTGATCCGGGCCCTGTTGTACGAGCGCGGACTGTCGCGGGTGGCGAGCTATGGTGTTGGTGTGGCGGAGGTGACCGCGCACATCTCCGACCTGCGGAACGAGCTTGGGAGGAGGGGAGTGAAGGACGAGGGGCTAGTGGTGTCGCCGGGTGAGGGGCCCGAGGGGCAGACCGTGGGGAACATCATCGCCGGCGACCGCTACTCGCTCGCTTACGATCGCACTCCCGAGGAGATCCTCGGCATCGTGTACGGCACCGGAAGCCCCGCCCAGGCCGGCGGGTTCTTTCCCCAGGGCGCTGACGGCCGCATAGCAAGGGGGCTCCTCATGTAGACGATCAATCGACGGGACATATATACAACTGGAGTGTTGTTCTCGATCGCAAGTTGTAGACTATATGCATCATACATGTGTGTGTTGTCCTTATGGATGCTAATAATCAATAAAAGGACCTATGCAATAGGCAAAATGTTATCCCATCATGGAGCTTCGGTATCTGGCAAGTTCGAGAACCAACCATGGTGATAGATTGAGATATTGGAGAAGTAATTGTTGTATTGATTGGGGCCTCAAGGGCTGTTTATATAAATTACAAAGCTTGGGCTCCAAGACTAGACTAATAGAGATAGATTACAATACGAATAGACTTTATACTCTAAAATCCCCCCGCAGTCTCAACGTCAGGTGAAACAATGTTGAGACTGGAGTGTATGTCGGTGAACGATGCAGTCGGGAGTCCTTTGGTAAAAATGTCAGCAAATTAGGCACTTGTAGGAACATGAAGAATGCGAACCTCGCCAAGAGCCACCTTTTCACGAACAAAGTGAATGTCAATCTCAATGTGCTTTGTGCGACGATGTTGAACTGGATTGGAAGCCATGTATACTGCAGAGATGTTATCACAGTAAATAATGGTAGCACGTGGGAGCGGACGATGAAGTTCAACGAGAAGCTGCCGTAGCCACACCGCCTCGGCCACAGCGTGAGCAACCGCCCTATACTCAGCCTCAGCAGAAGACCTGGAAACTGTTACCTGCCTTTTAGAACACCAAGAAACAAGATTATCACCCAAATAAACGCAAAATCCGGATGTAAATCGTCGAGTATCTGGACAACCTGCCCAGTCTGCATCAGAATAAGCTGTCAAGCTTGTAGGTGAAGAAGAATTAATAAGGAGACCGTGATTAAGAGTGCCTTTTAAATAGCGGAGAATGCGCCTAACATGAGCCAGATGAGGAGCACGAGGATCATGCATAAAGAGACAGGCTTGCTGAACTGAATAGGAGATTTCAGGACGAGTAAGAGTGGCATATTGAAGAGCGCCAGTGATGCTACGATATAAAGTAGGATCAGAAAGAGGATCACCATCAGCCGACAGTTTAGCACCAACGTCGGCTGGAGTCTGAAGGTTGACAATCAGACATTCCAGAGCGAGAAAGCAAGTCCAAAATGTATGACCGTTGAGAAAGAAAGGGAAGATTTTAAAGTAGAAACATGAATACCTAGAAAATGATGAAGAGGACCAAGATCAGTCATGGAAAACTCCCGATTGAGAGAAGAGATGGTATGTTGAAGAAAAGAATCAGAACTAGCCGTGAGAATGATATCATCAACATAAAGCACGAGGTAGGCAGTGTGAGTAGAAGACTGATAAACAAAGAGAGAAGAATCGGATTTGGAGGGAATAAAGCATATGGTTTGAATAAAAGTAGCAAAGCATTGAAACCATGCACGAGGAGCTTGTTTAAGGCCATAAAGAGATTTGTTGAGGAGACAAACAAAATTTGAAGATGAGGGATTCTCAAAACCAGAGGGTTGCTGACAATAAACAGTTTCATTGAGAGTGCCATGAAGAAAAGCATTTTTAACATCAAGTTGATGAATAGGCCAAGAAGAGGAAACAACAAGACTAAGAACAACACGAATAGTGCTTGGTTTAACAACAGGAGAAAAAGTCTCATCAAAGTCAATACCAGGCTGCTGGGAGAAACCACGACACACCCATCGGAATGAAATTTATGACGAAAAACCCATTTGCCAGAAACAATGTTAACACCAGGAGGTTCGGGAACAAGAGTCCATGTATTATTTTGCTGAAGAGCTTCAAATTCATCACGCATAGCAGAAAGCCAGAGAGGGTCAAGAAAAGCTCGCTTATAACTGGTTGGAATAGGAGAGATGGTTGGGGTGGCGGTAAGATTGAGACGTTTGGTGGGGAGAAGAAATCCTTGTTTTCCATGGATGCACATGACATGATCATTGGTGAGCGGTGGTATAAGAATGGTATTGGGTGGCAGTGGGTTTTCGGTTGAAGAGGACGGTGAGGAAGAAGAATCAGAGGTGGTGGGCGTCAAGGGGGTTGCCGTGGTAGGATGTGGTGAGGGAAAGGCGGCTGGGGTAGAGGATGCGATTCTGGAGAGGTGGGGGCCGGGCAGGAGGGTGGCTAACGTTGGGCGATTCCGGTGAGAGGCGGAACAAGATTCCATGGCAGCAGAGATGACCAAGGCGAACTAGGGAAGGGGTTTTGGTGGTGGCGGATTGTGGTGGAATTGGTGTTGTGGTTGTAGTGACAGAAAAAGGAAAAGTATTTTCATCGAATGTGACATGACGAGAGAGATGATCGACCAGAAGATGGTTGAAACAACGATATCCTTTGTGATCATCGGAAAGACCAAGGTGAATGCAAGGTAGTGGCGTGGTTCTAGTTTGTTGGAGGCGGTAGGCGATGTTGGGAAAGCATAGACAGCCAAAACACGCAGAAAAGAATAGTCAGGCTGGGAGAGAAAAAGAGATTGGAAAGGCGAATAAAGAGGGCAAGTTTTAGTTGGTGAATATTAAGAAGGAGTGTGGCGTTATGAAGGGCTTCAACCCAAAAGCGGGAAGGAAGAGAGGCTTGTAAAAGCAATGTGCGAAGAACATCATTAATAGAGCGAAGACAGCGTTCAGCTTTACCATTTTGAGAAGATGTATAAGGGCATGAAAAGCGAAGAAGAATGCCTTGAGAGAGAAAGAAGGTGCTGTTTTGGGTGTTATCAAATTCACGACCGTTATCACATTGAATAAATCGAATTGGCAAGCCAAAGTGTGTGATTACATATTGTCGAAAGTTGAGAAAGATTGCAGGTACTTCAGATTTAGCGCGGAGAGGAAAGGTCCAAGTATAGTGAGAATAATCATCCAAGATCACAAGATAATATTTATAGGGACTGGGGAGGTCCAAAAATCACAGTGAAGTAACTCAAAAGGAAAAGTACTAATGGTAGTAGAGGTTCCAAAAGGTAATCTGACATGTTTGCCGCATTGACATGCATTACAGATAGAGGGGTTATGGGGACTGCTAGAACTAGGGATACAAAATTCTTGGAGTAAAGACGTCAAAGTGTTTTTGCTGGGATGACCGGGCGACGATGCCATAGATCAGCGGATCGAGCATGGCACGAGGGGTGGATGTGGGCGCCATGAAGAGGATAAAGATCGCCCGTGCTATTGTACCGAAGCGAGGACCGTCCCGTTGTCGATTCTTCACAGACAAACCAAAAGGGTCAAAGGCCAGGATAACTTTGTTGTCAATGCAAAATTGTCTAACAAAATAAGATTTTGATGATTCAAGGAACCACAAGAATATTGCGGAGAAGAAAATTGGCATGAGAGGAAGGGATGTAAGAGTGACGGTGCATGAAACAGGATGGTGGAGCCATCGCCAATGGTGATAGCGGAAAAGCAGAAGGAAAACAAGCTGACAATAAATTCATATTTGAAGACATATGCATTGATGCACCGAATCGAAAATCCAATCCGCACTGCGTCATTGAGGACAAAATTGTTCATGGCGTTGATGAAGGCGGCTTGGTCCCAAGCCGGCTGTTGGGGAGGAGCAGAGGGCCAGGAGCTTGCATGTTGGCGTGGGGATAGCGGATGGGTAGTATCACGATTGGGGCCTGCATGTTGCCGTGAAGACCGGCATGGTGTTGGAGGCGGCGACGGTCTGGCGTCTGGTAGGCGGAGTGGGAGTGGCGGTGTAGGCATCTTGCCGGCGGCCTGGGTCCAAGGAGTCCCAGAGCCGGTGGCTGGGCGAACCGGGGCTCCACGTGCCTGTGTGCAGGAGGGGCACCATACGGTGAGGGGCCGACCAAGGCATCGACCAAGCCTGGACGAGGCCAGTCCAAGGATCATGCTGAGGAGGCCATGACGACGGAGCTGGTGGCGCGGGAGCGGTGGATGACGGGTTTGGGGGAGGGGGGGAGGTGTTTGGGTAGTTGTAGAGGAAGAGGTAGGGGATAAGGCGCCGGCGGCGCGGAACTCGGCCATGGAGAAGAGGGCCCGAATCGGCCGGAGCGGCGGCGCAGGTGGCGGAGCCATACCAGGTGCGGAAAACCTAGGCGTCAGATACCATGATAGATTGAGATATTGGAGAAGTAATTGTTGTATTGATTGGGGCCTCAAGGGCTATTTATATAGATTACAAAGCTTGGGCTCCAAGACTAGACTAATAGAGATAGATTACAATACGAATAGACTTTATACTCTAAGACATGGAACCCCAAGTTTCATGTGACAGCGGACGAATTTGGTCTTACCACTGAGAATCATTGACTTTCATGGGTGGAAAGAATTTATCGCGTCAACGCAGGATGCCAACACTGCTTACTTCCATGGCACTGCGAATATGCGGCATAGTAAATGCTCCATCAGCCCGTGCCTAGCGAAAGAAGCGGTCCTATAGTAAATGCTCCATCAGCCCGTGCCTAGGGAAAGAAGCGGTCCTAGGGGGCGAAGCCCTGATACGGGTTGCGTTGGGTGTAAACTGCTGGCCAGCGGAGGCCATGGTGTCTGCCGACGAGAATGCGGAACTGACCTTCTGATTCTTGCCTGAGGAGGTTGGTCCGGCGATTGCAGAGGTGAAGGCTAGTTTGGTGTCTGGTCTGAATGGCCTTCTAGTCTCCTTTTTCCATTAGTTTTGAGAGCATATTTAGGTGATGATTACACGAATGTTCTAAAAATTCTACATTGGGACATTGGATATGTCCTGTTTGAACTTCTGCGTGGTTCCCTTTTTTTGCTGGGGGAAAGCATTTCATTTCATTTAATCAATAATGGGAGTACATTCATTTAAAATGACAATGCTAATCTCCTGCGGGGAATTTGCTAACCAACAAGCCGTACGCTGTTGATCACGACCCATCGCTGCCATGGCATGTGCAGCCTTATTCTGTGATCTATCTATTTTTGTGACTTGCATTGATCTTTCTTGCAACAACTCCAAGACGGCCGCCACCTGAAACATATTTCTTGATCTTTCCTTTGAACCTAATTCAAGGAGCTTCAAGATCTTTGGCGTGGTTCCCTAATCCCATAATTAGTTGGGGAAACGGATATCGATCACATTAGACCGGTCACGGTGATATTCGCGACACGGTTTGCCCTGGTGGTGGAATGCCTCACACACCCTTACTAATTCACCTTTGTTAAGGGGTGCCGTATTCACGATGGGACCCTAGCGCATCATGAAATTGTTCATTAGGTTAAGGTTCAGTGCTAGAAGGGCTTGTTCCTTCAGCTGAATTTCTATAATGCTTACAGTCGCTTGGATTGGTCGTTTCTACCCCAAGTCCACTGAAGAAGTCGATGATCGTTGGTGTTGTTGGACCATCACTAGTAGAAAACATGGCTTTGGTCCAGGCCTGGCCAGCCCATTAGTCCCGGTTCAGTCACAAACCGGGACCCATGGGGGCATAGGTCCCGGTTCGTGAGCCCAGGGGGCCGGCCGGGCCTCGTGGGGCATTGGTCCAGGTTCATCTGTCCCCTTTGGTCCCGGTTCCAGACACGTACCGGGACCAATGGGCCTTGCTCCTGGCCCACAATCATTGGTCCCGGTTCGTGGCTGGAACCGGGACCAAAGGGGGGCCTTTAGTCCCGGTTCCGGCCACGAACCGGGACCAATGAGGTGCCTATATATACCCCCTCGCCCGCGAGCAGAGCACTTCACTGCTCTGTTTTTTCTGGCCGACGAGGGGAGGGCTTTGTGGTGCTCTAGCTCACCTCCTATGCACATGAGGTGTTCGATGAAATGCCCGAGCCACACTACTTAAGCTTTCTCCTCTTCAAGCTCGACCTCCAAGCTCCATTTTCCTCAAGATTTGTCTAGGTTTAGCGGTCCGTCACGTCCCGTCCCCGTCTTCACTGCTGTCGATCGCCCGCGCCGATCTCGTCGCCGGCACCACCGTGGTGAGCCTCTTGTTCTTATCTTCTTTATAAAAGAAAAAAATTCTTACTTGTATGATTTAGATAGATACTTGTATAATTTTCTTACTTTTATTATTCTTTGTTATTATATAGTGCGATGGTTTTGGTATCCACCCCCGTCGGCCCTCGTCCTGTCTATGATTCGGATGTGGTATATATTATATTTTATAACTATTTGGTTCATTTATTGTTTATGAAAATTATGCCGACCAACGTGACATAGATTTTTTTATCTTGGAGGTATGTGGACCGGAAATTCCAACCGACCCTATTGTCGAGAGGTTAAATTTAGTTGAAGAAGAAAACAATTACTTGAAGGAAAAATTAAAAAAATGAGGAGGAGAAGATGATATTGGAGTTGCATGTTGCGGATGTCGTCGATGGTCATAAGATCAAGATGGATGCGATGCGCTTGAAGATTAGAAAGATTAGAAAACATGCCATTAATACCGAGGCTTGGTATCATTATGTCGTTGGATCAATTGTTACCTTGGTTGCGATTATGATCGCATTTGTTGTTGCATTGAAATGTTTTACATAGTTTCAATGTATGGTTTAATTAGATGCTCTGAAGAGCTATATGTTGTTCAATGAGAACTCTGTATGTACTTTGGTTTTAATGTGATGATGAACTTCTATTAATTTGGTCACTTATCTATTCATGATGTTCTGTAATGGTTTTTGACACACTTAATTATATATAATGCACACAGATGAACCGACAATGGATGTACGGTAACAGACGTAACTCCGAGTACATTGAGGGCCTACATAATTTTCTCGCAATGGCTGAGGCAAACAAGCAGAATTGTTTTATGTGTTGTCCATGCCCTAGCTGTAGGAATACGAAGTCTTACTCTGACTCGAAAATCCTTCACACCCACCTGCTTTATAAGGGTTTCATGCCACACTATAATGTTTGGACCAAGCACGGAGAAATAGGGGTTATGATGGAAGTCGGTGAAGAAGAAGAGGATGATGACAACTATGTGCCCCCTGAATACAGTGATGCTGCAACGGGGGAAGCTGAAGATCAAGAGAAACCAGACGATTTGCCCAATGATGATCTCCGCCGGGTCATTGTTGATGCAAAGAGACAGTGTGGAAGTGAAAAGGAGAAGCTGAAGTTCGATCGCATGTTAGAGGATCACAAAAAAGGGTTGTACCCCAATTGCGAAGATGACAACACAAAGCTCGGTACCGTACTGGAATTGCTGCAGTGGAAGGCAAAGAATGGTGTACCTGACAAAGGATTTGGGAAGCTACTGAAAGTATTGAAGAAGAAGATTCCAAAGGATAACAAATTGCCCGACAGTACGTACGCAACAAAGAAGGTCGTATGCCCTTTAGGATTGGAGGTGCAGAAGATACATGCATGCCCTAATGATTGCATCCTCTACCGCGGTGCGTACGAGGATTTGAACGCATGCGCGGTATGCGGTGCATTGTGGTATAAGATTAGACGAGATGAGCCTGGTGATGTTGACGGCGAGTGTCGGTGTCAAAACCGGCGGATCTCGGGTAGGGGGTCCCGAACTGTGCGTCTAAGGCGGATGGTAACAGGAGGCGGGGGACACAATGTTTACCCAGGTTCGGGCCCTCTCGATGGAGGTAATACCCTACTTCCTGCTTGATGATATGAGTATTACAAGAGTTGATCTACCACGAGATCGTAGAGGCTAAACCCTAGAAGCTAGCCTATGATTATGATTGTTGTTGTCCTACGGACTAAACCCTCCGGTTTATATAGACACCGGAGGGGGCTAGGGTTACATAGAGTCGGTTACAAGGGAGGAGATCTACATATCCGAATGGCCAAGCTTGCCTTCCACACAAAGGAGAGTCCCATCCGGACACGGGGCGAAGTCTTCAATCTTGTTTCTTCATAGTCCAACAGTCCGGCCAAAGTATATAGTCCGACAGTCCGAGGACCCCCTAATCCAGGACTCCTTCAGTAGCCGCTGAACCAGGCTTCAATGACGATGAGTCCGGCGTGCAGATTGTCTTCGGCATTGCAAGGAGGGTTCCTCCTCCGAATACTTCATAGAAGATTTTGAACACGAGGATCGTGTCCGGCTCTGCAAAACAAATTCCACATACCACCGTAGAGAGTATAATATTCCACGAATCTGATCTGCCGACAACTTTTATAGCGTGACATCACGCCATGGCCCGGTCTTTATTCGAACCGTTTTTCTCAACCAGCTACTGCACATACTGCGAGGCGGCTTTCTTGGCACGTCTTGTAGAAACAGAGATCATGTCCCCTTATCACGGGATTTCTCATCAATACGGGTGTGGGTAACCCAACCGTGCCATCAATCTCGACGCTTGGGGAATAAGCGAGTTTACCAGGAAAGTGGGGAGACGCACAGTTTCTACCGCTGAGGGAGTCCTGGATTAGGGGGTATCCGGACAGCCGGACTATATCCTTTGGCCGGACTGGTTGACTATGAAGATACAAGATTGAAGACTTCGTCCCGTGTCCGGATTGGACTCTCCTTGGCGTGGAAGGCAAGCTTGGCGATACGGATATGTAGATCTCCTCCCTTGTAACCGACTCTGTGTAACCCTAGCCCTCTCCGGTGTCTATATAAACCGGAGGGTTTAGTCCATAGGACCAACAACAATCATACCATAGGCTAGCTTCTAGGGTTTAGCCTCTACGATCTCGTGGTAGATCAACTCTTGTAATATTCATATCATCAAGATCAATCAAGCAGGAAGTAGGGTATTACCTCCATTGAGAGGGCCCGAACCTAGGTAAACATTGTGTCCCCCGCCTCCTGTTACCATCCGCCTTAGACGCACAGATTCGGGACCCCTACCGAGATCCGCGGTTTGACACCGACATTGGTGCTTTCATTGAGAGTTCCACTATGTCGTCACCGTAAGGCTTGATGGCTCCTTCGATCATCGGTAACGATACGGTCCAGAGTGAGGTCTTCCTCCCCGGACAGATCTTCATATTCGGCGGCTTCGCACTGCGGGCCAACTCGCTTGGCCATCTAGAGCAGATCGAGAGCTACGCCCCTGGGCACCAGGTCAGGTTTGGAAACTAGAATTACACTGCCGATATCCACGGAGACTTGATCATTAACGGATTCGATCCCATGCCAGGTGTGCTGCACGATCACGACGAGCGTGATGTAGCTCTGCCGTCGGACAGTGTTCAGGAGATCACGCCAACAACTACTCCGGCCTTCAATCTGGAGCAGATTGCGCCATCCGAGGACGGGCGGATATACCCCGCCTTAGAGGCCACACTTTCAGCGGCGATAGAGCCGAATACTGACTTACCCCTCTCGAGAGCCGTGCTGCCGAACTATCGGATTCGACCCCGGCCATAGGCTCTGAGCCGCTTGCGCCCATGCCTATCGAATCTGGTTGGGTGCCGATCATGGAATTCACCTCCGCGGATATCTTTCAGCACTCGCCCTTCGGCGATGTACTGAACTCGTTAAAATCTCTCTCCTTGTCAGAAGAAACTTGGCCGAACTATGTCTGGCTAGGATGGGATGCGGACGACGAAGAAATTCGCTCCCCACCCACCACCCACTTAATAGCCACTGTCGACGATTTAACCAACATGCTCGACTTTGACTCCGAAGACATCGACGGTATGGACGACGATGCAGGAGACGAACAGGAACCACCGCCCACAGGGCACTGGACCGCCACTTCATCACATGACATATACATGGTGGACACACCCAAAGAAAATGATGACGAGGAACGGAAGGATGCAGCGAAGGATAACTCCCTCGAGAAGCAATCAAAGCGGCGGCATAGACGCCGCTCCAAATCCCGCCTCGGCAAAAACAGCGATAACAGCGCGAGAAAAAATAATACCCCGGTCGAATCCGGAAGAAACGACGACCACATAGACCCAGCAATAGAGCAGGGTGAGCCAGCGGACGACAAACACAGTACGGAGCCGCTGTCCGATCATGGCGACGCCGAGCCTCAAGCTAATCAACCCGTCTCCGGAGAGGAGAATAGTCCGGATGACGATGCACACATCATCCCGGAAAGGCACTTGGAGCAAGAGAACCTCCATAGAGGCTTATCACCACTGCGAGAGTCTCGAAGAAGCGAAGCAAAGGCTCAAGGCGCGCGCGATACACTCAACGATAGATGGAACAAAGTGCTCGACATCGCGAGAAAATGCGGTGGCGATCGCCACATGAAGAAACTATCCAAAGCGCAAGCTACTGCCTGAATTCGACGATGAGGCCTTAGAGCCCCCACAGCCAAAAAATAAAACAGCCGACCGGTCGGATCAACGATCTCGTGGCCGCGATAGAGCGGCTAACGAGGCTGCACATAAGTCAGTACACAATCCACGCGAGGAATCGCATCAAAAGGCCGACGCAACCAGATCCATCTACGGATCAAGGAAACGCGCTCCAGCGCACAACCAAAACCGAACACCACAACCGTCCGAACACCATGGTACATCTAAATACAGGGGTGTCGCACAACCCCTATGTTTCAACGATGAGGTGCTGGACCACGAATTTCCAGAAGGATTCAAACCAGTGAACATAGAGGCGTACGACGGGACCACAGACCTTGGGGTCTGGATTGAGGACTTTATCCTCCATATTCATATGGCTCGCGGAAACGATCTCCACGCCATCAAGTACTTGCCCCTCAAGCTTAAAGGACCAGCTCGGCACTGGCTGAAAAGCCTCCCCGATAACTCCATTGGAAGTTGGGAGGAGCTCGAGGATGCCTTCGGGCTAATTTTCAAGGGACCTATGTCCGACCTCCGGATCTGCGCATTTATTTAAGTCATATAATTCAACAGCCCGGAGAGTCAGCCCAAAAGCTTTGGAACAGGTTTCTCACTAAGAAGAACCAAATCGTCGACTGTCCGGACGCTGAAGCCTTAGCAGCTTTCAAGCACAGCGTCCGAGACGAATGGCTCGCCAGACATATCGGCCAAGAAAAACCAAGATCAGTGGCAGCCCTAACAAGCCTCATGACCCGCTTTTGCGCGGGTGAGGATAGCTGGTTGGCTCGCAGTAGCACCAGCGACCCAAGCACATCCGAAGTCAGGGATGGCAATGGAAAACCACGATGCAGTAAACACAATCGCCGGAATAAAGAAGACAACCTAGATAACACGGCGGTAAACGCCGGATTCAGAGGCTCTCGGCCAGGCCAGCGGAAAAACCCTTTCAAAGGCAACAGGGATGGACCTTCCAGCCTAAACAAGATTTTAGACAAACTATGTCAGATCCATGGCACCCCCGATAAACCTGCAAATCATACCCACAGAGAATGTTGGGTCTTCAAGCAGGCCGGCAAGCTAAACGCCGAACACAAGGGGCAGGATACACTAAGCGAAGACGAGGATGAGCCTCGCCAGCAAAGCACTGGGGGACAGAAAAAGTTCCCACCAGAGGTCAAAACAGTGAACATGATCCATGTGACGAAGAGGAGAAGCAAACATGCACTCCGAAACACATGAGCCCTAGAGCCCGTCACCCCTAAGTTCAACCCCTGGTTGGCCTGTCCGATCACTTTCGATCGCAGGGATCATCCGACAAGTATCCGGCACAAAGGATTGGCTGCTTTGGTGTTAGAACCAATAATAAATGGATACCATCTCACACGAGTCCTTATGGACGGCGGCAGTAGTTTAAACCTGATATATCAGGACACAGTCCGCAAAATGGGGATAGACCCAACAAAATTTAGCCATAGTAATACTACCTTCAAAGGAGTAATACCAGGCCCAGAGGCCCGCTCCACGGGCTCTCTAATACTAGAAGTAGTATTCGGTTCACCCGACAACTACCGAAGTGAAACGTTACACTTCGACATCGCTCCATTCTGAAGCGGCTATCAAGCACTACTCGGACGAACAGCCTTCGCTCGTTTCAACGCTATACCGCATTACGCTTCTCTCAAGCTCAAGATGCCCGGTCCGTGCGGCACCATCACAGTTAATGGAAACATTGAGCGTTCTTTACGCGCGAAAGAACGTGCGGCTGCTTTAACAGCCGAACACTAGACGGCCTCACCAACCAGAGCAAATGAACGGTCGTTAAGACCACGGACACGGTTAAACGAGTCCGGCACATCACCAGATGTACTTGAGATAGGTTTGGTGGTTGCACCCTTATAGATGGTGCCACGGACTTCCTGCGTGTAAATAGGGCTACGGCTCAACTCTACTTATCTTGAATTTTAAACGGTTTATTTAGAGTAACCAATTTTTTGCACGACAACTTTCAACTAAGTTCCTCTCTTTTACAGATGACGATCGTGCTACACCCGTCCAGGATACGGCACAACGGAGACACAGGCGCAGACGTGCAGTAGGGACCCGTTTAGAGGTTTCTTTTTAGATTAAGGCCCTCCGTAAACCTTTTTTACTGTCTCTTGTTGTTCACATCCTCTGGATTCTCAGTACAACCGAGAAGGATGCTGACGTTATTGGCATGTGGCCACGCCAGAATATTGCACGTACCCGGACACTTGGGGCTCATTATCAAGGGCATTGTTTAGCCCGGTATACATTGTTTAGCCGCTTGCTCTAGCAGATCCTTCAGTGCGCTCGACCGCACACCAGATGGTGCCGGACTCTTTCGTTTGCTCTCTTCAAAGAGCCGGATACTGAGGACTTCGGGTGGCCAATGGATTACCCTCTGGCCTTGCCGGATCAGGAGAAACCCTCCGCGACGACACCTCGGGGTCGCCCGCCTCGTAAGGCGAGATGGCAGGGGGAGGCGTTTCGCTCTCCATCGTCTCCGGAAGAAGATCCCCCGAAGACGAACTCTGCCGAGAAGGGCTACGATCCGAACTACAAGATAAATGCTTTGGTTATTATCCTCAGAGGTAAAGCATGATATTTTTTACTATTAAGCACTTTTTGTTTACTTACCGCTCGGTGGGAGGCTGATCCCCTTGCGGACACTGTGCGGCAAGGATGCCCCCCGAGGCAGGACCCTCTGGTGAAGATTTCTTCCCCCATTTGGAAACCATTGTTTCCGGGTCTTCAGAGGTGGTGCTCTTCCTCCCTTGGGGAGAGGGAATTTCAGATTCCTCTCCCCGGTTATCCTCCTTCGCGGAGGCGCTAACTCCCCCAGTTTGGATGAACAGTGAGCGAGTTCTGCTTTCAGCCTCTTTATCCCCCCCTTTATCTTCCCCTAAGGGCGCTTGATGAGGCGCAAGCTCCAGCATCCTGGCTAGCACAGGATCCGGTGAGACCTCAGGAAGGGGGGCCGGACACCCGGTCATCTTCGCCTTTGTTACCCAGTCCTGGTCAAAGAGCGACTTTTCAGAATGATGTTGTGATAAATAAAAAGACAACGTGTTCGGCTACGGGACTACTTACTTGGGTATCTGGACGATTGCAGCTCAGACCCGCATCCTCGATGGTGTCCGGACACATTATTTGTGGTCCGAAGAACAATTTGTACATCTCTTCGAGCGTCATGCCGAGGAAGTGCTGAATAGAAGCGCCTGACCTGAGCCTGGGGTGTTAGAACTCGAGGTGGGGGAAGGATTCGATTGAGCAGGAGAAGAAAAAGGGTAGGCCTTGGCCTCTTTATAAAGGAGGTGAATATCAAGCGTCCTCCGTGTGGCCGTTTGGGACTTGCCTAGAATTGGGGAGTCATACCAACGGGCGCGATTGGGTTACCCATGTCCGTATTGATGAGAATCCCGTAATAAGGGGGACACGATCTCTGCTTCAACAAGATGTGCCAAATAAATCACCTCGCAAAACATGCAGTGGCAGGCTGATGGAGGAAGACGGTTCGAATGACCAAACCGTGGCCATACGTCACATTATGAAAAATGGTCGGCAGATTAGATTTGTGGAAATATTATTCTCTCTACGGTGGTATGTGGAATTTATTTTGCAGAGCCGGAGACTATCCTTGTGTTCAAAATCTTCTATGGAGTATTCGGAGGAGGAACCCGCCTTGCAATGCCGAAGACAATTTGCGCGCCGGACTCATCGTCATTGAAGCCTGGTTCAGAGGCTACTGAGGGAGTCCTGGATTAGGGGGTATCCGGAGAGCCGGACTATATCCTTTGGCCAGACTATTGGACTATGAAGATACAAGATTGAAGACTTCGTCCCGTGTCCGGATGGGACTCTCCTTGGCGTGGAAGGCAAGATTGGCGATACGGATATGTAGATCTCCTCCCTTGTAACCGACTCTGTGTAACCCTAGCCCCCTCCGGTGTCTATATAAACCGGAGGGTTTAGTCCGTAGGACCAACGACAATCATACCATAGGCTAGCTTCTTGGGTTTAGCCTCTACAATCTCGTGGTAGATCAACTCCTGTAATATTCATATCATCAAGATCAATCAAGCAGGAAGTAGGGTATTACCTCCACCGAGAGGGCCCGAACCTGGGTAAACATTGTGTCCCCCGCCTCCTGTTACCATCTACCTTAGACGCACAGTTCGGGACCCCCTACCCGAGATCCGCCGGTTTTGACACCGACAACCGCCCTTATAAAGGGACAAGGACTCCTCTTTTTCACACACACCTTCTTCTTCCCTTGCCCACTCATTCTCACACACTCGAGCTCCAGCGCCCAAGTTCTCACCTTCTCTGCAAAGCCATGTCCGGAGCGGGGGGCAAGTGGATGGTCTCCTCCGTCACGGAGGAGGACATTACGAAGCTCCGGGAAGCTGGATACCTAGCCGCAGACATCGCGCATCGGCTCCCAGATGCGGGGCAGATCGTCCCTACTCCAGAACCCCATGAGAGGGTTGTATTCCTTACCCACTTCGTCCGCAGGCTGGGATTTCCTCTCCACTCGTTTGTCCGCGGGCTCATGTTTTACTATGGGCTGAACTTCCATGATCTGGCCCCTAATTTCATCCTCAACATCTCGGCGTTTATCGTCGTGTGCGAGGCCTTCCTTCGCATCAAGCCCCACTTCGGCCTATGGCTGAAGACCTTCAACGTGAAACCAAAGGTGGTGGTCGGTCAGTAGGCGGAGAGCGGAGGCGCCATGGTGGGCAGAATGCCCAACGTCACCTGGCTCGAAGGCTCCTATGTGGAGACCGTGAAGGGGTGGCAATCGGGATGGTTCTATATCACCGAGCCGCGCGACACCAACTGGGTGGCAGCCCCTGAATTTCGATCCGGCATCCCCATGCGGCTCACCTCCTGGAAAGAGAAGGGCCTATCCCGGGGTTCGTCGGTGGAGCTAACCGGACTACAGAAATGTGTCAAGAATATGATAAGCAAGAAAATCAAGCTTGTCAATGTGGTCCAGGTCATGCTCTTCCGCCGAATCCTCCTGTGTCAAAGACGGGTATTCCACATGTGGGAGTTTGACCCGGCCGAGCACCAGATGCTGCGAGAGCTTTTTGACATAACACACAAAGACGTCTGGAAGGTGCTGTTCAAGGGCGCAGAGGTACCTCCTCCCCTTACCGAGGATCGCGGACTCAGCGCAAAGCGCCCTGCCAATCCGGTAAGTCTTTTATATCTCACAAAATGTTCCTTTGCCCAGCATAACCGTGTGAGGGGTTTGAGCCTCCACGCCATTTAACAGGACTGGGTGGCGACAGCGGAGCAGATCGATTGTCCGGCCCCCCTGCCCAAAGATCCA
This sequence comes from Aegilops longissima, assembly GCA_021605205.1. Lineage (NCBI taxonomy): Eukaryota > Viridiplantae > Streptophyta > Magnoliopsida > Poales > Poaceae > Aegilops > Aegilops longissima. The sequence continues at coordinate 498,767,984 of CM038677.1, read as the reverse complement.
GCAGATGCTCTCTTAACGGAGATGCTGGTTCCAGCGCCTTATGAGGCGCCGGAGAAGAAGGCTGCGGGGACCAGGAAAGGTCTCCGACGCAAGGTTGTATCGGACTCATCGTCTGATAACACCGAAGCGCCCTCCTCCCACGAGAACGAGGAGGAGGAAGAGGAAAGTCCCCCCCCCCCCAGCCAGGGGAGACAGGAAAAGGAAGGCCGCCCCATCTGGGGAGGCCGACGGGTCCAAGAAGGGAAGGACCCTCCTTCCGGAGTACACCATAACAGCCGCTTACAGCGACGAGGAGTGGTTACCCAGTGACAAGCCCTTGGCGAAGTCGTAAGTATTCGGATACCATGATAGTCCTGGTATGTTCTGTTTTATTGCTTCTCATCATGCCAAACATGATCATGCAGTCCCTCCAAAGCCCATATCGACGTATCCTCTTCGGATGGGTCTTTGGGCCAGTCGGTGATGAACAGCGATTCACTCCTGACCGCCACCTCCCCCCGCCCTACGGACGACATCGAGGTGTTGTCTCAAAGGGTACCGAACCAAGGATAGATAGTCCTGGAGGCACCCCAAGGCGACATCCCAGACGCTGGGCGCATGGGGAGCAAGACTCCCATGGGCTCTAATGACGGGGGCAGCAAGTTCGGCCCTCAGCCAAAAACTGCGCCGGAACCTCCAGTGGTTCCGGACTCTGTCAGGCGACCCATCACTAAGGTGGGCAAGCCGTCCGTGCCGATGGCCTCTGTGAAGGAAATATGCCCTAGAGGCAATAATAAAGTTATTATTTATTTCCTTATTTCATGATAAATGTTTATTATTCATGCTAGAATTGTATTAACCGGAAACATAATACATGTGTGAATACATAGACAAACATAGTGTCACTAGTATGCCTCTACTTGACTAGCTCGTTGAATCAAAGATGGTTGAGTTTCCTAGCCATAGACATGAGTTGTCATTTGATTAACGGGATCACATCATTAGGAGAATGATGTGATTGACATGACCCATTCCGTTAGCCTAGCACTTGATCGTTTAGTATGCTGCTATTGCTTTCTTCATGACTTATACATGTTCCTGTAACTATGAGATTATGCAACTCCCGTTTACCGGAGGAACACTTTGTGTGCTACCAAACGTCACAACGTAAATGGGTGATTATAAAGGTACTCTACAGGTGTCTCCAAAAGTATATGTTGAGTTGGCATGAATCGAGATTAGGTTTTGTCACTCCGATTGTCGGAGGGGTATCTCTGGGCCTTCTCGGTAATACACATCACATAAGCCTTGCAAGCATTGCAACTAATGAGTTAGTTGTGAGATGATGTATTACGGAACGAGTAAAGAGACTTACGATAACGAGATTGAACTAGGTATTGGATACCGACGATCGAATCTCGGGTAAGTAACATACCGATGACAAAGGAACAACGATGTTGTTATGCGGTTTGACCGATAAAGATCTTCGTAGAATATGTAGGAGCCAATATGGGCATCCAGGTTCCGCTATTGGTTATTGACCAAGAATAGTTCTAGGTCATGTCTACATAGTTCTCGAACCCGTAGGGTCCGCACGCAAGGTTTCGATGCGATGTTATATTATGAGTTTATGAGTTTTGATGTACCGAAGGAGTTGAGTCCCGGATGAGATCGGGGACATGACGAGGAGTCTCGAAATGGTCGAGACGTAAAGATCGATATATTGGACGACTATATTCGGAGTTCGGAAGGTTCGAATGATTCGGTATTTTTCGAGTACCGGAGAGTTACGGAAATTCACCGGGAGAAGTATTGGGCCTTATTGGGCCCTGCGGGAAAGAGAGAAGGGCTGCCTAGGGCAGGCCGCGCTCCCAAGGCCTAGTCCGAATTGGACTAGGGGAGGGCCGCACCCTTCCTCCCTTCCCTTCCTTCTCTCCTACTCCTACTAGGAAAGGAGGAGTCCTACTCCGGTGGGAGTAGGACTCCCCCCATGGTCGCCTCCTACCTTGGCGGCCACCTCCTCCTTGCTCCTTTATATCACGGGGCAGGGGGCACCCCATGACACACAAGTTGATCTCGGATCGTTCCTTAGCCGTGTCGGTGCCTCCCTCCACCATATTCCACTTGGTCATATCGTCATGAGCTTAGCGAAGCCTGCGCCGTGAAGTCATATCGTCGCGGAGCTTAAGCGAAGCCCTGCCGTGAAGTCATATCGTCGCGAGCTTAGGCGAAGCCCTGCGTCGGTGGAGCATCATCATCGTCACCACGCCGTCGTCTTGGGAACTCATCCCGACGCTTTGCTGGATCGGGCCGGGGATCGTCATCGAGCTGAGCGTGTGCGAACACGGAGGTGCCGTCGTTCGGTACTTGGATCGGTCGGATCGTGAAGGCGTCGACTACATCAACAGCGTTGTTATAACGCTTCCGCTTTCGGTCTCACGAGTGCGTGGACATACACTCTCCCCTCTCGTTGCTATGCCATCACCATGGTCTTGCGTGTGCGTAGGAATTTTTTGAAATTACTCGTTTCCCAACATGGCATCGAGCCTGGTTTTATGCGTTGATGTCATATGCACGAGTAGAACACAAGTGAGTTGTGGGCGATATAAGTCATCTTGCTTACCAGCATGTCATACTTTGGTTCGGCGGTATTGTGAGATGAAGCGGCCCGGACCGACATTACGCGTCTTCGCTTACGCGAGACTGGTTTCACCGCTTGAGCACTAGTTGCTTAAAGGTGACGGCGGGTGTCTGTTTCTCTCACTTTAGTTGAACTGAGTGTGGCTCGCCCGGTCCTTGCGAAGGTTAAAACAGCACCAACTTGACAAACTATCGTTGTGGTTTTGATGCGTAGGTAAAACGGTTCTTGCTCAGCCCGTAGCAGCCACGTAAAACTTGCAACAACAAAGTAGAGGACGTCTAACTTGTTTTTGCAGGGCATGTTGTGATGTGATGTGGTCAAGGCGTGATGCTATATTTCATTGTATGAGATGATCATGTTTTGTAACCGAGTTATCGACAATGGCGAGGAGCCATATGGTTGTCGCTTTATTGTATGAAATGCAAACGCCATGTAATTGCTTTACTTTATCACTAAGCGATGGCGATAGTCGTAGAAGCAATAGTTGGCGAGACGACAACGATTCTCGATGGAGATCAAGGTGTCGCGCCGGTGGCGATGGTGATCATGACGGTGCTTCGGAGATGGAATCACAAGCACAAGATGATGATGACCATATCATATCACTTATATTGATTGCATGTGATGTTTATCCTTTATGCATCTTATCTTGCTTTGATTGACGGTAGCATTATAAGATGATCTCTCACTAAAATTATCAAGAAGTGTTCTCCTGAGTATGCACCGTTGCTAAAAGTTCAGTAGTACCCGGACACCACGTGATGATCGGGTGTGATAAGTTCTCGTCCATCTACAACGGGTGCAAGCCAGTTTTGCACACGCAGAATACTCGAGTTAAACTTGACGAGCCTAGCATATGCAGATATGGCCTCGAACACGGAGACCGAAAGGTCGAGTGTGAATCATATAGTAGATATGATCAACATAGTGATGTTCACCATTGAAACTACTCCATCTCACGTGATGATCGGACATGGTTTAGTTGATTTGGATCACGTAATCACTTAGATGACTAGAGATGTCTATCTAAGTGGGAGTTCTTAAGTAATATGATTAATTGAACTTTAATTTATCATGAACTTAGTCCTGGTAGTATTTTGCAAATTATGTTGTAGATCAATAGCTCGCATTGTTGCTTCCCTATGTTTTTATATGTGTTCCTAGAAAAAATTGTATTGAAAAATGTTAGTAGCAATGATGCGGATTGGATCCGTGATCTGAGGTTTATCCTCATTGCTGCACGAAAGAATTATGTCCTTAATGCACCGCTAGGTGACAGACCTATTGCAGGAGCAGATCACGGGCGTTATGAGCGTTTGGCTAGCTCAATATGATGACTACTTGATAGTTTAGTGCACCATACTTAACGGCTTAGAATCGGGACTTCAAAGGCGTTTTGAGCGTCATGGACCATATGAGATGTTCCAGGAATTGAAGTTAATATTTCAAGCAAATACCGAGTTGAGAGATATGAAGTCTCCAACAAATTGTATAGCTAAAAGATGGAAGAGAATCGCTCAACTAGTGAGCATGTTCTCAGATTATCCAGGTACTTCAATCGCTTGAATCAAGTGGGAGTTAATCTTCCGATAAGATAGTGATTGACAGAATTCTCTAGTCACCATCACTAAGTTGCTAGAACTTCGTGATGAACTATAGTATGCAAGGGATGGCGAAAACGATTCCCAAGCTCTTCGTGATGTTGAAATCGACGAAGGTAGAAATCAAGAAAGAGCATCAAGTGTTGATGATTGACAAGACCACTAGTCTCAAGGAAAAGGGCAAAGGGAAGAAGGGAACTTCAAGAAGAGCGGCAAGCAAGTTGCTGCTCGAGTGAAGAAGCCCAAGTCTGGACCTAAGCACGAGACTAAGTGCTTTTGCTGCAATGGAACTGGTCACTAGAAGCGGAACTACCCCAAGTATTTGGCGGATAAGAAGGATGGCAAAGTGAACAAAGGTATATTTGATATACAGATTATTGATGTGTATTTTACTAGTGTTAATAGCAACCCTCGGTATTTGATACTGGTTCAGTTGCTAAGAGTAGTAACTTGAAACGGGAGTTGCAGAATGAACAGAAACTAGTTAAAGAGGAAGTGACGATGAGTGTTGGAAGTAATTCCAAGATTGATATGATCATCATCGCACACTCCCTATACTTTCGGGATTAGTGTGGAACCTAAATAAGTGTTATTTGGTGTTGAGCATAAATATGATTTGATCATGTTTATTGCAATACGGTTATTCATTTAAGTAAGAGAATAAATTGTTGTTCTGTTTACATGAATAAAACCTTATATGGTTACACACCCAATGAAAATGGTTCATTGGATCTCGATCATAGTGATACACATATTCATAATATTGAAACCAAAAGATGCAAAGTTAATAATGATAGTGCAACTTATTTGTGGCACTTGCCGTTTAGGTCATATTGGTGTAAAAGCGCATGAAGAAACTCCATGTTGATGGACTTTGGAATCACTTGGTTATGAATCATTTGATGCTTGCGAACCGTGCCGTTTGGGCAAGATGACTAAAACTCCGTTCTCCGGAACAATGGAACAAGCTACTGACTTATTGGAAATAATACATACCGATGTATGCGATCCAATGAGTGTTGATGCTCGTGGCAAGTATCGTTATTTTCTGACCTTCACAAGATGTTTTGAGCAGATATGGGTATATCTACTTGATGAAACATAAGTCTGAAATAGTTGAAAGGTTCAAAGAATTTCAGAGTGAAGTGGAAAATCATCGTAACAAGAAAATAAAGTTTCTGCGATCTGATCGTGGAGATGAATATTTGAGTTACGAGTTTGGTCTTCAATTAAAACAAAGTGGAATAGTTTCACAGCTCACGCCACATGGAACACCACAACATAATGGTGTGTCCGAACGTCGTAAACGCACTTTATTGGATATGGTGCGATCTATGATGTATATTACCGATTCACCACTATCGTTTTGGGGTTATGCATTAGAGACAGCTGCATTCACGTTTATTAGGGCACCATCTAAATCCGTTGAGGCGACACCGTATGAACTATGGTTTAACAGTAAACCTAAGCTGTCGTTTCTTAAAGTTTGGAGTTGTGATGCTTATGTGAAAAAGGTTTCACCTGATAAGCTCGAACCCAAATCGGAGAAGTGCGTCTTCATAGAATACCCAAAGGCAACTATTGGGTACACCTTCTATCACAGATCTGAAGGCAAGTTATTCGTTGCTAAGGTGGATCCTTTCTAGAGAAGAAGTTTCTCTCGAAAGAAGTGAGTGGGAGGAAAGTAAGAGCTTGATAAGGTAATTTGTACCTTCTCCCGAATTGGAAAGTAGTTCATCACGTAAATCAGTTCGATGATTCCTACACCAATTAGTGAGGAAGCTAATGATGATGATCATGAAACTTCAGATCAAGTTACTACAAAACCTCGTAGGTCTTCCAAAGTACAGTCCGCACTGAGTGGTGCGGTAATCCTATTCGGAAGTCATGTTACTAGACCATGATGAACCTCGAACTATGAGGAAGCAATGATGAGCCCAGATTCATGAAATGGCTTGAGACCATGAAATCTGAGATAGGATCCATGTATGAGAACAAAGTATGGACTTTGATTGACTTGCTCGATGATCAGCAAGCCATGTTAAATAAATGGATCTTCAAGAGGAAGGCGGACACCGATAGTAGTGTTACTATCTACAAAGCCCGACTTGTCACAAAAGGTTTTCGACAAGTTCAAGGTGTTGACTACAATGAGATTTTCTCAAGCTGTAGCGATGCTTAAGTCTGTCCGAATCATGTTAGAAATTGCCACATTTTATGAAATCTGGCAAATGGATGTAAAAACTACATTCTTTAATGGATTTATTAAAGAAGAGTTGTATATGATGCAACCAGAAGGTTTTGTCAATCCTAAAGGAGCTAACAAAATGCGCAAGCTCCAGCGATCCATCAATGGACTAGTGCAAGCATCTCGGAGTTGGAATATACGCTTTGATGAGTTGATCAAAGCATATGGTTTTATCTGAGACTTTTGGAGAAGCCTGTATTTACAAGAAAGTGAGTGGTAGCACTACAACATTTCTGATAAGTATATGTGAATGACATATTGTTGATCGGAAATAATGTAGAATTATTCTGCAAAGCATAAAGGAGTATTTGAAAGGAGTTTTTCAAAGAAGGACCTCGGTGAAGTTGCGTACAAATTGAGCATCAAGATCTATTGAGATAGATCAAAAACGCTTGATAAGTTTTTTCAATAAGTACATACCTTGTCAAGATTTTGAAGTAGTTCAAAATGGAACAGTCAAAGAAAAGTTCTTGCCTGTGTTGCAAAGGTGTGAAATTGAGTAAGACTCAAAACCCGACCACGGCAGAAGATAGAAAGAGAATGAAAGTCATTCCCTATGCATCAGCCATAGGTTGTCATGTTGTGTACCAGATCTATTGCATACCCTACCACTAAGCTTGGCAAGGGAGTGCAATAGTGATCTAGGAGTAGAACAATGGACAGCGGTCAAAATTATCCTTAGTGGAATAAGGATATGTTTCTCGATTATGGAAGTGAAAAAAGGTTAGTAAGTAAAGGGTTACGTCGATGCAAGTTTTAACACTAATCTAGATGACTCTGAGTCTCAATCTGGATACATATTGAAAGTGGGAGCAATTAGCTAGAGTAGCTCCGCAGAGCATTGTAGACATAGAAATTTGCAAAATACTTACGGCTCTGAATGTGAGACCCGTTGACTAAAATTATCTCACAAGCAAAACATGATCACACCTTAGTACTCTTTGGGTGTTAATCACATAGTGATGTGAACTAGATTATGACTCTAGTAAACCCTTTGGGTGTTGGTCACATGTCGATGTGAACTATGGGTGTTAACCACATATAGATGTGAACTATTGATGTTAAATCACATGGCGATGTGAACTAGATTATTGACTCTAGTGCAAGTGGGAGACTGAAGGAAATATGCCCTAGAGGCAATAATAAAGTTATTATTTATTTCCTTATTTCATGATAAATGTTTATTATTCATGCTAGAATTGTATTAACCGGAAACATAATACATGTGTGAATACATAGACAAACATAGTGTCACTAGTATGCCTCTACTTGACTAGCTCGTTGAATCAAAGATGGTTGAGTTTCCTAGCCATAGACATGAGTTGTCATTTGATTAACGGGATCACATCATTAGGAGAATGATGTGATTGACATGACCCATTCCGTTAGCCTAGCACTTGATCGTTTAGTATGTTGCTATTGCTTTCTTCATGACTTATACATGTTCCTGTAACTATGAGATTATGCAACTCCCGTTTACCGGAGGAACACTTTGTGTGCTACCAAACGTCACAACGTAAATGGGTGATTATAAAGGTACTCTACAGGTGTCTCCAAAAGTATATGTTGAGTTGGCATGAATCGAGATTAGGTTTTGTCACTCCGATTGTCGGAGAGGTATCTCTGGGCCTTCTCGGTAATACACATCACATAAGCCTTGCAAGCATTGCAACTAATGAGTTAGTTGTGAGATGATGTATTACGGAACGAGTAAAGAGACTTACCGTAACGAGATTGAACTAGGTATTGGATACCGACGATCGAATCTCGGGTAAGTAACATACCGATGACAAAGGAACAACGATGTTGTTATGCGGTTTGACCGATAAAGATCTTCGTAGAATATGTAGGAGCCAATATGGGCATCCAGGTTCCGCTATTGGTTATTGACCAAGAATAGTTCTAGGTCATGTCTACATAGTTCTCGAACCCGTAGGGTCCGCACGCTAAGGTTTCGATGCGATGCTTATATTATGAGTTTATGAGTTTTGATGTACCGAAGGAGTTCGAGTCCCGGATGAGATCGGGGACATGACGAGGAGTCTCGAAATGGTCGAGACGTAAAGATCGATATATTGGACGACTATATTCGAGTTCGGAAAGGTTCGAATGATTCGGGTATTTTTCGGAGTACCGGAGAGTTATGGGAATTCACCGGGGAGAAGTATTGGGCCTTATTGGGCCCTGCGGGAAAGAGAGAAGGGCTGCCTAGGGCAGGCCGCGCGCCCCCCAAGGCCTAGTCCGAATTGGACTAGGGAGGGGCCGCACCCTTCCTCCCTTCCCTTCCTTCTCTCCTACTCCTACTAGGAAAGGAGGAGTCCTACTCCGTGGGAGTAGGACTCCCCCCCTTGGTGCGCCTCCTACCTTGGCCGGCCACCTCCTCCTTGCTCCTTTATATACGGGGGCAGGGGGGCACCCCATGACACACAAGTTGATCTACGGATCGTTCCTTAGCCGTGTCGGTGCCCCCTCCACCATATTCCACTTCGGTCATATCGTCATGAGCTTAGCGAAGCCCTGCGCGCCGTGAAGTCATATCGTCACGGAGCTTAGGCGAAGCCCTGCGCCGTGAAGTCATATCGTCGCGGAGCTTAGGCGAAGCCCTGCGTCGGTGGAGCATCATCATCGTCACCACGCCGTCGTCTTGTGGAACTCATCCCCGACGCTTTGCTGGATCGGAGCCCGGGGATCGTCATCGAGCTGAACGTGTGCTGAACACGGAGGTGCCGTACGTTCGGTACTTGGATCGGTCGGATCGTGAAGACGTACGACTACATCAACCACGTTGTTATAACGCTTCCGCTTTCGGTCTACGAGGGTACATGGACATACACTCTCCCCTCTCGTTGCTATGCCATCACCATGGTCTTGCGTGTGCGTAGGAATTTTTTTTTTGAAATTACTACGTTTCCGAACACTCTGTCCATCCAGAGGCATCAGACAACTTGCTGGAAGCGCTTCGCGGCCTTCCATTGACGAAGAGCACCGCACTGTCATGAGTGCGGTGGTCGAGAAGGTTCAGTCCGCCGAAAGCGGGTTGACTGAAGCCTGTGCCAGCCTCCTAACAGGCTTTGAGGTGAGTAATCAAATTATAAGAAAATGTTACAGCATAGACAGTAGCCCCTGATGCTCTGTGTGGCGTTCGTAAAGAAAGGCCGAACAGAGGATCGAATAATAATCGCAGAAGTCTAATATGAATATGTCTATGTGAATAAGCAGGCTTCGCTGCTGGCATTGCCGCCAGACGTCTCATGGAGGTCTCCAGTCTTGAAAGCGGGACCTTGAGCGGTCCAAGGAAGAGCTCGACCTTACCAAGAGGTAGCTCGAAGAGAACAAAGGTAAGTGATACCCCATCTGTATATTGATAAAGAAAAAACAAGGTGGTTGTTAGATCACAGGATCGTCATGAATTTGCTAGGGGCCATGACTGAAGTGGCGGCCCTGAAGAAGGCACTGTCCGAGGCCGAAGACAAAGCGGCCAAGGAGCGCACCGAGCGCGAGAAGCAAGAGGCCCGAGTCAGCGAGGTTCAGCAAGAGCTCCAAGATTTCGTCAAGAAATACGAGTCCTTGGAGCGTGACTCTAAGAAGCAAGGGTCCGAGCTAGCGAAGGCCCTCGAGAATGCACAAAATGCCAAGGCCGAAGCCCAAAAGGCCCTCCAGGAGATTCAGGCGGTCAAGAAGATAGCAACGGATAAGGCATTCATTATGCAAAGCAAGCATGTGAAGGAAACTTTCCTTTTACTTACCCGAATTCGGAGCTCTCCAGGAGCGTCCGCAGATCTGCCCCGCAGCGTATCGGATGCCGCAGAGTTCTACAGGGCCGAGGAAGGGAGCTCGACAGAGAAGTTGTTTTGGTCTCAGTACACTGGGACCGAACATCCGATGCCCTTGAGCGACCAGTTGAAGCAACTGGTCAAGCTTCACAAGGCAGCCGAACTGGCCATGGGGGTCTCATAGTCCGGATGTGGCCTGGTGAGCCCCTGCCTGGCAGCTACTTCGGCCTTGTAAAGTGGCTTGTGAATGGCTGCCCACGGTTAGAAGTCATAAAGAGGTCCGTCTGCATTGAAGGTGCGCGCCAGGGCTTTTGCCCGGGCGAAAGTGCACTGGGCGAAGATGGACGCCGAAAAGCTGGTGAAGGAGGGGCCGCCGGAAGGCAAGGAGCATCGCCACCCCGAAAAGTATTATGACAGTGTCCTGAAGGGTGCTCGCCTTGTGGCAGAGGAATGTGCTAAGGATGTAATATTTGAATGAATGTACTCATGTGATCCTGTAATATGAAACGAGTTCATGTGCGCTATGCAACGCTTGTTAATTTAAAATATTACCTTCTGTGCGGCCGTTTATAAAATCTGAGAGTTGGCCATCGTTAACTTCGCCCCATGTAACTAATCTTGAGGTGTTCGGGATAAACCTGATCACTCTTTATCTCAGTTTTGGGTCCTTCGAGGGAGGTGTTCAGCACAACGAACAAGGCAACCGGACTATAAAGCTTTATCACTCTAACTTAGCCATAGAACTCTACAATTTTAAATTTTGGCGAAGCCCCTAGTATTCGGAAGGCCGAACTTGGGGCACTATGCATGCCTAAATCGGACAAGGCTGACTCCTCACCCGAAGCGGAAAAAATCCTTAAGGATTTGAGACCTCTCAAACAGCGACCAGCTCTCGCCGTATCATGACAATCAGTTTTCGGCTTTCTCTACTGAGGTGCTCGTCCGGAAGAACTAGGACACAATCGCAGTAGTTCTCCCAGTGCTATATTAGCCGATATAGCGGAACATAAGGTACCAAAACATGGGAGCCGGGCAAACCCAACTATTGACCCAAGACATGATTCGGAGTTGATGCATATAATGCTATAAGTTCGGGGTGCCGCACTATTGAAAGTGTTCGGACTTTTCTTGCCGTGTTATGGGGTACAATGAAGCCCCTGGCGCACTGGACGTACCAGAATGTACGGGTGCAATTTGTCGTAAATAAGCAGACAAGGAAAAAAAGATGAAGAAATGCAATAATAAGCTAACGCTGTACATTGTTATTTAAATGATACGTCAAAGCGTATGTATACAAGTAGTGCAATAATAAAAAATAGGACTATTTGACATGTCCTATCCAAGGGCAAGCTACGTGTGGGTATGTAAAACAGGTATAGCGATCGTTATCAGAGACCACCTGGGGATTCCCTTGTACGTCAAAGCTTTTTGTTTCCTTGGTGTTTCCTTCCTGTGATGGGTCCGATAGTCGGGCTATCGGAAAGGGCTTCCAGATAATAGGATCCTGAAAGGAAGAAGATGGTAAAGATATTCGGGTCCTGAGGCGGTTGAGCCACATTGTGGGCCGTGCCATAGCCGTGCCTCCGCCTATTCCCATGGTATCTTGAGTGTGTAATTATGTACGCGCGGCACAAATTTCGCCGCTTGACTGGGACTAGGACGGAGGCCGAATTGCTAGGCGAGCTCTGAACATGCCTGGTGATCCTGTTGCAGGGTACTCCAGACTCGCTTGAAGGTGTCCGGGGGCTTATTCGCCGAATTGGCGGTTGGCCTCAGAAGGCTGCTTTGTACTTCCGCTGCGAGGGTGCAGTGTGCTCCTCCGTGCGGAGCGAGCGTTCTATGTTACCATTAACTGTTATAACCCCGCGAGGTCCTGGCATTTTGAGCTTGAGGTATGCATAATGCGGTACCGCATTGAATCTAGCAAATGCGGTTCGTCCGAGTAGTGCGTGATAGCCACTGCGGAAGGGGACAATATCGAAGATTAATTCCTCGCTTCGGAAGTTGTCCGGAGACCCGAAGACCACTTCCAGTGTGATTGAGCCCGTGCAACAGGCCTCTACACCTGGTATGACACCTTTAAAGGTGGTTTTTGTGGGTTTGATCCTTGAGGGGTCTATACCCATTTTGCGTATTGTATCCTGATAAAGCAGGTTCAGGCTGCTACCACCGTCCATAAAGACTCGAGTGAGGTGAAATCCGTCAACGATGGGATCAAGGACCAATGCGGCAGAACCGCCATGACAGATACTAGTGGGGTGGTCCCTGCGATCGATAGTGATCGGACAAGAAGACCATGGGTTGAACTTTGGGGCGACTGGCTCCATCGCATAGACGTCCCTTAGTGCACGCTTCTGTTCCTGCTTGGGAATATGGGTTGCGTATATCATGTTCACCGTTTTCACTTGGGGAGGAAATTTCTTCTGTCCTCCTGTTTTCGGCGACCGGGGCTCCTCCTTGTCGTCGCTATGCAACTCCTTTTCCTTGTTTTTGGCATTCAACTTGCCGGCCTGTTTGAACACCCAACATTCTCTGTTGGTGTGGTTGGCAGGCTTATCGAGGGTGCCGTGGATTTGACACAAGCGATCAAGTATGCGGTCCAAACTGGACGGGCCTGGATTGCTTCTTTTGAACAGCTTTTTCCGCTGACCAGATTTAGAGCCACTGAATCAGGCATTGACTGCCGTGTCTTCGGCGTTGTCGCCGTTGTTGTGGCGCTTATGTCTGTTGCGACGTGGTTTGCCGTTGCTATCTTTGGCATCTGAATTACCAGGATTTCTTGATGTGTTGTTGCTGCAAGCCAGCCAGATGTCTTCGCCCGCGCAAAAGCGGGTCATGAGTGTTGTGAGAGCTGCCATGGACTTCGGCTTCTCTTGGCCGAGGTGTCGTGCGAGCCACTCATCATGGATGTTATGCTTAAATGCCGCTAATGCCTCGACATCCGAATAGTCGAAATTTGGTTCTTTTTAGTTAGGAACCGAGTCCAGAATTTCCTGGCTGATTCCCCTGGCTGTTGGGTTATGTGACTCAAGTCATCAGCATCCGGTGGTCGCACATAAGTGCCCTGGAAGTTGTCAAGGAATGCGTCTTCCACATTCTCCCAACTGCCAATGGAGTTTGCTGGCAGGCTGTTCAGCCAATGCCGAGCCGGTCCTTTGAGTTTTAGTGGGAGGTACTTGATGGCATGTAGATCGTCACCACGAGCCATGTGGATGTGGAGGAGGAAATCTTCGATCCATACCGCGAGGTCTGTTGTACCATCATATGACTCAATGTTCATGGGTTTAAATCCTTCTGGGAATTCGTGATCCATCACTTCATCAGTGAAGCATAGGGGGTGTGCGGCGCCTCTGTGCTGGGCTATATCACGACGCAGTTCATACGAGTCTTGTCTGCTGTATTCGGCCCGGCAGGATTTTCTTTTAGTGTATCCGGCGTGACGATCATCGTCACGTGTTGGGGCACGCCCCCATGATCCGTATATCGATCTTGTATGTCCTGCTTTGTTTTCCAATACGTCTCGCAGGTCCTGCGTGTTGCCCCGGTCCTTGGTGTTTTTGTTTTATTGGCGACGGGGTGCGGGCTGGACTTCGGGTTGATATGCCGCTCTGTCTCGGCCACGAGGTGGCCGATCATCCACATCATACGCTGGTAGTGTAGGTTTTAATGCTTCCTCCTCGAGTTGGGGTGGCAACCTGCGCTTTGGGTAACTCTTGATTGGGCGTTCGAGTTCGTATTCCTCGGCCGCCAGGACCTCGGTCCATCTATCTGCTAGCAGATCTTGGTCAGCTTGAAGCTGTTGTTGCTTTTTCTTCAGGATTTTTGTTGTGGCTATAAGTCGGTGCTTGAAGCGCTCCTGTTCGACGGGGCCCTCGGGCACGATAAATTCTTCGTCGCCGAGGCTCACCTCGTCTTCGGAGAGGGGCATGTAATTATTCCTCTGATTCTCCGTCTGTCGCCTGTTCCTTAGGGCTAGCTTGCCCATTCTCCCGCTCGAAGCCTGGCTGGAGGGGATTGTCTTCGTCTTCGGCACTATCTGTAGCGTTATTGTCTCTTGTGCCGATATCGCTGCTTTTGCTATGGCGGGGCTTAGAGCGGCGCCGATAATGTCGGTGCTTAGATTGCTTCTCAGGGGGATTATCCTGATGTCTACTACACAACCTTCTTCTTGTAGACGTTGTTGGGCCTGCAAGTGCACAGGTTTGTAGGATAGTAGCAAATTTCCCTCAAGTGGATGACCTAAGGTTTATCAATCCGTAGGAGGCGTAGGATGAAGATGGTCTCTCTCAAACAACCCTGCAACCAAATAACAAAGAGTCTCTTGTGTCCCCAACACATCCAATACAATGGTAAATTGTATAGGTGCACTAGTTCGGCGAAGAGACGATGATGCAAGTGCAATATGGATAGTAGATATAGGTTTTTGTAATCTCAAAATATAAAAACAGCAAGGTAACAAGTGGTAAAAGTGAGCGTAAATGGTATTGCAATGCTAGGAAACAAGGCCTAGGGTTCATACTTTCACTAGTGCAAGTTCTCTCAACAATAATAACATAGATAGATCATATAACAATCCCTCAACATGCAACAAAGAGTCACTCCAAAGCCACTAATAGCGGAGAACAAACGTAGAGATTATGGTAGGGTACGAAACCACCTCAAAGTTATTCTTTCGGATTGATCTATTAAAGAGTTCGTACTAGAATAACACCTTAAGACACAAATCAACCAAAACCCTAATTTCACCTAGATACTCCATTGTCACCTCAAGTATCCGTGGGCATGATTATACGATATGCATCACACAATCTCAGATTCATCCAACGAACACAAAGTACTTCAAAGAGTGCCCCAAGGTTTCTACCGGAGAGTCAAGAAAACGTGTGCCAACCCCTATGCATAGGTTCATGGGCGGAACCCGCAAGTTGGTCACCAAAACATACATCAAGTGGCACGTGATATCCCATTGTCACCACAGATAAACACGGCAAGACATACATCAAGTATTCTCAAATCAAAGACTCAATCCGATAAGATAACTTCAAAGAGGAAACTCAATTCATCACAAGAGAGTAGAGGGGGAGAAACATCATAAGATCCAACTATAATAGCAAAGCTCGCGATACATCAAGAGCCATAGAGAGAACACGAGAGAGAGAGAGAGAGAGAGAGAGAGAGAGAGAGATCAAACACATAGCTACTGGTACATACCCTCAGCCCCCGAGGGTGAACTACTCCCTCCTCGTCATGGATAGCGCCGGGATGATGAAGATGGCCATCGGTGATGGGTTCCCCCTCCGGCAGGGTGCCGGAACGGGCTCCCGAGTGGTTTTTGGTGGCTACAGAGGCTTGCGGCGGCGGAACTCCCGATCTATCTTCTCCGTGGATGCTTTTAGGTGCATGGGACTATATAGGCGAAAGAAGTCGGTCGGGGGTGCTCGAGGGTCCACGAGACAGGGGTCGCATACAGCAGGGGTGCGCCCCTATGTCTGGGCTCCTCGAGGGTCTTCGACTTGATCTCCAAGCCTCCAGGATGATATTCTTCCAAAAAATCACGATGCCGAAGGTTTCATTCCGTTTGGACTCCGTTTGATATTCCTTTTCTTCGAAATACTGAAACAGGCAATAAAACATCAATATGGGATGGGCCTCCGGTTAGTAGGTTAGTCCCAAAAGTAATATAAAAGTGTATAATGAAGCCCGTAATCATTCAAAACGGATAATAAAATAGCATGAATGCTTCATAAATTATAGATACGTTGGAGACGTATCAGCATCCCCAAGCTTAATTCCTACTCGTCCTCGAGTAGGTAAATGATAAAGAAAGAATTTATGAAGTGTGAATGCTAGAGGTGCACAAGTTTGATCAATGATAATTTCAATCACCTTTTCTAGCATGATAATATGTCATAACAGTAGTTCATCTCGTAAAACTTCTCATGATAAAGTGACAAGCAATTCACATGTCAAAGTATAGACCATAAACTTTCTTGAAAACTAGCAAACTTCATTCTCAGTCATCAAACAATTGCAATTCATCTTATTTTCAGGAATAGCAAACTCCACATACTCAACTATCATATAGTCTTCTACATGTGCTAACACTCACGCAATACTAATGGTTATGGAGTTTCAATCGGACACTGAGAAAGATAGGGGCTTATAGTGTTGCCTCCCAACATATTCACCTTTGGGTGATGTCAACAATAATAGTTCATGCTAACTTACATCCAATTGGATATATATCAGGATCACCCCAACACAAAGTGCTTGCCAAAGGATAAAATGAAAAAGGGAAAGGTGAAGATCACCTTGACTCTTGCATAAATTAAAAGACATAAAGTAAAAGATAGGACCTTCGAAGAGGGAAGCAGAGGCTGTCATGCGCTTTTAGGGTTGGATATACAAAATCTTAATGCGAAAGAACGTCACTTTATATTGCCCCTTGTATATGGACCTTTATTATGCAGTCTGTCGCTTTTATTGCTTCCATAACAAGATCGTACAAAGCTTATTTTCTCCGCACTAATAAGTCATGCATATTTAGAGAGCAATTTTTATTGTTTGCACCGATGACAACTTACTTGAAGGATCTTACTCAATCCATAGGTAGGTATGGTGGACTATCATGGCAAAACTGGGTTTAAGGATATTTGGAAGCACAAGTAGTATCTCTACTTGGTGCAAGGAATTTTTGGCTAGCATGAGGGGGAAAGGCAAGCTCAACATGTTTGAATGATCCATGACAATATACTTTAACTGAGATGTCGGAAAACATAAACATTACGTTGTCTTCCTTGTCCAACGTCAACTCTTTAGCATGTCATACTTAATGAGTTCTCCCAATTACAAAATATGTCTAGGATAGTGTATTTATATGTGAAATCACTCTTCCTTAAATATTCTTTCATGAATTGTTCAAATGACCAATACAACGCTTGCTAACCTTCAATAAATTTACAACCTCTACTTCTCAGACGTGAAGTCATTACTCCCCATGGGTTAATCAAATGAGGCATATATAATTTCAGATTTATAACAATCAACTCATTCAACCATTTACTCATAGGATATAAGTGAAGCACACGAGTAAATGACAAACTACTCCAAAAAGATATAAGTGAAGATCAATGAGTAGCTAAATAATTATGTAACTATGCGAAGACTCCCTCTCATTTAAGAATTTCAGATCTTGGTATTGTATTCAAACAGCAAGCAAAACAAAATAAAATGACATTGCAAGGATAGCACAACTCATGTGAAGAAGCAAAAACTTAGGCTCAACCGATACTAACCGATAGTTGTTGAAGAAGAAAGGTGGGATGCCTAATGGGGCATCCCCAAGCTTAGATGCTTGAGACTTCTTGAAATATTATCTTGGGGTGCCTTGGGCATCCCCAAGCTTTAACTTTTGTGTCTCCTTAATTCCTCTCATGTCATGGTTTCTCTATTTCTCAAAAGCTTCATCCACACCAAACTCAACAAGAACTCGTGAGATAGGTTAGTATAAACCAATGCAAAACCTTATCATTTTCTACTGTAACAAATCACAAAGATTATTATTCAACATTGCATACTAAATGCCTCTGCATATTTAATACTCCTATTCTCAAATAGAACCATTAAACAAGCAAACATATGCAAACAATGCAAACATAACAGCAATCTGCCAAAACAGTACAGTCTGTGGAGAATGCAAGAGTATCAATACTTCCCTAACTACAAAAATTATGAAATAAAATTCCCACTGTAGTAAATTTATCAGAGCTCAATATTCAAAAAGTTTCAACATTATACCATTCTCTGACTTTTCTAGGGAATTTTTTCAACAACGGTAAACTTTCTATTTTCAAAGAGCAACATGTATACTAGCAAAATAAGCATGGCAAAGGCTATCCTTGACTTTTTTATTGAAACTAAAGATGCAAAACATTATTATAAGTAACAGAAAGTAATAACTAACAAAATAAAATGACGCTTTAAGCAAAACACATATCATGTAGCGAATAAAAATATAGCTCCAAGTAAAGTTACCGATGAACGAAGATGAAGGAGGGGATGCCATCCGGGGCATCCCCAAGCTTAGGCTCTTGGTTTTCCTTGAATATTTCCTTGGGGTGCCTTGGGCATCCCCAAGATTAGTCTCTTGCCACTCCTTATTCCATAGTCCATCGAATCTTTACCCAAAACTTGAAAACTTCACAACACAGAACTCAACAGAACACTCGTGAGCTCCGTTAGCGAAAGAAAACAAAACACCACTTCAAGGTACTGTAATGAACTCATTATTTATTTATATTGGTGTTAAACCTACTGTATTCCAACTTATCTATGGTTTATAAACTATTTTACTAGTCATAGATTCATCAAAATAAGCAAACAACACAATGAAAACAGAATCTGTCAAAAACAGAACAGTCTGTAGTAATCTGTAACTAACGCAAGCTTCTGGAACTCCAAAAATTCTACAATAAATTGGTGGACCTGAGGAATTTGTCTAGTAATAATCTTAAAAAATAATCAACTAAATAGCACTCTCCAGTAAAAAGTTCTAGCTAATCTCGTGAGCGCTAAAGTTTCTGTTTTTTACAGCATGATCATAAAGATTTCACCCAAGTCTTCCCAAAGGTTCTACTTGGCACAAACACTAATTAAAACATGAAAACACATCTAAACAGAAGCTAGATGGATTATTTATTCCTAAACAGAACCAAAAATTAAGAAACTAAAATAAAATTGGGTTGCCTCCCAACAAGCGCTAACGTTTAAAGCCCCTAGCTAGGCATGATGATTTCAATGATGCTCACATAAGAAATGAGAATTAAAACATAAAGAGAGCATCATGAAGAATATGACTAGCACATTTAAGTCTAACCCACTTCCTATGCATAGGGATTTTGTGAGCAAACAACTTATGGGAACAATAATCAACAAGCATAGGAAGACAAAACAAGCATAACTTCAAAAATTTAAGCACATAGAGAGGAAACTTGATATTATTGCAATTCCTACAAGCATATGTTCCTCCCTCATAATAATATTCAGTAGAATCATGAATGAATTCAACAATATAACCAGCACCTAAAGCATTCTTTTCATGATCTACAAGCATAGAAAATTTACTACTCTCCACATAAGCAAAATTCTTCTCATTCGGAATAGTGGGAGTATCATAAGAGACTTGAACACTAAAATTGTTTCCACATTAAAAGAGTAATGTTCAGAAAAGGGTAATCATAATCATGACAATATTTGAAAATATAATCATCACTACTTTTTATAGCATAAGTTTCATCACAATAATCATCATAAGTAGCAACTTCGTTCTCATCATAATCGATTGAAACCTCTCCCAAGATAGTGGAATCACTAAATAAAGTTGACAATCTTCCAAATCCACTTTAATACTCATCACAATAAAATACAACATCCTCCAAAATAGTGGGATCACTACTTCCTAAAATTGACACTCTTCCGAACCCACTTTCATCAATATAATCATCATAGGTAGGAGGCATGCTATCATCATAACAACTTTGCATATCAAAACTTGGGGTGCTAAAAATATCATCTTCATCAAACATAGCATCCCCAAGCTTGGGACAAACATTAATTTCAGCAAATTTATTCTCAAATATTTCATCCTCATCAAACATAGCTTCGCCAAGCTTGGGCTCTTTCATATCATAAGCATAATCACTATCATCATTAAAAATATGGATAGCACCAATAGTAAAGCAATTATCATCATCACAATGAGTAGTAGGAGCAACATCATTTGGGAGGGATACCTTTCTACCTTTGTTGCTCCTTCTTTTCTTTTTCTTCTTCACATTATGTGTTGGTTCAACTTTCCTCTTTGAGCTCCTTATTGATGAGATTGGTTGAATAGAAAGCTCCTCCTCGTTACCTGATTCATCATAAGAAATAATAGGAGGAGATTGGGAAGTCTCTTCCCTTTCATTAGTATTCTCATCATCTTCCATTTTCTTTATTTTCTTTAGATAATTGGCAATATAAGGATTTTCAATGCAATTCTCCGCACAAAACATATAAATCTTTTCTAGATCAATATCAAGAAAATGCTTAAGATTAAATTCTGGAATAGGCTTAGTTAAACGTTTCAACTCTTCACAACCCAAAAGCAATCTATGTTCATTGTAATGAGAAAGGGAGATCAAATCATCACAATTTTTGGACATGATCCGATCATGAAACAATTTGCATTGGAGGTGTAAATGATCTTGTTTATTGCAAAATTCACAACGGGAAAGATTTCTTAAATTCTCCGCACTCTTATCTAGCCTTTCTTGCAACTTCTTAGATCTAAATACTTATGCCTCTTGCAATATATATCTTCTTTATTTGGTGTTAATGCAAACATGCACTCCACAAAAGATGACATGCTTATGAGAGATATTTTCATCATGACTAGAGCAATCATCATTAGTACTATGGATATTCAAGGAGTTTATACTAACAACATTGCAATCATGCTCATCATTCAAAGATTTAGTACCAAGCATTCTTCTTCTAGCACTTGAGCACAATTTTCCTTTCCATCAAACTCACGAAAGATATTAAAAAGACGAAGCGTACGAGACAAACTTAACTCCATTTTTTTGTACTTTTCTTTTATAAACTAAACTAGTGATAAAACAAGAAACTAAAGATATACCTTCAAGCACTCACCTCCCCGGCAACGGCGCCTGAAAAGAGCTTAGTTGACGGGGTGTGAGTGCCGCTTACCTAGCCTCCCCGGCAACGGAGCCAGAAAAGATCTTGATGTCTACTACACAACCTTCTTCTTGTAGACGTTGTTGGGCCTGCAAGTGCACAGGTTTGTAGGACAGTAGCAAATTTCCCTCAAGTGGATGACCTAAGGTTTATCAATCAGTAGGAGGCGTAGGATGAAGATGGTCTCTCTCAAACAACCCTGCAACTAAATAACAAAGAGTCTCTTGTGTCCCCAACACACCCAATACAATGGTAAATTGTATAGGTGCACTAGTTCGGCGAAGAGATGGTGATACAAGTTCAATATGGATAGTAGATATAGGTTTTTGTAATCTGAAAATATAAAAACAGCAAGGTAACAAGTGGTAAAAGTGAGCGTAAACGGTATTGCAATGCTAGGAAACAAGGCCTAGGGTTCATACTTTCACTAGTGCAAGTTCTGTCAACAATAATAACATAGATAGATCATATAACAATCCCTCAACATGCAACAAAGAGTCATTCCAAAGCCACTAATAGCAGAGAACAAACATAGAGATTATGGTAGGGTACGAAACCACCTCAAAGTTATTCTTTCAGATCGATCTATTAAAGAGTTCGTACTAGAATAACACCTTAAGACACAAATCAACCAAAACCCTAATGTCACCTAGATACTCCATTGTCACCTCAAGTATCCGTGGGCATGATTATACGATATGCATCACACAATCTCAGATTCATCCAACCAACACAAAGTACTTCAAAGAGTGCCCCAAAGTTTCTACCGGAGAGTCAAGAAAACGTGTGCCAACCCCTATGCATAGGTTCATGGGCGGAACCCGCAAGTTGGTCACCAAAACATACATCAAGTGGCACGTGATATCCCATTGTCACCACAGATAAACACGGCAAGACATACATCAAGTGTTCTCAAATCAAAGACTCAATCCGATAAGATAACTTCAAAGGGGAAACTCAATTCATCACAAGAGAGTAGAGTGGGAGAAACATCGTAAGATCCAACTATAATAGCAAAGCTCGCGATACATCAAGAGCCATAGAGAGAACACGAGAGAGAGAGAGAGAGAGAGAGAGAGAGAGAGAGAGAGAGAGAGACAAACACATAGCTACTGGTACATACCCTCAGCCCCGAGGGTGAACTACTCCCTCCTCGTCATGGATAGCGCCGGGATGATGAAGATGGCCACCGGTGATGGGTTCCCCCTCCGGCAGGGTGCCGGAATGGGCTCCCGAGTGGTTTTTGGTGGCTACAGAGGCTTGCGGCGGCGGAACTCCCGATCTATCTTCTCGGTGGATTTTTTTAGGGTACGTGGGACTATATAGGCGAAAGAAGTCGGTCGGGGGGTGCTCGAGGGGTCCACGAGACAGGGGGCCGCACCCTGTAGGGGGGGCGCGCCCCCTATATCCTGGGCTCCTCGAGGGTCTTCTGACTTGATCTCCAAGCCTCCAGGATGATATTCTTCCAAAAAATCACGATGCCGGAGGTTTCATTCCGTTTGGACTCCGTTTGATATTCCTTTTCTTCGAAATACTGAAACAGGCAATAAAACAACAATATGGGCTGGGCCTCCGGTTAGCAGGTTAGTCCCAAAAGTAATATAAAAGTGTATAATGAAGCCCGTAATCATTCAAAACGGATAATAAAATAGCATGAATGCTTCATAAATTATAGATACGTTGGAGATGTATCATATCCCCCGTTGCCTTATTGCCATCGCTTTCTTTGGGGGTGTCCACCATGTATATATCATATGATGAGGTGGCAATCCAGCGCCCTGTGAGCGGTGGTTCCTGTTCGTCTCCTGCATCGTCGTCCATACAGTCGATGTCTTCGGAGCTGAAATCGAGTATGTCGGTTAAATCGTCGATAGTGGCTATTAAGTGGGTGGTGGGTGGGGAATGAATTCCTTCGTCGTCCGCTTCCCACTCAAGCCGGACATAGTTCGGCCAAGGGTCTCCTGACAAGGAGAGAGACCTTAATGAATTTAGCACGTCGCCTGTGGCGAAAAGCTTTGAAAGATATCCGCGGAGGAAAACTCCATGATCGGTGCCCAATCAGATTCGATAGGCATGGACGCAGGCAGTTCGGAGCCCGTGGCCTGGGACGAATCCAAGTGTCTGGCAACACAGGTCTCATAGGAGGTGAAGTTAGCATTTGGCTCTATCGCTGCTGAGTGCACGGCCTCCGTGGCGGGGTCCATCCACCCGTCCTCGGACAGCGCGATCTGTTCCGGATTGAGGGCGGGAGTGGCCACAGGTGTGATCTCCCGAACACTGTCCGACGGCAGAGCTAAGTCATGCTCGTTGTGACTGTGCGACGCACCTGAAATGGGCTCGAATTCGTCGAACATCAAGTCACCGTGGATGTCGGCAGTACAGTTCAAGCTTCCATACCTGACCTGATGGCCAGGGGCGTAGCTCTCGATCTGCTTCAGATGGCCAAGCGAGTTGGCCTGCAGTACGAAGCTGCTGAATACGAAGATCTGTCCGGGGAGGAAAACCTCACCCTGTATCGCATCGTTGCTGATGATTGAAGGGGCCATCAAGCCTTTATGGTGATGGCACAGTGGAACTCTCAATGAAAGCACCAATGTCGGTGTCAAAACCGGCGGATCTCGGGTAGGGGGTCCCGAACTATGCGTCTAAGGCGGATGGTAACAGGAGGCGGGGGACACAATGTTTACCCAGGTTCGGGCCCTCTCGATGGAGGTAATACCCTGCTTCCTGCTTGATTGAACTTGATGATATGAGTATTACAAGAGTTGATCTACCACGAGATCGTAGAGGCTAAACCCTAGAAGCTGCGTATGATTATGATTGTTGTTGTCCTATGGACTAAACCCTCCAGTTTATATAGACACCGAAGGGGGCTAGGGTTACACAGAGTCAGTTACAAGGGAGGAGATCTACATATCCGAATTGCCAAGCTTGCCTTCCACGCAAAGGAGAGTCCCATCCGGACACGGGGCGAAGTCTTCAATCTTGTGTCTTCATAGTCCAACAGTCCGGCCAAAGTATATAGTCCGGCAGTCCGAGGACCCCCTAATCCAGGACTCCCTCAGCGAGCGCCCCAGGAAGAGGGTTCCTGCGAAGGTGATGTGGTATTCTCCTATAATACCATGGTTGAAATGTCTGTTCAGAAGAAAAGAGCATGCCAAGTTGTTGCGATGGCACAGAGAGGACCGTAAGAAAGACGGGAAGTTGAGAGCACCCACTGACGGGCCGCAGTGGAGAAAATCGAGAGAAAGTACTGGGAGGAGTTTGCAGGTGACGCAAGGAACATATGGTTTGATTTAAGCGCGGATGGCATTAATCCTTTTGGGGAGCAGAGCAGCAATCACAGCACCTGGCCCATGACTCTATATATCTATAACCTTCCTCCTTGGCTGTGCATGAAGCGGAAGTTCATTATGATGTCAGTTCTCATCCAAGGCCCTAAGCAACCCGACAACGATATTGATGTGTACATAAGGCCATTAGTTGAAGAGCTTCTACGATTGTGGAATGGAAACGTTGTACATGTGTGGGATGAGCACAGATAGGAGGAATTTGACCTGCATGTGTTGCTGTTTGTAACCATCAATGATTGGCCTGCTCTCAGTAACCTTTCAGGACAGACAAACAAGAGATACCACGCATGCACGCATTGTTTAGATGACACCAAAAGTATATACCTGGACAAATACAGGAAGAATGTGTACCTGGGGCATCGTCGGTTTCTTCCGACCAACCATCAATGTCGAAAGAAAGGCAAGAATTTCAAAGGCGAGGCAGATCACCGGAAGAAGCCCACCATGCGTACCGGTGATCACGTACTTGTGATGGTCAATGATTTACACATAATCTTTGGAAAGGGTCGCGGCGGACTATCTGTTCCGAATGACGCTGAGGGACGCGCACCCATGTGGAAGAAGAAATTTATATTTTGGGACCTACCCTACTGGAAAGACCTAGAGGTCCGCTCTTCAATGGACGTGATGCACGTGATGATGAATGTTTGCGTGAACCTGCTAGGCTTCTTGGGTGTGTATGTGAAGACAAAAGATACACCGGAGGCACGGGAGGACCTGCAACGTTTGCACGAAAAAGACGACATGCCTCCAAAGCAGTATGAAGGTCCTGCCAGCTATGCTCTTACCAAAGAAGAGAAGGAAATCTTCTTTGAATGCCTGCTCGATATGAAGGTCTCGTCGGCTTCTCGTCGAATATAAAGGGAATAATAAATATGGCAGAGAAAAGTTCCGAACCTAAAGTCTCATGATGACACGTGATTATGACGAATCGCTTCTGTTGCATTGAGGGGGCTTCTACCAAAAAACGTTCGATTAGCCATTGTGAAGCTATGTGCATTCCCCAATGCAATCTCTCAGAAGGTGATCGATCCAGAAATCCTACCAAGGTTAAGGAGTGATGTGGCGCATTGTCTTGTCAGTTTCGAGCTGGTGTTCCCACCTCCTTCTTCAATATCATGATGCATGTCCTAGTTCATCTAGTTGACGAGATTGTCATTCTGGGCCCTTTATTTCTACACAATATGTTCTCATTTAGAGCTTCATGGGAGTCCTAAAGAAATATGTCCGTAACCATGCTAGGCCAGAAGGAAGCATCTCCATGGGCCATCAAACAGAGGATGTCATTGGGTTTTGTGTTGACTTCATTCCTGGCCTTAAGAAGATTGGTCTCCCTCAATCACGGTATGAGGGGAGACTGACTGGAAAAGGCACGCTAGGAGGGGACTCAGTAATATGTAGGGACGGGCATTCTTGGTCTCAAGCACACTACACAGCTCTACAGAACTCTACCTTTGTGACCGCGTATGTTGATGAACACAAGAATATTCTGCGCTCCAAACACCCGGAGCAGTGTGACGACTGGATTACATGTGAACACATCAGGACTTTTGGCAGTTGGTTGGAAACACGTCTCAGAGGTGACAACACCGTTTCTGATGAGCTGTACTCATTATCGAGGGGACCATCTTCGACTGTATTGACTTACAAAGGATACGAGATAAATGGGAATACATTTTACACGATCGCCCAAGATCAAAAGAGCACCAACCAAAATAGTGGTGTCCGCTTTGATGCAGCGACCAAGAGGGGAAAGGACACACATTATGGTTACATAGTGGACATATGGGAACTTGACTACCGACATGATTTTAAGGTCCCTTTGTTTCAGTGCAAATGGGTCAATCTGTCAGGAGGCGGGGTGCATGTAGACCTACAGTACGGAATGACAACAGTGGATCTGAACAATCTTGGGTACATAGACGAACCATTTGTCCTAGCCAATGATGTGGCACAGGTTTTTTATGTGAAGGACATGTCTACCAAACCGAGAAAAATAAAAGATAAGGAAGCGAATACATCATACGATGAGCCAAAGCACCACATAGTTCTTTCAGGAAAAAGAGATATCGTGGGATTGGAGGGCAAGACAGACATGTCCGAAGATTATGAAAAGATTCATGAAATTCCTCCCTTCAAAGTCAAGGCTGACCCAACCACCCTGTTAAACAATGAAGATTGTCCATGGTTACGGTGCAATAAGCAAAGGACACAAGGGAAGAAAAAGTGAAGACTTTCTCTCCTCAAAAAATCAGTAAATGCATGAAAAATAACAATTGATGTCAGAAAGGGTTGAAAATTGATGATGTGGCTTTGAATAGTGCATTTTGAACACACAAAAAGTCTGGAGTTGAAATAAGTTCAAAAAATAAAATCCCTTTTTAACAGATGAGTTTTCGTCCGAAACCCTGATACTTCGAAAGAGATTGTCCATTTTGTACACGAAGTGCATCCAGTTTTTGCCGCAACCCTCTCAACTTTTTAGCACATGCTATGTGGGTGAAATGATGATACCATGCCAATTTTCAACCTCTTTAGAGTTCATTTGAAGTGCTTTTCAATTTCAGGGTCATTTAGCTCAAAGAATGAACTAATATAAAAAATGAACTAGAAAACTTTTATGAAACTCTAGTAGAAAAAATAATGAACTAAAAGAATGGATTAGAAAACTTTAATGAAACTCCAATAGCAAAAAGAATGAACTAGAAAACTTTAATGAAACTCTAATAGCAAAAGGAATCAACTAAAAGAATGAATTAGAAAACTTTAATGAAACTCTAGTATTTTTAAACTAAAATTATATAAAATTTATGCAACTAAAATTATCAAAATATGTTTTGTTCAAAACATTAATAGCAAAAGAGTTTTCATAAAGACATTTTGTTTGAAACTTTAATAGCAAACTAAGATAACAAAATCTGTTTTTGATTAAAACAGACATTATAAATAACCTAAAATTTAAAAATTGAATATAATGATAAAACACAGTAATATTATATAGCAGGAAAAAGAATCACTCAAAATATATTTTTATAGTAAAGATATTCACAAACTAGTGATTCACACAAATTTCAAAAAATTCAAATTTAAACTATTCAAATTGGAAAACTAATGGCACTAACAGAAAGTTTATAAATTTTGTGACCTAAAAGCAAAAAGAATAACTGTAAAAACTGTAAGTAGAAACAAAAGAAAATAAATAAAGCAAAACAAAAACAAAAAAACTGGAAAAAATATAAAAATGCCACCTACTGGGCCACCACGGCCTGAATATGACTAGAAACCCAACATGGGCCAGGATTCAGGCCCGCAGAAGGCCCAGTAGGCCCACAGGCAGATAAATTCACTTTAGGCCCGTAAGTCTGCATTTGAGAGGAGCTCGAAGTGGTCAGCGCAGACGCACTTATAAACCACTGTCGAAGCCTCTCAGCTAGCGAGGTGGGACTAAACATCCCACCGCACCGCGCCAGTTCCAGCACAAGGCCTTTGGTCCCGGTTCGTGGCTCGAACCAGGACGAAAGGGTGCCTTTGGTCCCAGTTCGTGGCACCAACCGAGACCAATGCCCCCCTTTAGTCCCGGTTAGTGCCACCAACCGGGACCAAATGTCTCCTTTTCCCGCCCTTTGGGCTGCTGAAAAGAGACCTTTGGTCCCGGTTGGTGGCACCAACCGGGACTAAAGGGGGGCATTGGTCCCGGTTGGTGACACGAACCGGGACCAAAGCTTCGTGTATATAAGAAAGCACTTAGCAGTTTCTGCAAAAATCACTTCTTTCTCCGCCCCGATGCCCCAGCTGCTCCTCGTCGCCGTTGCCGCCGAGCCCTGCCCTGACGCTGTCAGGCTGCTCCACCATGTCGTCACCGCCGCCGCCGCCGACGCCCTCTGCCCCGACGTCGGCGCTGCTCCCCATGCCCCTGCCCGCCCTAACCCGGCCTCCGTGAGCCCTTGCCCTCCCGGCCCGCCGCCTGGTCGTGCGCCCTGCCCGCCTCGCGCCCGCCCGTGCCCCCTGCCCCTGCCCCGACGCCTCCCTCTGTGAGCACCGCGCCCCCGCCCTGCCCCGCCGTCGCGTTGCTTTTTTTGTTACAGGTTTGTAGATGTTTTTACATGTTTTTAGATGTTCATATATGTATGTATTTATTTTTTAGATATATGTATTTTTAGATGTATTTTTTGTATGTATGTATGTGTTTTTAGATGTATTTTTGTATGTATGTATTTTTTCAATTGTAATATGCATGATGTTTTAAACTTTTAAATGTGCTTTGTTTTTTTAGATGTGATAGATAGATGTTTCATGGAGATGAGATGAGATGAAATAGAACTTTTTTTAAACTTTTTATATGTATGGAAAAGAGGAAGAAGGAAGAAGGAAGAAAAAGAAGGAGAGGAAAAAGGAAAATAAGAAGAGGAAGAAGGAGGAGGAGGAGGAGGAGGAGAAGAAGAAGAAGAAGAAGAAGAAGAAGAAGAAGAAGAAGAAGAAGAAGAAGAAGAAGAAGAAGAAGAAGAAGAAGAAGAAGAAGAAGAAGAAGAAAAGAAGAGGAGATGAAGAAGAGGAGAAAAAAATAAGAAGAGGAAGAAGTAGAAAAAAAAGAGGAGAAGAAGAAGAAAAAATAGAATAATATATTATTCTATTTTTTCTTCTTCTCCTCTATTCCTTCTTCTTCTCTCTTTTTTTCTTCTTATTATTCTATTTTTTCTTCTTCTCCTCTCATTTTTTCTTCTTCTTCCTCTTCTTATTTTTTATCGGGAACGAGGGTGTCGAGGATCGCCGAGCGGTCGATGGTCGGGAACTAGGGTAGAGGGTCGAGTGTTGCCGAGGGGTCGAGGGTCACCGAGGGTTCGAGGGTCAAGGGTCGAGGATCGCCGAGGGGTCAAAAGGGGGATGTCGATCAACCCCCTCTAGCTCGACCAACTCTCGAGGACACCCAAACCCTAGAAAAAAATGTTGTCGATCTCCTACCCCCTCCCGCCCCTACCCGACAAAATCTCTCGAGATTTATAAGAGATTTATCAAGAATGCCCCCATTATGGATGTGCATAATTAAGTTGATCCATATTTTTTTCTGATCTCATCTACGCTTCTACATGTGCACGTTCTCTTGTGTCAAAGTATTGAAGAAATTCATGGTTTCATAATTAGCCGGAAGTAACATGCGCATGATGGTATGGAGCTTTCCAAAATTATTTTGGAATGGAGTCTTGATAGGATAATTCGCTTTTTGGTACGAGGTTCAGCAAAGGCCATCCAAATAGCGATATTCGAAAGGCTTTTGCTGATCTTTGTACCAAAAGGCGAATTATCCTATCATGACTCCGTTCCAAAATAACTTTGGAGAGCTTCATACCATCATGCGCCTGTTACTTCTGGCTAATGATGAAGCCATGGTTTTCTTGAATCCTTTGACACTAGACAACATGACATATAGAAGGGTAGATGAGATCAGGAAAAATAGGGACCATTTTCTGCACATCCAGAATGGCGTCATGTTGTTAAATCCCTTGTCAGTCCGGACGTCGGACATTCATGGGAGAGGTGGTCCGGCCCAAACCCTAGAAGCGTTGCCACGAGGCCATTCCAAACCCTAGAAGCGTCGAGGCCACCCCAAACCCTAGAGGTGTTGCCGTGAGGCCACCCCAACCCTAGAAGCGTCGAGGCCGCCCCAAACCCTAGAAGCGTTGCCGAGGCCACCCCAAACCCTAGAAGCGTTGTCGAGGCCACCCCAAACCGTAGAAGCGTCGAGGCCACTAATTAATATTCCTTGTTGTGATTAGCTAGCTAGGTCTATGTTTGCCACTAATATATCCATCTGTCATGTTTGTATATTAATTTCCATGTTGTAATATTTGCAAAAACTATGGAGCACCGAGACTTGGAAACAGAACAGTTGTTGGGGGACATAATCCTCGGCGGAGTTGATGTCTTGTCGTATCTCAACGACATCAATGGTCTGGAAGGAGAGGGTAAAGCAGGCTCCGGTGATCGAACAATGGAGGTGGAAGGACATGATCATGATGGCTCTGGTGACCGAATGCCGGTGGAAGGAGACCATGATGACGGCTTCGGTGACCGAACCGAGGAGGGAGCTGCTGCAAAGTCCGGTGAGGTATGTATATTAATTAAGCCTATGCTGACTAGCTAATTGATGCATTAATTGTTTTGGTATGTACACATATTAACTCTCTTCTTTCTTCTTTTCTAGCCCTCCGGATCGAGGCAAACTTCGATAACGAGACGAGGCCCGAAGAAAAGGTTGCGCCAGGATGAAAGGTTCACGATCATAGCAATCGCGGGCGATGGCCAACCGATTGAACCCAGCCGGACCAAGGAAGCATTTTCTGCTCAATGCGGGGTTCTTGTTAGGGACATGATCCCGATCAGCATCCACCAATGGAATAAGCCTAAGAATGAAGACCCTCAAGTTCCTTATGTCAACGATAGATAGAAAGATAATCTTTGGACCGTTGAAGGCAAATTTCACCCTACCACCAGAGGAGGATCCAGATAAGCCAGTTATAGAGCCATTGGTCAAGGCTCGTTCACTTAAGAAGATGGCAGATCTATTTAGGAGGTGGAAGAATGAGTTGAAATCAATGTATGTCGACAAAGGGAAGACTCCAGAATTCACCGGCCAATTTGAGAAGATAAGAGATCACTGGCCTGCATTTGTGGCCTACAAGACATCGGAGAAGAGTAAGAAGATGTCAGTGACAAACAAGATAAATGCTACAAAGAAGGAGCATCACCATCGCATGGGGTCAGGTGGCTACCTCAAAGCCTGGCCATTGTGGGACAAGTCTGAGAATGACCTTCTTGCTAAAGGGGTCAAACCAGAAACATTGAATTGGCCAGACCATTCAAGGACTTGGTTCTTCGGAGTTGGGGGAACCTTGGACCCTGAAACAAGGAAGTGCGTTTGGACGGACGAGCAACTTGAAATACCCATCAAGAAGCTTCAGAAGTATATTGCCGCAGCGCAGCAAGGGACGTTCGTTCCCGACAGAGAGAACGATGAGCTCACAGAGGCCCTCGGGAATCCTTAGCACCCTGGATGAACACGAGGCACACCAGGCTCCGTTGCATGGAAGGTTGGTTTCCCGGCGCAGGCGGTTACAAAACCCGAGAGAGGAGGAGGAAAGTGGAGTAGAGCGAACTGCAGAAGCTGAATGCAAGGGTACGAAAGCTAGAGGAACAAGTTGAGAGCCAGCGACCAGCCAGAGCTACCCCAGAAGCTACCCCGCTATCTCAGCGGAGAAACTGTGTGGCTTCCACCGAGCTCGTTCAGCAGCCTGACTTCACGGCTCCTAGCTACCCTATGGATGCTATCACGGAGGCTCAACATTGCCAGCTTATGACGCAATGGCAGAACATCAAAGTCAAGGCGGTTGTCGGCTCTGTTGCACCTCCTGAACCCGATGCAACTTTTCACTGCCGTCCGATTCCACAAGGCTATGCTGTTATGATGGTGGATGAAATAACGGAGGGATTTGAGGAGCTCGAGCTTGACCACCCTACAGGTGAAGGGGAGACTCTGCTGGGTATTTCTCTGAAGACTCCATGTCTATGGCGGAATGAGCGCATCAAGCTTCCGAATTGGATGCCTCCGCCTCCTCCTCCTCCGGCGAGTCAGGGCACTCCGCCTCCTCCTCCTCCTCCGGCGAGTGATCAGGGCACTCCGCCTCCTTCTACAGCTGCTCCGGCGCGTGGCGGCACTCCGCCTCCTTCTCCGCCTGCTCCAGCGCGTCCGAGCAGCTCGCATTCTCCTCCGCCTCGTCAGCAACAATGGAAGACAGCCGCCGCCGCTCCGGCTGCTCCGACGCGTCGTAGCACTCCGCCTCCTTCTCCGCCTCGTAAGCAACAAAGGAAGACAGCCGCCACCGCTCCGATTGCTCTGGCGTCTAGCAGTACAGCCAGAGGCGGGAGGCAATACAGATTCGGTCCATCTCTCAAGCCTTTAGAGAAGTTACCATACGAGAGGATCGTGGAGGAAAACACGGAGATCTGTGAAGACTATGTGAAGGACTTCTTTGAAACACGAAGAGCTATGAAACATCCACCTCCGGAGGAGAAAATAGATTCCATGAAAGTTCAGCAAACTATCAATGCCCTGAAGCGACCACCACTGCCTTCGCCGGATGATAACCATCTCCGCTGTCTTAAAAATACATTGCAAGAAGCACGCCAGTCGGGAACTACTTCAAGTGACAAAAGGTTAGCAGAACGAAGAAGTGGGAAAAAATTCCCCTGCTCGGAGAACAGGAGAACCAATCGTGTCCCCCGCTCAAGGTGTCTAGCGATATCGTCGCAAATCTGCCGGGGATGGTGCCTGGTACCAATCCTGGTTATTACCTGCCCGACGATGCACATTTTGATACAATGGAGGTGGACGAATTCAGATACCAGTACGGGAAGCCTCTCGTCAAAGATGGAATTCCTCCTCTAACAACAATGATGCGAAGATTCCATGATTGGTACATGAAAACCTGCAGCGAGTCTGGGAAGGATGCTTTGTCGATGAGAACTAAAGAGGACCGCGACTTCATTGGACACACTACAAAAAAAGACACATCCGTGACATTTTGGGCTGAACGAAATTTTTTTTTGGCATACATACGACACTTCTATGACGATAATTGTGACAAAACCCGGTATCATCATAGATGTGGTGGGCTCCTACTTCTATGACAAAAAATCATGACAGAAAATGGGCTTTTCGTCCTGGGCGGGCCGGAGACGCAGCTGCATGACATTCTTTGGGCCGTCCATGACGGAAAAAACCGTGGTAGAAGCGAGGCGAGAAAATTTGGGGAGTTGCGGTTACGGTGGGAGGTCGGGGCGGCGATCGCGTTTCTCTCGTACGTCTGCTGCGTGTGTGCGGCGTTATTCTCTATCGAACCCAAGCGAGGCGTTGGGCTCTAATCAACCCGGCGATTGCCTTTGCGAGCTGGCGTTCTTGAACCCGGCGATCGATCGATGGCTGTTAATCGAACCCGACCGGCGATTCGCCGCTCTGCTGCTAAGCTGAAGCCGATCGATGCTGCCTCTGGGATGAGCAGATGGCGTTGCGGGGGGTTGGATGAATAGTGGCGGTGGTGTTTGCCTCTGGATGAACAGGACCCGTTGTGTGGAGGGCTGGATGAGCAGTGAGCGGTGGAGGGTGCCCGTGGAGGGTGGTTGAACATGACCCGTAGTATGGAGGGCTGGATGAGCATGAGCGATGGAGGGTGGTTGAGCGATTACTCGGTGGAGTAGCGCGGTGGAGGCTGGATGAGCAGGGCCCGTGGAGGCTGGAGGAGGTCGATCAGAGACCGTGGAGGTTGGAGGAGGTCGACGGTGGAGATGAACAGTATCCGTGGAGTCCGTTTTGCGATCGCCACACCCTCCGATGAACAGGACCCCGTTTGACCGTGGCGCTCCAACACAAGTCCGTTTAAATCCGTTTTGCGATCGCCACACCCTTCCGATCAACAGGACCCCGTTTACGACCGTGGGAGGTCCGTT
Organism: Aegilops longissima; assembly: GCA_021605205.1. Lineage (NCBI taxonomy): Eukaryota > Viridiplantae > Streptophyta > Magnoliopsida > Poales > Poaceae > Aegilops > Aegilops longissima. The sequence continues at coordinate 498,734,154 of CM038677.1, read as the reverse complement.
TAAATCCGTTTTGCGGTACACCACACCCCTCCCGATCAACATGACCCCCGTTTTGACCGTAGGAGGTCCGTTTCCTCCGTTTTGTGGTACGCCACACCCCTCCCGATCAACAGGACCCCGTTCCGAACGTGGCCGGTTAAACACAAGGCCGTTTCCTCCGTTCTGCGATACGCCAGGCCTCGTTTCCATTGCCTGTTCCGTCCAAGCCGGTTGGCTCCCACGCATTCCGTCGCCTCCCGATGAACACGACGCATTCCGTTGCCTCCCCATGAACACGACGCATTCCGTTGCCTCCCCATGAACACGACGCATTCGGTTGCCTCCCCTTGAACACGACGACGATGCTGTTTCTCTGTTCCGACCCAGCCATGTACACGAGCTCTGGCCTTATGTATGCGCGAGTAGGCGTTCGAGACCCCGCCCGTATGTACACATACGTGGTCGTATTTTCTTTCTTGCACCCTGGCCGCTGTACGTACATGTACATGCTACGTGCGCGCCTCTACTACGACACGTGCGCGCCTCTACATCGACCAGTATGTACGTACACATTCCGGACCAGGATGACAACGCTACGTACGCTTCGACCAGGTGGGTCCCGACTGTCAGGCACTTCCTTGCCTGCGAAGATGTAGCTGGTGGGTCCCAGCATTCAGGGGGGCAAATCGTTTTGTTTTTTTTGCCCGGACGCACTTTCTTGCATGCGAAGGTGTAGTTGGTGGGTCCCAGCAGTCAGGGGGGCGAATCGTTTTTTTGCCCGGACACACTTCCTTGCATGCGAAGATGAAGCTGGTGGGTCCCGGCGATCGAGGGAAACGTTTTTCCGTGAAATCTGATGGCCCGTCCGGTGGGTCCCAGCTGTCGGTGGAGGAATCATTATTTTCCGCGTAATAAGGAGGCACATCCTTGCTGCGGCCGTGGACCCAGTATCGGCCTCTCCACGTCTGATCCACGTTCGATGGAAGTCGTTCCTTGACCACGTTGACCAGGCGGCGCCGAGAGCACCACGGCGGTGGGCGGCGGCGAGGCCTAGGAAGGGGCGGCGGAGTCGGGAAAACGCGGCGGTGGAAGCCAGCGTGGAGAGGAGTCGAGGTTCACTGGTTCGGCTGCGGTGTGAGGTTGTCGTCGCCGCAGGGCCTGGCCAGCGGTCGGAATAGTAGGGGGCGGTGAGGCCTCCGCGGCAGCACAGCCGGCCACGGGAGGCAGGAGCATGCGATATGACAGGCGCTGCTTTGGGTGGCTGGAGGAAGAAGACCAGAGGTTGAAGAAGAACTACGGCCGTTGGTGGACAATGTACGGTCACTAGAGCTAGAATCGTTCATATTGACTAAGTTGACAAAGCCCTCCGTCCCCGTCAACTTAGTTGGCCCACAAGTCATCCTCCCACTATGGTGGGTCCCAGCTAGCGGGGTGGGTATTCATTTTTTGTGCGTAATAAGGAGGCACTTCCTTGCGTGCGAAGATATAGCTGGTGGGTCGACATGTCGGCGGGGGAGCGTTTTTTCGCGAAATCTGAGGCCCTTCCGGTGGGTCCCAGTGTCGGTGGAGGAATCATTATTTTGCGCGCTGAGTCCACGGCCGATGGATGTCGTTCGTTGACCACGTTGACCAGGCCGCACCGAGAGCACCATGCCGGTGGACGACGGCGAGGCCTAGGAAGGGAACGACACGGAGCCGGGGAAGACTCGGCAATGGTTGCCACGCGATGGGGAGTATGAGGGTTTACTAGTCCGGCTGCCATCGCCGGAAAATAACAGGAGGTGTGGGTGAGTAGAGGAATGGCCTGGCCAGCAATGAAGTAGGGTGGGGCGGTGCGGCTGTCTGGCGGCAACTGACCAGACAGCCGCCACGGAGGCGGAGTAGGCAGTCCACCGGAGCTGGTTTGGGCGGCCGGAGCAAGAAGATCGAGATATTGAAGAAGCATCATGGCCGTTGGATTAACATCCAATGGTCACTGCTGCTAGAATCGTTTGTGGACTAAGTTGACAAAGCCAAAGTACACGTCAACCTAGTAGACCCACAAGTCAGCCTCCAAATCTGTCCCAAACAGCATACAATCCGAAATTTCTAGCCAGATTCAAATTAATTTTAAATCTAAATATACCTTAATTTAAATTCAATGAAATTTTACCGCTTTACAAAACAATGAAATTTAAAATATCAAAATCCGAAAGAAAACAGTATTTTGGAACTAATTGCCTGTTTGCTGTATTTTTTCATTTACATCCCATTTATTATTACTTATAGCCCATTTCTTATTACTTACATCCCATTTTCGGGCAAAATGCATCCCTCCTCGTCTTGAAAGATTTCGGCCCGGCGAGCGTAGAAAAGCAAGTAGGCCTATGTTGGTTATTCGCAAAAACAAAATAGCTGGCTAGCCATTTTTCGAAAAGGAAAAAAACAAACTGGGCTTGTCATGTGCTAAACATATGAAATAAAAGCACTGGGCTAGGCAGACCACGGGTCCCTTTAACCCAGTTGATACCCTTTTCCGTCCCGAAAAAACAAAATTATTGCGCGCGCTACTGGGTCCCTACTCTCATCCTCACCATGTACAGTCATCTCCTTATTCCTCTCGGTTGTTGACCATGTTGACAACATCGGAGGGTGGCGCCGCAGAGAGCGAACCAAGGCGGAGGACCATGGTGAGGCCTCGGACGGGAACGAACAGGAGCCGGGGAAGATCACAGCCAGCTGTGGGAGGCGGGAGCAGGCGGTTCCGCCGGCGCTGGTTTGGCTTTGGCGGCTCGAGGAAGAAGAGACTAAAGAAACGCGACAGACGTTGAATGTCAATCCAACGGTCAAGGTTGGCACAATTGTTTTTTGACTAAGCGGACACCAAGTAGCATACTTTTTTATATATAGGAAGAAAACTGCAAGGAAAATGCGTTAAATGCCGTCCTCCTCACGAGGAACGTTAAGCCACATAAGTGACTAGCACCCTTGGTTTTCAACCAAGAGGTCTTGGGTTCGAGTCCGAGGAACTCTCAATTTTGTCCTCCTTCCTTCCTCGCAAAAAAGGGAAAGAAAATCAAAGACTTGGGAAGGCGTCTGAGAACAAGCTAGTGTACCAAGAAAGAGGCGTTGCTGAGTTTTAGGAAAAAGAAAGACGTGCTCCTGTAGCTGGTTCGAATCCAAACCTAGACTATGACTATATATGATGCTATGCTACTCTGCAAGTAATGAAACTGACATATCCAACGTTCACTTCTCCTCTTCTCTACTTACTCTGCCTAGCATCAGAAGCTCTAGCCGCAGCAACCATGTCCGCTGGCTGCTCGTCCACCTGCTCTTCAGCAGGCAACAACCAGATATGCGCCAAGTTGCCACCCGTACTATCGCATGTGGGTCTCATCACACCCCGCAAGACACAGCACGCAACCGATTGCTCATCGCAACCCGCTGTCGTTGGTGTGGTGCCACTGCTGCAAATCACGCAGAGTCATTCATCGCGTCTCAACCACAATCCGCAACCCTGGCCGAGTCTTCTATAAATGCCCGAATCATGGGGTAATAATATGTTTAAGTGTTGTTCTACTGCTTTCAGTTGCTGATTTTTTTAATAGTTTGGTTGATGATCTTCCAATTTGATTCGTGCGAAAAAGGGAAGATTCGTGTGATTTGTATTTACGGGAAGTTCTTTGAGGTGGGGAATGCAACTCACGCTGATTATTTGGTTAGCCGAGGAATCCCAATACCAGCAGGTTGGGGTGTTGGACAAGTAACTAAAGGAACGGAGAAGAGGAAGATCAGAGCACAAGGTTAAAGATGCAGTTCCTCGATCATGGCCAAGCAACAACTGCTGAGCGGCCTTGACAAAGAAGTGAGGAGATGAAAGAGCTTGTGAAGATAATGGGCAAAATTGATGTGCTCTGTGGGATGATTGTCTCTTTATTTGCGATGTATGTAGCACTTCGTGATGTATTCGATTAGCTCGACATGAGCACTTTGCTTGAAACTAGTAATGAATGAACCTTGTGTAGCAGGCTGGGCGTAGTGTTGTGAACATCTAATGATTTCTATTAATGGAAATCAGGGGTATCCCCTTTTGCTCATATAAATAAATAAATAGCAGAGGCCCTGTCGGGTCACCTTTGTTCTCATTCGAAGACGTCGAGCAAATTGCAGTCCAACAGCAAACTATGTCATCAAATTCAAGTTTCACAGCCAAATATGAGTACAAGTAAACAACAATGTCATCATGTTTTAGTTGTCATACAATCACCAAACACAAATCAGCATACATAACAAGTGATGTTCTCACAGCAAAATACTAAAAAACATGTTCATCAGGTTTCAGTTGTCATAGCAAACACAATTTCACATAGTAGATAAAAAACATCTTCTGACAGGAAAATACGACAAAAGCAATGTAATCATCATCCGCAGCAGCAGCGTCAACATCTTCGCCATGTGTATCAGTCTGAATCATAATTCCCCAAGGTGTCATCTTCTTCTTCGTCCTCAACATCCTCGAACGTTGGCTTCTTCTTGATCAACTCTTGTATGTCCATAGCACGACAGGCAATCTTTTCTCCGGCGTCATTGGCGTGATGGTTCTCAAAGATATTAGGAACATCTATGTTATCTTGTACATCAGGAGCAGTGTAGGCATCATCTTGTTGTGCAACTTCATTAAACGAATTCCGCTGGTCAATGTTGGGAAACGTAGTAATTTCAAAAAAATTCCTACGCACACGCAAGATCATGGTGATGGCATAGCAACGAGAGGGGAGAGTGTGTCCACGTACCCTCGTAGACCGAAAGCGGAAGCATTATAACAACGCGGTTGATGTAGTCGTACGTCTTCACGATCCGACCGATCCAAGTACCGAACGCACGGCACCTCCGAGTGCAGCACACGTTCAGCTCGATGACGATCCCCGGGCTCCGATCCAGCAAAGCGTCGGGGATGAGTTCCGTCAAGACGACGGCGTGGTGGCGATGATGATGCTCCACCGACACAGGGGCTTCGCCTAAGCTCATGACGATATGACTTCACCAGCGCAGGCTTCGCCTAAGCTCATGACGATATGACCAAGTGGAATATGGTGGAGGGGCACCGCACATGGCTAAGGAACGATCGGTAGATCAACTTGTGTGTTATGGGGTGCCCCCTGCCCCAGATATAAAGGAGCAAGGGGTGCGGCCGGCCCTAGGGGAGGCGGCTGAGGAGTCCTACTCCCACCGGAGTAGGACTCCCCCTTCCTAGTTGGATTAGGACTTGGGGAGGGGAAGAGGAAGGCGCCGCCCTCTCTCCTGTCCTATTCGGACTAGGGGGGAGGGGCGCGCGGCCTGCCCTAGCCGGCCCTCCTCTTCTCCCTTATGGCCCATCAAGGCCCATTGACCCCCCGGGAGGGTTCCGGTAACCCCCCGGTGTTCCGGTAAAATCCTGTTTTCATCTGGAACCTTTCCGAAGTCCAAACATAGGCTTCCAATATATCGATCTTTATGTCTCGACCATTTCGAGACTCCTCGTCATGTCCGTGATCACATCCGGGACTCCGAACAAACTTCGGTACATCAAAACTCATAAACTCATAATAAACTGTCATCGTAATGTTAAGCGTGCGGACCCTACGGGTTCGAGAACTATGTAGACATGACCTAGAACTATTCTCGGTCAATTACCAATAGCGGAACCTAGACGTTCATATTGGTTCCTACATATTCTACGAAGATCTTTATCGGTCAAACCGCATAACAACATACGTTGTTCCCTTTGTCATTGGTATGTTACTTGCCCGAGATTTGATCGTCGGTATCCAATACCTAGTTCAATCTCGTTACTGGCAAGTCTCTTTACTCGTTCTGTAATACATCATTTCATAACTAACTCATTAATTATAATGCTTGCAAGGCTTAGGTGATGAGTATTACCGAGAAGGCCCAGAGATACCTCTCCGACAATCGGAGTGACAAAACCTAATCTCGATTTATGCCAACTCAACATATACTTTTGGAGACACCTGTAGAGTACCTTTATAATCACCCATTTACGTTGTGACGTTTGGTAGCACACAAAGTGTTCCTCCGGTAAACGGGAGTTGCATAATCTCATAGTTGCAGGAACTTTGTATAAGTCATGAAGAAAGCATAAGAAACATACTAAACGATCAAGTGCTAAGCTAATGGAATGGGTCAAGTCAATCACATCATTCTCCAAATGATGTGATCCCGTTAATCAAATGACAACTCATGTCTATGGTTAGGAAACATAACCATCTTTGATTTAACGAGCTAGTAAAGTAGAGGCATACTAGTGACACTCTATTTGTCTACGTATTCACACATGTATTATGTTTCCGGTTAATACAATTCTAGCATGAATAATAAACATTTATCATGATATAAGGAAATAAATAATAACTTTATTATTGCCTCTAGGGCATATTTCCTTCAGTCAAACCTTTGCAATACTCTCCAGTCATCGCTACGTGCAAATGTGTCTTCCAAGAAAAATATCTGTGTTGCTTGATTTGCCAAAATAAAAGGCTCGTTGGTCTGGTACGCTGCCTTGACATTGATGGATTTGAAATAATCATCAGCTCTGGGTTTTGCGATCCTGGAAAACAGGTTATACCAACGACAACTGCATGAAACCACACACCGATGATCCTCGAAACTGGAGATATACTACAACTGAACAATGTCTGTTATGTTAGCATACATTTCAGTTGTCTCTTTATCATACGTATCTGTGCTCATGATGGCACTGCTTTGTGTCTTCCTGCCTTCTTCTCGTGCAAGGGTGTTGTAGCGCACATCTCCAACAACGCAAGATTCATAATGTCTTACCCGAGTATCAGGACCCATTGCTAGTGAGTAAAGGGCATCATCAACTGCCTACCCATCCTCCCGCATCTTCTTAACCTATGGTTAGAAAATAGACAAGCTGATCATCTTATGTACTCAATATATTAAAAAACTGACAGTGCACTTCAAAAGATTACATGGTTCTTGAACCATTTCGCAAATCCTGCCATAACCAGTTTGTCAATGTTTCTTGGATTTTGCGGCAAGAACTCCTCTTTGTAGATGCTGCACAACATAGTGATCGCGTCAAACATCTAAATATATAAGAATGTGCTGCAAGTTTAGTAGATTACGATGTATAAGCTGCGATCTCGCACTTACTTGATATAAGGTAGTATCTCAAGACAGTTATTCAACACATACCAAACCATTTTGTCCAAATCTTTAGGTTTGTCCTCTTGTCGACTCTTCCACAGAACTCTCGAACAGAATAATCGAAAACATTGAGCCGGGATTGTCTTCACCCACCTCTTTGCTAAGTTGATCACTTGTTTCAATGTATTTGAGCAGAATGTCAACGCTTCAGAGCAATGTAGGCCTCTGCAATGGAACCCTCGGGTCTAGCTCTGTTCCTAACATAGCCCTTGAAAGTGCCTAGCCGCCTTTCAATAGGGTACATCCAGCCATCTTGTCTTCGACCTCTAAGTAGTGCTTCATCGGTAGATGAACAGCCAAATGCACCATCACATCAAAGAAGGCCGGAGGATATATCTTCTCAAGGTCGCATAGGATAGTTGGTATCTTGTCTCTAAGGCGCTCCAAAGCATCTATCCTGATATTTCTACTGAGTTCCTCAAGAATTGTCCCAACTCTGCAACTCGCTCTGATAAGTCGTATGCCCAATCCTCTTAGGATAACAAGTAAAACCCTTTGAAGTAGGATGTGGCAGTCATGAGTTTTCAACCCTTGTACCTTGTTTCCATCTGCACTGACTCTCCTTTCAGGGTTGGAAGCAAATCCATGTGGGAATCTCACACGTGTCAGGACCTCGCAGAATTCTTTTCTTTTTACCTTGTCCAAGACATACACAACTGGTGCCATATCCCGTGGTTTATCTTCATCTTGCACCTGCAAATCCTTTCTGATACCCAGCTGTGTCAAATCAATCCTAGATTTTAAGGTATCTTTCGTCTTGCCTTCAATGTTAAGAAGTGTGCCGATAATGCTGTCACATATATTTTTCTTGATGTGCATCACATCAAGATTATGCCGCAGATCCAAATCTTTCCAATACTCCAAGTCCCACAAAGTGGACCTGCGGGTAAACAATAATCTCTCTTCTACTGTGCCACGCTTCTTTTTCCCGCTACCATTACCAGGATGGTTTCCTTGTGTAATATGCCTGACCCTCTCTAATTCCACTTGCAACTCATCGGCGGTGAGCCTCTTTGGCGCATCACGGTTTTCATGCTTTGCATTGAACACATGTCTTCGGTATTTTCTAGGATGCGTCTTGTCCTTGGGAAGGAAACAGCAAATGTCCAATGTAACAGATCTTGCTAAGTATTGCGATGATGATGATTCTGTCACAAATAACACATGCATTGTAACCATGTGTCGTTCGCCTCGACATAGTGCCCAAAGCCGGATAATCATGGATGCACCAAATTACAATAGCACGTGAAAAGAAATCAGCTGGTGGGCTGCTATATAGGTCTCGGTGAGAACACCCTTCCATAGCTGTTGAAGTTCCTCCACAAGAGGCTCCATGAACAAATCAAAATCCTTTCCAGGACTTTTTGGACCTGGGATGAGCAAGGCCATCATGTAGTTTGATTCTTTGGTGCGAGACATTTGGAGGCATGTTGTAAGGATAACAAGCACTCGCCACATGCTATATGTGGCGCTCTGGTGGCCAAATGGGTTAAATCCATCCAAGCTAAGCCAAGTCTAATGTTTCTGGGTCAAGACAGAAACTCTTTGTGTTTATCATTGAAGCTTTTCCACTCACTACCATGAGATGGATGGCTCATTACATTCTGATCTCTGTACTCCTGGTTCCTAGAATGCCACAAGACATCCTCTCTTGTTTCAAAGATCATGAAACAACCTCTGCAATCTTGGTGTAATTGGAAAATGTCTCGAAACATTATGAGGAATCCTCTTCACAAGATCGCCATCTTTCCATCTTGATGATTTGCATTTCGGGCATTCACTTAAGTTGGCATAATCCTTCCGAATGAACACAATTATTCTTACAAACATGGATCATATCATATCCAATTCCAACTGCACGAAGGAAATTCTTCATTTCTTTGTAGGTGTGTGGCAGCTCGAGACGATCTGGGAAATATTTGTGGAAAGCAGCCAACATCGCATCGAATGATTTGTTGGTCATCCGCTCAGATGTCTTCACCTGAAGAAAGGTGAACATAGCTAAGAATACTGACAACTTATTTCCTGGGGTGACAGCAAAGTTGCATTGTTCCAACATGCGGGCCCACCGTTTTTCTTCTGCAGGTGAAAGTTCACAGAATGCACGAGCATTTCGTAGCATTGTTTCAATGTTGGTCAAACTCACTGGCTCCGCCACCACCACCTCCTCCTCCTCTTCCACCTGAGCATCAGGAAGATCAAGATGGTGATCTGCTGCTTCCACGTAGTCAATAACATTGACGTTCATAGCTTCACCATGATGAACCCACCTAGTATATGTGACCGACATCCCATACAAGTGTAGATGATTTTGCACAGCTTATCGGGGTCTTGTAACTGAATTCATACAACTGCTACAAGGGCGAGAGCACATCTGATTTCAGACCACCGTACTCAGCTCGATAAAGTTCATGAAGTTTTCAACCCCTCGACATATGCAGCGGAGAATCTTGAGCAGAAGTTATCAAGTCATGTCCATCATTAGACATACAAATTAGTTCTTTTACTAGATATTACAGGAAAAACATATATGCTTTTTTATGAAGTCCAGAAAAAATACCTAGGTCGATGTCTAAAGCTATGGCAAGATATTTGGACGAGCAGATCTAAGTAACGAAATATATGTAAAGCTAATTCAGCAAACAGATTTGAGTACTAAATTATGGCAGGCTGTTTCAGCAGTCAATGAGGCCGAGCACACAGCCATCGAACTATCGAAGGCCATCGCAGCAACAAAGATCGAGTATAAAATGGTGTAGAGCTATTTCACCTAACAAATTGGCTACTAGACCAGGCCAATCTACGTCACAATAAATATATGGCAGGATATTTTAGCAACTAATCGGCCTTGGCATGCCATCTCAGCTAAGTAGATTGAGTGCGAGAACAGGCAAGGAAGCTTCTTAAGCGAGCATATTGACGATAAACTACTTGACAAACAGTGAGATTAACAGCGTCTATCGGCTAACATTCAGCGCTACACCGACATGAGCGGGGCCTCGGTCTAGAATCGCGATGCGTGGGAGAAGCTGACCGTCGTGCGTCTCCACGAACATCGCCAGCGATGGCGGCGCTGACCGCCGTCGCCTCCACAAGAACGTAGCGAGGTGGCGGCATGGCTAGAGGACGGCAGTCTCTGAGCGTCTTGTGGGGCGAGAGGATCGTCGTGCATCCCCTCGACGAACCGCGCGGGGAGGGCGGCTTTGGCGGAGCGAATGGAGTGGAGGGGCGGGGGAGGGGGTTTGGGAATATTTGGCGAAGGCGGTTGAATCAGATTTGGGGAATTTTTGTGTGTGTGTGGGGGGGGGGGGATTTTCACGCGGTGGGCGGGGGGAGTTTGGCGCATGGTCGGTTTCTCCAAGTGCAGTCCCACATGTCAGTGAAGATGCAAGCCGAAGCGCATTCCGTTTGCGTGAGCCGTGTGCAGGACCGAACGTGTGTGGGGTGCAATGCGACAGCGACAGGAGTGATGTGAGTGTACCGCCTTTTTTCCTTTTTAACTAGTAGGTGCTTCGCCCCCTCAAAAAAATTGTTGCTTCACGCGATCCATCGATACTACTACTAGTAATCCGGTAATCCCGACTAAAACGGCGCGGCCGGGTCTTTTCCCTCGCGATATGCTGGGAGGTTGGCTTAGTTGGGTTTTTTAGATTTGTCTCGGTTCAATAAAAAGCAGAGTTGGTGATGATGGTGTGCCTGTCATCCTGCAATATAGGCCGTCCGATCTATATCTAACGGATAGGAAGGAAACTATGACAATTTACCCGCACTCCTCTCCACATTTGCAGATAAGGCTTTCCCTCGTTCATCCTTTTCTCCCACAAGATCTTGATCTTCCGTGCAACGCACGGGCATCTTGCTAGTACTCCCACAATATGTATATTATTGTGAAAGTTCATATACACCGGCCGAGATTAATGCAAACACGGCAGATTTTCATTACATTTCCAACTTTTATAGGACAGAAAAATAAAAGAAACCCGACCCTAAACCTATTCTACGGCGGCGACCGACGTCCTCCATCTGTGATCTCTATGTACGGGGGCGGGGTTCAAGACCCGTGAAGTGAAGGTGCGGTCTCCGGCGAGGAAGAGTAGAACACGGGATACGGACCGGCCAGTTGGCACACCATGCCCTGCCGCCTCCCATGCCCTACTCATCCTCGGAGGAGCCCCCGACCTCGGCGGTGCCGGACGTTGGACGGCAGCAAGTAGGACGCGTGGCTGACGGTGCTCCCGTCGTCGGCCGCCAGCGTGGCTACCGCTTGTGCGGTCGCGTCCGCGTCCGGCTACGCCGCTATTGCGTCGCGAGAGGGGACTTGAGCGAGGGCGGCGACCTCGAGCTTCATCCCCAAAGACAAGCTCTCCCGCAGAGCGTTCGCACTTGCGGTCATGGCGGATGTGGTGCCAGGTAGGAGGACGATGCGCTATGGTGTGGAGGTTAGCTGGGCGTTGCCGCTTTAAGTAGCGCATTCCGGTGAGGCCAAGCGTCCGGGTGCGCTATTAAGTCGCGGAGTTGGTTCCTCGGCACCGAGCCTCTTAACGACGACATACGAGCGGACGGCATGAATGCGGGTAGCTGGCGCCGGCTGGGAACACACCGCGCGACGGCGCGAGGGACGAGGGCTTTGGTGTGCCAGGGTAGTCAGTTGCGGTCGTGGCAACGTTGGACATGCCCTTTGCTCAAATGTGATCCCCGCATGTCATTGAAAAAGCAAGACGACCCGGCATGGTCTCGGGTCCAGAGGATGCAGTTGGCCGCGCTACACCACTCCGCGGATGCGTCGCGGCACCCCGTGCATCCTCGACGAGCCGGGTGTTGGGGTGTGTTTGGATTGTGGCCAAAGTGCACCTTACCAAAATTTTGGTCATCCCCAAAGATTGGTCTTTGTTTGGATGGTTGCCATTTTTTTGGCCTGACAATGAACTCTAGCCAACTCTAGTTCATTTTTCTTGCCAATGTCGGCCAAATCATGGGCAACCAATACCTCAACCAAAATTTTGTTCATGACCCAAAGATTGGTCTTTGTTTGGATGGTTGCCATTTCTTTGGCATGCCAATGAACTCTAGCCAACTCTAGTTCATTTTTCTTGCCAATGTCGGCCAAATCATGGGCAAGGAATACCTCAACCAAAATTTTGGTCATGACCCAAAGATTGGTCTTTGTTTGGATGGTTGCCATTTCTTTGGCATGCCAATGAACTCTAGCCAAATCTATTTCATTTTTCTTGCCAATGTCGGCCAAATCATGGGCAACCAATACCTCAACCAAAATTTTGGCTACCCAATGCTTTAATGGGGCAACCTTGGGCACAAAACAAACATACTGTTGGTCGTGCCACAGCACTAACGCCACCCTCGGCACACTGAAACCGACCGTGTCTAGCGAAGATATGAGTGTGTCGCTCATCGCTGTCGCCGTGTCCAAAGGCGGTGCTGGAGCTGCGCCCCGTTGTTGGCCCCAACGACCCACATGAACGGTTGTCGGTGGCGAGGAGGTTGTGGGCCAGCCCCTCCATTGGACTAGTCTGCGCTACGTTGTCCCGACGGGTGTGCCCAACATGTCGGTTTCCCTGTTTTCCCGGCCATATTCGAAGTCGATGCTCGCGTTGCGCATTAGGCCTTTCACTATGTAGGCCAAGCGAGACAACTTATTGTTTATTTGAGCCGTTCAAGTGTAATCATGTGGCGTTTGCTTATTTCTCATTCCTCTCAACCCTCTTCTCCATCGATCATGTAAGCCTCCAATCGAGTCCATCCTCCCGCATGCCTCATTTGAACATTCCGCCGAGTATCATTCGCATGTACCCACCCTAGTCCTCTTTCAATAGATCTCCGGACCCCGAGATGAAATCGAGAGGGAATGAGTGGGGGCACGTGATACCTAAGGCGGATTCAAAATTTTGAACCGGTGATCATAGCATCCGCAAATCATATATAAAAGGTATTCAATGTTCGTTTCATTTTTGAACGTACAATATACTCCCTCTTATCCTTTCTACTTTACATATAAGTTTTATGTGTAGTCAAAGTATCTCTACTATGATAAAAAAGGTATGAACATTCAACAACGCCCAATCAATATTGTTAGATTAAATGCGTACTCCTAGATTTGTACTCGAGATGGTTTCCAATTTGACTATTGACAAGATTAATAGTACATGAGATGTATAATGTGAAAATTATATCATTGGAAACTCCTTTCACATACAAAATTGACCGTATGCTTTGTGTAAGTTGCATGTCATATATTATTACTCTAACATTTGGTCAAAGTTAGCCTCGAAAAATGCATTAGACCATGTATGCTTTGTGTAAGTTGCATGTCATATATAATTACTCTAACATTTGTGTAAGTTGCATGTCATATATTATTACTCTAACATTTGGTCAAAGTAGTATAGTGGAAGTGGATCCTCTGACGTAGGTATCCCTGCCTTACCCTCCCTTTCGGTCACTTACTGGCGGACCCCATGCTTGCTAGGCCCCATATGTCAGTTACTCAATGGGTTCGGCCACGTCAGGGGATCCTCATCTTCCCTCTGTTTTTACTCCGCATAAAACGTAGGGAGTGGTGGTATAATAAATGATGCAGGCGGGGGAGGGGGACGGACGTTGGTTTGCTCTCAACTACGGTCCCACAAGCAAGCGAAAACGCAAGACGAAGCGCGTTCCATTCGGTGAGCGACGTGGAGGGTCCAGCATGCCGGGCTACAACGCGAACGCGACAAGAGCGATGTACAGATCAAAACCGATTGACCGGTCGTCACGGAACCACTATTCACACGAAACCTTCGCTGCTCGGCCTACGCCAGCCACTGCCCTAAAACCACACCAAATCTCCAGCCCATTCCCCCACCTTTCGATCCCTAGCCCGCATCAAGCGTCCCCTAGTTCGCCGGAAAGCCATGGTGCGCCGCAAGATCACTTACTACAAGATGTCGGCGCGGGCGCCGCGCAGAAATCGCGGCGGTGGCGGTCGGCACCACGCACCTCCGTTCCCAAGCTCGCTTTGCGGCGGGCCAATCCCGAGTTCTCTGGAGCCAAGCTACGAGGAGGAGGAAGCCAATCAATGTTCACTGCGGAGGTCGCTGCGCGAAGGCCCCGATGGGTATGAGGCGATGGGCGTCGACTTCGTGCGGCGTCCGAGTCCCCCATGGTGCAAAGCGGACCAGCGGTTCAACATGGCGATACTAAAGGAGGACCGGAGGCGAGGCTCAACTAGACGCGGCGCGCGCATGCCGCTGCCATCGAGGCTCTCCTGCAGCGGAACCGGATGTCGTGGATGTGAACCGGCGGCGGAGGCTCAACTTGAGGCGGAGCGCGCGGATGTCGCTGCCATCGAGGCCCTCCTGCAGGCGGAACTGGACGTCCTGGACATGAACCGGGTGGCAGAGGCTCAACTCGATGCAGAGCGCGCGGATGCCACTCTCATCGACGGCCTCCTGCAGGCAGAACCGGACGTCCTGGACTTGAACCGGGCGGCGGAGGCTCGACTCGACGCGGAGCGCGCGGATGCCATTGCCATCGAGGCCCTCCTGCAGGCGGAACCGGACGTCCTCGACTTGAACCGGGCTGTGCTCTCGTCCGTGCAGAACGCCCGCACGCTCCACTTGAACGAGTAGCTGGAGGCTGAGGACAACCACGGTGCGGAGAAACACGTCGGCAGCGACGGCTGGTTCGCGCGGGCAGCCAAAGACGACGAGGCCATCTCTTTCCGCGAGCAGTGATAGTTTTTCTTTATGTTGTTGTTTTATGGATCTTTTGTTGTGTAAAACATACTACTATATTTGTTATGCAAGTCGCTGACTTGGGTCAGTCTACCATTTCAGGCGGTTGGATGAATATCCTACGGCTCCTAACCCTTCTTTCCTTCTTCCTCACCTCTTCTTCTTCCCCAACAGACCACCGCACGGGCCTTACGGATACTCCCCAACATGCAGTTGGATAAACATACTCTATGAACGAAAATTATGTGTCAGCGATAGGATGGCTGAGTTTGGTTTGTTCACATGCGACATCACGTGTCAGTGAGGGTGCGTTCCCTTGGTTGGGTTTGCAGCGTGCAGGAGCGATTATGTGAGGGTGCGGTGCGACCATGGCGTCTTGAGGAGCGACCGTGTGAGGGTGCGGTGTGACCGCGACAGCCGTGCGCAAGTGTACCTCCTTCTCATTTTGAAAACTTTAGGCAAGCTTGGCAAAAATGTGTGGCGAAGTTTGGCAATGCAAGGCCTAGACCCAAACAGGATAAGTACGTACATACTAGGAGTACTAGTGTTGAAAAAGAAAGGCGGGGTTTTCCTTCATGGGATTTAATCGATACAAATCCTCGTTTCACGTGTCAATTAATGCGTATTTTTTTCGAAAGACCAAAGAGCTAACCATCTCACTCCTCATCGCTTGATTAATGCAGCGCCATGCAAACCAACCTTCTCACTTCCGCATGCATGCAGGGGATATTAATGTCCTTGGTTGCTAACCCCATCAATTTTGCCTCGATTAGTGTTAGTGGCCCTTTGCAAATTGTAATTTTGATATACTGGCCTTGTGTACAAAAAAATGGAGGTAGTAACTATATTTGACTTCCTTCCCCATTGTGGTGACGTCGACGATTTTTTTTTTGTGGTTTGGCGAAGTGCGTTCGACGGAGAACACCATTGAGGGAGACCACGGTAAGTCGTTCGCAAGTGCCTCCTGCAAGCCGAGACAACCGCCTTATTTGCATCCAGGAAGTCCTTTACTAGTACTACTACTAGGAGTACTAGTGCGGTGAGATGGTTTCTCGAAGAAGACGATGGAGAAGCGGAGTCAACGAAGAGTGAAATGATGGTTTCTTCGTCCGTGCTTTGTGATTTGACGCCTCACTGCTTTGTGATTTGTGATAGAAGGGACAGGGGAGTAGACTCTGTGCTCTATACTGTAGTACATGAGTCCAAGCATGGGAGAAAGAGGAGAGACGTTGCATTTTCTATTCCTTCAATCAATCAATCGAGGAGCTTGGTTCCATCTTTTGGCTTTGGCAACACCGTCCACAATGGTTCCCACGATGCCAAAAGCTATTTTCACATTTGGCTACACATTGTGGATGCCCTTAACCGTACCACTTGGTTTTGCTCCTGTGTGCTATCTATACAAATCTCAATTATATTGATCTAAAAAATTATAGAATCAAATTAGTAAAAGGAGGTGATTTTGCCGCGGATGGCGGTTTGCTAACATGCGGTCCCACGTGTCGTTGCTTTACCAAGCCGATCCGCGTCCCACATGAGGCGTAACAACGGCGTAGCAACACGTGGTTAAGTTGAAGAAGATGAGGAGAAGCGGATTCAGCAACGAGTGAAATGATGGTTGCTTTGTCCCTCAACTTCTTTTTTAGCATTATTACTTCGTCCCTCCAACTTAATCTGCGGAAAGGTGCAGCTTTGTGATTTGACGCCTCATTGCTCATTACTATGCGGCGCCATGACTGGGTGCTTCACCCGGCTGCTCTGCCAGTATTCGGTATGGCACGTGGACCCGGTAGCTTGATGTCCCACATGTCGGCGAAAGGGACTAGAAGATTTATGAAAGCGGCGCTCCACTCTTCTGACGGAGGAGTAGACGACACGACGGCCCGATGAACTATCACTTGTCTTGTATAGTACTATAGTTTTGTTGTTTTGCGATCCATCGATACAAACCCGATTAATCAGAAAGGGCGGATTTTTCCCGCACGGTAGATGATACCGCCATACATTTCAAAGGCAATTTTAATGTATGCAAACTGAATAATTATAAGTAACAATATGATATCTAGTAAAACTAAAACACATATGATTTATTGTGTTAGAGTGTAGTAGTAGTGCTGTATTGCATAGTTGTTAGATGTAACATGCGAACGTGTAGAGATGTAGTTTTGGAGGGCCTACAGAGAGAAAAGCGTATACGGTCACGAACTTCGAATAAGCTGATTACGGTCACTATATCCGTTTTGCGGTGATTATCCGTCACTTGCTCATAGTTCAGCATCGGATTGCACTCTGCTGACCGCCAAATAGTCTGCATGGCGCCATGTTGACTAGTTAAATTGACCAAGTTCCTTGTGGGTCCCACCTGTCGTTCGCATAGGGAAAAGGTTAGATAAACACAAATTTACGCAGCGCGACAAGGCTCCAACCCGTGCGCGGAATCACCTGGTTGTGTATGTGTATGTCGGGGCGATGTGTGCGCATGCACGTAGGTTGAGCACTTGAGCGTGAGAGTGTGTGTGGTCGTGTGGTGTATTGGTGTGTGCATGCATGCGTGCGTGTGTGCGTGTGAGTGTTGCGTGCGTGCGTGGCTGCGTGTGTACGTGTGAGTGTTGCGTGCGTGCGTGGGTGCATGTGTTTGTGTGAGTGTTGCATGGATGCAGTTCGTGTGCATGCGTGCGTGTGTGTATAATCACCACACCAGCTCATGTGTGTTAAAACAGACGGCTCAGCATACCAATACAAGGCCACCTTGTCCGCTGTGCCCGCGGTCATGACTTCGAACCACCGTCAAAATATTTTTTTGTCGTTTGTTTTCATTCTTACTAGCAAGATGCTTGTGCGTTGCATGTAACATCAAGATGCATTTGTATGACTTGTTTATCTTGTGAGAGAAAAGGATGAACGAAGGAAGGCCTTATTTGCAAATGTGGAGAGGTGTGTGGGTACCTTTTTGCAAAATTGCCATAGTTTCTTTCCTATCCGTCAGATATAAATCGGACGGCCTATATTGCAGGATGGAAGGCACACCATCATCACCAACTCTGTTTTTTATAAGAGTGTATTTTATGTATTTTATAAGAGTGTAGATGTAGAGTAGATACAAGTCGACAGGTGGGCACGATGGTAGTGAGATAATGTGATGCAACACTAGAGGTGCCACGTGGAGCGTTTAAGTGGTCAACTAGTCATGTCATGAGCAAATACAGAGTTGTACGGTGAGCCCGTGATCAGATAATAACCACTAAACGTAAACGGTGACCGTAATGAGTGGATTATGAAGTCCAATGTATGTATCATGTTTTCGCTTCAAATACAATGATCGTCATTGCATATATCGCGAGAGAAAGATGAAACACGCGTGAATTTTCTGGGGGCTTACTTTTAGAGGACCTGGAGATAGTTTTGTGTGCATACGTGAAAGGGGCGTACAGGGGGGGTGTATGCGATGGAGAGAGAGATGCTCTTCGTTTCTCTTTATTATGACTAACTTTGTATATAATATAAAAATATACAAATTCACAGTGCGGAATAAATATCATTGTGGGCACCATGCAATGCAAATTAGCGTTCGGTATTCCTCCTTAAACTTTGTAATGTTGTATATATGTAGAAACTCTTAAATAATTTTTTGGCCACACTTTATTCAAAAGGAATGTTGTATGCGAAATAAACGTGAAGAGGGGGCTCTTTAGATCAATGGGGTACGTGATGTAACATGTGTGAATGTGTAGTTGATGCATTTGGCGGGGCCTAGAGAGGTATGTGTGTGTATTACGTATTCGAGAGAGGCATGGATAGAGGGGCCGACGGGGGGGGGGCGTGGGAGAGATAGCACGAGAAATGAGAGTGGTCTAGAGAGAGAGACGAATATGATGTCACGACAAGAGATTCCATTCCCTTGAGTGTGTATATGCAAGGGGGGAGGGAATAGAGGCACCAGGAGAAATTTTCTGTGTGTGTGGTGTTTGTGTTGGTATGTGTGGGTGTGAGAAGATAATGAGACGTGGGGGCAGAGGGTGTGTCACCGCGGGAGGTCCGGTGGGTCAAGGTGAGGCCCTTCATTCGGTTCCGTCCTGCGCCACATTGGTCGGCCCATGACACATTTAGGAAGACCCATGGATGACTAGTCATACAAGACAAAGATAGCAGAATTGTGAAGGACTCTGTGTCCACTGACAAAGCCGTCTAGGATTTGTAACCCTAGGTTCTCGGACTAAGGTAACCCCTTTATCTCTGATATTACTATTCATCCAACCTAACTTTAAGGGGCATCCTACAGAATGCTCTACTAGAATCATACTCGTCGATTAGGAAGAGAGGTGTGAGACAATGCGTGAGAGACAAAGTAAAGATAATGTGCGTACATGAGACACGTAGGCAGGTCCATGTATATAGAAAGGGTCGATGAGGATTGTGCGTGTATGTTTGCGAGAGGAAGAGTGCTTGTGATAAAGGTTAGTGAAAACAGTTGTAAATGGTTACGAGAGGGAGGGAGGGTTATATCTAGAGCATGTGTGCGAGAAAGACACCTCGGGAGAGAGTGTGTGAGCATGTGTGAGAGACCACCGATGGAGAGTGAAACTACACGTAAAAGACTGCTCTACACATTGATTAAAGATATAAATTGTATCCAAATATTAGGATGGGATCATGATATTTGCAATTCACGTAAGGAGCGGTCATTGATCCATCAGACATCTAGATTCTATCGAATTTGAGCATGTCTATGTTATTATTCGACACAATTGATCCACATAGTTAGTATTTTGAACTCCGCATAATGCATCGCTTTAGCAATCGAATATAAACGTGAGTATAGTTCATGTTGTGTGTGTAAAGCACATTATACATAATGAAAGTTACACAATGGACATTATAAATAGCTACATATGAACTAGCATACATTTGAATTCAACTTAAGGTGGTTTAAAAAAATCGAATTCAACATGAAGTCCATTCAATTATTTGAATTTGATATCATGGCATTTGTAAACCATACCTAAATTATGGGGGCACCAATCTTTGCTCTGATTTTGTACATAATAGCATATGTAGTCGTGTACAAAATAGATTCAAATTTAGCTCCTCCATTCCAAAATAATCGTAGTTATAGGATTTTCAAGTGTCAAAATTTCAAAAAGAAGCGGATAATTTAATGAGGTTTTCAAACATACAAGGTCAAATATAACGTTGTCTATTTAGGTCAATCCTCATAGTTCAAGAGTACTCTAAACGTGAATGCTTCTGTTTCAAAATTTCGAACGAAGCGCCAAAAGAGCCTCTACTCGCCCAAAACCTCGTGAGACCAATGTTTGGTAGTACAAAGAAATTACTTTTCTAATAACTCCGACCCGTGAAACCCGCCGGCCCGACGTCCAAAGATCTAAACCGGGGTAGGTTTGTAGCTTCATCTAGACGCCACGCAACCGCCTCCGAAAAACATTCATACACAATGGCCGCCTAAGCACACATGCACGCGGCTGAAATCGCTCCCGCCCACTATTTGGGACACCTGGGATTACCATCCTACCCCCAACCCGCAGTAGGTCCGAAATTTAAGAGGGGGCAAAGTTTGTACTTTCCCAAATTTCAAACAAGCGCGTCCCATCTTCTGCTCAAAAAGCCAAAACAAGCGCGTCCCAGATCAAACATGGTTCCCCCCCCGTCGATTCCCCATTCGTACTCTGGGGCGCCAAAACTACCTCTCCACCAGCCATTGAACCCCGCGCCCTCCATCCGCCACCCCATCCCACCCATCAACCGCCGCCTCCTCCATCACGCCGAGCCGATACCCCAACGTCGTGCCGCCCACCGCAACCTCAACCGCAACGCCCTCCACGGCTAGTAGTTGAAGCCGAGGCCGAGCCGTCTGCATTCGAGCCAGTTCAACCACGCCGTCCTGCGCCTCACCGCTGCCGCTCCAACTTCGCCACCCTCCACCGCACAGGAGTTGTTCCTGCTACGCCGTCCTTCGCCGCCTCAGATCTGCTACCCCTCCGCCAACATACGACCACGGCCACAGTCAACAATTTGGCCATGGGTTCGTCCAAGCCTGCACCCTCCAGAACATCGGTTTCCCCGGTAAAAAGAAGAAGATCGGCGTGACATGTGGAGGTGACCACACCGGCAACCGAAGAAGGTACTCCTCTTCCCTTATTCGTGCAAATCTTACGTCTCTGCTTGCACGGTATTCATCCCACAGAAGACACTAGTTGACCGCTTCTTCTTGATACTAGATGTTCCTAGTAACTCGCGATGCACAAGGTTTCTCCTCATATACTATTTCACCTTAGCTAGAGGTCCGTCGCCCCCTGAATTTCAATTTCTGGCCAGTTGATTCCCAATTAACGGAAGCATTCCCCGGCGTAACAGGCGCTAGTACAACTATTACGCCGGGGAAGCAGCGCCTTGATGTTTATCTTAGGGGCGTGTGCGGCCTAGAGCTACTGGCGCCCGATCTGGAGGTGGGATTAAAGGGATGGCCTGGGGGCGCTGCCAAGCACGGCGGTGGTGTGAGGTCGATGGGAGGCGGGCGGCGGAGGCAGGGTCTGGGCCGGTGGTCGCCAAGTGTTCGAGAAAGATCGTCAACAATGATCGCGGGAGGTAGAAGAAGGCCATCTGCCTGCTCCTTATAGATCGGACGGTTCATAAAAAATTGATGACCTATTTATTTTTAGTCGATCGTTATCTTGATAGGACCACATGTGGTGGTGTCTTTGGAGGAGTACCTGCATTTCTGTGCTCATATATTACAAAATCATACGGAGTAGAATCTAATTTTGTTTGCCATGCAATATTGTAAAGCTATCATATGTCTCCTGTCATTTATTTTTCAGCCACCGCTATCTGCTACTTTTACAAAGGCACTACTTCTGCACACACTTCACCCATACTCTCACTATTGTGTTTTTATGCAAGGGTATTTCAGACCCTGCCTTCACGAAGCAGAAAGAGAAGAGAGAAAGTCGCCCAGCGTGGTGCGCGGCTAGGCGAGACACGCTTCAAGACTTTAAAGGGTGTAGTGTCGCAGATGGAGACGGGAACGAGCTCGAGTTGATGATCTCGCCGCAATGAACCACCATCCCATGTGCTTGCTTTAACTTCACGGTGTCATATGTGGTTGCATGTTGCATATGGTGTCTAGCTTGTATTCGAAAGGTCAAGTCGGTCTTTATCAAGATAAGGAAAGATATTTTTACATGAACCACCATCCCGGAGCACCGGAAGACAAATAGTTAGTCACGGCATCTGGCCGAGCCAAAGACAAGCCCAACAAAGATAGGCATCACCGAAGCCAACTAAAAGCTGCGATGGTGGCAAAGCAGCCCACCTCCCACCTGGCTCTCAGGTCCTAGATGATCATGCTCACCACTCCAGCCGGATGTCTAGCTTGTATTGCTTCCAATTTGGTTAAATTGCATCTGCTTAGCTTACACATTATACCTTTGAATATGACATGCCTTTCTGTTTTTGGTACATACTAGTACATCTGTGTATTAACCATGTTCTTACATCAAACTAATGTTCTTGTGTATCCCTCATCAATCACTTATGACGAGGCAGGCAGGCAAGGGGACTACTCATTTAAAGAATGTAGCGTCACCTCCGACATGATTCTCAAGAAATGAAATGCTAGATGAAGATAGTGAACGTAGCTCTGTAGTTGATTACAGCATTTCCCCTACACTAGCATCGCAGGTGCTTGCTCTAACTTGGCAGCGTGATATGTGGTTGCATGTTGCATATGGTGTCTAGATTGTAATTCTTCCAATCTGGTTAAACTGCATGTGCTAGTCTCGCTTAGCTTATAGTACATTATACCCATTAATGTGACATGCCTTCCTGTATTTAGTACATAGTACATCTGTCTATTAAGCATGTCCTTACATAAAACTATTGTTTTTTGTATCCCGCATCAATCAATATGACGAGACACCTTTAGTATATGCAATCGCGATATTAGTTGCATCTTTCATATGATTTATAGCATGCGCTGCTTCTAATTTGTTGAAATTCCATTTATGATGGGACGCTTTTAACTTGGCGAGTCATATTGGTTGCATCTTTCATGTGGTGTCTAGCTTGCATTGCTTCTTATTTGCTGGAATGGTTTCTGCTTAGTTTACACAAACAGTTGTGAACATGCCATGTCGTCCTGTTTTTCGTACATATTCCATCCTGGTATCATGTGTTTGCCTTACATCAAAGTAGTGATTGTCAGTATCATGCATGAATGAGTTCTGGAGAGAGAATTTTATTGCTTTTTCTTGTCGGTTTTACTTGACAATTCAAAATCAATAAAGCGGAAGGAAGTTAGCAAGGCAGCGGATAAAGGTGCTCCTTCCGAACGGAGGGCCTCTACAGTTTCTACTCCTCCACACCCCCAAGATGATTTCCAAGACAACACATGCATAGACACTCAACAAAGCTGTGTTTATGATGAGCACGTCTCCCCTAGTGCAGCATCACCGGTGCTCCCTCTAACTTGGCAATCGTGTATATGTGGTTGCATGTTATGTGTGATGTCTAGCTTGTATTGCTTCTAATTTTGTTGAATTCCATCTGCTTACTTTACACATTATACTTGAATAAGACATGTGTTCCTGTTTCTAGAACATACAATATCTGTCTATCACACCATGTTCTTACATCAAATTACTACTGTTGTGTAACCTGCAACAATCACTTATCATAAGACACGTTTGACTTCAGAGTGTGATATAGGTTACATCTCACATTCTTTTCTAGCTTGTACTACTAATTTGTTGAAATGGCACTTATGACGAGACAGTTTTAACTTGGTAGAGTGATATTCGTTGCATCTTTCATATGGTGTCTAGCTTTCATTGCTTCTAATTTGTTGAAATGCCTTCTCCTTAGTTTACACATCATAAGCTGTGAATATGCAATGGCACTAATGACGAGAGACCTCTAACATGGTAGTGTGATGTTGTTTGCATCTTGCATATGATTTATTTCTTGTACTGCTTCACATTTGTTTAAACGCCATTTATGATGAGACACTGTTAACTTGGCAGAGCGATATTTGTAGCATCTTTCATATGGTGTCTACCTTCCATTGCATTGCTTCTAATTTGGTGAAATGTCTTCTTACTTTACACATCATAGTTCTGGTTATCTCTTCCGTCCTGTTTTTCATACATATTACATCCTCCTATCATGTGGTTGTCTAACATCAAAGTTCAGTTCGTCTGCATCACGCATCAATTTGTTCTGAAGAACTAAATTTTTATTCTTTTTCTTGTTGCCTTGACTTAACATGGCACAAAGAAAGATGAAGAAACACAGAATGGCAGGGAATGAGAAGCGGATGAATCCTGCAGATTCTGCTGGTACTGATGGTGCAATAGAAGGTCAAAGTCCAGCAGAAAATTCTACAAACACGGCATCCCATGCTACACGAGCTGCAAAAAACCAAACGAAACAAATAGCTGCCACCAAACAAGCAGAGACAGCCCTAGTTCTTGCAACACCTACCACAAGACTACCAACTGCACGACATACTGTAAGGCCAATCGAGCTAGCAGCACGCTCCCAAGCTCCCTTGCCACCGACACTACTTCCCAAGCACTCTTGACACAAGACGAGTTGGCAATATCGAGATGAACCTTGTGAGCTTCAACAGCAAGAAGGTAGTTGCTGGAGTCAAGTTACAGCCCATGCTTCTTTATATGTAGTCTCACAGCTTGATGTACACTAACACTTCCTATGTTCGTTGTTGGACTAGAACCTAGGCGCAAGAGGAAACAAACATCGTGGATAATTCTCGATAGGTTAACTAAATCTAGAGGAGGAAGAATGGAGATCCGCTTTTGAGGCAGGTTTAAAAGGCCACGTGATGCTACAGAGTCGCCAAGTTAGTATCGAGGCAGCGGTTGCCGTTAGGTGTCATGTACGTATCCTCCCAACATGGATTCAAGACAGAATGACAAAGACGAAACCCAGTTCAACACCTTCCTCGACCATTTATCTGTAAGTATGGTTATGTATGGAAACTAGTAATATCGCCTTGCTCATCCCATACTTTCTAGGTTGTCGATAATGAGACTCCCATAATTTTCAACGATGAGGTTCAAGTTGGATAGCCAAGATGATGCAACCGCAAGCTTGCACCCATGTTTTCAAGTCTGCTCAGCGACAAGATCGGTATAACTTGAGGAAAACTCACTTTGAAGGCAAGGCTAACGGTGAACTTTCCCAAACATCTCCAAAGGAAAATATATTGATGAAGACCGGAGGGCCTTGTTAAACACTGGTCCGATCCAAGTATCGTGTACATTATATATATGTGATCGATCACATGTTGAAGTCCTATTTATGCATGTGTCACACAAATCTATCTTCTTGTAGGTGAACTGTTCAAAGAACAAGGCCAACTGCATTTAAAGTGAAATTCCAATGCATTTACGTGATCTCGTAGCTATATTGCACATCGCGAGGCTCTTGTAATTAGCTGCTGTTTCACTCTTTTCATTGTACCATATTATCGATCTATATTGACTTGTTCAAATGCGAGGAAAGCCCGCAAGGACCAAAAAGTACCTGAACCAAATGTTGTGGAAATCTTCAAGGACTGTCACACCAAAGAAGAAGAAGGGCATGACTACACCACCAAAGCCCTGTTGTAAGTCCTTAATCCTCATGCCTTTTAACTACTACTTACTCGACTTGTGCCTTGAACTGCATGGTTTGCAGCCAATGTCTATTACTCTTTTCAATTTTATACACAATTGTCTTAGCGTATCATTGCACCTAACAAGGTTTAAAAGAGAGGAGTGATGTTCCTTTGATCTTGACCCGTAATCTAGTTCCGTGCTGGACTTGCCCACACAACGTTACAATTGCCTGTTTGTCCGTTCTCAGTTGTTTTGTGATATGAATGATGTCATACTATGCTTACCGTATTATAAACTTCGTCTCTTTATCCTTAGCCCTCAATACAATGTGAAGAAATAGACAATACATTAGCGATGGTACATGGTCATATGTTTGGAACCTGATTTTATTATGTACTTTGCAATAAAATACAACTAATATTTTACATGGGTTCACTAGAATAAATTCTTTATATAGACCAAAGCTATTTTGTTGGGTTTTGCTGCCTCCTTAATATCTTTTGTTCTGGTACTACTAATATAAAACCTCAACTTTTCAGCGAGCTATGGAAAAAATGGTGGAACCGCCACCTTCTGAAGGTGGCGAGGCAACTATAACCGCAATGTCAGCTCTTGCTGCAGTGGGTCAAGACTGTCCACTAACAAAGGCCAAAAGCACGCCTCTGCGTAATACCGGGTTGGTTGTTAAGGCAATATCGCCCAAACTGCCTCATGATCAAGATATGCAAGCTCAAAGCAATGTTGTATCTCAAGCCCGCACACAAGTCCATTCCCTAACAGAGGGCCTTTGTGAAACAAGGAGAAACATTGCTCAATATTGTCAAGATATGCATGGTTTTGAAACCAGACTATCAGACATTTGCTATGTTGTTCAGGAGCCTAGGGGAAATGAAGGCGACGGTCATGGTGCTCCATCAGACAATACAGCATGAAAACGTAACAGTTAGGTCAAATGAACTGAGCTTCTGAACTTCTGGTGGAGCATTTATCTGCTAGACTGTTAAGTTTTATGCCAACCTTCCTTTTGTTATATAGTTGTAATTTGTTTTGGTGCGATACAAAATTTATTCTTAACGTGCAGCCACCGATTGAAGAAAACAGCAACCATTTTTGTATAGTGTAGGGTGTTCCCTATATTTGCACTAGTGGCGATCTTTGATGCCGAGTGGATGTAATCTGTTCAATCGCCTTAATAGCCTAGCGTTAGTTTTGGCCTTATCTATTTCCTAGTCTTCTTTTTCCCTGGTTTTCTAGTGGCCGCAAATACCATGGGCCATATACGGGTCGTAGGATCCATGGGTCTCCTACGGGCCGTCGATACATGGGCCTATAATCGATGGGCCTCGGGCCGTCAATAAATGGGCCTGTAATCGGTGGGCCTCGGGCCGTCGGATAAATGGGTCTACATGGGCCGTGTCGGGCGAATTGGTATCGGCCCAGCACGGTAACGGGCCGTAGGACTGCAAAGGCTTAATTCTGTAACAGGCATAACGGGTCGTTAATGGGCCTGAATATAGGACGGGCTGGAAACGACGCAACGGGTTAACAGGCCAGAAACGAGCCGACTCTTGCCATGGGCCGAATTTGGCCCATTAGGGTAACATGCCAGTAACGGGCTGACTCTTGCCATGGGCCGAATTTGGCCCATTTGGGTAACATGCCAGTAACGGGCCGACTCTTGCTATGGGCCGAATTTGGCCCATTTGGGTAACATGCCAGTAACGGGCTGGAAGTAATCGAGGGCCGAAAAGGAGCCCAAGAACGTATGGGCCGTCAATAGGCCGAAAGCTAACACGGGATGGAAACGGCCCATGTAAATCACGGGCCGTTAACGGGTACAAAGAAAATTACTGTTTATTATGGGCTAGAGTCACCGTGGGCTTGTAAAGGGCCGAAAGATACAAAGGCCTCATATGGGCCGAAAGACGTCGTGGGCCATCCATGGGCTGAAAGTGAAATGGGCTGGTGTTATATTCGACGGCCCACATGACGTTGTTGGGCCGATTTCCTTTAGGGCCTAACGGGTCGTGAGTTAACGGGCCGTAAAATGGGCTATTTGCGAAGAGACCGTTAACAGGCTTTTCATGGGCCAGTCCGTTAACTTTTGACCAAGTCAAACGGGCGGCTTTGTAAGCTAAACGGGCCATGGTGGGCCGTGGCACGGTCGACATATCATAGGCACCTATCTCGACCCATCGACGAGCCGACACGTGTTTCGTCCGCCAATAGGAATTTTACACGGAAATTTCCCATTGGTCGGGCTGTTAACGGGTTATCGGATCCAAAACCCGACCCGATAGCTTAACGGCGTTCGCTACGGTGGATGCCACGTGTCGGTCACCCTTGACGAAAGCACTTCGTGATGCGCGATTTATCGTCAAGGAAGTGGACACTCCGTGATGATAATTTTCGTAATGTCATGGAACACTTCTACGACAAAGACAGTATGACTATCTTGATTCTGTCATAAATTTGTTATGGATGTACATGCATGACAAAAAATGCGACCTACTGTGACAAACACGTATCATCACGGAAGTGTATTTTTTTTGTAGTGACAAGAACTGTTAACTGTTGATTTTGACGAGTTTTTTCAGTTCTACAATCTAAAGGCCCTCAACAAATCACTCATGGCTTGCTACTGTCTGTAAGTACTACTTTCTGTAATTATATATATAGCTCAGCTCTTTCATTGCATGTATATATAATTATCCTCACTATATTATGCAGATTGAAGATCGTCGAATGCAGAAAAGCACAAATCTATGACATTGGGTTCATTAACCCAAATATCATACATGAATCTATTAAAAGGAATGTCTCAGAAACCAAGGACAACTTGCTCAAATCGTTGATCAAAAATAAAAGCAAAGATAAAATACTCTTTCCTTACAACTTCAGGTGAGTGTTACTGTCTTGTACATATTCGGTTTCCCTTATTACTCGAGGTTATAGTAATGTAACTGATGATTTATGCATGCATGCACAGCTACCACTTTATTCTCCTAGAGATTAAGCTTGAGCAGGGACTAGTAACCGTCTTAGACTCGAGACGAAAAGATCCCCAGGAGTATGCGAACATGACTAAAATGCTCCAGAAGTAAGTTATATCGATCATTATCGCACCATATCGGCAACTTTGTTCATTTCCTGATATCAAGTAATTATTTTCTTTGTCTGGCAGGGTTTGGAAAGAGTTCACCGCAATTTCTCCGGGACTGCCGACCGAGCTGAAATTTAAACACCCGAAAGTAAGTACTACTACCTAATTCCGCGCATCTCCCATTGATTCTAGCTAGTTTCATCAATACCATTTAGCATGCTTGCTTATCAGTTTGATTGACCTCTATTTCTCGTAAAGTGCTTGTGGCAAGAAAGCGGGAATGATTTCTGTGGATACTACGTTTGCGAGTTCATCTACAACGAGACGGCCAAGAATAAGCGGGGCTACTCTAAAAAAAATAGTATGAAGTGCGTAAGAAAAAATATTCACAATTTTATTTTATTACCATCATTTGTGTTGAGTTTCATTCATACACATGTATTGACCCTCTTCTTCGATTTAGATCTGGCAGATGCGGAATGCTCTCCTACTACAAGATTGCGTAAAAGCAATTCAAGAGGAATTGGTGGGATTCTTTATTGACCACATCATCAATAAAGCCAGAGAATACCATGTGGAACGTGACTTCAAATGTTAGGGATTGTAAGAGATCTTGTATTGTATATATGTAGCTATTAGCGTCGGATAGATATACGAAAACTTGTTGTTCGAATCTCTTGGAGAAGGAGAGGTCGATCACTTCTCTCTGTATATGTTCATGATGATCTTTTGTACTTATGGTTTCCTTCATTTCTTACTAGCTAGCGTGTCGAGTCCTCTGTATATGTATAGTACGTAGCGTCGACCAAGGACAGAGATAAGAGAGGTCACTTCTCTCTACCTATTAGCTAGCTAACAAAATATATGAAACCCCCAAATTAACCCTCCAAAACCCCCAACCCCCCACCCCCTTTCAAAAAAGAAACAAAAGCCCCAGCTCCTGAGCTGCTGACGCGTGGATGCTCTTTGGTCCCGGTTGGTGTTACCAACCGACTAAAGGTCATCCCCGCCTGGGCTCGCCACAAAGAGCCACGTGGAGCCACATCTGTCCCGTTCAGAAGCTTAACCGACTAAAGGTGTTAGGCTTTAGTCTCGACTCTTTAGTCCCGGTTCCAGAACCGGGACAAATGGGCCTCTGAAACCGGGACATATGGGCCTTTTTCTACTAGTGCATGGTGATACGTATCCAACGTATCTATAATTTTTGATTGTTCCATACTATTATATTATCTGTTTTGGATGTTTAATGGGCTATAATGTGCACTTTTATATTATTTTTGGGACTAACCTATTAACCAGAGGCCCAATGCCAGTTTCTGTTTTTTTTTGCCTATTTCAGTGTTTTGTAGAAAAGGAATATCATACTGAATCCAAACGGAACGAAACCTTCGCGAGGATCTTTCTTGGAACAAACACAACCCAGGAGACTTGGAGTGGAAGTCAGAGATGCAACGAGACGGCCACGAGGCAGGAGGGCGCGCCCAGGGGGTAAGCGTGCCCCCCACCCTCGTGGGCCGCTCGTAGCTCCACCGACGTACTTCTTTCGCCTATATAAACTCTTATACCCTAAAAACATCCAGGGGAGCCACGAAACCACTTTTCCACCGCCGCAACCTTCTGTACCCGTGAGATCCCATCTTGGGGCCTTTTCCGGCGCTCCGCCGGAGGGGGAATAGATCACGGAGGGCTTCTACGTCAACACCATAGCCTCTCCGATGATGTGTGAGTAGTTTACCACAGACCTTCGGGTCCATAGTTATTAGCTAGATGGCTTCTTCTCTCTCTTTGGTTCTCAATACAAAGTTCTCCTCGGTGTTCTTGGAGATCTATTCGATGTAATACTGTTTTGCGGTGTGTCTGCCGAGATCTGATGAATTGTGGATTTACGATCAAGTTTATCTATGAATAATATTTGGTTCTTCTCTAAATTCTTATATGCATGATTTGTTATCTTTGCAAGTCTCTTCGAATTATCGGTTTAGTTTGGCCTACTAGATTGATCTTTCTTGCAATGGCGTAAGTGCTTAGCTTTGGGTTCAATCTTGCGTGTCCTTTCCCAAAGGATAGTAGGGCAGGAAGGCACGTATTGTATTGTTGCCATCGAGGATAAAAAGATGGGGTTTATATCATATTGCTTGAGTTTATCCCTCTACATCATGTCATCTTGCTTAATGCGTTACTCTGTTCTTATGAACTTAATACTCTAGATGCATGCTGGATAGCGGTCAATGTGTGGAGTAATAGTAGTAGATGCAGAATCGTCTCGGTCTACTTGACACGGACATGATGCCTATATTCATGATCATGCCTATATATTCCCATAACTATGTGCTTTTCTATCAATTGCTCGGCAGTAATTTTTTCACCCACCGTAATATATGCTATCATGAGAGAAGCCACTAGTGAAACCTATGGCCCCCGGGTCTATTTTCCATCATATAAGTTTCTGATCTACAATTCTAGTTTCCTATTTTTTTTTTTTTGCAATCTCTATTTTCCAATCTATACAACAAAAATATTTATCTTACTATCTTTATCAGATCTCACTTTTGCGATTGGCCGTGAAGGGATTGACAACCCCTTTATCGCGTTGGTTGCAAGGTTCTTGATTGTTTGTGCAGGTACTAGGTGACTTGCGTGTTATCTCCTACTGGACTGATACCTTGGTTCTCAAAAACTGAGGGAAATACTTACGCTACTTTGCCGCATCACCCTTTCCTCTTCAAGGGAAAACCAACGCATGCTCAAGAGGTGGCAAGAAGGATTTCTAGCGCCGTTGCCGGGGAGATTTGCGCCAAGTCAAGTCAAGATTTGATCTCCCGTCAACTAGCCATTTCAGGCACCGTTGCCCGGGAGATCTACGCTCAAGTCAAGACATACCAAGTACCCATCACAAACTCTTCTCCCTCGCATTACATTATTTTCCATTCGCCTCTCGTTTTCCTCTCCCCCACTTCACCTTTGCCATTTTATTCGCCTCTTTTCTTTTCGCTTGCCTATCGGGTGTCCGTGTGTTAGATCGTTTGTGTAGCCGTCATGGCTAGTCCTCCTATCATTGTTAATACTCTAGATAATGAAGTTCTCAATTTTAAACAGAGGGAGGGAGAGAATCTAAAAGATGCCTGGTATAGAATTTGCAATGCTCAAAATAGATCTACTGAAAAGCAATCCACTTTTGTTCTTATTCGCAATTTTTACGTAGGCATCACTCCTTGGAATATATATATTCTTGATACCATTACCGGAGGGAATTTTTGGGGAGCCATACTTTTGATTCTTATAATGCTATGATAGATTTGTTAGGCCCACCACCTCTTTTGGTCAATGGAACTATTTTAACTTTGGAACATGTGATGCAAAGGCTTGATATTATTGAAAATAAAATTGCCACTGTAGAGTTAATCGAAAATTTGGATAAAAAGACCCATAACCACATTACCCAATATGGATCTAAGGTAGGAGTTACTCTGAAATTTTTTGGGGAAAAGGAACCCATGGTTAATGAAAAGATAGACCAAGATTCCACTAGAATTGATAAACTTGAAGATATTATTACCAATTTGGGATTCGCCTTTTCTTCCATTAAAAATACTCCAAATCCTCCTCCTACCAAAGTTTCCAAGTTTATCTATGTTCCTAAAAATAAGGGTGAATCTTCTAGTAATGAAAATGAAGACCTCAAATTAATAAGTGTTCACCCCATTTTTTCCGATATCATTAAGGAACCTTTTGCTAGAAATGAAATTCTTGATTTATTGCCTAGGAGTTTGATTATTAAGAAAACCAAAGAACCTCCTAAGGGTCATATGTGTTCAATTGAAGAATTGCATACCAAAGATGACAATGCCTAGATCTATTCTTGTTTTTATGCCTAGCTAGGGGCGCTAAACAATAGCGCTTGTTGGGAGGCAACCCAATTTTATTTTTGTTTCTTGATTTTTGTTCCTGTTTAGTAATAAATAATTCATCTAGCCTCTGGTTATATGTGGTTTTATGTTTTAAATTAGTATTTGTGCCAAGTAGAACCTTTGGGAAGACATGGGTGAAGTCTTTGCAATCTTGCTTAAAAAATAGAAACTTTTGCGCTCACGAGAATAGATGCCATTTTTTACTGGAGAGTGCTTTTAGGTTGATTTTTTTGCAGATGATTAATAGACAAATTCGTAACGTCCACAATTTATTTCAGAATTTCTGGAATTACAGAAGTATGCGTATGAATCAGATTGCTACAGACTGTTCTGTTTTGACAGATTCTGTTTTTCGTGTGTTGTTTGCTTATTTTAATGAATCTATGGCTAGTATTGGGGGGTATGAACCATAGAGAAGTTGGAATACAGTAGGTTTAACACCAATATAAATAAAGAATGAGTTCATTACAGTACCTTAAAGTGGTGGTTTGTTTTCTTATACTAACCGAGCTCATGAGATTTTCTGTTTAAGTTTTGTGTTTTGAAGTTTTCAAGTTTTTGGGTAAAGATTTGATGGATTTTGGAATAAGGAGTGGCAAGAGCCTAAGCTTGGGGATTCCCAAGGCACCCCAAGGTAAAATTCAAGGACAACCAAAAGCCTAAGGTTGGGGATGCCCCGGAAGGCATCCCCTCTTTCGTCTTCGTCTATCGGTAACTTTACTTGAGGCTATATTTTTATTCACCACATGATATGTGTTTTGCTTGAAGCGTCTTGTATGATTTGAGTCTTTGATTTTTAGTTTACAACAATCATACTTGCTGTACACACATTTTGGGAGAGACACACATGAATCGGAATTTATTAGAACACTCTATGTGCTTCACTTATATCTTTTGAGCTAGATAATTTTGCTCTAGTGCTTCGCTTATATATTTTTTAGAGCACGGTGGTGGTTTTATTTTATATAAATTATTGATCTCTCATGCTTCACTTATATTATTTTGGAAGTCTTTTATAACAGCATGGTAATTTGCTTTGGTTATAAAATTAGTCCTAATATGATGGGCACTCAAGATGGGTATAATAAAAACTTTCATATAGAGTGCATTAAAAACTATGAGAAATTTGATACTTGATAATTGTTTTGAGATATGAAGATAGTGATATTAGAGTCGTGCTAGTTGATTAATTGTGAAATTTAGAAATACCTGTGTTGGGGTTTGCAAGTCCCGTAGCATGCACGTATGGTAACCGTTGTGTGACAAATTTGAAGCATGAGGTGTTTCTTTGTTTGCCTTCCTTATGAGTGGCGGTCGGGGACGAGCGATGGTCTTTTCCTACCAATATATCCCCCTAGGAGCATGCGCGTAGTGCTTTTGGTTTGATGACTTGTAGATTTTTGAAATAAGTATGTGAATTCTTTATGACTAATGTTGAGTCCATGGATTATACGCACTCTCACCATTCCACCATTGCTAGCCTCTCTTGTGGCGCGCAAATTTCGCCGGTACCATGAACCCATCACTTATCTTCCTCAAAACAGCCACCATACCTACCTATTATAGCATTTCCATAGCCATTCCGAGATATATTGCCATGCAACTTTCCACCGTTCCATTTATTATGACACGCTCCATTTATTATGACACGCTCCATCATTGTCATATTGCTTTGCATGATCATGTAGTTGACATCGTATTTGTGGCAAGGCCACCTTCATAATTCTTTCATACATGTCACTCTTGATTCATTACATATCCGGTACACCGCCGTAGGCATTCACATAGAGTCATATTTTGTTCTAAGCATCGAGTTGTAATTCTTG
Source organism: Aegilops longissima (assembly GCA_021605205.1). Taxonomy (NCBI): domain Eukaryota; kingdom Viridiplantae; phylum Streptophyta; class Magnoliopsida; order Poales; family Poaceae; genus Aegilops; species Aegilops longissima. The sequence goes on along the minus strand of CM038677.1, from coordinate 498,699,756 downwards.
AGTTGTAAGTAAATAAAAGTGTGATGATCTTCATTATTAGAGCATTGTCCCATGTGAGGAAAGGATGATGGAGACTATGATTCCCCCACAAGTCAGGATGAGACTCTGGACGAAAAACATAAAAGAGGCCAAAGAAGCCCAAATAAAAAAAGAGGCCAAAGAAGCGCACAAAAATGAGAGAAAAAGAGAGAAGGGACAATGTTACTATCCTTTTTCCACACTTGTGCTTCAAAGTAGCACCATGATCTTCATGATAGAGAGTCTCTTATGTTGTCACTTTCGTATACTAGTGGGAATTTTTCATTATAGAACTTGGCTTGTATATTCCAATGATGGGCTTCCTCATATGCCCTAGGTCTTCATGAGCAAGCGAGTTGGATGCACACCCACTTAGTTTCTTTTGTTGAGCTTTCATACACTTATAGCTCTAGTGCATCCGTTGCATGGCAATCCCTACTCACTCACATTGATATCTATTGATGGGCATCTCCATAGTCCATTGATATGCCTAGTTGATGTGAGACCATATTCCTCCTTTTTGTCTTATCCACAACCATCATTCTATTCCACCTATAGTGCTATGTCCATGGCTCACGCTCATATATTGCGTGAAAGTTGAAAAAGTTTGAGAATACTAAAGTATGAAACAATTGCTTGGCTTGTCATCGGGGTTGTGCATGATGGGAGCATTTTGAGTGATGGAGATGAAGCATAGCCAAACTATATGATTTTGTAGGGAAGAGCTTTCTTTGGCTATTTATTTTGATAAGACATAATTGCTTGGTTAGTATGCTTGAAGTATTATTATTTTTATGTCAATACTAAACTTTTGTCTTGAATCTTGCGGATCTGAACATTCATGCCACAATAAAAGAAATTACATTGAAAAATTATGTTAGGTAGCATTCCACATCAAAAATTCTGTTTTTATCATTTACCTACTCGAGGACGAGCAGGAATTAAGCTTGGGGATGCTTGATACGTCTCCAACGTATCTATAATTTTTGATTGTTCCATGCTATTATATTACCTGTTTAGGATGTTTAATGGGCTTTAATATGCACTTTAATATTATTTTTAGGACTAACCTATTAACCGGAGGCCCAGTGCCAGTTTTTGTTTTTTTGCCTATTTCAGTGTTCCGTAGAAAAGGAATATCAAACGGAATCCAAACGGAACGAAACCTTCGCGAGGATCTTTCTTGGAACAAACGCAACCCAGGAGACTTGGAGTGGAAGTCAAAGACATAACGAGGCGGCCACGAGGCAGGAGGGCGCGCCCCAACCCTTGTGGGCCCCTTGTAGCTCCACCGACGTACTTCTTTGGCCTATATATACTCTTGTACACTAAAAACATCCGGGGGAGCCACGAAACCAGTTTTCCACCGCCGCAACCTTCTGTACCCGTGATATCCCATCTTGGGGCCTTTTCCGGCGCTCTGCCGGAGGGGGAATCGATCACGTACGGCTTCTACATCAACACCATAGCCTCTCCGATGATGTGTGAGTAGTTTACCACAGACCTTCGGGTCCATAGTTATTAGCTATATGGCTTCTTCTCTCTCTTTGGTTCTCAATACAAAGTTCTCCTCGATATTCTTGGAGATCTATTCGATGTAATACTCTTTTGCGGTGTGTTTGCCGAGATCCGATGAATTGTGGATTTATGATCAAGTTTATCTATGAATAATATTTGGTTCTTCTCTGATTTCTTATATGCATGATTTGTTATCTTTGCAAGTCTCGTCGAATTATCGGTTTAGTTTGGCCTACTAGATTGATCTTTCTTGCAATGGGAGAAGTGCTTAGCTTTGGGTTCAATCTTGCGGTGTCCTTTCCCAAAGGATGAGGGGCAGCAAGGCACGATTGTATTGTTGCCATCGAGGATAAAAAGATGGGGTTTATATCATATTGCTTGAGTTTATCCCTCTACATCATGTCATCTTGCTTAATGCATTACACTACAAAAAAAAGACACATCCGTGGCATTTTGGGCCGAACGAAAAAAAATTGTCATACATATGACACTTCTATGACGATAATTGTGACAAAACCCGGTATCATCATAGATGTGGTGTGCTCCTACTTCTATGATAAAAAATCATGACAGAAAATGGGCTTTTCGTCCCGGGCGGGCCGGAGACGCAGCTGCATGACATTCTTTGGGCCGCCCATGACGTAAAAAACGTGGTAGAAGCGAGGGTAGGAAAATTTCGGGAGTTCCTGTTACGGTGGGAGGTCGGGGCCGAGCGATGCGCTGCTTTCTCGTACACGACGCTGCTGCGTTCACGAGGCGCTGGCTCTAATCAACCCGAAGCGAGGCGTTGGGCTCTAATCGAACCCGAAAGCGATTGCACCGCAGGCTACGCGTTATCGAACCCGGCGATCAATCGATGGCTGTTAACTAAACCCGACGAGCGATTCTTCGCCATCGCTGCTAATCAAGCCGATCGATTGATGAACAAAGGAGCGCTATGCGGGGGGGGGTTGGGAACAAAGGAGCGTGGTGTTGCCTCTGGATGAACAGACCCCGTGGTGTGGAGGGCTGGATGAATAGTAGACGGTGGAGGGGTGCCCGTTGAGGGGTGGTTGAACAGGACCCCGTGGTGTGGAGGGCTGGATGAACAGTTGACGATGGAGGGGTGCCCGTGGAGGGGTGGTTGAACAGTAGCCGGTGGAGTAGCGCACGGTGGAGGCTGGATGAACAGGAGCCCGTGGAGGCTGGAGGAGGTCGACGGTAGCCCGTGGAGGCCGGAGGAGGTCGATGGTGGAGATGAACAGATCCCGTGGAGTCCTGCTTTGCGGTACGCCACACCCTCCCGATCAACAGACTCCGCTTCACCGTAAGAGGTCTGTTTGCTTGCTTTATGGTACGCCACACCCTCCCGATCAACAGACCCCTGCTTGACCGTAGGAGGTCCGCTTAAATCCGCTTTTGGCGGCACGCCACACCCTCCCCGATCAACAGACTTCGCTTCGACCGTGACGAGGTCCGCTTTCTCCGCTTTGCGGTACGCCACACCCCTACCGATGAACAGGATCCCGCTTTAACGTGGCGGTCGAACACAAGGCCGCTTCTCCATTTTGCGGTATGCCGTGCCTCGCTTCCATCGCCGTTTTGTCCAAGACCTCGATGAACACGACCACGCATTCCGCTCCGACCCAGCCGCTGGCTCCACGCTGCTTGCTGCCTCCCGATGAACACGACGCATTCCATTGCCTCCCCATGAGAACGACGCATTCCGTTGCCTCCCCATGAACACGACGCATTCCGTTGCCTCCCCATGAACACGACGAGGACGATGTTTCTCCGTTCCGACCCAGCCATGTACACGAGCCCTGGCCGTACATATGCACGAGTAGGCGTTCGAGACCCTGCCCATATGTACGTACGTGGCCGTATTTTCTTTCTTGCACCCTAGCCGCCAGCGTACATGTACATGCTACGCGCGCGCCTCTACTACGACACGTGACGCGCTTACTACTACACGCGCGCGCCTCTACATCGACTAGTATATATGTACGCATATCGTCACACCAGAATGACAACGCTATGTACGCTTCGACCAGGTGGGTCCCGACTGTTAGGCACTTCCTTGCCTGCAAAGATGTAGCTGGTGGGTCCCAGCAGTCAGGGGGGCGAATCGTTTTGTTTTTTTTGCCCGGACGCACTTCCTTGCGTGCGAAGGTGTAGCTGCTGGGTCCCAGCAGTCAGGGGGGAATCGTTTTGTTTTTTTTGCCCGGACGCACTTCCTTGCATGCGAAGATGTAGCTGGTGGGTCCCAGCAGTCAGGGGGGCGAATTGTTTTTTTCGGACGCACTACCTTGCATGCGAAGATGTAGCTGGTGGGTCCCAGCAGTCAGGAGGCGAATCATTTTTTTCGGACGCACTTCCTTGCGTGCGAAGATGTAGCTGGTGGGTCCCAGCAGTTAGAGGGAAACGTTTTTTTCGCGAACACGGTGGCCCGTCCGTGGGTCCCCACCGTCGTGGAGGAATAATTATTTTGCGCGTAATAAGGAGGCACTTCCTTGTCAGCAGCTGTGGACCCACCGTCACCTCTCCACGCATACCCACGTCCGATGGAAGCCATTCCTTGACCACGCTGATCATGCCGCGCCGAGAGCACCAGGGCGGTGGACGACGGCGAGGCCTAGGAAGGGGACAACGCAGAGCCGGGAAGACGTGGCAAAGGATGCCCACGCCAGAGAGGAGTATGAGGGTTCACTGCTCGGCATGTGTGAGGCTACCGTCGCTGCAGAATAACAGGGGTGGGTGCGAGAGGGATGGCTTGGCCAGCGGTGGGAGTAGTAGGGGCGGTGAGGCCTCAAGGCATCACAGCCGCCATGGGCGGCAGGAGCAAAGGCACGACCGGCGCTGCTTTGGGCGGCCGGAGCAAGAAGACCAGAGGTTGAAGAAGCACCACGGCCGCTGGATGGACATCGACGTCACCGGAGCTAGAATCGCTCATATATTGACTAAAGTTGACAAAGGCCTCCGTCCCACCAACTTAGTAGGCCCATTAAGTCAGCCTCCCACCAAGGTGGGTCCCATCTAGCAGGGGTATTCATTTTTTGTGCGTAATAAGGAGGCACTTCCGGTGGGTACGAGCTGTCAGCGGGGGGAACGTTTTTTTCACGAAATACGGTGGCCCGTCCTGTGGGTCCCAGCAGTCAGGGGGAAACGTTTTTTTTCGTGAAATACCGTGGCCCGTCCGTGGGTCCCTCTGTCGTGGAGGAATAATTATTTTTGCGTAATAAGGAGGCACTTCCTTGCGGCTGCCGTGGACTCAGCCGTCAGCCTCTCCACGACAAAGATTTTCCGATGAAAGTCGGTCGTTGACCACATTGACCACGCCACCCGAGAGCACCACGGCAAAGGGACGACGGCGAGGCCTAGGAAGGGACGACGCGAGCTGGGAAGACGCGGCAGGGAAGCCCGCGAGAGGAGTACGACGGTTCACCGTTTGGTCATGTGTGAGGCTGCCGCCGCCGTAATAACAGGGGTGGGTGAGTAGAGGGATGCCTTGGCCAGCGGTGGGAGTAGTAGGGGCGCCGAGGCTCTGCGCTGTAGCACCACCGCCACGGGAGGCGGAGAGAGCGGTCCTGGCCAACTGCTTTGGCGGCTGGAGCAAGAAGATCAGAGATTGAAGAAACACGACGGCCATTGGATTGACATCCAACGGTTACGTCTGCTAGAATCATTTGTCTATGTATATAATAACTAAAAAAATCTTGCATACGCGTCAACTAAACAGGCCCACAAGTCAGACCACTCCCTCTTTTTTTTAATAATTTATATATAGCTCATGGCAACTTCTTATTCAATTTATTGCAGTGTTTTTTTGGTTGGCTGGGCCAATTTCGCATATTTCTGTGGGTTCCAAACTATTTTAATACCGAAATGTCGAGCCAGATTTAAAGTACTTTGAAGATATATTTAAATTAGGTTAATTCCAAAGAAATAGGAATCTGAAAATGTGAAAAATTCAGAAATTATAAAGTAATTGCCAATTTGTCATCTGTTTTTATATTTACAACCCATTTCATATTACTTTCAAGATTTGCAGCATCTTGAAAGAGTTGCAGCCCATCGTGGTGTAGAAAATAAGTAGGCCTCGATTGGGTATTCTTCGTAAAAATAAACTGGGCTCATTTTCACAAAGAAAAAATAGCTGGGCTGGTCACATGGTGAACATAAAATATAAGCTCGGGCTAGATGGGCCATAGCCCGCTTCAAACCCTGCTCCGCCTCAACAATACCAAACAAAAAACACCGCCGAGTAGCTACGCCCCTGTGTCACCGATCTTGTGTTGTTCTCTTGTCTATTGACTATATACGCCACAATGTCGTGGGTCCCATGTCGAAAACACTAGGAGGAAGCATTTTATTTTTCCATACGACATGGTGGGCCCTCACCGTCATCCTCTCCACGCATTTCCGCCGATTCCTGTTGTTTGTTGACCATGTTGACAACGCGAGAGGGCAGATGCCAAGGGCGAGCGCACCAAAGAACGCGGAGGACGTCGGCATTAACGATTTAGGATACGGTGGGCGACGATCGCGCGGCGCCGAGGCGCAGCCACCCGTGGGAGGCGAAGCAGCAGTTACGCCGGCGCTGGTTTGGTTTTGGTGGTCGGAGGAAGACAGATCAAGAAACACGACAGATCGTAAAAGCAGCAGGAGTACTTAACAACCTTAATCAAACTAGCAGGGCACTTAACAACCAAAGCTGAAAGCAGATGAGTACTTATACAGTTTCAACTGCATAAAGCACGCCTCGAACAAAGGCTACTTTGCCTACAAGCTAACCAAGGGTGAGGCCGCCAAGCCCCAGGACAAGGCCCAGGCGCTACCCCGCGCATCCACAACCTTCTGAATGTGGCTTCATCTCGCAACGTGGTCAATAAACAGGATATTCGCTTTAGAGCCATGGAGAAGCATGAACATAATCTTCTATCCTATTCTCCAAGATGGACGGGCCTTCATTATTTGAGACCACCCATGAATAAGTATCTTTTCACCTCCAAGGGGAATTGAGTAGGTCGACATAAACATCATGTGGTGACCAAGCGCAAGTCTGAACCGACCATGGTCAGGCATCTGTATAGGAACAATAGGACTCGGTAGTTCCTGTTTCAAGAAGATCACAGCTGTAAAACTGTGTATAAGCAATAGTTTATGAACAACATATATAACAGAAAACAGCTTGTACCATAAGTTTCTCGACACGCTTGGACCTGTTCAACGAAAGTGCAGCAAAGGCACACATATCCCACGTGGCCTTCCACCATTGAAACGCCCCACAAGGACCTCAAGACGATCAATAAAGTGTAGGAACTTGTGGATGTCGATCCACCAACTTCAAGGCTATTAGTAACAGCCGAAGTTATTACAGAGTAACAAACGAGCAGATCGCTTAACTCTGAAAAACCTACACGCCACCAATTATAAGAAAATATTAGTTAGAAGTAGCATCTTCGTGAGAGATTCTGCTACTTCTAAAGTTAAATTGTGATTAGTTAGACAGAATAGGTGGATTAAGAAGTAATCGAGGCAACAAGCAAGAACCAGATACAAAACTAACATGGATGAACAATTGAACGACGCCGGGTGGAAGATCGCAGGAAGATGAGACCAGGTTCTGCTATTTCCATCAACATTCGTGCGCCAACTTTCACCAGAACACTAGAGAAAGTTTATCCAAGTTCGCCCATTAAAAAGCAGCGATCTTCTTGGTTCATGAACCCAACTCGGAACTTATATCCATGGCTTGTCTTCACTGTGACCATTAAATTAGTGTATTCAGTTATGGCAAGGCCGAGCATCTTGAGTACATGTGTTCTGGCAGAGCAAATAATACACTGCAGGAAAAATAATATGAGAACACAGCATGTTCAAAAAAAACCCATCCTCCCGGATAGAAAATAGGATTCTAGGAACATACTGTGCGCGTTTCAAAATGTTGTGTTAGGATGAGAAGGAACAAGTGTGGCGTCTCGCCGAGGGCGCAGAAACCTGTCGGGTACTCGCACTTTGGGCACTTCAAATGAAACACACTAGATTCAGTAGGAAGAAAAAATGCATCAACGGCGGCGGCTGCCATCCTAGGATTACCTGCGACCAAGGGACTTGGATTCATCGGGGATGGATGAAGAATTGACTGGTTCTCCATGAGAAAACCCTATGCAATCGCCGAGAGGGGTTTTCTCCTAACAAGCAGATGAGGGAGAAGGGATTCAGCCCAAAGAAATATTGTCGTCAGTCTGGCCCAGCTTACTACTAAAGCTGGAAAGGGGGGGTTGTGATTTGATGGCTCATTGGGCATTACTGCGGCGCTACGACCGGGGTGTGTCTACCGTGAAGTTGTGCACTCTAATTTGTGCATATGGCACGTGGACCCCGTTGTCGGTTGCCCCACATATCAGCGAAAGGAAGTAGAAAGACAGGAGTAACTAGTTACACATAAATATATTTTTTGACAGAGAGATACTCCCTCTGTAAAGAAATATACAAATCTTTTATATCACATGCTCATCTTGCCGAGAAATATACTCCCTCTACAACGCACGGGCATTATGGGGGTTCAGCTGAGAATATAATACTCAGATAGGCTCACAGCTCGACTTTGGGCGTAGGGCCGACCTCGCATGTTTGGGGCCCATGTGTTCTACCTCAGCTTTTCATATTGCAAGGGATTGGTACGACGCTGCGTTTTAGATATCGTCGCAAGGCTTAATACACAAAATTGAATAAAGCACGGCAGCTGTTGAAATGAAATCGAACAACAGTTCCTAACTAGCAATCAGAGTCACAATTCTATCAACGATATACCATGTGATAAATAATATTGTCGTACTACTTATACACACAAAGACACTTTGTTTCACCATGCCGATTATTACATCAAAATCTCTCGGAGGATAGATCAGTTCGCAGCTTGCGTCGCTACTAAAGAATTTCAAAGTTGATTTGGATCAGCTCTCCTTGCCGAGAAAGTTCGATTTTGACATCATCCCCTACCGCAAGATATGATTTAGATTTGGACCTTGACCATCCTTTAGCATCAATCATCATGCGATCATCCTTTGTACTTACGGTATATTAAGTAGGTTCATTCACACCAAGGCTGCGCATGGTAAGAGAAACTTGGCCGCGGTCGCCCGGATTGTTGAACGACTCCTCGTTGTTTCATTTAATTCTCTGTTTGCAAACAAGAAGACATACCCAAACAGTTAGATCAACACAATGAATCATGTGAAACAACATGGAGAGGAAAAAGAACGAAGCATTTGGGCGGCCTATGCTTACCAAGAAGGTGGACATGTCGGTTTTTGTAAGGACTTTCATATATGAAGTGCGAATCGCAGCCCATCATACCATCTTGTAGCGACCGACCTCGAGATGGTTAAGTCTCTGTGTTTCAAAGGTCATCCTCGGATCAGAATGCCGACACACACAAGACTCAAAGGATTTATAACAGAGTAGCAATCACACACTTATTACATCGAATGTCTCAAAGAGAACTTATTACAATAATATGGCTTAAGGCCATCTAATACGATAACAGCGGAAGGCTTGGAAGATAAAGTGAGTTCATCAACTCCAACGGCATAGCTGAGCTGCACGGCAACGACCTATCGAACCTTACTCCTCGTCTGAAAAGTCTGCAACATAATACGTTGCAGCCCGAGAACGGGTCAGCACATGGAATATGCTGGCAATGTAACACAATAGAGCAATAACAGAATAGTGCTACCACTACATGCATATTTGCCTGGTGGAAAGCTCTATGGTTACAGTTTTTGCGAAAAGCCAATTTTTCCCTACAACAAAGGAATACATTTTAATTTAACTATCATGGTGGTTGAAACATCATTGAGAAGGTATAACCCCAACTCAATCCCAATTAAGGTAATTAACATCCCAGCAATATTAGTTAAGAGTGATGAGATACATGTGAATACTCAAGTACTAGATACTCAGAATTGTCCATAACCGGGGACACGGCTAACCATGATTAGATTGTACACTCTGCAGAGGTTTGTGCACTTTTCCCCACAAGACTCGATCGCCTCCGTTGATTTCTCGCACTACATGGTGTTTGAGAAACAGATGACCGAGACACGTCTTTCAGAAACATTAACTCTCTACTCCGGGTAGATCATACCAAACCTACAAAACCCACTACCTGCAGACCTACCTCTTCAAGAGCTTCACGTAACTTACTCAACTATGCTAGAGCCCATAATAGCTTGTGGCTGCACACGGAAGTTTCTAGCATGAATAACCTCAGTTCCTTTGAGCCCAGGTGGCGGTCCATAGGAAGATCACACGGGTTCCCCGGGATTTCCAAAATAAAACAGACAACACTGGGTTCCCCAGGTGCCTCAATCCACCCAGATGTGTATTAAAGTTGCCACCTTAAGTTGAACCATTAATTAATAATCTCACATTTGTCATGGAATACACTCAAACCCAATCCACGTCTACGAGCATAGCATGGCAATATAAGCATAACGTAGAAGTAACTCCCAAGGGTTTAACAGTAACAGGGCAATAGGTTCCTACCTCATCATCTACTTCCCAACCCACAAATTAATGACATCCTAAACATGCAATGTTTGAAGGTTGAAACTAATGCATAAAAACTGGGTATGAAAAGAATATGATCAAAGTGTTACTTGCCTTGCTGACGATCCGTGAATCCTAGAGACTCGTAGTAACACGCTTCGCACTCCAGGAATTCTATCGCAAGAAAAAAAATACATACATAAGCAACAAGCAAATATGCACAAATGAAACTTCAACTGAAAGAGGCCGACCAGAAAGTTCAAATTAAGAACTCCGGTTCGCAAAAAGAATCAAACCAAACAGAACAATGAAACTCAAACGGCGAAAGAAAACAATCCGTTTACTAATCTGGACTAGGGTCAAATTTCACAGAGACAAAAATTTGTTCGAGTTGATTATTCGGAAAGAGGGTTTCGAGATGAAACTCCAGGCGCTTGAATCGCCTGATTCCGATAAATGAGCGAAAAGTTATACTAGTACGAACATCGGATCAGAAATCGCGATCAGGAAAATCGCGGAATAAATCCGATAAAAAGAAAAACGACGAATGGCTTAACGAACGAACGTTCGTTAGCAGAAACTAAACGACGAACATGTTCGTTAAAATGAACGAACGAGCGAACGCTCGCTAAGTAAATGAACCGGAGAATAAAACCGATCTGTATAAAAAATTAACTAGGGTTTTTCTAAAAAAACCGAAGGGGTTTTCTTAAAAAAAACCGGGCGGCGGGCGGCTACCTCCTGCGAGGTCGTCCGGCGAGGCGGGGCGACTCCGGCGGGCGGTGAGGGGCGGCGGGGCTCGGCGAGGGCGCGGGTGGCGGCGGAGGAGGCGGCGGCGGCAGAGGCGGCGGCGGCGACTCGGCGGCGGTGGCTCGGGCTCGGCTCCGCTCCGGAGGCGGCGGCGGTGGTGGTGGTGGCTAGAGGGGGTGGCGGCGATATAAAGGGGCGGGCGGCGACTTGGAGGAGGGGGCAAGGTCGGCGCCGAGTCCGGGTCGGAGGCGGCGGGCGCACAGGAGGAGGCGGCGGCGCCGGGCGGCTGGGTCGGCTCGCTGGTCTGGGCCCTAGGCCCGGTCCAAGCGCTGGTCTCTTTTTTAAATGTTCAATAAACCTTGAAAAATCCTAGAAAAATAAATAAAATCTAAAATACCAAAACAAGTTTTCTCCGCCTAAATGAAATATTTAGAACAAGATGAACTTTTCTTGGCCCCTAAAATGCAATTTTTAAAACATTCAAATTTTTCTAGGGCAAATAAAATCAAATAAAACCAAATAATGATTTTAACATTTTCCTCCGATATTTCAATTAGTTTGGAGAAGTCATATTATCTCCCTCATTTATTATTTTAAAATGAAATATTTTCCGAGAGAAAATAATTAAAATCAAAATCCTCGCTTTCATTATTTGATAAAATTCAAATATGAAAATTTGGAAAATCCCCAACTCTCTCCGAGGGTCCTTGAGTTGCTTAGGATTTCGAGGATTGCGGAACGAAGATGCGATAAAATATGATATGCATGGATGACCTATGTATAACATTCCAAATTGAAATTTGGGATGTTACAAACCTACCCCCCTTAAGATGAATCTCGCCCTCGAGATTCGTGTTGGATAGAAAATAGGTGCGGATGGTCCTTGCGAATATCCTCTTCTCGCTCCCAAGTGGCTTCCTCCTCTGTATGGTGGCTCCACTGAACTTTACCAAACTTGATAACCTTGCTGCGGGTGACTCGGCTGTCAAAGTCAAGAATCTTTACTGGCTTTTCCTCATAGGTCAGATTACTATTCAGCTGAATCGCCTCCAAGGGCACTGTATCATTTAACGGTATATCGGCCATCTCAGCATGGCACTTCTTCAGCTGTGATACGTGAAACACATTGTGAACTCCTGACAATCCTTCAAGTAACTCTAGCTTGTAGGCAACTTCTCCCATCCGTTCCAAAACACGATACGGTCCTACAAATCTTGGGGCTAACTTTCCCTTAACTCCAAAACGTTTCACTCCCCTCAAGGGTGATACTCGCAGATAGGCTCTGTCTCCAATTTCATAGGTTACTTCCTAGCGTTTTGAATCTGCATAACTCTTCTGTCTGGACTGAGCAATCTTTAGTCTGTCTCTGATCAGTTTAACCTTCTCCTCTGATTCCTTGATCAAATCTGGTCCAAACAATTGACGGTCTCCTACCTCATCCCACATCAATGGTGTTCTACATCTGCGTCCATACAGGGCTTCGAACGGTGCCATCTTCAAACTGCCCTGGTAGTTGTTGTTATATGAGAACTCTGCGTACGACAAATTGTCATCCCAACTAGATCCATAATCTAGCGCACAGGCTCTCAACATGTCTTCCAGAATCTGATTGACTCTCTCGGTCTGTCCATCCGTCTGTGGGTGGAAAGCGGCATCAACTCCAACTGGTACCCAAGGTCCGTGTAGTTGATGCCAAAACTTTGAAGTAAACTGCGCCCTCTATCTCGCACGATGCTCCTCGAACTCCATGCAAACATACGATCCTGGACATATATATCTTGGCCAACTTGGCACTTGTATAAGTTGTTTTCACTAGGATGAAGTGAGCTACTTTGGTCAAACGATCCACAACTACCCATATTGAATCATATCCTGCCTTGGTTCTGGGTAATCCGGTAATAAAGTCCATGCCAAGTTTATCCCACTTCCATTCGGGTATCGGCATAGGTTGTAACAATCCTGCTGGCTTCTGATGCTCTGCCTTCACTCTCTGACATACATCACATACGGCTACATACTCGCAATATCCTTCTTCATACCAGTCCACCGTAAACGCTCCTTCAAATCCAAATACATCTTGGTGTTTCCGGTGAATCGAGTATGGTGAGTCATGGGCCTCTGAAGTATTAACTTCCGATCTCTGAATTGTTGGGCACGAAATCCGTCCTCAAACCACAAGGTATCATGCTCATCCTCGCGAAAACCTTTGGCTTTACCTTTGCCCATCTTCTCTCTTATCTCAGCAATCTCTTTGTCCTCCTTCTGAGCTTCTCGAATCTTGTCCAACAATGTTGACTGAACCTCCAGGGTTGCAATGAAACCTCTTGGAACAATTTTCAACCGAAGTTCCATGATCTCCTCAGCTAACTCCTTTGGCAATCCTTTACTTTCAAGGATATTAGCATAACTCTTCCGGCTCAAAGCATCTTCTACGACGTTGGCCTTTCCTGGATGATAGTGTAGCTTCATATCGTAATCCTTTATAAGTTCCAGCCATCTCCTCCGTCTCGAGGTTCAACTCTTCGTGTGAAAATGTACTTCAAACTCTTATGATCCGTGTAAACATCACAACGGTTTCCAATGAGATAATGTCTCTGTGTCTTTAATGCATGCACTCACGGCTGCTAACTCCAAATCATGTGTGGCATAGTTCAACTCATGAGGCTTCAGTTGTTGTGAGGCATACGAAAACAACTTTTCCGTCTCTGCATAAGCACACATCCAAGTCCCAAGCGTGAGGCGCCACAATACACTTGAAACTCCTTATGTATATCTCGCAATGTCAAGACTGGGCTGTAGTCAACCGCTTCTTCAACTCCTGAAAACTGGCCTCGCAATCCTCTCGTCCATTTGAACTTAGTATCCTTCTTTAGCAATTCAGTCATTGGCTTAGCAATCTTGGAAAATCCTCAATGAATCTCCGATAATATCCTGCCACCAAGGAAATCGTGGATCTCGCCAACTAAAGTGGGTGCCAACCATTCAAAGGATCGATCGAACTCATCGATCTACCGCTATACCTCTCCCGATATAACATGCCCAAGAAATCCAACTTCCTTCAACCAAAACTCGCACTTGCTGAATTTGGCGATAACTGGTGTTCCTCGAAGTTTCGATAACCAAACGCAAGTGTTCCGCGTGCTCCTCTTCGCTCTTCGAGTATACCATAATATCATCAATAAACACCACAACAAACTTGTCCAAATACTCCATGAACACCTTGTTCATCATACTCATGAAATAGGCAGGGCGTTAGTCACCCAAATGACATGACCAGATACTCATATAATCCATACCGCGTGGTAAACGATGTCTTTGGTATATCCTTCTCTCGGATCTTCAATCGATGGTATCCTCGATCGAGATCAATCTTCAAAACACCTTAGCTCCTTGCAACCGATCAAACAGATCATTAATCATCGGTAAGGGATACTTGTTCTTTATCGTTACTTCATTCAGAGCTCGGTAATCAACAACCATCCTCGTGGATTTATCCTTCTTCTCCACCAAAAGTACTGGGCTCCCCAAGGTGATGAGCTTCTACTAATGTAACCTTTCTCCAATAACTCCTTGATCTGCTTCTTGATTTCCTCCGCATCATTTGCGGGCATCCGATAGGGTCTCTTGGATATTGGCCCCAGACTGCAATAGCTCTATCAAGAACTCGATGTCTCTATCCGTGGCATGCCCGTAACTCTTCCGGGAAAACATCCGGAAAATCTTTCACTATGTGTACTTCCTCCCGCATAACTCCCGTGAGGGTATTCACTTGGCTCCTCCTAGGCACATGCCTAGATACATACTTAATCATTTTTCCCTCCGGGTGGTAAGATAAATTGACTTGCTAGCACACCAATACTTCCTCCATACTTTGACATCCAGTCCATACCTAATATCACATCCAATCCTTGCGACTCCAAGATAATTAGGTCGACGGAAAAACATGCGTGCAATGATTAGGGGTATCTGGTGCACCATCTGCTAGCTATGTACTCTGCTCCAGAGAGCTCACTAAAAGAGGGTCCTAAGGGTTTGGGTTGGTAACTTAAACTTATCCACAAATCCCTTGATATGTATGAATGCGATGCACCAAGATCGAAAAGAACAATAGCGTAAATGACTTAACCAAAAACTTACCTATTACCGCGTCCCCCGCTGCTCTTCGACTTCCTCCACGTTAACGTGGTTCACTTGTCCTTTGTTGAATGGATTGGGCTTCTTCCCAGCGCCCCATTTCCGCTTCCATTCCTTCCTTCGTAGCAGTCATTGGCATAGTGCCCTGCCTTCCCGCACTTAAAGCAAATAACTTGGCTTAAGTCCTCTTGGCGGGTGTAGATGGGTTAGAGCGATTCTGATTATTGTTGACTCCATTCCCATTCCCGTTCTTCGCACCATTTTGATTATGCGATCCTCCTCCAGTATGGTTATGACCTCCATGGTTATGAACAAGTCCTCCCGAGTTCGGGGTTAAGCGAGGCTTCTGGTGAGCTCCCAAGTTGTACTTCCCTTGTCCATACTTCCTCTTACGGCTCTCAATTTGCTGCTGCTTTCCTTCAATCATTAGGGCCTTATCTACCAACTCCTGGTAGTTGTTGAAAGTTGCCACCATCAACTGCATACTCATCTCATCATTCAGCCCTTCCATAAACTTCTCCCCTTCATGCATCTGTGGCCACATCACAGGGGCATAGCGTGATAACTTGCTAAACTCTTCCACGATCGGGCCACAAGACGGTTCCCTCGGCGTAAGTTGCGAAACTCACGCTTCTTCATCTGCATGGCTCCAGCTTGAGACATGGGCCGTCGAAAAGGTTGTTGAACTGGTCCCAAGTGACATTGGCTATAGGAAAAGTAGCCGTAATTCTCCCACCATGCGGCTGCTGGTCCATCCAATTGATGTGCGCAAAGCGCACCTCTCAAAGATCCGTGCATCCCGCGGTGGTTAACTCCCTTCCAATACGGCATAGCCAATCATCAGCAACTATTGGCTTGGTGCTACTGGAAAACACTGGCGGTTGTAACCTCAGAAAATGGGCTAAATTGTCCACTGGCGGCGGGTTGTTGTTGTTGTTGTTATTGTTGTTGCCCTGGTTCTGAACTAGCAGTTGCATCAAGGCATTCTGCTGCTGGATCAACTGGGTGAGCTCCGTGGGAAGACAAACCGGGTCACGCCTCTGAGGCATCTCGTGGATTTAGATGGAAGAGATTAGAATAGAAAGAGGTCTAGTGAGAAAACACTACCCATATGCACATGAGGCAAACACAAATATTCATTCAATCAATCAAGCAAGGGCATACAGACAGTCTAGGACTATCGCAAAGTGCTCAACTACTACTAGTTACATGGGGGAATAATACTATTATATGGTGGTCATCTAGAAATTTTGATCGGTGGAAGACTCCATGATGTCTGCTCCAGCTTCGTCTTCATAGTCATCATCACTTGGATCGGAATCGGTGTCGCCGATGATGATGTAGTTGTCCGGACAAGTGGGATCTTCTTCCTCTTCTTCGGTGCTGATCCTCCCATGAAGACTCCGATCTTCTTGACTAGGTCGTCATTCTTCTCCAGTAGTGTCTTGATTTCCTCCTCATATCCATCGCGTGTAAACTTGAGTTCTACCTCCAGCTCGATGATCCTAGTTTTCGCCTTCTTCTTCTCCATCATGTCTGCGCACATCTGGTTCTCCTGAGGTCGAATGTGCTGGTTTAGCTCCTGGATGTAAGCTGCAATGGATCTATCCTTCTTGGTGATGATTACTTCCCATTGCTCGTCTCAGCGCCCACATATTTGATATATGGTGTCTTTAAGCTCCCTGTTGTAGACTTCTCGAATGCGTCCCATGGTAATGTGAGCTGCCATACTCTTGCCAAGGCTCAAGGTGGGTGCTTCGAAAGAAAACCCTATCGGCTTGGAAGTTGGCGAGAATGTCCTTCCTGGAACTTGTACTTGAATCATCCAGTGCTCTTCTTCAGGTAAAGTGGTGTTGTACGTCCCGGTGAAGCCTGGTATTCAAATATTCAGGTACCTAGTGACTTCCTTCAAGTGGCGTCCAAAAGGTGTGTCTTCATCCGGTTGTGCAAACTTGTTCTTCATCTCCGCCATCCTAAAGAGTGGAAAATGGTGAGGAGTCGAAATGAGTAGAGAAGAGTGACCTATGGTTTATCTTAGTGGTCGTGTCCTACACTCAACCTGGCTCGATACCATCTTGTAGCGACCGACCTCAGATGGTCAAGTCTCGTGTTTCAAAGGTCATCCTCGGATCAAGAATGCCGACACACACAAGACTCAAGGATTTATAACAGAGTAGCAATCACACACTTACTACATCGAATGTCTCAAAAGAGAAATTAATATGGCTTAAGGCCATCTAATACGATAACAATGAAGGCTTGGAAGATAAAGTGAGTCCATCAACTCCAACGGCATAGCTGAGCTGCACGGCAACGACCTCCATCGAACCTTACTCCTCGTTCAAAAGTCTGCAACATAATACGTTGCAGCCCGAGAACGGGTCAGCACATGGAATATGCCGGCAATGTAACACAATAGAGCAATAATGTAATAGTGCTACCACTACATGCATATTTGGCTGGTGGAAAGCTCTATGGTTACAGCTTTTATGTAAAAGCCAATTTTTCCCTACAACAAAGGAATAAATTTTAATTTAACTATCATTGTGGTTGAAACATCATTGAGAAGGTATAACCCCAACTCAATCCCAATTAAGGTAATTAACATCCCAGCAATATTAGTTAAGAGTGATGAGATACATGTGAATACTCAAGTACTAGATACTCGTAATTGTCCATAACCGGGACACGGCTAACCATGATTAGATTGTACACTGCAGAGGTTTGTGCACTTTTCCCCACAAGACTCGATCGCCTCCGCTGATTTCTCGTGACTACACGGTGTTTGAGAAACAGATGACCGAGACACGCCTTTCGTAAACATTAACTCTCTACTCCGGTAGATCATACCAAACCTACAAAACCCACTACCTGCTGATCTACCTCTTCAAGAGCTTCACGTAACTTACTCAACTATGCTAGAGCCCATAATAGCTTGTGGCTGCACAAGGTAGTTTCTAGCATGAATAATCTCAGTTCCCTTTGAGCCTGGGTGGCGGTCCATAGGAAGACCACACGGGTTCCCCGGGATTTCCAAAATAAAATGACAACACTGGTCCCCAGTGTGCCTCAATCCACCCAGATGTGTATTAAAGTTTCCACCTTAAGTTGAACCATTAATTAATAATCTCACATCTGTCATGGAATACACTCAAACCCAATCCACGTCTACGAGCATAGCATGGCAATATAAGCATAACGTAGAAGTAACTCCCAAGGGTTTGACAGTAACAGGGCAATAGGTTCCTACCTCATCATCTACTTCCCAACCCAAAAATTAATGACATCCTAACCATGCAATGTTTGAGGGTTGAAACTAATGCATAAAAATTGGGTATGAAAAGAATATGATCAAAGTGTTACTTGCCTTGCTGACGATCCATGAATCCTAGAGACTCGTAGTAACACACTTCACACTCAGGGAATTCTATCGCAAGCAAAAAATACATACATAAGCAACAAGCAAAGATGCACAAACGAAACTTCAACTGAAAGAGGCCGACCAGAAAGTTCAAATTAAGAACTCCGGTTCGCAAAAAGAATCAAACCAAACGGAACAATGAAACTCAAACGGCGAAAGAAAAACAATCCATTTACTAATCTGGAGTAGGGTCAAATTTTACAGAGACAAAAATTTGTTTGAGTTGATTATTTGGAAAGAGGGTTTCAAGATGAAACTCCAGGCGCTTGAATCGCCTGATTCCGATAAACGAGCGAAAAGTTATACTAGTACGAACATCGGATCAGAAATCGCGATCAGGAAAATCGCGGAATAAATCCGATAAAAAGAAAAACGACGAACGGCTTAATGAACGAACGTTCGTTAGCAGAAACTAAACGATGAACACGTTCGTTAAAACGAACGAACGAGCGAACGCTCGCTAAGTAAATAAACCGGAGAATAAAACCGATCTATATAAAAAAACTAGGGTTTTTCTAAAAAAACCGAAGGGGTTTTTCTTAAAAAAACCGGGCGGCGGGGCGGCTACCTCCGGCGAGGTCATCCGGCGAGGCGGGGTGACTCCGGGCGGTGTGGGGCGGCGGGCTCAGCGAGGGCACGGGTGGCGGCGGAGGAGGCGGCCGGGCGACTGGCGGCGGGCGGGCTTGGGGCTCGGGCTCGGCCCGGCCCAGGAGGCGGCTGTGGTGGTGGTGGTGGCTAGAGGGGGTGGCTGCATATATAAAGGCGGGGCGGCGACTTGGAGGAGGGGTAGGCGGGCGGCGGAGTCCGCCTGACTCGAGTCCGGTCGGCGGCGGCGGGCACGCGCAGGAGGCGGCGGCGGTGGGCGGCTGGGCCGGCCTGCTCGGCTGGGCCCTAGGCCCAGTCGGGCGCGGGTCTCTCTTTTTTTTAAACATTCCACCGAAACCTAGAAAAATCCTAGAAAAATAAATAAAAATCTAAAAATACCAAAACAAGTTTTCTCCGTCTAAATGAAATATTTAGAACAAGATGAACTTTTCTTGGCCCCTAAAATGCAATTTTTAAAACATGCAAATTTTTCTAGGGCAGATAAAATCAAATAAAAACCAAATAATGATTTTAACATTTTTCCTCCGATATTTCAATTAATTTGGAGGAGTCATATTATCTCCCCTCATTTATTATTTTAAAATGAAATATTTTCCGGAGAGAAAATAATTAAAATCAAAATCCTTGTCTTCATTATTTGATAAAATTCAAATATGAAAATTTGGAAAATCCCCAACTCTCTCCGAGGGTCCTTGAGTTGCTTAGGATTTCGAGGATTTCGGAACGAAGATGCGATAAAATATGATATGCATGGATGACCTATGTATAACATTCCAAATTGTAAATTTGGGATGTTACACCGGTGCAACTGCACGGGCCGGAGCAGATGCAAGTGCAAGTGTTGGTGCAGGTGTTGAAGCCGCTGCTGCTGCCGAAGATGGTGCTCCTTGTAGAGCTGGTGCCGGTGTCGGAGCAGGTGCCGGTGTCGATGCCCGATCCTCCGGTAGATCAGACCGATTCACCGACGCTGTCGGTGCCCAATCCTCACCGGATAAGATCGAAGCTCTTGTCATTGCTGCTGCTAGAGCAACTGCCGGTGCTCGATCTGTGCAAGACAAATAAGGCGATCGTGTCTCGGTCTGCTATGATCAGCTTTCTAACTTGACTAGGATCCGTGACCGTGATCCAGTTTTTTTCTTCATTTCTTTTAAACGCGAGAAGGACTAATTGTGGCGTTTTTGTTAAACCAAACTGCAGTTCATCATAGGGATTCAACTTGTACTCAGACAACAACCTGGTCCAATTTTTTCCAGTAATATAAGTGATGGACAGTGCCTTCATTACTGACACGACATAAGAAGTGAAACCTGCAAAAATAGCCATCGTAGAGCAAACCAAACGGTTTATTCTATGATGAATGTCACATGGCAAAACCTGCATCGTAAAATTGCAAGAAAAGAAAGAAAACATGACACTAAATCAATAAGATTTAGACAGTAAATCAATAAGATTTACTTGATGTGACATGAGGAATCCTTACCAGGAAATCACTATGTTGAAGTACTAAATGTAAGATTGATCGTCCAACCACGCGTGGCATGCAGGGCCCCGCCTACTCCCACAAGGTGACAGTCCAAAGGTCGTGACAAATCGTATGGACCGAACATCCATGGACTGGAAATCCTGGTGGGTGCGATAAACCCTGCAATGCATACAGATATTGGAGTGTAACCATAATTGATAAACCGTCCTCACAAAAAATATGATCTGGATACTTCAAAATATACAGATCAATTGAGTGGATGAGACGTTAACATAGACCGCTCTCGGGACTGACCACACACCAAAAGCGGCAAGATTAATAAACAATACAGGTTCACAAACACAAATCAAGTAATCAACAATAGTACTTACTACGCACAAGCAAAGTTGCACTAACTAAACTCGCAGACTATTTCTTGCCACCGACCCACGGATGAACCCCGCATAACCGACTAGGCCATGGACTTCGTGTGAGATGTCTACATGCACCATCACCATCTTGTCAACCTTGAGAACCTAACAGAGTGGTCTTTCCACTCATAAACATGATGATGAAGACAGGCCGCATCAGATTTGTTGGGAAGCTTTACAAGAACCACACCCTTCATAATCGAAGGCACAGCCAGAAATTGTTGTGGTCAAGCACAGCCTCGAGAACACGCTGACAACAATGCTACAGAAAATACTAGTTCAGGACACATGGTGACAAGGACACAAAGAATGGATAGTTCAGAAGAGAACTCATCATCGGTCTTCCAGTTCACATGGCATGACTTTGAGAACTTCATCTCCAAATAAGACCTGGTTCTAATTCAAACAGTAAACCATATTTTATTACTACCTCCGCTCAGAAATATAAGATGATTTTCGATATTATACTCCATATATGACTACATATACGCACGAAATGAGTGAACAAAGACACTAGAACATGTCTTCAAAGGCATGAGAGCAGAGGGATTACATGCAATATCCATAACACAAGTTATCGAGGCAAATATACCTCTTAAAAGGTAGCATTGATAAATTATAGTATTTCTTCGTCTCCCAAAATTTTGTCTTAGATTTGTCTAGATACGGATGTATCAAGTCACATTTTAGTATTAGATACATTCGTATCTAGACAAATCTAAGACAAGAAATTTGGGACAGAGGAGAAGTTGAAAGTAATCTATAAGAAATCAGTGTCAACCTCTCGCATGTTTTGGTCAAAAGAGGAATTTAGAACCGTCATTTGGCACACTAAAATCACATGCAAGATCACCCAGAAAGTTGTACTACCGGTACTAGTACTGCGTGTTAGATGAAAAAACACGATCAAGATCGAGAAAAAGATCATCAACAAGAGACATTCCTGGACTTGCTTAATGAGGGATCCCGGAGAGGGGGGTTTGGACAGGGCGATGGCTTTGAGCTTGTCTGTGGTAGTCTCGCCGGGCTGCTTGCGCTTCTTCGTACCATGAGCCTCGACGGTTTTGGCCAGAGCCATAGACATCACGTCGGCCAGTGCTCCAGCGTCCATCCAAGAGAGGAAGCTGAGAGAGAAGAGTGAAAGGAGGAACAAGATGAGGGAGAAGCGAAGCGAGTGGGGGTTTTGTTCAAGAGAGGAAGCTGAGAGAGAAGAGTGAAATGATGGTTGCTTCGTCTGTCCAACTTACTGCTGGAAAGGAGGGGGTTTTGTGATTTGACGGCTCATTGGGCATTACCGTGGCGGTTCGATCGGGGTAGTCTACCATCACTCTACTACGGAGTAATTTAGTGCATGGCTGGTGGACCCAGGTGCTTGTTGTCCCATGCATCGGCGAAAGTGAGTAATATAGTGCATGGCTGGAGGAGGATCCGCACGGTAGAGCGTGTCCACTGTTTTTCTGAAGAAAAAAATGATTATAGCAAGCGTTTCTACTCTTACGACGGAGGAGTGCGAAACACGGCAGCCACTTGAACATACACATTTCTCCTACTAGTAGGCATGTGCAGTGGTTCATACGTCAGTACTACACAATCTTGTTGCTAGTGTAGTAAGATATGATGATAACAAATGATGTTGTGCGCATGTCAACTACTCCTATATGTAACATAGTACTTCTTTTTCGACTGTCCGGTCGAGAATGAACGGTGAGATCACTGTTAACAGAACTAGGTCCACAATGCATGGAGAGTACGGTGCTACAGTACTCCACGAAACATGAACCATATGAAGCACGAATAGTGTTAGGCAGGGTGTATGAAGGGTGCACGGGATGGGAGCAAAAGTTCCCTTCTCGACCCACTTTTGGGTGTTTGGCAGAGTGCATGAAGGGTGCATGAGTCCACACTAGTAGGTTGACAAAAATACACGAAGAGGAAACAACTATATTGAGATGAGAATGCAACCAAACACACCCACACGCTTTGTGCTACAAAGGATCGATCTGCACCGCTTGAGTTTGATCCAACGGTCATGTTGCGCCGAGACATGGACATGCCCATGCAGAGGGCGCCTAAACACCACCGAAGTCCCTCTGCTTCTCGAGGCGCACGACGTTGGTGATGCAGGGTGCAACCGCCTGCAGAGCCTGCTCCCAGTCGATGGAAGCCAGCTCGTCAAAGACGACGTCTAATGGCACGAATGGATTTCGGTGACGGAGCCCTGAAAGGATTCGCCCGGCAATGGCGACGGCAGCCCGCAATCCCTCCTTGTCCAGCTCAGCCCCCACCATCGCGCGGAGACGGCTCAGCTCCTCGGAGATATAGGTGAAGAAGGAGACCAGGTCAGGAAGCCGCAGCTCATTGAAGTCGACCGGGTGGTCGAACAGGTTTAGCCTGACGGCCGGCATCATCGTGTTGACACGACGGTAGGCATCGCGCAGCCGCAACACATGTGTGGCAACTTGGTTCACCAAGTGGCTGAGGCGATCCTGGACCTCGTCACGATCGGCCCGCTCGCGCTCCAGCCGGCTCCCCGACGCCTATCGATCTCCCGCTTTTCTGCAGAACGCCGCCGACGCCGAGCATCTTTGTGGTGGACGATGCCGCTTTTGAAGCTCCATGAACTCCCGCACATAACGGAGGAGCATGGCACTCTCTCCTCCTTGAGCTCACGGAGCTCCACATCCTCGGCCCCGAGCTCCGTGATCCTGGCATGGAGCTCCTGTGTCGCGCCTCACCTCGGACTCAGGATCTGCTGCCGCCATGGCACCGTAGAAGCAATGGGGAGAGGAAGCAAAGAGGGCGAAACGGCTGAAAGGCAATGCAATCCACGGAAGG
Source organism: Aegilops longissima (assembly GCA_021605205.1). NCBI lineage: Eukaryota > Viridiplantae > Streptophyta > Magnoliopsida > Poales > Poaceae > Aegilops > Aegilops longissima. Next base: position 498,676,046 of record CM038677.1, on the reverse strand, counting down.
CGGAGGAGCGGGAATCTTTTGGTTTTCACCACGGTAAAACACCACCGACGACTTCTCACATCGTGGAGCAAAGGGTTTTACAGCGGAGTCATCGTGACTAATTGCTGCCGCTACCGCTCACGTCAATCAAAAAATTAAAAATCTTGCCGCGCCTGCTCCCGTCAATCAAAAAATTAAAAATCCTGCCGCACCCAAACACCAGAACAACGCAGTGGTGGATATTTAAATTTACCTGCCGACAAGTAGATAAAAAAGGGGTGAAAAAACGAATGTGGTGGCGGCCTAGCTAATCAGTCGAACTAGCCCAACTAGCTAGCCACCATGCTTCACTGATGTACTCGGAGGGAAAGGTGGTCTTTCGTGATTTGACGACTCATTTACTTGCTTCGGCGCTACGACCGAGGAGGACCCAGAAAACGCATGGTAGGGCGTCCCACGTCAGGAAGAATATATGCGGCACCACCCGGAGGACCCCAAAACCGCAAGAAGAGGGTGTGCCGCGCCTCGCACGGAGGAAAATGTGTGTGTAAAATATACAGATCGACGAGTACCTATGGTTCACCTCGTGACCCAGCCAGCTTGGTCAAAACACCCCACTAGCCACACAGCTTCATCATGCAAACGTGGCACGGAGGATAGATGTGGTTAGCTCCGCCTCGACCAGCCACAACGCCTCTTGTTCTAGGCGATTCTTCTATTTTCCAAGCTTTTTTGTTGTAATAACACCATGGCAAGCTAGCGCCGCTTCGTGTGTGCCCGCAAAGGTTAGACGATGGAGAGAAGAGAGATTGAGATCGCAGACCTGAGACCCACCAGTAAGTGAGACAACGGTCATGCACGTGCTGACGAGGCACTCCCTCTACTCTACTCAACGCAAGTACTGTATAAAATCAAGTTATGGGACAAAGCTAACAACCGTTCGTTTTTTCAGGCTATCGACTTACGCTTTGTAGTCCAGGTTGCCAGTTTGAATCTCGTCTTTCAGATTTGTTAGTTTTAGGTCCAAATTTGATTAATGACAAGTGGGACCCCCGTGTGTTGTTCCGATATTTCAGTGTAGGATGGTTTTTTTAACAACCACTTTGCACGGTTAAACAAGTAACGGCACGAGTTACATGTATTTTGCAAGTTTACGAACAAAAATGACAGCGGCATAGAATATCACATCCACCCCGCAACTTAGATACTATGGTGATATGAGTTTTTACACTGTTGGAAGTGAGATCCAATGGCTTGGGAGTAGTCTTTGTAATTATGCGCAATTTCCAACTCTCCAAAGGTTTTTTTTTTGCAAATAAAACATTCAGGCCTCGTGTGTGCCGCTGCATCTTCGATCCAACGTCTCCCCGGTGCTCATATTAGGTGCTCCCCGTAGCTTAATTACCCGCTACGGTGATATGAGCATCTAGGTCTTATGATCAGTGATCAGATGTGTAGGACCTTGAGAAGAGGTGTCTAGAGGGGGGGTGATTAGACACTAAGTACCAAAGTTGCAATTTTAAAGTTTCTTTAAAGTTTGAGTGGAGTTTAGGCACAAGTTTAACATTCACAGCATATAGCAAGCAAGCATGCAAAGAGTATATGAGCAGCGGAAAATAAAGCATGGAACTTGCAAGAATGTAAAGGGAAGGGATTGGAGGATTCAAACGCAATTGGAGACACGGATGTTTTTGGCGTGGTTCCGATAGGTGCTGCTATCGTACATCCACGTTGATGGAGACTTCAACCCACGAAGGCTAACGGTTGCGCGAGTCCACGGAGGGCTCCACCCATGAAGGGTCCACAAAGAAGCAACCTTGTCTATCCCACCATGGTCGTCGCCCACGAAGGACTTGCCTCACTAGCGGTAGATCTTCATGAAGTAGGCGATCTCCTTGCCCTTACAAACTCCTTGGTTCAACTCCACAATCTTGTCGGAGGCTCCCAAGTGACACCTAGCCAATCTAGGAGACACCACTCTCCAAGAAGTAACAAATGGTGCGTTGATAATGAACTCCTTGCTCTTGTGATTCAAATGATAGTCTCCCCAACACTCAACTCTCTCTCATAGGTTTTGGATCTGGTGGAAAGAAGATTTGAGTGGAAAGCAACTTGGGGAAGGCTAGAGATCAAGATTCGTATGGTAGGAATGGAATATCTTGGCCTCAACACATGAGTAGGTAGTTCTCTCTCGTAAATAGGATGTTGGAAGTGTAGGTTCGTTCGATGGCTCTCTCCATGAATGAAGAGGAGGTGGAGGGGTATATATAGCCTCCACACAAAATCTAACCATTACACACAATCTACCAAACTCGGTGGGACCGAATCGTTAAACTCGGTCAGCCGATTTAGCAAATAATGTGACCGTTAGGGTTTTCGGGCCGGGACCGAAATGCAACTCTCGGTGGGACCGATTCAAACTCGGTGGGGTTAGGGCATAACGTTCCAGAGTCTCGGCAAGACTCGATTACACAAACTCGGTTGGACCGATTTTGGTAATAAGCTTTCCAGAGAGTTGGTCAGGCAAACTCAGTTTGACCGATTATCAAACTCGGTGGGACCGATTTTGATAATAAGTTAACCAGAGAGTTTGCATTGTAATCTCGGTAGTACCGATTGCTCAAACTCGGTGAGACCAATTTTGATAATGGACATACACAAAGAGATTACAATCCCATCTCGATGAGACCGAGATCCCTATCGGTGAGACCGATTTGCCTAGGGTTTGTGGCAGTGGCTAAGACATCCAAAGTCGGTGGCGCCGGATAGAAAGAATCAGTGGGGCCGAGTTTGACTTTAGGTTTAGGACAAATGTGTGGAAGTAGGAAAGTATTTGAGGGTATTTGGAGCATATCACTAAGCAGTTTGAAGCAAGAGGCTCATTAAGCAACACCTCATTCCTCCTTGATAGTATTGGCTTTTCCTATAGACTCAAAGTGATCTTGGATCACTAAAATGTAAAATGAAGAGTCTTGAGCTTGAAGCTTTAGCCAATCCTTTGTCCTTAGCATCTTGAAGGAGTTCCCACATTCTTTAGTCCATGCCACTCCATTGTTGAACTTATCTAAAACATACTAGATAAAAGTGTTAGTCCAACAAGAGATATGTTGTCATTAATTACCAAAACCACCGAGGGAGCACTTGTGCTTTCAATCTCCCCCTTTTTGGTAATTGATGGCAACATACATCAAAGCTTTAGATAAAGATATAAAGAATAGCAAGTAAAGCTTTGGAAAGACATATAACAAGCATAGGCTCCCTACATGTATGCAATCATGTGAATATGAAATATAGAAGCATGTGATAGCATAACCATGATAGAGCAGCAATGTGTTACATGTATCTTGGCTATATGCATCAGAGCAAAACGTATTAAAGAGAATACCTTCATGCCCATGAGTCCTTCTTGCAAACAGTATGTACATCAGCAAGAATTCCTCATACACATGATTGTGATGCATATACTTACCGTGTAGTCTTGAGTTGGCTTAGGATGGAATGAACCAGTGAAAACAAGGTTAGATAACACAGATGCATCTACTAGCCAGAGCAAACAGAAGAAACCACAAGAATACCAAGACTGGGATGACATGTAGAGAGTGAGTACTGAGTACAACATTGGATTAGACATGTCCCCAAGATTAAAGATATGCAATGAATTTAAATGATCTCTTTCCCTTAGATGTCTTGCTCCCCGTGAATCTAACATGGGATACTGGGAGAAGATAGGGAACAGAAAATCAGAGCTGAAGGAAAACAGAGCTGAAAGATATGAATGATGATCAGAGCTAAAGTTCAGAGCTAATGTATGCTCATGCAAAATTGAGCACAACAGATCATATGAACATGTCTCTCCCTCAAGAAGACATGTGGACATCTCTCCTCTTGAACACCAAGCATCTGGGATCCTTGAGAAATACTTTCTACTAGTATTCTCTCCCCTCGAGATCTCTCTCGTCTTTTGATCTCCCCCTAGGATCTCTCTCTTAAGAAGAAGGTGATAAGTTTTGATGCTCTCTCTCCCTTTAACATCAATTTCTTTGATGGCTTGATAAAGATGTAATCTCTCTCTCCAAGAAGGGTTTGTCGTGAATGGGTTTGATCCTTGAGTCACATCATAAAGCAATGATAAAATGTGATGCTTGTAGAGGACAAGATTCATTGAGTGGAGCTGGATCGAAGAAACACAAAATATGTGGCAAAGAGTTTTTCCTGTTATGAAATCGGTGGCACCGAGTGGTATGCTTCGTCGATCAAAAGATTCGATTGGACCGAAAATAACAAATTGGTGTAACTGAGTTCATCGCAGAGAGAACACTTGTCACCTCAGCTCACTAGACTAGTAAGATCTCACAAAGATTTGCAAGGAATTAACTGAAAGATATACAAGGAATTAGATGCAGAAAATGCAGAGAAAACAGAAAGAAATCTAGATGAAGTTTTTTTGAAAGGGGAAACACAAATGCATGAGACAAATGCAAAACTCAGAAAAGAACACAGGAGAACTTCATCTAGAGATGGTCGGCGACAAATTCACCTATGTTAGAGTATATTGACTTAGGAGTCAAGTGAGATCACTTGATCATAGGCCATACTATCGCTTAAGCTCAAAATGGGGTTGCCATTTTCGCTTAATGATGTATTCAAGTCTCTTTAACTCATGACTCGGAGTAAAGTGTAGCGACCAGACAATGGATCAAGTCTTGGATCCTCGGATCAAGAATGTCGACACCACACAAGATTATCAAGGATTTATAGCAGAGTAGCAATCACACACTTATTACATCGTTGTCCACAAGGGAACTTATTACAATAATATGGCTTAAGGCCATCTAATAACGATAACAGGAAGACTTGGAAGATAAGTGAGTCCATCAACTCCATCGGCATCACCGAGTATAGAACCACGACCTAACACCTTACTGTCGTTCGAAAAGTCTCGCAACATGAAAGTTGCAGCCCAAAACGGTCATCACATGGAATATGCCGCAATGTAACACATAGAGAGTAATGAAGGAATAAGCCTATACTACATGCATATATGGCTGGTGGTAAGGCTCTCTGATTACATTTGCATAAAGCTGATTTTTCCCTACATCAAAGGAATAACTTTGTTTAACTATCATGGTGGTTGTTAAACATTGAGAATGGTTGACAGCATCCTCAATCCCAATTAAAAGTACTCATCAAAACCCAATAACTTTTATTAGAGTAACATGTTGAGATTCACATGATATTCAAGTACTAGATACTCAAGATGTCCATAACCGGGGACACGGCTAATCATGATTAGTTTATACACTCTGCAGAGGTTTATGACTTTTCCCCACAAGACTCGATCGCCTCCGCTTGGTTTCTCGCACTACATGGTGTTTGAGAAACGGATGACCGAGACATAGTCTTTCGTAAGCGCTTAGCACCTTACGATGGGTGGACCGTACAACCTACATCCCCTACATCAGCTAGTCCACCACTATAAGAGTTCGCACAACTTATTCAACTACGCCAGAGCCCATAATGGCTTGTGGCTGCACACGGAAGTTTCTAGTTTGAAAAATCTTATGATCCCTTAGAGCCCGGTGGCGGTCCATAGAAGATCACACGGTACAAGTCCAAAAAGAAACCCCTGTGTGCCTCAATCCACCCAGATGTGTGTTTAGGTTGCCACCTTAGATAAACCATTAATTAACAATCTCACATCTGTCATGGATATTCACTCATCCAATCCACGCCTACTAGCATAGCATGGTATAATAAGCAAACGAGAAGTAACTCCCAAGGTTTCATAAGTAAAACATGTAATAGGTACTACCTCAACTACTTCCCAAACCCACAATTTAATTAGATCCTAAACATGCAAGTGTTTGAGGAATTGATCTAATGCATAAAACTGGGTAGTAGAAAAGTATGATCAAGTGTTACTTGCCTTGCTTGATGATCCGCGAGACCTAGAGATTCAAGTAACAAGCGGCGCACTCGGTGATCTAACGCAGACAAACAACAAGCATACAATAAGTACTCATCTAATGCACGGGAAATCTCGAATAAAAGATCTAACCAGAGAGTTCAACTTAAGAACCCTGGTTGCAAAAAGAATCGAATCAAATAAATCAACAAAAGTCGAAACGTCGAGAGAAAACGACTCGGTTTAGCAATTTGAAACTAGGTCAAATTTTACAGTAGCAAAACTATGTTTAAGTAGGTTAATCGAACGGCGGTTTCAGAATCTAAACACCAGCGCTTGAATCACCTGATTCCGATAAACGAGCGAGAAATAAACTAGATTGAAGATTGGATCGAAATCGAGATCGAAAATAACGGATTAAATCCGATTAAAAAGAAAACGACGAACGGATTAAATAACGGACGCTCGTTATCAGAAACTAATCCAATGAACACGTTCGTTGAAACGAACGGATCGGTGAACGCCGTTAGGTAGCTAAACCGAAAAAATAAACCAATCTAGGTTTTTAAAAAACCGAACATCACAAAAAAACCGGATCGGTTTTTTCTAAGAAAACCGGATCGGGGAAGGCGGGTGGCGGCTACCTCGGTGGCTCTCGCCAAGGGCACCGGGGCTCAGGCGGGGCGGGAGGTCCGGCGGGGTCGGAAGGGGCGGGCGGCGGCTGGCTACGGCGGCGGCGGGGCGGCACGGCGGCGGCGGGCTCGGCGTCAGGGGGCGGGTGAGGGCGGCGGCGAGGATGAGAGAGAGGGGGGGTCGGGGGCTTTATGAGGGGGGTGGCGGGTGGCTTGGGGGAGGGGCAAGCCGGGTGGCGGCGGGCGGGGCGCTGCCCCCGAGGGGACTCGGGGCGGCGGCGAAGGGGAGTCCTCCCAAGGAGAGAGAGGAGGGCTGGGTTGGGCCGGGCCAGGGCTGGTGGGCCGGGCTGGGCCTTGGCCTGTCGGGGCGCAGGTTTTTTTTAAATTAAACCAAACGAATTAAAAAAAATCCAAATGAACTCCAAATTTAATAAAATAATTTTCCCGACTCCTAAAAATGAGTCGAACAAAATGAACTTTAAAATGGGCAAAATGCATTTTTTTAAATGCTCATTTTACCTAAAGCAAATAAATCTTTCAAAAGCCAAATTTGATTTATTTATAATACCTTCATTTTCCTAAATGTTGGGAAAGTCATATTATTCCCTCTCTTAAAATTTTTATAGGAAAAGCTTTTGAAGATAATTTAAATAAATCCAAATGATCCTATTTTCAAAATTTGAGAAATCCCAAATATGAAAATAATAAAACTTCCAACTTTCTCCGAGGGTCCTTGAGTTGCGTGAAATTTTCTAGGATCGGAAAATGCAAGAAAATATGATATGCATGATGACTTAATGTATAACATTCCAAATTGAAAATTTGGGATGTTACATACTCATCGCTTAAGCTCAAGATGGAATAACATACCTTGATGTTGGTCGGTTGCTTTAACTCATGTCCATGCTTCTCTAAGTTAAACTTGGTTGGTGGTGTTGTCCATGTAGTTGAACTTGCGTGGGTTGCTCAAGGTTGATGTAGCTCATCAAGAATTTGGAGCACCACTTGGAATTTGAGTCCATCTACCTACATGGGTTAGTTCTTGCAAGGAAGAGCACTTGTATATCCAAAATGACAATCATGAAACTCAACATAGAATTTGTCAAAGGATATGTTTGAATGGTTTCGTGCTTCCTTGTCTTCAACCACCTTGTGTAGAGACTTGGTGATGTAGAGATTGCTCAAGATATGAGTAGGTTTCAACCTCATGGAATTTGATTCAACCAAGTACCTACATGGGTTAGATAACATGCAAGATACAAATATATCCAAGACATAAGTTTTTCATCATAAGAGAAATATCAAGGATTAGTCATAAGCTCATGTCTTGCATGTATCCAATGGAGTTTCTACTCCAAGTTTGAAGCATCAATGATGTTCAATTCTCCTCTTAACCTGCAAAACACTTTCTCATCAAGAGGTTTAGTGAATATATCCGCTAATTGCTTTTCGGTGCGAACATGCTTAAGATCAATGTCACCCTTAGCAACATGATCTCGAATGAAATGATGACGAACTTCAATATGCTTAGTTTGAGAATGTTGCACAGGATTATGACCAATTTTGATAGCACTTTCATTATCACAAAGCAATGGAACATGTCTCACATATATCCCATAATCTTTAAGAGTTTGGGTCATCCAAAGTAATTGAGCACAACATGAACCAGCGGCAATATATTCAGCTTCGCGTGGATAAGGATATCGAGTTTTGTTTCTTGGAGGACCAAGACACAAGAGATCTACCAAGAAATTGACAAGTACCGAAGTGGACTTTCTATCAACCTTGTCTCCGCATAGTCCGAGTCGGAATAGCCAACAAGATCGAAGAGGCCCTCTTAGGATACCAAATGCCAAAATTTGGTGTATGGATTAAGTATCTCACTATCCTTTTCACGGCCTTAAGATGACATTCTTTAGGGCAGCTTGATATCGTGCACACATGCACACACTTAGCATAATATCGGACGTGAAGCACATAGATATAACAATGAACCAATCATAGAGCGATAAACCTTTTGATCAACTGGTTCACCATCTTTGGTTAAGTCAAGATGTCCACTAGTAGGCATGGGTGTAGTCATACCTTTGCATTCTTGCATATTGAACTTCTTGAATAAGTCCTTGGTGTACTTTGTTTGCGAGACAAAAGTACCTTCCTTAGTTTGCTTGATTTGCAAACCAAGAAAGAATTTGAGTTCACTCATCATAGACATCTCAAACTTCTCCGACATTAGCTTCCCAAACTTTTCACTAAAATGAGGGTTAGTTGAACCAAATATAATATCATCAACATAAATTTGGCACACAAAGAGTTCACCATTAACCCTTTTAGTAAAAAGAGTAGAATCAATTTTCCCAATTTCAAAGCCTTTTCAATAAGGAACTTGGTCAAGCATTTATACCATGCTCTAGGAGCTTGTTTAAGTCCATAAAGAGCTTTGTGAAGTTTGTAAACATGATTGGGTTTCTTAGGATTGACAAAGCCGGAGGTTGTTTAACATAAACTTCCTCCTCTATTTCACCATTTAGAAAAGCACTTTTAATGTCCATTTGGTACAAGGTGATATCATGGTGATTAGCATAGGCAAGTAAGATGTGAATGGACTCAAGTCTAGAAACAGGGCGTAAGTCTCACCATAGTCCATACCTTCGACTTGTGTGTAGCCTTGGGCATTTAGACGCGCTTTGTTGCGAACTACTTGTCCATCTTCATCTTGCTTGTTGCGAAACACCCATTTGGTACCGATGATGTTGTGGTTGTTGTCGGGCTTCTCAACCAATGTCCAAACTTGGTTCCTCTCAAAGTTGTGTAGCTCTTCATGCATAGCATTTATCCAATCCGGATCTTCCAATGCTTCTTCGACCTTCATAGGTTCAATGCTAGAGATGAAAGAATAGTTTTCACAAAAGTTAGCTAAACGAGTTTTAGATCGAGTGATTCTTTTGAATATCATTGTAGATTTGCTCGACGGGATGGTCTTTAGCAATTCTTGCTCGAACTCGTGAAAGCTTTTGCTTGGGTCTTCGTTGAACATCTTCTTCATCTTGTTCTTCTTCTTGGCCTTCTTCATTGTTGGCGTTGTCGTTCTCTTGTCGTGGTGGAGAAGGAGGTTGTTGACGCTCATCTTGATGCACTTCCTCGCTTTTCTTCATCTTGGTGTGTCCCACTTGTGGATGCTTCCGTATCAACTCTTGGTTCACCTTGTCGTGAAGTAGAAGCTTCCACTTGACGGACGAGGTACTCTCCTTCACCTCCGTTGGACGGACCTTGCCAATAGACAAGTCTTGGATTGCTTCAAGGATCTTTGTCTCCTACATCAATTGGCAATTGCTCTACTTATGAGCCGTTAGATTCATCAAACTTCACATCTACCGCCTCTTCAACCTTTCGGTGAAATTGTTGTAGACATGATAAGTGTGAGAGTTTGAGCCATAACCTAGTAGGAAACCTTCATGAGACTTAGGAGCAAATTTAGAACGACGATGCTTATCAAGAATGTAGCACTTTGAGCCGAATACTCGAAAGTATCCAACTTGGGGTTTGTTACGGTGAGTAGCTCAGATGCCGCCTTGCCGAGTAGCTTGTGAAGATACAAGCTATTTGTTGCATGACAAGCTGTCTCAACCGCTTCGCCCAAAAGTGCTTCGCGCCTTGTACTCATCAAGCATCGTTCTAGCCATTTCGATGAGCGTCCGGTTCTTCCTCTCAACAACTCCATTTTGTTGAGGTGTGTACGTAGTCGAGAACTCGTGTGAAATCCTTCTTCGTCAAGAAAGGTGTCCACATTTATGTTCTTGAACTCCGCTCCATTGTCGCCGCGAACCTTCTTGATCTTCACTTCAAATTGGTTTTGGGCCTTCCTAGCGAAGTTTTTGAAGATCTTTTGGACCTGCAATTTATCATCGAGAAAGAACACCCACGTAAATCTGGAAAAATCATCAACTATAACTAGACCAAAAGAATTTCCACCGAGACTCTTGTAGGAGTTGGGACCAAAGAGATCCATGTGAAGTAGCTCGAGTGGCCTCTTCGTGGTCATGATGTTCTTCACGGATGCCTTCCTCCAACCTGTTTACCCGCTTGACAAGCACCGCAAAGTCTATCCTTATCAAATATGACATCATTAACTCCAAGGATATGATTCCCTTAATAAGCTTGTCAAGGTTTCGCATACCAACATGACCTAATCGCCTATGCCATAACCAGCCTTTTGAGGATTTAGCAATGAAGCAAGTTTTAGGTTGAGCCTTTTAGTGAAATCAACAATGTATAGATCACCTCTACGCACACCAAGAAAGACCATTTTATGATTATCTCGACGAAACACTTGGCAATCTACTTCAATAAATAGAATATTGAAACCAAATCAGCAAGTCTAGATACTTAAAGTAAGTTGTAACCAAGAGATTCAACGAGCATAACATTTTGTATGGAGCTATCATGTGAGATGGCCACCTTACCGAGGCCAACCACCTTACCCTTTGAGTTGTCACCGAAAGTGACAAACTTTCGAGGACCATCATTTTCAGCAAGCTCACGAAACATGTCTTTATCTCCGGTCATGTGATCGGTACATCCACTATCAAGAACCCATTCCTTTCCTCCCGACATATATCCTCAAGATTTGCCATAAGACCAAAATGTCTCATTGCATCATCAAGATCAAGTCACTATCATCATCCTCATCATAGTATCCATGTTCAACATCATCATGTGGTGGATCAAATCCTAGAGAGGGTGATTCATTAGAATGAGTTTGACAATAATCTTGTCTATGAATTCTTATAGCTTCGAAATAATGTCACTAATAATACCAACATTTCCTTTGGCACGCATAAGGTTTGTAAGCTCAAATAGACGATCACCAAACATAGGATCACTAGTATTCATTTTACTCAAGGCAATAGATTTATAGAGAATCTCATCTAGATTTTTCAAGGAATAATCTGGAAATCGTTCCTCAAGAAATTTCCATATAGTGTAGGAACACTAATGAGTAGGCAAGAATCTAATCAAGTTTCTAGGCAAGCCTCTAGTGATAAGTTTGGCAGTTCTAAGATTCCTAGTCATGTCAATAGCTTCATCAAGGGTAGGATGCATAGGATCAACATAAGGTGCACAAGGGCTAGCAATGTACTAGTTAAAACGATATTGATTGAAAATAACAAGCATCTCATTTTTCCACTCACGAAAATACTCTCCATCAAGAATAGGCACTCTATGTCTAAGACTCCCCAAAGTAGACTTATACATCTTCCTTCAATGGTGATTAAACCAAGGAAATGGAGACCAAAGCTCTGATACCACTTGTAGGACCTTGAGAAGAGGTGTCTAGAGGGGGGTGATTAGACACTAAGTACCAAATTTGCAATTTTTAAGTTTCTTTAAAGTTTGAGTGGAGTTTAGGCACAAGTTTAACATTCACAACATATAGCAAGCAAGCATGCAAAGAGTATATGAGCAGCGGAAAATAAAGCATGCAACTTGCAAGAATGTAAAGGGAAGGGATTGGAGGATTCAAACGCAATTTGGAGACACGGATGTTTTTGGCGTGGTTCCGATAGGTGGTGCTATCGTACATCCACGTTGATGGAGACTTCAACCCATTAAGGGCAACAGTTGCGCGAGCCCACGGAGGGCTCCACCCACGAAGGGTCCACGAAGAAGCAACCTTGTCTATCCCACCATGGCCGTCGCCCACGAAGGACTTGCCTCACTAGCGGTAGATCTTCACGAAGTAGGCGATCTCCTTGCCCTTACAAACTCCTTGGTTCAACTCCACAATCTTGTCGGAGGCTCCCAAGTGACACCTAGCCAATCTAGGAGACACCACTCTCCAAGAAGTAACAAATGGTGCGTTGATGATGAACTCCTTGCTCTTGTGCTTCAAATGATAGTCTCCCCAACACTCAACTCTCTCTCATAGGATTTGGATCTGGTGGAAAGAAGATTTGAGTGGAAAGCAACTTGGGGAAGGCTAGAGATCAAGATTCATATGGTAGGAATGGAATATCTTGGCCTCAACACATGAGTAGGTAGTTCTCTCTCAGAAATAGGATGCTGGAAGTATAGGTTCAGTCTGATGGCTCTCTCCACGAATGAAGAGGGGGTGGAGGGGTATATATAGCCTCCACACAAAATCTAACCATTGCACACAACCTACCAAACTCGGTGGGACCGAATCGTTAAACTCGGTCAGACCGATTTAGCAAATAATGTGACCGTTAGGGTTTTCGGTGGGACCGAAATGCAACTCGGTGGGACCGATTCTGTTAGGGTTAGGCATAACGGTGGGACCGATCTCGGTAATAAGCTTTCCGAGAGTTGGTCACAAACTCGGTGGGACCGATTTTGGTAATAAGCTTTCCAGAGAGTTGGTCAGGAAAACTCGGTTTGACCGATTATCAAACTCGATGGGACCGATTTTGATAATAAGTTAACCAGAGAGTTTGCATTGTAATCTCGGTAGTACTGATTGCTCAAACTCGGTGAGACCGATTTTGATAATGGACATACACAGAGATTACAATCCCATCTCGGTGAGACCGAGATCCCTATCGGTGAGACCGATTTGCCTAGGGTTTGTGGCAGTGGCTAAGACATCCAAACTCGGTGGCGCGGATAGAAAGAATCAGTGGGGCGAGTTTGACTTTAGGTTTAGGACAAATGTGTGGAAGTAGGAAAGTAGTTGAGGGTATTTGGAGCATATCACTAAGCACTTTGAAGCAAGAGGCTCATTAAGCAACACCTTCCTCCTTGATAGTATTGGCTTTTCCTATAGACTCAATGTGATCTTGGATCACTAAAATGTAAAATGAAGAGTCTTGAGCTTGAAGCTTTAGCCAATCCTTTGTCCTTAGCATCTTGAAGGAGTTACCACATCCTTTAGTCCATGCCACTCCATTGTTGAACTTATCTGAAACATACTAGATAAAAGTGTTAGTCCAACAATAGATATGTTGTCATTAATTACCAAAACCACCTAGGGAGCACTTGTGCTTTCAAGATGGCACATGCGTAGTACTTGTACTTTCTGCGCATTTCCCAAACTCTATCAGCCGTATATTGCAAAAACATTCAAACCTCCTATCAGGGCCGTTAGATCTCAAAGTGAACTCAGATCACCATAGAATCTACGGTGCGGGAGCACCTCATACTCTCCCGCATGAGAAAACATAAGTTGCTATCGCAGCTTGATGCTACGGTGATACGAGCTTGGAGGTCGCTTGATCTGAGATCCAATGGCATCTCGAAAGCAGTCTTTGTGCTTGTGTGGCGAACTCTTTTGGGGCTTTTCTCAAAAACCATTCGAACCACCGAGGAGGTGTTGGGTCACAAATCCAACGCCCAAGAGCTTGTATCACCAAAGCATCTAAGGTGTGGTAGCACATGATATTCTTACATACAGAGAATATGATGTCCTCCTTCATCTTAGATGCTATGGTGATACGAGCTTCGAGGTCGTTGGATATGGGATCAAAGGGCATCTAAGTAGTTTTTGTACAAATTGTGTGCAATTCCCAAACTCATCAAGGTTTCTGCAAAAATATTAAGACACGCCATGTGAGCTGCTATATCTCGATCTACAAGCTCCAAGCAACTCAGACGGCATATAGCATCTAAGGTATGAGGGCACATGATATTCTCCTGGGAGGAGGGTGGGGGTGCACAACCAATCAGTGGTTGGGAGGGTGGGGACAAATATAATCTAAACAACCCTAAACAGAGCTCCACAATTTTATCTAAGGTCGAGGGGTTGACCCCCGACAATCATAGCTCCGCCTAAAAACAACATTTGCATGTACTGTAGTACTAGACTTAATATTCATGTTTCAGTTTCATGTTTATTTTAAATAATGAACCAAGGACCATGGATGTCTTACATTTTACTCTTTTTCGTTTTAAATATTAGTCTTTTAGAGGCTTCAAATGGACTGCACATACGGATGTATATAGACATATTTTAGAGTCTAGATTCACTCATTTTGCTCCGTATGTAGTAAGTTGTTGAACTCTCTAAAAGACTAATATTTAGGAATAGAAGGAGTATTTTGAATTCGTGTTATACATGCATGGTTTGGAAAAATAGATGCACTATACTTATTGGATTGTTGTTGTGTTCGTGCGTGTGTGTCTCTTTGTGTGTGTGTGTGGTCATATGCTTGATACATACAAAGTTTTCTCACCTCCATATTGTTCATCTTTTAAATTTGAATTTGCATTGGAAAACTTACTAGGGATACCATGAAATGTGAAATCCACGTTGAGATCACTATATCACAAACTCACTCTAAATCAACAACTCGTCATAAATCAATTACCACGTCGAGATTAGTATTTGCAAAGAAAATACGGGTATTGTAATACACATAGATTCATTTGGCAATTTAAAAGGTTCCTTTCGTATTCTCGAATGGTAGGACCCAACGGCGTACCAGCTAGACCTTGACTCGTGTTGATCCTAAAAAAACCGGGCTCGTGTCCTTTGGTGGCGTGCGTGGTACGCACATTAGGCAACCCCAACCAGTTGAGCCTCAGCGTTTCAAGTCGAAATATCTGGCGGTCAGAATTCCAGCCCTAGGAAATTCCCCTCATGTCCCCGGTCCATAATGACTACCGATGAACGACGGAGGGATGCTTTAGTAACTAGAAAACGTTACCTACCATGCCGAGCACGGTTCAATTCCCTCGGTCGCCGCTCGTCAAGGTCACCCGTCAACTGCATTGCCTAGTACTACTACTACTACACCAGGATGAGCACAGAATTGAGCCGTTTGTTCGTGCCTAGTACTTGAGTTAATATATCAGGCAATGCACTGGTACGGAGGGATTATCCTTTTACTCTGCATATATAACTTGTCTGAAGTCTAACTAAGCAAAATGTTTGACCAAATCCTTTCTTAAGAAATACAACAGGACAGATGTACGGCTTGAAAATTTATTACACGATGCAGGTTATGATATTGTTTCGAATTCTGGATCTTAAATTTCAGAAAATCCAAAAGTGAGCATAAATTCTTGAAACTAAGCATGGTCACGTGATATGGCACAAATATTACTTTGTAAGTTTTTTCTTCAATTTGAGACAAGCTGCTTATGACAAGTTGCACAAATGAAGAGCCAAGGTATTTTGGAACAAAGACCTATCACGTTAAGGCGAGCGCTTTCACTATTGAAACCGTGGGCGTTTACGTGCCGCCACGAGTCCCCGCTTCTCATCGGCAGGTGCCGTCCGAGCAAGCGTGTGAGCCGACGGGAGGTGTGCGAGCAGACCGCTGCGCCGGCTGTCAGGGAGGTGTGCGAGCAGACCGTTGTGCAGGCCCACCGTTGTCCCAACTTCTCCCACTTTTAATGTCGCTGGCGCCGCAGTTTAAAATCAACCCCGCACTACCCGGTATCGCTACAATCCTCTCTCTTCCTCTCCGATTCTCCTGTCGTCTACCTCCAACTAGCCTGACCTAAACGTACGCCATGCCGCATCATGATGGTCTGCCCTTAGTGTTCCAGTTTCCTGAGGAAGACACCCAACCGAAGTCTCAAGAACATAAGGCGCTTTGGGACGAGCTTGAACTGGCCTTGCGGGAACACACCGCGCCTATCCCCGCTCCTGTTCCGGCTCCCGTCGCCCCGACTGCGCCAGCGCCAATCCCCGTGGCTTTGATGGGCTGGGAGCCACACATTGTCGCCGAGCTTGATCCCACGGGGTTCCACGAGGTCCCCGCTGACTTTCACGCACCCGTGCACCTGCCAGCACATGTGCCTGCACGTGCACTGACGTGCATGCCCGTGCCGGTGCCCGTGCACACGAATGTCTCTGCCGCGCCGTTGACAGCGCCTGTCCCTGCGCGGGTGCCAGTGCCCCCCTCAGCAGCATGGATGGTCGCCGTCGACCGTTTCCTTGCACCAACGCCAGTCGCCTCCTCCCGCCAGTTAACTCGCTCCGAAGTCAGAACATTTTGGCCTTTCTTGAAGCTAGGCCAACGTCCAGGAGTACGCCAACGATGGTGCAAGACGCCGTCGTCGCCGTCGGTCAGTGGCCCGACGACACACAGAGCACGGCAGAGGAGCCGCTTCCCACCGCGAGACGCCCCCGCTGCCGCCGCGTAATCTAAATTTGCCATGAAAAACGTTCGGATTGCCATGCTTAAAATTCGAACGTTTTTCATTTCCGTTTATTTTATATCGATCGTCTATAATTTAAAGTCGGAGTCAGACTGAACGAAATGTATAGTTTGATCGATTGAATGTTCTGCTAGAGCCGTATCAAATTAAATATAAAACGCCATCAAGCCACATGTATTCCTTATCATCCAACGACCTACATTGTTTCAATGTCGAACGCTCAACACGTTTAGCGTGCAGTTAATTTCATGCCAAAAATAATGCTAATCACATGACAACACGCAAATAATATCCTAGTAGTTAATATCCGCATGCACTTAATATACTTCCAAATTAACGTGCATTGCACGTACACACTGACTAGTGCTGCTAGTACGTGAAACTGGTGCCTTGACTTGTGAACGTGTCCAGATATGGTCAACGGCAACATCCCCATGAAGTTCTTCCTGTTTACCCGCAAGGCCTAAACGCAGAAGGGAGGAGAGAGAGCACACATGGAACCCACCAGTAAGTGAAGGCGAATAGTACTAAAAATAATATACATGTTATCCATTAATTAGGTTGTGGTAATATAAAAACGTTATGTGAACAAAGGGGGTACAACAAACATTGCTATTATACGTATGTTGCCTATTGATGTGAGGCTTGAAGGCCCGGTCGCATGTTCGATCCTCGTCCTTTATTTTTTAATTTGTATATGGGTCCAAATTTGTTTCATGACATGTGGGCCCCTCGGTGTGTAGTTTGTAGCACTTTAATTTGTGGGTCGAAATTTGTGCCATTCCAAGTGGACTACCGGCGTGTAGTTTTGTAGCTTATTTATAATAATTAAAGAGAACAACATGGTTTTTTCAATAATACCATGGTGCAACGTTGAAGGCGAGAAAGGACGTGCAAGAGAGCGATGACCGAGCCAGAGGGAAATCAACTAGGGGAGTTGCGTGGGTTGCAACGGTGTTTGGAGTAGTTGTGGGCCGAATGCTACGAAAATATATTCTAAACCGACCGGAATAAGTGCCTACACAAAGTAATCCAAGGTTGGAGTGCCCCTCGCAATGTAAATAGCTCCGGCTTTGTGAGGGATGGAGAGGTAGTAGCTTCAACGCGTGGAAGATACGGTGTGAGAAAGCGAGGTCAATAGAGAGACATATAGATAGAGAGACAAAGTGAGTGTGGTCCGACATTCATTGAACAAATATATATGCTCTGGAGAGATATTGTCCGATTGAGCTTTTTGGCAAGGGTGAGGGATGTAAGATAGAGCTTGAGAGATGATCCAATCACAGACGTGTAGATATATTTTGTGCGTGGGAGGAAGCAAGGTCAACCGATCACATAGGGTCGTCGTGCGACCGAAAGAGTGAGACGGGTTGGAGAGAGTGACCTAGATAGACGATGTGCGTGAGAGAGTATACAATGTGAATAGGTCGAATTGGGCTCAAACATGGTGATATATCGTTTTTGTACGAGAAAGAGCGAGGTCAATCGAGACATACGGAGAGAGAGAGAGAGAGAGAGAGAGAGAGATTGAGTGAGCGTGGCCCACCATGAGTTCGAAAGAGTGGCGGCGGCTTGGATGGACAGGCCTAGATAGACAATCTGCGTGAGAGAGTATAGAGTGTGTCGATCGAGGCCCGAACAGGGAGATATATCATTTGTGTGTGAAAGAAAACGAGGTTAAAAGAGACTAAGATAAAGAGAGCGAGATTGAGTGAGTGTGGCCCGCCGTGCGGAAGAAAGAGTGAGACAGTCTCAAGGGAGTGACCTAGATATACAATGTGTGTGTGTGTGCGCACGAGAGGTTGGGGGGCTAGATAGGCAATGCATGTATTTAGCGCGAGAGGGTGAGAGGGAGAGGGGGAGAGAGAGAGAGCTCGGCATGGGGTGGCGGGTGTGTGAGGTAAATACATTTGGCAACAGAGTGGAAAAAGGGGTTGTGTAGTTGAGAGACTTAGAGATCGAAACATGGAGAGAAAGAATGAACGTGTGTTGGAAAGCGATAGCTTCCTAAGGTGGTTAGGAGAGGAAGATTGACCGATACAAGAAGTATGTAGTGTTTGTGCGGGGGGGGCTAAAACAACATTTGAATGTACATAGTACGAGACTTAATATCGATGTTTCAATTCGGTGTACATTGTAAGATTTGAACCGAGGACCAGGCATATGGGTAATTATTTCGAATTCGTGCCATACTAAGTTTCGAAAAGTTGACATTGACTCAGTTTGTTGTGTTATTTTGTAGGTCATATGTTTGAATCCATCCAAAAGTTTTCTCACTACCATGGTGTTCATCATATACATATGAATTTGTATTAAAAAAGTAGTGTGGATACAGTGAAATGCGAAATCCACGTTAGAATTGGAGATCGCTACGTGACACACACTCTAATTCAAATAACTAACTACATGACACACACTCTAATTCAAATAACTAATTATGTGACACACACTCTAATCCACGTTAGCGTGGGTACCATTTCGATTTTTTTTCCAAATAACTCCTCATTAATTAATTTATAGTACTCCCTCTGTTCACTTTTATAAGACCTTGAAGACATTTCGCATAATGTGCAAAACAGTTCATTTTAAGTTGTCTCAAACGACTTACAAAAGTGAACGGATGGAGTATCTCGTTCAATGACTAATTATTGCAAGGAAAACACGGGCATGGTAATACATACAGATTCGCTCACAAATAAAAGAATATTCGCTTGCATTCTCAAATGTAGGCGCACTGTGCAGACCAGGGTCATGTCGGGTGGACGCTTGCTTGTGCCTTAAAGGCAATCGCTTTTGGGTCACCGACATGTGGGCCAGCCATCTGTTGGGCCTACATGTCATGGACACAAAGGCAGGTGCCTTAAGGCACCAAGCATAGTCCCGTCGGGTGGTCGCGTGTCGGACGGACGCAGTAGCACCCAGCCACCCACCCCCCCCCCAAAAAAAGGACGACGACAATATAAGTTCGCTTCCACGCTTCAGATTGAAATATCCGCGGCCCCAATTCCAGCCCTGCAAAATCTCTCTTCTCCACCGCCCCTTCCGCGCCAGATTGCTCAAATCCCTAATTCGCCGCCAACCCTCGAATCGCCTCGCCTCGTCTCTTTCCCCACCGTTCCCACCTCTGTGCCGGACGACGACAACGAAGACGACGGTCGCGCTTCACCACCGCACCGGAGCTACCTCATCTATGCCCTCGCCCACCGCGACCGGTGGTCCACCGACAATGTCGGCCGCCACCGACGACGTGCCTCACAGACACCGAAGTTCCACCGCATCAAAAGCGCTTCACCAACGCCATCTCCCAGCTCACCGGGCTATTTCACCGAGCACATCGTCGCACTCTCCGCTTCGAGGCCGCTGGGGCTTCACCAACGGTCTCGCCCACCGCATCGTAGCGCCCCTCGCCACTCAAGATCTGCATCCGCGCGCTGCCAGCCAACGCCAACAAGATCACCCTCAACGGCTCAAGTGACCCGACTCTAGCTAGGCGAGCATGCCCAAACGCCGGCCGAACTAGGTATCCACACATCACTCCCTTGTGCAATCGCTTCGACGATGTCCGGATATCATTTCACCGCTCTCTTAGCTTACACACCTATGCAACTCGACTTTAACTCTTATTTCTTCCGGAGATATCATCTCAAACAAGCAAATCCATTTTTAGCGAAGCATGACGGCGCTACGGGATCTGGTACACATCCCGCACACCAGATAACCTTGTAAGTATTTGTCCTCCCAGACAACATCAAGGTTGATTCCTCTTATTTGATCAACCATTCGCCGTGTCAAAATGCAAAGGGGATGCAAGGAGCACAAGGCCTGCACATCCAAGCAAGTGGTAACATGGACTTGTACATGGAACATCCCAAGCGCAAGCAGAGCTGCAGTGAGCCTGCACAACGAGCTAGCGAAGTCCCTGCATTTCATTTAATTCATACCGGCATTCGTGTATGATTTGTGTGTAGTGGCTGATCCACTAATTCAAGTTACCAGGGCTAACATTTAACTTAAAAATACGAAGGCACTTGCACTCGAAATCAACATAACTTGAGAAATGTGAAGCTACATGCACTTAGAAAACCAGCTAATGATCCAAAGTAGTTCAGATTATAAACACTAAATGATGCAAGCACCAAAAACACAAAATGCAACATGGTGTACAAGGACTACAAACATGGTCTGTACCTGCTTGAATTATTCGTTCTCTGGCTGAAAATATCAAAGTGTAATTGCACGTATAACCAGTGTGCAAACTGCATATCAATATATCTATCCTGCACAAGTATGCCAATAGTTTCAAACAACATATTAGAAAAGTATTTATGCTATGTTTTAATGATACGGGGACTTTCTGGTAGATCGCCTCGACGTTTCCTCAAGCTATGAAAATGCACTATAATTTTCTTGTCATCAATGCTTGCAAATCTCTGTCTCTCTCAACATAGTAGATCATCATTAGACACTAAATCCTTCAATGAGCTTGCAAAATGCTTGCATTAGATCCCTCGTTAGACACTATATGTTCATCACCAGGAGCATGTAAAATGTTTAAATCAAATCCTTCATTAGCAGTCTGTTCATTAGACACTTCAGGCTCAAGAACAACATGAGCTTGTATGTTTGCACCGGAAACTTGATTAGATACATCAGATTCAGTCGATTCAAGATTGATTGGGGAGTTATAAAATAAGTAGAAATTGGTTTCATTTTCTCATAGATTCCCTACATACAAGCAGTTTTACAACACCGTCAGTTTAACTATTGGCCAGAAATTGAAGAGTTGAATTAGATATAATCAGGGATGTGATGTACCTGCTCGTGCGCATGCTACTCTTGCAAGCTGCGATCGTCCATTTGCGCAAGCTCGATGCCATGCCTGTGCTGCCACCGCTGCCTCCCACGCAGCTACACCTGTGGTTGGATCTTCATCTTCTTGTCCTTCCGCTTGCTTGAAGTTCGGCGACCGCCTCCAACGAGGGCGCGAGGAAGTGTCGTGTCGGTCTGTCCAACGGCGGCTAGGTTAGGAGCGAACCAGATCGGAGGTCGGAGCGAATGAATTGGGATTTTTCCTGCTGTCGATCGATATGGGAGGCGCTGCTTTGGGCCATGAGCCTGCTATAGGGCCTACCTTGCACTTATGTTGTTTGCCCATCCAAATTGAAACATTTTTCTTCATTTTTACATTGCTCGCTCATGCTGGGACTAACAAAACTATCATGGGCCAACCTCGACGACTCAAACTAGGTGCACACTTTCCAGCCACCGAGGCGGCCGCCATACCAGCCCCTATGGTGGCGCCGCCTTTTTGCGTGTATGATTGGATAGTGAAAAATATTCCATGGGCGCTTTTGATTTACCCACGTAATGGTTGAATTGCTTGTTTCTATGAACTGAGTTCGCCAATAATGTGAAGGATGCCACTTTTCATCCTATTGTAGATTGCTTAGATCTCGATATGCCAAAAGTAATCGCATGAAATATACAAGAAAAGCCAGCAGATGTGTTTGGCTACAACTAGTCGACTACACGCCCTCATATAACATATCAAGGACGCACCATCTTACCAGATTAAACATTCGACTTACCCATGCAAAGGTGGGAAGAAAGAAGTATTGGGACTGCGATCCAAGCAATTGATGCCATGGACTCCTTCGCACAACCTTGTAAGCGAAAAAAGAAGTTGCAGTGTGCTGCACAAAGAACTAGCGTAAGTTCGCCACTGCTTCTCGAATTTTAGTTAGCCACTTATTGCAAAATTGTTCAATTATGTTGCTTGGCTTAATTTAGTTTGCTACTGATTACATAATGGCACAGCTTGTTAATCATATTGTAGATTGCGCCTATCTATGTGTTTGATACTTACTGTTAAGAATTACCTGTTTGCCTTAACTTAAATATCTACTTGTTTGTTTAATCGCTTTGCTGCTGCAACAATGGGTACAATGATGTTAATAACTACTTTTCAGCATCCAATTGAAACTCTTTAATTCCTTGTTTGTTTACTGGTTTGCTGTTATAACTCCCAGTTGAGATGTTTTGCTAACTTCAACTTTTCTGAATCCAATCGAACTTTAATGGCAAAACAGGTTAGCCCAAGATCAAAGAGCGAGGTCCCCATGGACGTTGCATCATCCCACAGCAAGGGCACCGCCCAATCGTGCATTATGAATTGCCAACTGCTGATGCTCTAGAGGCTAAACTAGTGGTAGAAAGAGATTCTGCTTCTGCACTTAGAGATGAAGTTGACATGTTGAGGAAGCAAACAACACAATCACAAGCAGTACTCAAGACAACCATTAAATATTTGGTGGATTTCAAAACAAAGCAAGCTCAGACTGACCAGATAGTTAAGGTCCTGAAGGAAAAAAGGAAATTAAATTCCTACTTGGTAAATCATAGGTGAAATGTTCTTTCCATAGTTGAATAACCTTTGTGTTGTCTATTCATGTAATCAATCAAATCATTTGTTTTAGAGATCATGTAATAATTGTTTTTTTTTTGTTTTTTGGTTTGTAATTTTATTTGAGCACAAGTCTGTATTAATTGATAAGACTCGGAGACATTTCATTTGGATTGTTGTGCTGCACCTACAAATATGTCAATCGGGCTGAATGTGCATTCAGCAATAGTAGTAGTATAGATGGACCATAAGTGGCACGATCGAAAGGGCCAAGATGCTGGCCAAAAAGGGATGCTGTTGTAGCCAAAAAAAGTACAATGCCTGGCTTGTGTATGTTAGTTGATATTATTGATCCATATACTCTATAAGTGTTTATATGTCTGTTAGTTCTGTACATTCTTGCTTGATTGACTCGGTATTTGAATCTTGATACATCGCTTGTGTACATATCTAAATGGGAGTACACATTATGCTGCGTGTGACATTTGAGTTGGACATGAAGTGTTCCAAATATACGAATTCACCTTAAACTGGATTCTAGTTTCTGAATTTGAGTATCGGCATATGTAAACCATATTCATATATGACAGTGGTATACATCTTTTTCGTCCTTTTGAAGATATATAAAACACATAGAATGATTTATAAAGATTCATATAGGAATACAAAATGGATTCAATTTAGTTGCTGTGGTAAACGTGGATGCTTATTGTCCCAAAATTCAAAGAAGCGGCAAAATGTCCACTCCCACGCCGCTGCCCGGCCAAGTGTTTGGGAGATGGAAATTACTGTCTACCCATTACACGGACAATCCATCAGCCCGATTTCCACCGCTCTAAATAGGGGTAGGTTAGTAACTTCAATTAGACGTGACACGACCGCCTCGAGCCCATTCCAACATGGTGGGCGCCAAACATGGGTGGAAAACTCATTTGATTCAAGCTCGTCCAAAGACCTCTGCTTTCTCCTCCATTCCCCATTCATACACGGTGGGCGGCAAAACAAACTCGACTCGGCCGAAATCGATGTAGGCAAATATTTTCAATAGGGGCAGGTTTGTAACTTCACTCAGACGTGACACAACCGCCCTACCTGTCAGCCTCGTTCATACACCATGGGCGCCAACCATGGGTGCCAACCACCCTCTCCTCGCCCGAAATCGCTCTGGGCAAATATTGGCGAGATGCGAGATTACCGTCCTATCCCCAACCGACGAGACGTCCAAATTTTAAACAGGGGCTAAGTTCGTAACTTTACCATATTTCAGACAGGCGAGTCCCAAAAACATGGTCCCCCGTACCTCTCCCTCCATTTCCCCATTCATACACCATCCGCGCTAGAACACCCCATCCCCACACCAGCCTTCGTCCGCCACCCCATCCATCGCCGCCGTCCTCCACCACATCCATCGCCACCGTTCTCCACCATGCCAGAGCGCCTACCAAGACCGCGTCGTCCACTGCTAGAGATGGACGTTTCTCATCCACGGCGACGGACCAATAGCCTTGCATCGCATCCTCTCGCTTCATCGGCGCCGTCGTCCTTTTTGTCGGGGCTGCTCACATGACCTTCTCTTCCACCACAATGGGACTTATCCCCGATGCACCCGCTCACCATCACAGATCTGCTTCAACGCCACCGACAGCCATCGACTTCGATGCCTACACGGCGCCGCAAGAGAGGTGGTACTTCATATCTCCTCAACTTTTGATCTCAACCGTAAAATAGATCTTAACTTGGTTACTCTACTTTCTTTTCAGCTCTTAGAATTTAGTTCTTAGTTCAAGCAAACAATGGATGCTAAATATCATTTCTCCGGTTTGCAGCTTCAAATCTGCCATGGCACAGCCATAATACAGTTTAATTGATCATGCTTAGGGTTTAATTGATCGTGTTGGTTCCGTGGTGGTTTCTTTAATAGAAATCGGAGGGGAAACCCTCTTTTGCTAAAAAAAATATGCTTAGAGTTTCCCCCTTTTATGATCACTATACGATCAGAATATGTGCTTCGTGTCATAATAACACTGCTCCACCCATCAAGCTAAACAAGCTTAGTTGTTCAAATACGAATCTGATATTATTAAAATAGAGTTGTTTAATTGGTCAGCTAAATGTTCCTAAATAAGTTTCAAAAATGCATGTTCGCCGCTCGGGTGTGTATCTCTACAGGGTGCCCATGGTGGGCCGGGCCACCCTGAGATTTTGGGTCGTCCCAGGCCCCGATTCCCCTCTGTTGCTGCTGGCTCGATCTCTACTACTAGCTGCTGCTGCCTCGCTGGCGACTTGTCGTCCCGGACGGCATCACTCTAGGAGGAGACGCTGAATAACAGAGGCCAGGAGCCGCCGCCTAACAGCGTCACCGCTGCCGGGCGCACCGTGCCTACCTTCCCAAGACGTTCAGGGCTCGTGCATGCAGCACCCACCAAGCCAACCCGATTTATCCCGAGATACGCCCTCAACACTCAAAGCAGCCACTCCTCATCACCCGCTTTCTAATTGATTCATTACTCATTAGACATGACTGTCATTAGGGATTGTTGTGTGCTCAGTGCTACCTACACTTAATGGTTCGGATGTATTTCGGTAATCTTTAGTTCCTCTAAAGTTCACAGGGTTTTCAAAATTCGCCCTCGGAATGTAAACTAGTCATTTTGGATTGTTGGTCGAGTGACATTGGCCCAGATTACTACGCAAGCCAGGTTTGTTGACAATTTTACTTGTCTTTCTTACTCATTCGATATAATATCCAATTATTCACGCCGATTAGTTGCAAACAATAAGTGCTAGACAAACTTCTTCATTCAGATTTTGACGGTCTCTCATCGCAGCTACAATTCTGCATACTTGTCCTAGTAAGCTCACAAGTAAATGATTGATTCACTACATCTATGATTGCCTTGTCATATTTGTTGTCAATATTCTTCTAGGGTGGACCACTGTCGGCGTTCCAGGAATGGGGGTCCCCAGACTTGCCTGCCTGCGGCCTGCGGCGTGGCTCGAAGGAGGCCCAGCGCGGCCCATCTTCATCAACGCAAGCTCAAGACCCTCGCGAGGGGCCAAGCCACGCGGGGTGGACGACAAGGAGCCTCCTCAGGCACGGCCTCGTCAGGCTGGCTCGTGAGGAGGTGGAGAGTTCAAGGCAGGGTACCTCGCGAGGTGCCCATGACGTAAGCCATGATTTACCAAGGGCGCGCCATAGGCGCCACTGCTGAAGGTCCTCCTTTCCTCTTTGGTGCAAAGGGAGCAAGCGCAGCGAGAGCATCAAGCAAAGGCATCCGCTTCAAAGGCAACAAGACCAAGACCAGCCCCAACGGCTGGAAGGAGTCATCGTGGAGCCCAAGCAAAGGCCATCACCAGAGCCTTTGGCAAAGCGAGGACCAACTTTAGTCAGATAAGTGTACCCGCCGTTCCCCTTCAAAATGGCCAATTGTTGGCGCCCTTCCCGCTCAATATTTGGGAAGAGGCCCAGGGCCTTCGCCTATAAATAGGAGTAGCCACACTCAGAGCTAGAGGCATCTGGAAGAGGGGCATCTGGAAAAGGGGCAGCTAGAGATCTAGAGATCGAGAGATCTGGATCCTCATCAGGAAACAGTAGCTAGAGCGACTGAACACCACCTAGCAGTTCATCGCACCCGCCAAGAACAGACCCTCACGAGGCTGTTCTCCCTTGTATTGTTCCTCATCAGCCCAAGAGGCAATCCACCACACCACACACTGGAGTAGGGTATTACACCACAATGGTGGCCTGAACCAGTATAAATCTCGTGTCTCTTGTGCTATTCTGTTTAGTAGTTTAGGTCCCTGCGATTCGGCGAGGTGCGAGACGGTGGAAGGTTGGATCTCCGTGCGCACCCCAGTGTTCGAACCTCAAGGGTCTGCCGCAACCCGAAATCCGATATTTGGCGCGCCAGGTAGGGGTGCGTCGGAATCTGCCTTTCATCGCCTCGTTCTTCCCGACCACCGCAACCATGTTCGACGCCTGCCGAGCCAGCTGAAAGTGCCGAGCCGCCCTCGCCTCCCATGTCGCCCAGACAGCTCCCGTCGGCGGGTGCCCTCGTCGCTCCCCGTCACCTGCCGTCAACGCCGCCACCGGCCCGGCGGGGAACGAGTAGCAAGCATCATCCCAGCACCCGTCCATGAGGCGGGACGGCCGCACCGCCACGCCGCTCACCCCCGCTGGTTCGCCGTCCACGCTTCCAGCAAGCCATGGAGGCCCGAGCTGCACTCATCGCGGCAAACGAGCTCCTGCGCTACCGCCCCGTTGATGACGTTTTCGAAGAATGGCTCGACCGAGTCGCCGAGCTCGTCCGCGCTGCAGGAGGCGCCCCCGCACTATCCGTCTCGCTGCACCGCACCCCGCCCCACGCGGGCGATGAAGCTCCCGGGGCGCCTCAGCCGCCTCCTCCTCAAGAAGGCACCCTGGCCCCAAGGCGCGCGGCCCCTGGGCGGAACCCATTCCTCCAGGCGCCGGCGCGGCAAGAGCAGAGTTGTCAAGAAGTTCCTCACCCACAAGAAGCTGCCCGAGCACTCCCGCCCGGCACGCCAGACCTCGCTGCCCCCAGCCAAGGCCGCAGGAGGCCCGCAAGACCAAGCTCTCTCATCCGAGGCCCCAGCATGCCATGGCGGGCTGCCGCGCCTTCACCTCCGAAAGGCGCAGCAGTCACAGCGTAGCCCGCCAAGTTCAAGCCAGACCTGCCTCCTCGCTACGACGGCACAGCTGACCCTACGGAGTTCCTCCAGCTCTATGAGCTGGGCATCGAGGCTGCCAACGGGGATGAAAAGTTCATGCCGAACTGGTTTCCCATGGCGCTCAAGGACGGGGCCCGCACCTGGCTCGTGAATCTGGCCCCAGGCACGATCTCTTCCTGGGCCGAGATGCGCACCCGCTTCATCGCCAACTTCCGTGGTACTCGATCGCCACCCGCCGTGAGCGACATGCGCCGAATCAAGCAGCAGCCGGGAAACCCCGCAAAAGTACATCCAGCGCTTCAACAACGCACGCCTCAAGATCCCTGTGGTAACGGAGGAGGCCATCATCTCGCCTTTCTCCGACGGCGTCTTGTGACGTCAAGATGAAGGAGGAGCTGGCGATGCATGAAGATCTGTGCACCTCCTTGGAACTGTTCAACTTGGCGACCAAGTGCGCCAGGCTGAGGAGGGCGCCTCCCTCCTCGAGCTGCCCGCCGCGATCCCAAGAAAAGAAGTCCAAGGCCAAGGACGTGAAGCGCAAGGGGCTGCCGACGCGCGCGAACCGCACACCAAGCGAGGCAGAGATCAGCCCGAGTCCTCCAAGGGCGGTCGATGCTGCGTGTACCACGCACCTCCACACCCACAACACCAATGAATGCCAAGAGCTCCGGGCCGTCTGCTGAAGGAAGGGTCGGCAGACGCCCGAAAGCGCAGCGACCGGGCTACGGCCGAGGAGGAGGAAGGAATGCAGACGCTGGGAAGATCATGCCCGCGCCAAGGGTGGCGCAACCAACCTCGCGAGGACCGCTATAAGACCGCCTCGCCATGAGGGAGGCTCGAGGATCAGCCTCGCGAGGATCGCCCGCAGGGGAACGCAGGCCTCCCTCCACTGCCGCCACCGCCAAGGAGAAATGAGGACCGTCATCAGGACGAGGGGGCTGGGGGCTTCCAGGAACCGCGTGCGATCGCTTGCATCCTGGGCGGAGCTCAAGCCCCAGCCTCTCAGCGCATCTTCAAGCAGTTCGCCCGCGAAGTGAATGCAGTCCTCCCCAAGCTCGAGGCCACGCGCCCTCTCAGGTGGTCGGCATGCGCCATCATGTTCAGCTCAGCGGATCAGCTCAAGTGCGCGGCCACAGCCGGAGTTCTTCCGATGCTTTGTTCCCCAATCATCGACAACGTGCGGGTCACCAAGACCCATCGACGGCGCGGGCAGGACTCAACGCCCCGTCCGTGGAAACATTCAACAATCTTCAAGTGCCTTACTGTCGCCTTCAGCCAACCAAGCCTTTCTCCGGAGTCACCGATAGCTCCACGGTCCCGATCGGGCAGGTCCGCCTTCCTGTCACCTTCGGGCTCGCGATAACTATTGCACCGAGCTCATCGACTTCGACGTCGCCCACATTCGCCGCCAGTACCGCGCCATCCTCGGGTACCGGCGCTGGCCAAATTCATGGTCAGAACTCCACCACGGCTACAACGCCCTCAAGATGCCAGAAGCGGCGGGGTCATCACGGTGCCCTGTGGAAGAGAGAGACGCAGTGTGCTCCCAGGAGCGAGCCTTTCAGCCGCATCGCTAGAAGACCCAGAACACAGCAGCAGGAGGCCTCACGAGGCCGCATCCAAGAAGAAGAAGACATCGACCGCCCGGCTCTTCAAGAGGCAGGCCCCTCGTGGCCTGCACCGCCGGGGAGCCTCCTTCCATCGCATAGGAAGCGCCCCGACGCCTCCTCGGCCGGGCTCGGAGCTCTCCCCAGAGGGCCGCCGACCTCGCCAAGGTCACGAGGGAGGCGCTGGGCACCACATGGAGGCGTGCTTCAAAGCACGCTTTCCATAGCGGTGAGCAAGGCAAGGAGGGCCAACCTCGGGAGTTCATCGGCAAGGCCATTCAGAGCTACAGAGTCAAGGGTCATGAGGGGCAGCCGCTGCTTACCTGCCAGCCCCCCATCCCGGCGAGCATGGTGGGTTGCGTCTGCATCGACATACCAGGCTCAAACGAGCCGCCTCAAGAGCACCTCTGCCCTCGCGAGTGGGACGCTTGCGAGGCCCGCCCACAGCTACGCGCGCATGCCTCACGGCCTGCCAAATGCGGTTGCCGCACCAAAGATCTCATGAGGGCCATCCCGAGGCTCGAGAGTTCAGGCACGCCCGCAGCCCCGGCGGAGATGGAGATGGCCCCGAGGAGCCGCCGCCTCCGGATCCTCCCGAGGCCTCCGGCCTCGGGGCTCGTGAGGATCGGCCCCGCGGCCCACCGAGTCTGCTACACCAACACCCCTTCGTCCCCAACATCACCAGGTGACATCTTTAAGTTTTATTTCCGGCTGGGAGCATTTTCAGAGCTGCATTATTCCCAGGCCGCGTGGGTCCATCCCAGCGGCATGTATCCCTTTTATTTCATATCCTGTTGGGGGCGCCCCTCGGGCTGCATCATCCCCAAGCCGCTCGGGCCCGTCCCAGCGGCATGTATCCTTCTTGCGTATTCCTTAGGATTATGCTCTCGTTCCACCATGCTTGTTATTTGGTGCCTTTTCCTGGGTGACTAAGCTTGCTAAAAGGGGGTGCCCGAGCATCGCGACTCAGGGGCTCCTACCGGCTCTCCGCCCTCACCCTCTGGTCCCGTCCATGGCATCGCGACTGGCTTGCCGGCCGACGGCCGAGACCAGCCCGAGCCGGACCCGAGGACGAGAGTTTCACATCTAACCCAGCTTATGATTAAAGGGGGTGCCTGAGCATCGCGACTCGTGGCTCCTACCGCGCCCGCCCTCACCCTCTGGTCTTGTCCATGGCATCGCGACTGGCTTGCCAACGACGGCCGAGACCAGCCCGAGAGCCGGACCAAGACGAGAGCACCGCATCCGCCAAATTTGCAGGAACACACTCAAGATAAGGCCCAGAGCCAGCGCAACCCGCCTTTGAGGTAGGGCCCTGTGAGTCCAGCTGGAATCTGGAAGGCCCAAGGCTCGTGAAGAAAGCGAACGCTGTGAAGCTCATTCTTTTGGAAAAGGCCCGATGCTCGTGAAGAAGGCGAATGCCCGTGAAGCTCATTCTTTTGGAAAAGGCCCAGCTACCAGAAGAAGGCGAATGCCTGTGAAGCTCATCTTTTTCGAGAAAGGCCCAGAGCTCAGTGAAGAAGGCGAACGCCGTGAAGCTGCTGCGTTCTAGAAAGGGCCCGGAGCCCGTGAAGAGGGCCAACGCCCGTGAAGCTCGCTTTCCAGAAGAAAGGCCCGGAGCCTGTGAAGAAGGCCAACGCCTGTGAAGCTCGCCGCCCGTGACACTCTCACGTAATAATGAGTTGGGGCTGTACACGCCCGGAGTCTCGGAGTGCGGCCTCAGCCCCGGGCTCCCTCCCACGCCCATGGCAGCACTTAGCTCGCTACCGGTGAGAAGACGTCAAGACTAGACTAGGTGCCGGACGCGGCTTTTTCATTTGCTTTCTGCAGTTGACTAGTTATTTCCATTTGGAGTTTTTATCGAAACTATCGCCTCTTTTGGTCCTGTGGTTCTCCGATCTTTTCGCCTCCCTGCCTCGATTTCTCTTGCGTGGGGACTCGTGAGGCGTAGCCCTCGGAGCCCTCGTGAGCATTCCTGCCCCTATCGCCTAAGTTTTCACGACCTGGTCCATCGCTGAGCACCCTCCCGACCATGCCTCACGGGCAGCACAACGCGAACATGGGGCCTGGATCGGTCGCCTGCTGCCACGGGCTGGAGTTCACTTGCGAATGGGCGCATAAATGAAAGCGAACAGTCGAGATAACGGCGGTACAATAATTAACGGCGTTAACCTAAACGCGCCCCACGGGCCACACATTGTTGCCTTTTTGCGCAGGAGAAAAGAAAGGAAAGGACAAAAGGTGAAGCACGCCTGTGCAGCTCTCTTGAAGGCTCGAGCCGCCTCGAGCTCAGGCGGACTCCTCTCGCGTTTCACCGGCGCGGCGGCAAGCGGACCTACTGCCACCCCCAAGCAGGCGCGGGCGGCGGGGCTGGCATGCATTCTGGAAGAATCACCACCAAGAAGAGCTGGTGAAGCGTGAGGAGTCACGGGCATCGCCACCGCCCACGCTGCTGCTCTTCCATCCACGCCGGGGCTGAGTCCTCGGCATGATCGTCGCCTTCGTGGAAGCACCCCATGCGGCGACAATCTTCCCGAACACCCTCACGAGAGGGTGGCGTCGCCGTCGTGCTTGAAGTGCGGGGAGCACCGGGCGGCGAAGACCACACGCCGCGAGCGAACGCCCGCCACCGCTGGTCGAAACAGGTTCCTCAGAGCAGACCTCCAGAGAAGCCCACGAAGCCCGGCTGCAGCAGCCATCCGCCTTGAGCCACAGGCCACCCAGAGCGCCATCTGGGAGCTCACCCAGGAGGAAGCGCGGGAGCTGAAGCCGGACGCCGAACGGCTCCTCCGCCCTCACCATGAACTCCGGCAGCGCTTTAGCAGCATGGAGGCGCGGCCTCGGGGGACGCGCGGCCGGGGCACGCCCTCCGACCATGGCCAGCCGCTCGTCGCCCCGCTGAGAGCCTCCCCCACGACCGCGGGGGAACGTCGTGAAGGCCATGGGATGCTTGCAAGGGCGACCTCGACCACGCTTAGGCGGAGGAGAGGAAGACTCGACCTGACGG
The DNA here is from genome assembly GCA_021605205.1 of Aegilops longissima. Lineage (NCBI taxonomy): Eukaryota > Viridiplantae > Streptophyta > Magnoliopsida > Poales > Poaceae > Aegilops > Aegilops longissima. Next base: position 498,643,699 of record CM038677.1, on the reverse strand, counting down.
CCCTTCCCCTTCTCTGCGGCCGAGAACTTCCTTTGGTGGAGCCATGGAGAAGAGGGAGAGACAAGAAAGGATAGACTGGAAGGGTGCACGCCATTCCATACTTATAGCCGGCGAAGGCCAACAGTCGGCCTCCACGATCACCGGTAATCATGACTGACTCTGCATGCAGGGACTTGTCGAATCCGGGTGGTTACCGAGGCATCATGGGAAGCAAAGCGCGACGCGTCCAATCAACCGCCACGCTGTCGCCCAAGGCCGCAGAGCTGTTAGGGCCCGTGACGCCGCGACTTGCCCTTTCGCCTCTGCTTTCGGCCAAGTTCGGCACGCCAGGCCCGGGCTACTGTCGGCGCCCGAACGGGGTCCCTGACTTGCTCGCCTCGTGGTCTCGCGGCGTGGCTCAAGGAGGCCCAAGACGCCCATCTTCATCAACGCAGCTCAAGACCTCGCGAGGGGCCAAGATTGCTGGGCGGACGACAAGGAGCCTCCTCGAGCACGGCCTCGTCGAGCCGGCTCATGAGGAGGGGAGAGTTCAAGGCAGGTACCTCGCGAGGTGCCCATGACGTAAGCCATGACGACCAAGGGCGCCACGGGCGCCCGGGCCGAGCGCCACCCAGCGCAGGTCCTCCTTTCCTCTTTGGTGCAAAGGGAGCAAGCGCAGCGAGAGCATCAAGCAAAGGCATCCGCTTCCGCAACAAGACCAAGACCAGCCCCAACGGCCGGAAGGGAGTCATCGTGGAGCCCAAGCAAAGGCGTCACCAGAGCCTTTGGCAAAGCGAGGACCAACTTTAGTCAGATAAGTGTACCCGATGTTCCCCTTCAAATGGCCAATTGTTGGCGCCCTTCCCGCTCAATATTTGGGAAGAGGCCCAGGGCCTTCGCCTATGAATAGGAGTAGCCACACTCAGAGCTAGAGGCATCTGGAAGAGGGGCATCTGGAAGAGGGGCATCTGGAAGAGGGGCATCTGGAAAAGGGGCAGCTAGAGATCTAGAGATCGAGAGATCCGGATCCTCATCAAGAAACCAGTAGCTAGAGCAACTGAACACCACCTAGCAGTTCATCGCACCCGCCAAGAACAGACCCTCACGAGGCTGTTCTCCCTTGTATTGTTCCTCATCAGCCCAAGAGGCAATCCACCACACCACACACTGGAGTAGGGTATTACACCACAATGGTGGCCTGAACCAGTATAAATCTAGTGTCTCTTGTGCTGTTCCGTTTAGTATTTTAGGTCCCTGCGATTTGGCGAGGTGCGAGACGGTGGAAGGTTGGATCTCCGCGCGCACCCCAGTGTTCGAACCTCAAGGGTCTGCCGGAACCCGAAATCCGACAACCACCCAGTTTCTAAATACTGGAACCATAGACATGAGTGAATAGTATTTCTCTATGTGATCTCTTCCATCATGTGTGGGTAACGAACACTGCATTGTATAGAAAGAAAGTGTCATTTCCAGCTTTTACATAGGTTTCGATCTTTTACATGGAATACAATCTGCCTACTTGCTTTGTGTCGCACTACCAACACTCCACCCTTGAAGCTAAACATTACGCCACTCATAATTGCTTAGTTTATTTGTTCAAATCGAATTTCATATGATTCTAATGTTCCTACTTCAGTTTTGAAATATGTGCCCGCTGTTATAGAGACATAAGGGGTTTGTATTTACGTGTGTGGTCCGTCAAGACGGTTGGGGATGTGAACTTTGCATATGCAGGGTTTATAGGAGACACTCTCCGAGTTGAATCCATAATGCATTCCATAGATAATCTGACTACTTTTTATGTTTTCATGAATCTCAGATTCGAACAGCATCATAATGATTATGAGCTCACAAGCATGAAAAGAATAAAGCGTAACAATGCCATGGCTGTCAAACTTGGCATTAAGGGACTGAAATCAAGTCTGATGCAATGCAATGCAAACGCTCTCCACCTACTGATTCATGCTCGTAATATGATCCTAACAGTGATTACGAGCTAGAGGGAGACCTAAGTCAATGTAGCTCCCTAGTGGAGGAGTCGAGGAAGATGCCCTATCTTATTCACCCATCAAGGTACTTGCTATAACTTTCCAAGGTTACATTGCTCGCATATCTTGCAACCGATGCTTTGCATTGCTTCTACTTTGTTGAACTGCCATTAGCTTAGTTTACACATCGTGTATGTGAATACGCCCTGCCTATCCATTTTCAGTACATATTCCATCTGTCATCATACCATATTTATCCATTCAAATGTTGTTCTTGTGTATCAGACGTTCAAAAGGAAGAGGGCGATTGCTGATCATGGAGGATCACAAGCAAAGTATTTGGAAAAGGTAGTGGCACCTGATAAATCAAATAGCCCATTAGGTGTAGTTGCAATATCACCTGACCCACAAAATACCCCAACTCTAGCAGACTCTAGCCCTACTACATTTGGTCATTTCGATGCCCCAACTCAGCAGAGACCCCACCGCAAAGCAAACAGTATGATTATGCCGATTGACATAGCACCACCATCTGACGCAAAACCCCATTCCAAAGAAAGAGTACACCAAATCCAGTTGCCAAATCCTTTTCGAACCGAGAGAGCCCCAATTGCAGCAAATAGGACCCTTGTTCCATTTCTTCCTAGTTTAGAAGACGAAGCTTATGTTGTTGTCAGGAACTTTGTGCGCATCTTTCCTTCATAAAAAGATTATACCGCAGACACAGAACAATTTCCAGTCTTCCTCCGCAACTTACGCGTAAGTAATGTACTAATGTTATTCATGGTCATTACTTCATATGTTTCTGCTGACAAAAGACACAAGATTTCATTCTTTTAAATAGGCGTGGAGCAAACTGGATTGTGATGACGAGCAAGGGTTGGTTGCGCTTTTCAAGCACTCGTTGATGAAGTATCGTTCCTACCTGAGGCAAGTGCACTTCGATGGCAAGCCTCTGAACGAAATTTCTGTAAAGTCTCCGGTGCTACATTTATCCAACGGTGACCGGAATAATCTTGTTACACATTGGTCTCGGCTGCAGCGTAAGGTACTGTCTATGATATCACATCACAATTTGAACTACATTTCTGCATTTGCCTTAATGTCTCACTTGTACGAAAACTGTTAGCAGAAGAACATTCATTCTCAAGGGACCACATAATCTCGCAACTATAATGCACACTGCATTGCTCTTGTGAGTTCCTCTTGCCCTGTATGACCATACTTACTTTCATAGTTGTTTGATTATGTAGCATCACTGCACATGTTAGCCTCGTAATCGTCCATTTGGCGGACATTATAAGATCTGTATGGACTCTCACATAAATTTAGAATCAACCCAATGCTTTTGAAGAGGTTTAGCTCTGCAGTTGTCTTGTAAGGACTGAACGTGGTCTATCACTGTACTTACATTAACAGCTACTCCCTCCGTCCCATAATAGAAGAACGTTTTGTACAAGACACGGTGTTCAAAACACTCTTGTATTATGGGAAGAGGGATTGTTCATTTTGTAGCATTCTGCATCTTATTTCCCTCGCCCACCATTTACTAAAAAAGATCAGATCTATATTTAATCTTACCAACAAGTAGAATACATAGACAATGCAAGTGCAGAAGTGTAGCCCATTGCTCTTGTCAGTACATTTTGTCCTGTAACGCTTGTACTTCCAGGGATTGGTAGTTGATTGTGTAGCATCAATCTGCATCTTATCTTCATTATCCTCTATCCCTTCCAGTATTATCATATCTATAATTACTCTCTACAAAATGTAGAGTACAGGCAATGCTTATGAAGAAGATTTTGTGCTGAAATTCTTGAGTTATCCTTCCTTGACATGGAGAAGGGCATTATAAAGCCGGTGTTAATGTTAATGTAAGTCAGTCCTTCTAAAGCCTTTATCCTCAACTTCGCTTAATTTGCTCATACTCCCTATCATTTATCGCTGTTTAGTTTGTTGTTTCTTAAAATGCATGTTCGTAAGAACCGTAAGTTCTAAGTTTTACTTGTAAAACCAAATTCTTATTCATACCATGCACATTACTTAATACTCCATATATGTATGCTTGTTTTTGTGGATCTATAATCCGAGTGTGTGGTGAAGCAGCCCACGCTTGCACCTTGTCATCTCCTGTTTTATCTTCTTGATGTGGTGATGATATGAACAACATGCCATGCACATTATCCAAAATAGATACAATGATTTTCTTTGCCCTTCATCTATGCTTGTTATGTTGACATGGTAATCCATTAGTGTGGTGAAGCTCCCCGCATTATGAACAATGCCAAATTATGTTATTGATATTTTAAACTTACTCTTTATTTTCTAATTTGAAATTGGATAGAATTGACAGAACAGTTATCATCTTTGTTTATACATGTGCAAAAGCTGTCATCTCTCTGCTTTGTTTCAGGGTGATATGCCTGATGGCATGCACAAGTCTGCTGAAGGCTGTGAGACAAACCCAACATATATTGCAGCAAAGAAGGCAAAACATCTTGAAGATAGCGAGAAAACCCCAAAGTCTTGTCTTGATGCAGTGTTCAAGTTACTTGAGACTAACAGTCAGACAAGCTCATAGAATTCGTTGTCTAAATCAGTTCGACTTCTTTAGTCCCAAGTTCTAGCAGAAAGGCATTCTGCAACTCAACTTCGACTTGAAGTCCTATCTCTAAGAAAGATTGCGGAGAACACCAATGAGAACCTCATCGCTAAACAGCTACACCTGGAAGCTATGACCGACATGCTAGGCGGTCTCACAACCTTGCTTTCGGCTGACTTGCGCAGTTCCCCATAAAGGCTAACCTTGCTTGAACTGTCTTGGAAGTGGTCTCGGTTCAGTATTATTTTGTTACACTGCAATGGTGCCCAGTTTTTGTAATCTGCTTCTTCGTTGCGCTTTATGATCAATGGTGGCGAACTTCGATGCCCAGTGGATGTAATATACCTTAAATCGTTTATTGTATAGTGTAGGTTTATTCTTAGTTACTATGCCGTAATTTCTTTATTGTATAGAGTAGGTTTGTTCTTAATTCCTACTAGTTACTGCCATCATTCGCTATCTGAAAAAAAAATCAGATGTAGTCGACCGGACCGAAACATTCGACTCTAACGGGCCAGGTTTTTAGCGGGCCACAATTGGGCCGACTGCGTCTTTCTTGGGCCCGAATGATTGGGGCCTTCACACATTCGCGCCAGCCCAAACTTACACCGCCTATATTTTAGTTGGGCCTTTTGTCGACCAGTAGCTTAGTTTGGCCCGTAGCGTTGGGCCATTAACGAGCTGAATATTGTCTTGGCTTTATTACGGCCGAGATGAAACCACGGGCCTTTAGCAGCCAAAATGCATGTTGGGCCTCAATTTTCACTAGTCGTCGACGGCCTTCAAAGAGCGAAATGTAGACCGGGCGTTTTGGGCCCGTTAGCTCACGGGCGTTACCAGGCGAAACATATCTCGGGCCTTAGTTGGCCCATCGATATCATGGGCCTTTAAGAGGCCGAAAGCTTAGCACGCATCAACGGGCGAATTACGCGACAGCTTTTAACAGGCCCAAAGTCACGTTGGGCTTAACTGTTGCCACCTTTAGCACGGGCCGTTAGTGGGCCCGATGTCCCGTCGGACCATATATGGCCCATGGGCAGCATGGGCCATTCCCAGGCCAAAAGTCACACCGGACTGAAATGGGCCCATGTCTACATCAGGCCTCTAACAGGCCGAAAGTCACTGGGCTGTAGTTGGGCCCAAATATTCGGCGAACAATTAATGGGCCAGATCTGGCTTCACGCTGCAAATGGGCCCAAATATTGGGCGAACAATTAACGGGCCAGATCTGGCTTCGGGCCGTAAATGGGCCCAAATATTGGGCGAACAATTAACGGGCCAGATCTGGCTTCGGGCCGTAAATGGGCCTTTATTAAGCAGGCCGTTATTAGGCTGGCCCACTAGTACCTGATTAAGTTCTACGGGCCTTTGACTGGGCCAGCCTTTTTAACCTATATGGGCCTCTGTTGGGCCCGACCACGTGTCGACGTATCATAGGCATGTCTCCTCCAATGGACGGGCGACATCCGCCCATCGACGAGTGACAGTGTTCCTTCGCCAATCGAATTTTACACGTGGAAATTTCCCATTGGTCGGGGCTGTTAACGGGTTATCGGATCCAAAATCCGACCCGATAGCTTAACGGCGTTCCGCTACGGTGGATGCCACGTGTCGGTCACCCTTGACGAAAGCACTTCGGACGCGCGCGATTTATCGTCATGGAAGTGGACACTTCGTGATGATAATTTTGGTAATGTCATGGAACACTTCTCGACAAAGACAGTATGACTATCTTGATTCTGTCATAAAATCGTCATGGATGTACATGCATGACAAAAAACGCGACCTACTGTGACAAACACGTATCATCACGGAAGTGTATTTTTTTGTAGTGTTACTCTGTTCTTATGAACATAATACTCTAGATGCATGCTGGATAGCGGTCGATGTGTGGAGTAATAGTAGTAGATGCAGAATCGTTTCGGTTTACTTGACACGGACGTGATGCCTATATTCATGATCATGCCTAGATATTCTCATAACTATGCGCTTTTCTATCAATTGCTCGGCAGTAATTTGTTCATCCACCATAATATATGCTATCATGAGAGAAGCCACTAGTGAAACCTATGGCCCCCGGGTCTATTTTCCATCATATAAGTTTCCGATCTACAATTATAGTTTCCTATTTATTTTATTTTGCAATCTTTATTTTCCAATCTATACAACAAAAATACCAAAAATATTTATCTTACTATCTTTATCGGATCTCACTTTTGCGATTGGCCATGAAGGGTTTGACAACCCCTTTATCGCGTTGGTTGCAAGGTTCTTGATTGTTTGTGTAGGTACTAGGTGACTTGTGTGTTATCTCCTACTGGATTGATACCTTGGTTCTCAAAAACTAAGGAAAATACTTACGCTACTTTGCTGCATCACCCTTTCCCCTTCAAGGGAAAACCAACGCATTCTCAAGAGGTAGCACATGGATATGGTCATGAGTGATAGCACCACTACCAATGATCAATGTTAATGGAGAGGTGAGCGCCTATTTTAGGTCATTGCGTGGGGTGAGGATAGGGTATCTATTTCTCTCCTCTTCTTTAACCTTCTCGTTGGCGCTCTAACGGACATCCTGGATGAAGCTAGGATGACCGATCACATCTCAGTTGTGGTTGGGCATATTATCCCTAGAGCTTCATGGTGTGGCACATCTCCAATATGCATATGATAGCATGATCATGCCGGAAGGGTCGTAACTGGATATCATCAATCTTACGTTCCTTCTCCTTTCCTGCGATCATGCTGGGACTTTATATCAAATAGAAGACAACCTTAATTGAGGGTTATCCTTGGATACTTGGGGATGCCGCTTTCTAATTCTAGGATCCATACCAGGGACGTTTGCCTGCTTTTGGGGCGCATTGCATTCAAGACGGAGTCGTGGCGCTGGAGATTCTACTCTAAAGGGAGTGCATTCATGCATATAGACTCATGTCTCTCTAGCCTCCCATGTATATGATGGGCTTGTATATTATGTCAAAAGAGGTACGTAGCTCATTTGACAAGGATCTATCACAATTTTTCTGACAAGCGGCCAATCGGCACCAGAAATACCATATGGTTAAGTGGGTTGATATCTGCTTCCCTAAGGGCCCATGGGTTTAACGTATTCTGGCAGCCCAATGCATGAATGTGGCCCTTATGCTGAGATGGGTGTGGTGATTATAAAGGATGAGGGAGGGCTATGGTTACATCCTATAAAAGCTAAATGCCTGTAGGGCTGCCGAGTTCCTCTCTTGCGATCTGAGGGAGCACTCCTAGTTCAAGAAGTCCCTCTAGGCAATCAAACATGATATCCACCTCGGTATAAGCATTTCCATAGGTAATGGAGATGGGACCCTTATCTGGTTGGACCTATGGCTCGGCCAGGCTCCTTTATATGTTGAATTCCCTGTCAATGGAGCGAGTAAAGGCACCTACAGTATGATGCCCATGGAGATTAAGGCTACCAATATTCTTTATAGGAGGTGGCCTTCGTTCACAAGGGGAGAACATCTAATATGGAAGCGCACAATTTTGTAAAAAATTCTCTTACTCTCGAGTATTGTCAATACATATGGCTACTTCAGCTTTAGGATACTTTTGTTGTACCTTATGTAGTTAATCAATAAAGAGACCAAACTTACTCAAACAAAAAAGTGTTGGCATCGATCGAGGCTACATTTGTGCAAAGAAGTTTTTTATAGATAAAACATAAAAATGGGTAGGGTATGGTGAGGGTACAATAATCACATACCTATACCTCGATGGATACCTATCGAGTGTATCAACACATAACTGAAGGGTGATGGCTTAGTTTCTAGGTCCATTGGCGCCACCGAGAGGTTTATACGGTTGGCGAAATGATGACTGTGAGGAGGATGGAAGCGGGGTATTGCTGGGGAGTGCGAGCAAAGGATGGAGGTGGAATATTGTATGGATGTCTAGTTCTTCACAACTTATATACAGAGATTCACTAGCTTATGTTTATGATAAATGTGACTGTGACGCCCCCGTTTATAATCATGCACTAATCATACACGCTCATGCATGATCACCAATGGTGGCCCACGTTAATATCACAACACAACTCTACGACACAACTTAAACATGAGTCTTTAGATTAGAAGCCGGGGTCACGAGGACCCATAATACATCAGTAAACAAACAACATATGTCTGGGTACACACGAAGTTAAACAAGTTTTGCCTTAAGAAGGCTGAGCAAAACAATGACACTAGATTGAAAAGGCACAGGCCTCCAGCCTGGGACCTCCGAACTCGTCAATGTCAAACTCCAAGTAGTATCCATCATCGGGAATACCTGTATCCGAGAGGCTACTATCTGATAGCAGCAACCGGGTTGAAGGAAAAAGGTAGCAAAGCAACGGTGAGTGCTCATCCAAAGTACTCACAAGACTTACATCAGGACTATGCTACATATGCATCGCTATCAAAGGAATGTGGACTAAACTACATAAATGCCTGAATAAAGGGGGGAATCTCTATGTAACACACATGCCATCATTCTGCAGCATTAGAAGAGGAATAGAGCATCTTGCAACAAAGGAAGGGTATGAGCGCATATGAGTATAAGTAAATAGTACAACAATACCATACCCTGAAATCCTTCCTCTACTCCCTGCAAGAAAGTGAAAGCACAAGTGCTCCCTAGGTGGTTTTGGTAATTAATATCAACATATCTCTTGTTGGACTAACACCTTTATCTAGTATGTTTCAGATAAGTTCAACAATGGAGTGGCATGGACTAAAGGATGTGGGAACTCCTTCAAGATGCTAAAGACAAAGGATTGGCTCAAGCTTCCAGCTCAAGACTCTTCATTTTACATTTTAGTGATCCAAGATCACATTGAGTCTATAGGAAAAGCCAATACTATCAAGGAGGGATGAGGTGTTGCTTAATGAGCCTTTTGCTCCATGTGCTTAGTGATATGCTCCAAAACCCTCCACTACTTTCTCACATCCACATATGACCTAAACCCAAAGTCAAACTCGGCCCTACCAATTCTTTCTATCCGGCGCCATCGAGTTCAGATGTCATAGCCACTGCCACAAACCCTAAGCAAATCGGTTTCACCGATAGGGATCTCGGTCTCACCGAGATGGGATTGTAATCTCTCTGTTTCCCTTCGTAACGTTTCGGTCTAACCGAAGTGAGCGATCGGTCCCACCGAGATTACAATGTAAACTCTCTGTTTCCCTTTTGTAACTTTTCGGTCTCACCGAAAGAGCGAATCGGTCCCACCGAGTTTACCTGACCATCTCTATGGTTAGCTTATTACCAAAATCAGTCTCACCGAGTTTGTGTAATCGGTCTCACCGAGATTACATTATGCCCTAACCCTAACCATATCGGTCCTACCGAGATGCATGTCAGTCCCACCGAAATCCCTAACGGTCACTAGGTTTACTAAATGTAACATCCCAAAATTCTAAATTTTGGAATGTTATATGAAATAAATAATTGTGCTTGTTTGTTTGATAGTGGTGTGGTTGCTTGTGTGAAATTGAGTGAAATTTGAAACTTTCTGAAAGTTGAATGAGAGGGAATGAAATGACTTTCCCAAACTTCCACCTTGCATTTATGATCTCCATGAATTCAAATTCATTTCATCACAAAACCCTAGAGTGAAGATGATATGACTCTTCCATTTAAATAAATGAAAAGGGTTTTGAAAAGATTTGAATTCCATCTGAAAATATTTCAAATTGAAACTTTATGCAACTCAATGATTTTCACGAGAGAAGATAAAATGACTTCTTCAATTATATGAAATAAGAGTTGGAAGTTAAAAGAATCAAACTGAAAATCATTTGAAAGTATTTTGAAACCCCTTTCAAATTTGGAATTATTTGGATTTTATTCAAATTAGTTTTCTCCTAAAATAAATAAATGGAAATAAGGGTAAAATGATTCCCTTCAATGGAAAATTAGGAGAAAATAAAATTGTAATCATTTTGGTATTTTAAAATGATTTTATTGAGTTTTAATGCAACAGAGAGCACTATTCACTTTATCTGAATTTTTGTAGATTTTATTTGCCTCTGAAAATGAGTTCATGTTTTAGAAATTATTTTTCTGCAACTTTTGATATATTATATTCCTATATATATTTTTATTTATTTATTTGTGTTTGTTTTATATTCTGTGTTTTGTTAAGAAAACGGCCGAAGCCAGCAGTTCCCAGGCCGAGACCCATCTCTCTCTCTCTCCACCCGACGCGGCCCAAGAATGAGCCGAGCCAGCCCAGCCAGCTGCCATGCGCCTTGAGCCCATCTCTCTCTCCCACTGCCCACGGCCCACCTGGCCCAGCAAGCAAGGCGCCCACGCTGAAACCCCTTGGTCGATCGCCCGCCTCCCCTCGCTCCGCACCACCGACAGTGGACCCCACCATCTTCTTCCTCCTCCGCTTGCAAGCACCGCAGCAGGATCGGCCATTGCCCGTATCCGGAGATCGCGGATCCTCTCCCCGACTCACCCCCTCCTCCAAGAATCGCCCCCCTATATATATACCCTCCCTCACCCCTGTTCCGCCCTTCCGACCCCAAACCCCTCTCCTCGCCGTCTATTGCTCGCCGGAGCAGCGCCGCCACCGCACCATTATCGCTCTACCGACGCCTGCACCACCTCACTCCTCCACGAGACCACCCCGACCCCCCCCTTGCTCCCCGCATCGCTCGAACACCACCGCCGCCTACAACCGCCAGATCATCGCCCCTTCATCACCGAGCATCACCACCGCCGTCGATCTCGCCTCGCTTTCGACACGTCGTCCCCAAGCTCGCCGCCTACCACCCCCGTGATCGCCGTCATCCTCTACGTCACCTGGTGCTGTCGCCGTCGCCGGAGGATCACCGGAGCCGCCACACCGTCGACGCCGGAATCTGCCGACCACGCCGGAGCTCCCCTGCCCTCACTGTAAGCACTAGGAACACCCTTAGCCGTCGGATCTGTAGTCAACGCATTAGATTAGATTTGATCGAACAGTTAGGTTTTATTCAGTAGATCGGTTTATTTACGATTAGTTCAGTTTAGATCTAAACCGGTTCACTGGGTTTTTTTTCGTACGCGCGTTAGCGGTTTAGTTATATATCGCCCGAGCATAGTTTAGCGTTGCATCGCCCACTGCTTAGGCCCAGTAGCAGCCCGACGCGTAGTACCTGCCAGTTTGTTTATTTTCGTTTTGTTTAAAAAAAACCGAAATAGTTTCAATTTTAGATCACTTATAACTTTTATGTTTTAGATCCAAATTGAGTGATTCTTTTTGCATTAGGTTCAAAATTTCTTGAAGTTTCTGGTAGTGCCATTGTATTTCAAATTTGAGTAGTTTAAAATCTTTTTGAAGAAATTTATTCAAATCCCTATTTTGGCTGTATTTTGAGTTTTATAAAATATTTTTGATTGATTCTTTTTGCTACGGCTTTGTTATTGTTTTGTCTATCCAGTAGCAGGAATTAATTTATTTTAGTTATTTTAAATTAGAGTTTTAGTCAAAACAGTACTGTTTTAGTTTTACTTTTGTTTTAACCTTTTCTTTATAGTTTTAAATTTTTTAATTATTTCCTTTTGTCACTTTTGACAAATTTAGTTTTGTTTCTGTTAGTCAACAAAAGAAAATTTTATTTAAAAAATTTATTTTATTTAGTTTTGTATAGAAAACTTGTTTAGGTCATAGTTAGTGTTTCATAAAAGCTTTTTATTTGTTTCTTTATGCAAATAAAATTTTATGAAAAATACTTTCTGTTAACTTAGTTGTTTTACATTTTATTTTCTGTTAACTTTTTGCTTTAGTGTTTTAATTGTTGTTAAGTTCTTACTTAGGACAAAACTGTTTTTTTGTTATGTCTTAGAGTTTTCTTTAGTAGTTTTGTTGTGTAGTTTTCCTTTGTTGTTCTTATTTGGTGTCCCTTGTTGTTTTGCAATTTATTTGTTGGTTTTTTTTATGAGTGTTGGAATTGTTTGCTTTTATGTTTGCTTATATGAATGCTATATTTGACTATATAGATTTTCAATGGAGTGACGAATAGTTATACCAAGTCATTATTCCGAGAGCGCTATTATCTTCATCAACTTACCAGGCAAGTTCACTTTGACCATGCTTTCATACCTATGTTTTATTGCATTTAGTGGCATCTTTGCAACAATCCTCCAGTAGTGATATTGAATTCTTGTAGTTGATTAGTTATGCATGAGGTAGGAACCCATCACCCTGTTACCAAGCCCGGGACGTTATTTATTTTAATGCTACGCTATAGTAGACGGGGTTTGGTATGAGTGCATGAGAGTGGTGTGAAGAAGGAGGACTCTACATCAATGATGACAACTCCATGACGGCATCTGCAAGGACTGCATCTTCAAGGCCTCAAGACTTCAAGACTCGAGACAAGAATTCAATACACACTCTTTGGGTGAAGGATGGTTGACGGGCACCTGGAGAAACCAAAGGATGGCCGGGATGCATGGAGAAGCGCCATGACATCTTGCGAAAGCTTCACCTGGACTCAAAGAGACGGAAGAATACTTCATGCCGGAAGCTTACCTGCAACCGCAAGTCACTATGGGCTCGCTTGGTTGACCTTAGTTGTGACTCTGGCTGGGGCGGTGCTAGCGGATGTAGAACTACGGTAGGATTGGATGAGCACCGACGGTGGTCGAGGAACTCTTCGAAGACCATGTTTGGTCGTCTTGTTCTCAAACACCTGAAGTGCAAGAATGTAAAAGAGGGATCGAATCTTGCGGGTAAAGTGTACAAACCTCTGCAGAGGGTTAAAACCTAATCGATTAGCCATGTCCCGATTCACGAACAATTTGAGCATCCGACTTGGATCTATCTCTAACTCTCAACACGGATGATAACATAATTGTGGGCAACTTATGATGATTTTGGGCTATGAGACATCGGTTGGCGGAACCATGTCATGATAGAAAACTCAGTAGTACGTGCTCCTATTTTTCCTTTGTTGTAGGAAAATGAAATTCAGCTTTTACGCAAACAAAACTCGCACCACGAGCCACAAAGACATATCGCATATAGAATAAGTTTATCATCTGTTTTCTCTTATTGTGATCTTGCCAAGACATTCAATGTAATTGACCTACATGGCTGCAACGTATCATGTTGCAGGATTTCTTCGACGAGTAAGAGTACGGTATAGGGTTACGGTCTACACTCAACTTGCCGATGGCGTTGATGGGACTCCACACCCGATTGTTTGTTTCCGCTAAGACTTATGAGGTATATATCAGTTTTACGTTATTTATACATGTGATTGCACTTTGATATATACATTGATGTACTGTGTGTGCCAGCATACCGATCCAGGGATGGCACAGATACACAGAGGCTTGACCATCTGAGGTCGGGTCGCTACACTAAATTGGTCCGATCGAGTTTGTTGATTCGGTCCCACCGAGTTTTGTAAACTGTGTGTAACGGTTAGATTTTGTGTGGAGGCTATATATACCCCTCCACCTCCTCTTCATTCATGGAGAGAGCCATCAGAACAAGCCTACACTTCCAGCATCCTATTTCTGAGAGAGAACTACCTACTCACGTGTTGAGACCAAGATATTCCATTCCAACCATATGACTCTTGATCTCTAGCCTTCCCCAAGTTGCTTTCCACTCAAATCTTCTTTCCACCCGATCCAAATCCTATGAGAGAGAGTTGAGTGTTGGGGAGACTATCATTTGAAGCACAAGAGCAAGGAGTTCATCATCAACACACCATTTGTTACTTCTTGGAGAGTGGTGTCTCCTAGATTGGCTATGTGTCACTTGGAAGACTCCGACAAGATTGTGGAGTTGAACCAAGGAGTTTGTAAGGGCAAGGAGGTCGCCTACTTCGTGAAGATCTACCGCTAGTGAGGCAAGTCCTTCGTGGGCGACGGCCATGGTGGGATAGACAAGGTTGCTTCTTCGTGGACCCTTCGTGGGTGGAGCCCTCCGTGGACTCGCGCAACCGTTACCCTACGTGGGTTGAAGTCTCCACCAACTTGGATGTACGATAGCACCACCTATCGGAACCACGACAAAAACATCCATGTCTCCAATTGCGTTTGATTTCTCCAAAACCTTCCCTTTACATTCTTGCAAGTTGCATGCTTTATTTTCCGCTGCCTACATACTCTTTGCATGCTTGCTTGTTATGGATTGAGAATGTTAAACTTGTGCCCAAACTCCACTTAAACCTAAAAGAAATTAAAAACTGCAACTTTGGTACTTAGTCTCTAATCACCCCCCCCCCCTAGACACCTCTTCTCAAGATCCTACAAGTGGTATCAGAGCATTGGTTTCCATTGCCTTGGTTTAATCACCTTTGGAGGAAGATGGGTGAGTCTACTTCGGGGAGTCTTAGTCATAGAGTGCTTATTCTTGATGGAGAGTATTTTCATGAGTGGAAAAATGAGATGCTTGTAATTTTCAATCAATATTAATTGAACAAGTACATTGCTAGCCCTTGTGCACCTCATGTTGATCCTCTGCATCCTACCCTTGATGAATCAATTGACATGACTAGAAATCTTAGAACTGTTAATCTTATCACTAGAGGCTTGCCTAGAAACTTAATTAGAATCTTGCCTACTTTTGAGTGTGCCTACACTATATAGAAATTTCTTGAGGAACGTTTTCCAAATTATTCCTTGAAAAATCTAGATGAGATTCTCTATAAGTCTATTGCCTTGAGTAAGATGAATACTAGTGATCCTATGTTTGGTGATCGTCTATTTGAACTTACCGACCTTATGCGTGCCAAAGGAGATGTTGGAATTATTAGTGATATTATTTCTGAAGCTATAAGAATTCATAAGCAAGATCTTTGTCAAACTCACTCTAATGAATTACCCTCTCTAGGACTTGATCCACCACATGACGATGTTGAACATGGATACTATGATGAGGATGATGATAGTGATTTTGATCTTGATGATGCAATGAGACATTTTGGTCTTATGGCAAATCTTCAGGGATATGTGTCAGGAGGAAAGGAATGGGTTCTTGACAGTGGATGTACCGATCACATGACCGGAGATAAAGACATGTTTCATGAGCTTGTTGAAAATGATAGTCCTCGAAAGTTTGTCACTTTTGGTGACAACTCAAAGGGTAAGGTGGTTGGCCTCCGTAAGGTGGCCATCTCACATGATAGCTCCATTCAAAATGTCATGCTCGTTGAGTCTCTTGGCTACAACTTACTTTCAGTATCTAGACTTGCTGATTTCGGTCTAAATGTCCTATTTACTGAAGTAGATTGTCAAGTGTTTCGTCGAGACAATCTAAAATGGTCTTTACCGGTATACGTAGAGGTGATCTTTACATTGTTGATTTCACCAAAAAGGCACAACCTAAAACTTGCTTCATTGCTAAATCCTCAAAAGGTTGGTTATGGCATAGACGACTACGTCACGTTGGCATGAGAAACCTTGACAAGCTTATTAAAGGAAATCATATTCTTGGAGTTAACGATATCATATTTGATAAGGATAGACTGTGCAGTGCTTTTCAAGCAGGTAAACAGGTCGGAGGAAGGCATCCCGTGAAGAACATCATGACCACAAGGAGGCCACTCGAGCTACTTCATATGGATCTCCTTGGTCCCAACGCCTACAAAAGCCTCGGTGGAAATTCTTTTGGTCTAGTTACAGTTGATGATTTTCAAGATTTACGTGGGTGTTCTTTCTCGATGATAAATCGCAGGTCCAAAAGATCTTCAAAAACTTCTCTAGGAAGGCCCAAAACCAATTTGAAGTGAAGATCAAGAAGGTTCGCAGCGACAACGGAACGGAGTTCAAGAACGCAAATGTGGACACCTTTCTTGATGAAGAAGGGATTTCACATGAGTTCTCGGCTACGTACACACCTCAACAAAATGGAGTTGTTGAGAGGAAGAACCGGATGATCATCGAAATGGCGAGAACGATGCTTGATGAGTACAAGACACCGAAGCACTTTTGGGCAGAAGCGGTTGAGACAGCTTGTCATGCAACAAATCGCTTGTATCTACACAAGCTACTCGGCAAGACGGCATACGAGCTCCTCACCGGTAACAAACCCCAAGTTGGATACTTTTGAGTATTCGGCTCAAAGTGCTACATTCTTGATAAGCATCGTTGTTCAAAATTTGCTCCTAAATCTCATGAAGGTTTCCTACTAGGTTATGGCTCAAACTCTCACACTTACCGTGTCTACAACAATTTCACCCGAAAGGTTGAAGAGACGGTAGATGTGAAGTTTGATGAATCTAACGGCTCGCAAGTAGAGCAATTGCCAATTGATGTAGGAGACAAAGACCCTTCGGAAGCAATCCAAGACTTGTCTATTGGCAAGGTTCGTCCAATGGAGGTGAAGGAGAGTACCTCGTCTGTTCAAGTGGAAGCTTCTACTTCACGACAAGGTGAACCAAGAGTTGAAACGGAAGCATCCACAAGTGGAACACACCAAGATGAAGAAAACGAGGAAGAACATCACGAACGTCAACAACCTCATTCTCCACCTCGATAAGAAAACGACAACGCCAACCATGAAGATGATCAAGAAGAAGAAGAACAAGATAAAGAAGATGTTCAACCGAGACCCAAGAAAAAGCTTTCACGAGTTCGAGCAAGAATTGCTAAAGACCATCCCGTCGAGCAAATCTACAATGATATTCAAACTGGGAGAATGTCACATCCCTAGTTCTGATATGCACTACGCTAGCCCTTCATGTGAGCATAATGTTTAAATTCTAATGAAATTTGAATTGAGGAATTTTCAAAAGCCTCAGAAGACCTCTAAAAATAACCAACATTTAAATCTCATCAAATGAGTCCAAGAAAATGTTCCTGTTATTCTATGAAAATATTGGCATGAGGTAAAATGCAAACCAATATTTTTGGAGTGACTGAAATATTTATTTTGGGTCTTTTGAATTAAATCATAATTGTATTTGAGTTGGAGCAAATAAATTCTATAAATATTTTTTATTGCTCCAATGATCATGGAATGTTTTGTGGAGCTCTAGGATAAACCTTATTGCATCCAAAATAATTTCCAGAGAGCTGCAAAAATAATTTGGTTAGCAAACCAAATTAAAACAAATCTGCAAAAATTAGAATAACAGAAAATAGAAAAGAGAGAGAAAGAACCAACCTGGTCCACTTACCTGGCCTGGCACTATGCCGGCCCAGCCCACTGGCGCCTGCCAGTCACCACCAACCTCGCGCCAGAAGGACGCAGCGCGCGTGGCCGCCGCTCGCGAGCACGCGCCTCGCCAGCTCCTGCTTGCCGCCGAGGGTCTGGATGCCTCTCCTGAGCGCCACGCAACCCTCTAGCCCTCCTACTCTCCCTGTTCCCCTCTCCCTCCTCTGTCTCTCTTCCTCGCTCATCCCCGGACGCACCCGAGACCTCCGACGAGCACCACCGCGGCCACCAGCGTCCCCACGCCCAACAAGTTAGGCCACGAGCTCCGCCTTGGATCCGGAAGGCTCTACCACGATGCACGCGACGCCAGGTGCCCTGAAGCCACGCCATCTCCGCCGTCTTCATCGCCACGGCCGGCGATCGCTGCCGCTCGATTCGCAGCATCGAAGACGCCCCCGAGCTCGCTGGCCACCTCATCTTCCTCCCTGTGAGATCCTGCTGCTTTCTCTTTGCTCGCCTCCTCCGTTCCCGTCCCCTAGCTCCGTCTTCCGACCGTGGCCGAGGTCGCCGCCGCCGTGCCATGTCGTTGCCGTGGCAACAGCCGCCTCCACCCGCTTTTTAACATTTTTCCGTGCTCACCGAGCTCCCAGGAGCCGAACGCGTCCCCCAGCTCCTCCTGTCGTGCTCCGCAGCCCCGTTCCGCTCGATGCCGTAGCTCCGGCCGCCGCCAGACTTGTCACCACCGTCGCCACACGCTGCCCCAGAACACACCGCGGCCACCACTGGATGCGCCGCATCGCGGGCTTTCTAGCGCGCCCAGCCGCACGTCCAGCCGACGCCGGAGATGGCCGGACGAGGAGCACCGTCGTGTCTGCTTACCACCGGCGATTAGTCGCCGGAGTAGATGATGTGGCCCAGGCTTAATTAGCACTAACCACCACTTAGTTAACCCCTAGAGTCATTGACAGACGGGCCCCACCCGTTAGTTAACCATAGGGTTATTTCCTATTTAATTTAAGCTAATGGCCGTGGCCCCACCGGTTAGTTTGACCTCGCCACCTCAGCGTTGACCTGGCCCCACTGGTCAGCCTCTGCTGGTGACGCTGTTACACTGACATGCGGGACCCACATTTCAGGTTTGACCTGGACCCGGTCAGTTGACCTGCTGACATCACAACGACGTCATGCTGACGTAGTTAACCTTTTCTGGATTTATTCTTTTATGAAAATTCCAGAAAATAGTGCTAACTTCTAAATATAAAATCAACCGTAGCTCCAAATGAAATAAGTTATATATGAAAAATTATCAGAAAAATGCAGTCTATCCATCTGTACCATTTTCATGCATGTTAGAACAACTTTTGTTCACTGTTTAGTTCAAATCAATTAAATGGCATTTGAATAATCACATATGGAGTTTGAATTTGAATCTTGTATTCAAACCAACTTCATTTAATCTGTTGCTAGTTGCATTAGCTCAAATCACAGCATATTGCCATGTCATGATCATGCATCATATTGTGCATTGCATTGATTGTGTTTCCTTCTGTGTTGCCGGTATTTGTTCCCTCCCGATAGACGTGATACCGACGATGAGATCGATGACACCGATGAAGAACTATATTATCTTCAGAAGTGCCAGGCAAGCAAAACCCCCTTGTTCATTCCGATACAATCCCACTCTGTCGCTCCTGCTCTTTTACTACATTAGGACAACAATGATTTATCTGTTACTTGCTGCGGTAGTTGAACTCCTTTATCCTCTGCATGACCTGTCATTGCCACAGTAAATAGATGAAACCCACTAGCATGAGTAGGAGTTGTTTGAGCCCTGATGTGCCTACTCATTCATGCTTGTTTGTCATGCCTGCTACTGCTTAGAGTTGAGTCAGGTCTGATTCATCGGGGAGGAATCGGAGGTGTTTGAACATGTCCTACTGTTGAGAGCTAAGTGTGTGAACACGATTTGGTCAAGGTATCGGTGAGAGGCCATGTAGGAGTACATGGTGGGTTGTCTCATTGAAGCCGTCCTCGAGAACCGAGTTACGTGTTTGTGATCCATGACCAGTTACTACCACGCATTGGAATGCTTAAGTGCCCCTCTCGACTTCTTAACCACCTTATCCTCTATCCAGAGTTGCAAGTAGTTTACGGTGCTTGTAGTATCTTTGGAGGCTGTGGGCGATCTGACCCGAGGGGTGGGCTGTGATGCGGTAGGCACGTGGCCGGGTATGCCGGGCGCCCGTTTGGTGTCGCGGAACCCTGTACACATCGTTCGGGGCCGTATGTGGAAACCTCGGCCGAACTCCCTACGGATGGAACCTGAATAGGCGATAACCTAGACTAGAGACTTGAGTTTTTAGGTAGGTCGTGGCCGACACCCTCGCTGGGCTTCCGCTTGAAGGTTGCCGAGTACATGTCGTGTAAACGGCGATAAGTGGTGAGAGCGTGTGTGAATAAGTACACCCCTGCAGGGTTAATATGATCTATTCGAATTGAAGGAAATATGCCCTAGAGGCAATAATGATGTTATTATTTATTTCCTTATATCATGATAAATGTTTATTATTCATGCTAGAATTGTATTAACCGGAAACATAATACATGTGTGAATACATAAACCTACAGAGTGTCACTAGTATGCCTCTACTTGACTAGCTCGTTAATCAAAGATGGTTATGTTTCCTAACCATGAACAAGGAGTTGTTATTTGATTAATGGGATCACATCATTGGTTGAATGATCTGATTGACATGACCCATTCCATTAGCATAGCACCTGATCGTATAGTTTGTTGCTAGTGCTTTTCTTCATGACTTATACATGTTCCTATGACTATGAGATTATGCAACTCCCGTTTGCCGAGGAACACTTTGGGTGCTACCAAACGTCACAACGTAATCGGGTGATTATAAAGGTACATTACAGGTGTCTCCAAGGTACATGTTGGGTTGGCATATTTGAGATTAGGATTTGTCACTCCGATTGTCGGAGAGGTATCTCTGGGCCCTCTCGGTAATGCTCATCACCTAAGCCTTGCAAGCATTGTAACTAATGAGTTAGTTATGAGATGATGTATTACGGAACGAGTAAAGAGACTTGCCGATAACGAGATTGAACTAGGTATTGGATACCGACGATCGAATCTCGGGCAAGTAACATACCGATGACAAAGGAACAACGTATGTTGTTATGCGGTCGACCGATAAAGATCTTCGTAGAATATGTAGGAACCAATATGGGCATCCAGGTCCCGCTATTGGTTATTGACCGAGAGGTGTCTCGGTCATGTCTACATAGTTCTCGAACCCGTAGGGTCCGCACGCTTAACGTTTCGATGATGGTTACTATGAGTTTTATGATGTTGATGTACGAAGGTTGTTCGAGTCCGGATGAGATCACGGACATGACGAGGAGTCTCGAAATGGTCGAGACATAAAGATTGATATATTGGAAGCCTATGTTTGGACTCGGAATCACTCCGGGTGAAATTGGGAATTTTATCGAGTACCGGGTTACTGGAACCCCGGGGTCAAATGGGCCTTGATGGGCCTTAGTGGGAAAGAGAAAAGGGGCCCTATAGCTGGCGCAGCCTTCCCCCTTCCCTAGTCCTATTAGGATTAGGAGAAGGGGTGGCGCTCTCTCCTCTCCCTTGGTCAAACCCTAGTTGGACTAGGATTTGGGGGAATCCTACTCCTAGTAGGAGTAGGACACCTGATGCGCCTCCCTCCTGGCCGGCCAGCCCTCCCTTCCCTCCTTTATATCTGAGGCAGGGGCACCCCATGACACACAAGTTGATCGATTAGATCGTTCCTTAGCCGTGTCGGTGCCCCTTCCACCAGATTACACCTCGATCATACCGTAGCGGAGCTTAGGCGAAGCCCTGCGTCGGTGGAACATCATCATCGTCACCACGCCGTCGTCGTCTTGTGAAACTCTCCTCAACACTCGGCTGGATCGGAGTTCGAGGGACGTCATCGAGCTGAGCGTGTGCAGAACTCGGAGGTGCCGTCGTTCGGTACTTGGATCGGTTGGATCGGGAAGAAGTGCGACTACATCAACGCGTTGTTATAACGCTTCGCTTTCGGTCTCACGAGGGTGCGTGGGCGGATACTCTATCCTCTCGTTGCTATGCCATCACCATGGTCTTGGTGATCGTAGGAAAATTTTTGAAATTACTCGTTCCCCAACAAAGGCATCCGAGCCTGGTTTTATGCGTTGATGTCATATGCACGAGTAGAACACAAGTGAGTTGTGGGCGATACAAGTCATACTACCTACCAGCATGTCATACTTTGGTTCAGCGGTATTGTGAGATGAAGCGGCCGGACCGACATTACGCGTGACGCTTCGCGAGACTGGTTTCACCGCTGTGAGCACTCGTTGCTTAAAGGTGACCGGCGGTGTCTGTCTCTCTCACTTTAGTTGAATCGAGTGTGGCTCGCCCGGTCCTTGAGAAGGTTAAAGCGAGTCTATTTGACGAAGTATCGTTGTGGTTATGATGCGTAGGTAAGAACGGTTCTTGCTCAGCCCGTAGCAGCCACGTAAAACTTGCAACAACAAAGTAGAGGACGTCTAACTTGTTTTTGCAGGGCATGTTGTGATGTGATATGGTCAAGACATGATGCTATATTTTATTGTATGAGATGATCATGTTTTGTAACCGAGTTATCGACAATGGCGAGAGCCATATGGTTGTCGCTTTATTGTATGAGATGCAACGCCATGTAATTGCTTTACTTTATCACTAAGGAGTAGCGATAGTCGTAGAAGCAATAGTTGGCGAGACGACAACGATGCTACGATGGAGATCAAGGTGTCGCGCGGTGGCGATGGTGATCATGACGGTGCTTGGAGATGGAGATCACAAGCACAAGATGATGATGGCCATATCATATCACTTATATTGATTGCATGTGATGTTAATCCTTTATGCATCTTATTTTGCTTTGATTGACGGTAGCATTATAAGATGATCCCTTACTAAATTATCAAGAAGTGTTCTCCTAAGTATGCACCGTTATGAAAGTTCTTCGTCTTTGAGACACCACGTGATGATCGGGTGTGATAGGCTCTACGTTCAAATACAACGGTGCAAAACAGTTGCACACGCGAATACTCAGGTTATACTTGACGAGCTATGCATATAAGATATGACCTCGGAACACGGAGACCGAAAGGTCGGCGTGAATCATATAGTAGATATGATCAACATATTGATGTTCACCATTGAAACTACTCCATCACACGTGATGATCGGTCATGGTGTAGTTGATATGGATCACGCAATCACTTAGAGAATTGGAGGATATTTTTCTAAGTGGGAGTTCTTAAGTAATATGATTAATTGAACTTTAATTTATCATGAACTTAGTCCCGTAGTATTTTGCAAATTATGTTGTAGATCAATAGCTCGCGTTGTTGCTTCCCTATGTTTTCATATGTGTTCCTAGAAAATTGTATTGAAAGATGTTAGTAGCAATGATGCGGATTGGATCCGTGATCTGAGGTTTATCCTCATTGCTGCTTGTGAAGTATTATGTCCTTAATGCACCGCTAGGTGACAGACCTATTGCAGGAGCGGATGCGGGCGTTATGAGCGTTTGGCTGGCTCAATATGATGACTACTTGATAGTTTAGTGCACCATGCTTAACGGCTTAGAATCGGGACTTCAAAGGCGTTTTGAGCGTCATGGACCATATGAGATGTTCCAGAATTGAAGTTAATATTTCAAGCAAATACCGAGTTGAGAGATATGAAGTCTCCAACAAGTTCTATAGCTAAAAGATGGAGGAGAATCGCTCAACTAGTGAGCATGTGCTCAGATTGTGCGAGTACTTCAATCGCTTGAATCAAGTGGGAGTTAATCTTCCGATAAGATAGTGATTGACAGAATTCTCTAGTCACCATCACTAAGTTAGTAGAACTTCGTGATGAACTATAGTATGCAAGGGATGACGAAAAGATTCTCGAGCTCTTGGCGATGCTAAAATCGTGAAGGTAGAAATCAAGAAAAACATCAAGTGTTGATGGTTGACAAGACCACTAGTCTCAAGGAAAATGGCAAAGGGAAGAAGGGAACTTCAAAAGGAACGGCAAGCAAGTTGCTGCTCGAGTGAAGAAAGCCCAAGTCTAGACCTAAGCACGAGACCGAGTACTTTTGCTGCAATGGAACTGGTCACTAGAAGCGGAACTACCCCAATATTTGGTGGATAAGAAGGATGGCAAAGTGAACAAAGTTATATTTGATATACAGGTTATTGATGTGTACCTTACTAGTGTTTATAGTAGCCCCAGTATTTGATACTCGTTCGGTTGCTAAGATTAGTAACTAGAAACAGGAGTTCTGTAATAAACAGAGACTAGTTGAAGGGAAGTGACGATGAGTGTTGGAAGTAGTTCCAAGATTGATATGATCATCATCGTACACTCCCTATACTTTCGGGATTAGTGTGGAACCTAAATAAGTGTTATTTGGTGTTGAGCATAAATATGATTTGATCATGTTTATTGCAATACGGTTATTCATTTAAGTAAGAGAATAAATTGTTGTTACATTTACATGAATAAAACCTTATATGGTTACACACCCAATGAAAATGGTTCATTGGATCTCGATCATAGTGATACACATATTCATAATATTGAAACCAAAAGATGCAAAGTTAATAATGATAGTGCAACTTATTTGTGGCCTTCGCCGTTTAGGTCATATTGGTGTAAAGCGCATGAAGAAAACTCCATGCCGATGGACTTTTGGAATCACTTGATTATGAATCATTTGATGCTTGCGAACCGTGCCTTTTGGGCAAGATGACTAAAACTCCGTTCTCGGAACAATGGAACAAGCTCTTGACTTATTGGGAATAATACATACCGATGTATGCGATCCAATGAGTGTTGATGCTCGTGGCAAGTATCGTTATTTTCGACCTTCACAAGATGATTTGAGCAGATATGGGTATATCTACTTGATGAAACATAAGTCTGAAATAGTTGAAAGGTTCAAAGAATTTCAGAGTGAAGTGGAAAATCATCGCAACAAGAAAATAAAGTTTCGCGATCTGATCGTGGAGACGAATATTTGAGTTCTGAGTTTGGTCTTCAATGAAAACAATGTGGAATAGTTTCACAGCTCACGCCACCGGAACACCACAACGTTATGGTGTGTCCGAACGTCAGAACCGTACTTTATTTTGATATGGTGCGATCTATGACGTATCTTACCGATTTACCACTATCGTTTTGGGGTTATGCATTAGAGACAGCTGCATTCACGTTTAATAGGGCAACCATCTAAATCCGTTGAGATGACACCGTATGAACTATGGTTTAGCAGTAAACCTAAGCTGTCGTTTCTTAAAGTTTGGAGTTGGGATGCTTATGTGAAAAGGTTTTCACCGATAAGCTCGAACCCAAATCGGAGAAGTGCGTCTTCATAGAATACCCAAAAAGAAAATGTTGGGTACACCTTCTATCACAGATCCGAAGGCAAGTTTTTGCTAAGATGGATCCTTTCTAGAAAAGAAGTTTTTCTCGAAAGAAGTGAGTGGGAGGAAAGTAGAACTTGATGAGGTAATTGTACCTTCTCCCTTATTGGAAAGTAGTTCATCACAGAATCAGTTCGATGATTCCTACACCAATTAGTGAGGAAGTTAATGATGATGATCATGAAACTTGAGATCAAGTTGCTACTAAACCTCGTGGGTCTTCGAGTAAGATCCGCACTGAGTGGTGCGGTAATCCTATTCTAGAAGTCATGTTACTAGACCATGATGAACCTACGAACTATGAGGAAGCGATGATGAGCCCAGATTCCGCGAAATGGTTTGAGACCATGAAATCTGAGATGGGATCCATGTATGAGAACAAAGTATGGACTTTGGTTGACTTGCCGATGATCGGCAAGCCATTGAGAATAAATGGATCTTCAAGAGGAAGACGGACACCGATAGTAGTGTTACTATCTACAAAGCTCGACTTGTCGCAAAAGGGTTTTGACAAGTTCAAGGTGTTGACTACAATGAGATTTTCTCAATTGTAGCGATGCTTAAGTCTGTCGAATCATGTTAGCAATTGCCACATTTTATGAAATCGGCAAATGGATGTCAAAACTACATTCTTTAATGGATTTATTAAAGAAGAGTTGTATATGATGCAACCGAAGGTTTTGTCAATCCTAAAGGAGCTAACAAAATGTGCAAGCTCCAATGATCCATCTATGGACTGGTGCAAGCATCTCGGAGTTGGAATAAACGCTTTGATAGTGTGATCAAAGCATATGGTTTTATCTGAGACTTTTGGAGAAGCCTGTATTTACAAGAAAGTGAGTGGGAGCACTACAGCATTTCGATAAGTATATGTGAATGACATATTGTTGATCGAAATAATGTAGAATTATTCGCAAAGCATAAAGGAGTATTTGAAAGGAGTTTTTCAAAGAAGGACCTCGGTGAAGCTGCTTACATATTGAGCATCAAGATCTATAGAGATAGATCAAAGACGCTTGATAAGTTTTTCAATGAATACATACCTTGACAAGTTTTTGAAGTAGTTCAAAATGGAACAGTCAAAGAAAGAGTTCTTGCCTGTGTTACAAGGTGTGAGATTGAGTAAGACTCAAAACCCGACCACGGCAGAAGATAGAAAGAGAATGAAAGTCATTCCCTATGCATCAGCCATAGGTTCTATAAAGTATGTCATGTTGTGTACCAGATCTATTGCATACCCTACCACTAAGCTTGGCAAGGGAGTGCAATAGTGATCTAGGAGTAGATCAATGGACAGCGGTCAAAATTATCCTTAGTAGAATAAGGATATGTTTCTCGATTATGGAAGTGATAAAAGGTTAGTAAGTAAAGGGTTACGTCGATGCAAGTTTTGACACCGATCTGGATGACTTTAAGTCTCGATCTAGATACATATTGATAGTGGGAGCAATTAGCTAGAGTAGCTCCGTGCGAGCATTGTTGACATAGAGATTTGCAAAATACATACGGATCTGAATGTGGCGGACCCGTTGACTAAGATTCTCTCACAAAGCAAAACATGATCACACCTTAGTACTCTTTGGGTGTTAATCACATAGCGATGTGAACTAGATTACTGAATCTAGTAAACCCTTTGGGTCTTGGTCACATGGCGATGTGATTTATGGGTGTTAATCACATGATGATGTGAACTATCGATGTTAATCACATGGTGATGTGATCTAGATTATTGACTCTAGTGCAAGTGGGAGATCAAGGAAATATGCCCTAGAGGCAATAATGATGTTATTATTTATTTCCTTATATCATGATAAATGTTTATTATTCATGCTAGAATTGTATTAACCGGAAACATAATACATGTGTGAATACATAAACCTACAGAGTGTCACTAGTATGCCTCTACTTGACTAGCTCGTTAATCAAAGATGGTTATGTTTCCTAACCATGAACAAGGAGTTGTTATTTGATTAATGGGATCACATCATTGGTTGAATGATCTGATTGACATGACCCATTCCATTAGCATAGCACCTGATCGTATAGTTTGTTGCTAGTGCTTTTCTTCATGACTTATACATGTTCCTATGACTATGAGATTATGCAACTCCCGTTTGCCGAGGAACACTTTGGGTGCTACCAAACGTCACAACGAATGGGTGATTATAAAGGTACATTACAGGTGTCTCCGAAGGTACATGTTGGGTTGGCATATTTGAGATTAGGATTTGTCATCCGATTGTCGGAGAGGTATCTCTGGCCCTCTCGGTAATGCTCATCACCTAAGCCTTGCAAGCATTGTAACTAATGAGTTAGTTATGAGATGATGTATTACGGAACGAGTAAAGAGACTTGCCGTAACGAGATTGAACTAGGTATTGGATACCGACGATCGAATCTCGGGCAAGTAACATACCGATGACAAAGGGAACAACGATGTTGTTATCTTGATCGACCGATAAAGATCTTCGTAGAATATGTAGGAACCAATATGGGCATCCAGGTCCCGCTATTGGTTATTGACCGAGAGGTGTCTCGGTCATGTCTACATAGTTCTCGAACCCGTAGGGTCCGCACGCTTAACGTTTCGATGGCGCTTACTATGAGTTTTATGATGTTGATGTACGAAGGTTGTTCGAGTCCGGATGAGATCACGGACATGACGAGGAGTCTCGAAATGGTCGAGACATAAAGATTGATATATTGGAAGCCTATGTTTGGACTCGGAATCACTCCGGGTGAAATTGGGAATTTTACCGAGTACAGGGTTACTGGAACCCCGGGGTCAATGGGCCTTGATGGGCCTTAGTGGGAAAGAGAAAGGGGGCCCTATAGCTGGCGCAGCCTTCCCCTTCCCTAGTCCTATTAGGATTAGGAGAAGGGGTGGCTCTCTCTCCCTCTCCCTTGGTCAAACCCTAGTTGGACTAGGATTTGGGGGAATCCTACTCCTAGTAGGAGTAGGACACCCTGTGCGCCTCCCTCCTGGCCGGCCAGCCCTCCCTTCCCTCCTTTATATACAGGGCAGGGGCACCCCATGACACACAAGTTGATCGATTAGATCGTTCCTTAGCCGTGTCGGTGCCCCTTCCACCAGATTACACCTCGATCATACCGTGGCGGAGCTTAGGCGAAGCCCTGCGTCGGTGGAACATCATCATCGTCCCACGCCGTCGTCTTGACGAAACTCTCCCTCAACACTCGGCTGGATCGGAGTTCGAGGGACGTCATCGAGCTGAGCGTGTGCAGAACTCGGAGGTGCCGTGCGTTCGGTACTTGGATCGGTTGGATCGGGAAGAAGTGCGACTACATCAACGCGTTGTTATAACGCTTCGCTTTCGGTCTCACGAGTGCGTGGGCGGATACTCTATCCTCTCGTTGCTATGCCATCACCATGGTCTTGAGTGATCGTAGGAAAATTTTTGAAATTACTACGTTCCCCAACACGAATAGCCGTGTCCGCGGAAAAGGACTTCTGGGTTGCCTATAACAGTTCATAGACAAGTGAAAGTGGATACTCTAAAATGCGCAAGATAAGCGTGAGTGCTATGGATGGCGTTCTCGTAAGAAGGCGGGATCGAATCCATAGTGGTGTGTTGATATGGTGAATATGTGGACTCGTGTGCACCACCTCGAAAGAGTTACTTGCAGTCGTAGTTTAGGATAGCCACTGAGTCAAAGCTGGCTTGCTGCAGTCAAACTCCACCACCCCCTTTGTTGATAATGATGCATATGTAGTTAGTTCTGATGTAAGTCTTGCTGAGTACATTTGTACTCACGTTTGCTTATTTTATGTTTTGTAGAGAGACGTCAGTCTCGCTAGTAGTTCCGTGTGGACTTCGACGTTTAGCTTGTTATCTCAGCTACGATCTTGTGCCCTCGGCAGGATCTGGTAGATAGTCAGGCTTCTCAGTCTTTTTCATTTATAGTTGTCTGTACTCAGACATGTTAAGCTTCCGCATGTGCTTTGACTTGTATGCTCTGAATGTGGGGTCATGAGACCCATGTTTGTAATATCTTTCTCCTCGGAGCCTAATGAATAAATATTTTGAGTCGTAGAGTTATGTTGTGATGCCATGTTGTATTTACACATATCGAGCATATTGTGTGTATGTTTGAAATGCTTGATATGTATGGGATCCGACAATCTAGTTGTTTATCCTTGGTAGCCTCTCTTATGGGGAAAATGTAGTCTAGTGCTTCCTTGAGCCATAGTAGTCTGCTACAGCCCGGTTCACCGAATCACGCTAGCCAAAGACTACCGCTCGGGACACTTGACTGGCCGGCATGTGTTTCACTTTGTTCTGTGTTCATCCCTTCGGGAAATGTCACGCGGTGACATCCGGAGTCTGCCTAACTGCTGCAGCCGGGTTCCCGAGTCCTGTTAGCCCGATGCTACAGCCCGGATTCACACGCCGACCGACATGCTTGATGTGATTCATGTATGCCTGTCCCCATGGGTTAGTGCCGCTTTGGGTTCACGACTAGCCATGTCGGCCCGGTTCTCTGTCATATGGATGCTAGCGACACTATCATATCGTGAGCCAAAAGGCTAAACGGTCCCGGCCATGGTAAGGCGACACCGGTAGAATACCGTGCGTGAGGCCGCAAAGTGATATGAGGTGTTACCGGCTAGATCGATGTGACTTGGAATCGGGGTCCTGACAGCTTTGGTATCAGAGCTTGACTGCCTGTAGGATTACCAAGCTAAACCGGTTGAAGTTGTGTCTAGCAATGCTTTAGTTATGTAAGGGAATTGATTGTGGAAGGGAACGTAAGGCTCTTTTTACTCCTTATACCTCTTGGCCTTCTGATCTGAGTCATCCTCTTCTCTTCTATGGGGATTAAGAACTAGGCTTCTCATCTATCAATTAGGATGACGTGTTACTAATTCATAGACTTTTAAGATTGTTCGTTTTATGCCCCAGTTCAGTTTCTACTACTTCCGTATGTTCATAGCTGGTCTCGGAACCTTGTTATTGTGATGTTGAGTGGTCATGCCACTATTTTGCAGGATGTCTCAAATCATTTTGAGCATTTACAGCCGTTATGCTGTCCGAGTCATCCCAGGTCTCTAAATAGTCTGATGCATTTGCAAATCCTTTATTTCCGTTCCCGATGTCCTTTTTGGTCAGAATAAGCACACTAATCGGTGAGTTGAGGTACTTTGTTGCCTCGGCATATATGTTGGAGCTATTATTATGAACCTAGGTGTTTTAGGGAGTCACCTAGTAATCTAGCCATGATTTGTGTCCCAATGTGATGATTCTGGCCTTTATTCTTGAAAGCATCCCGTGATGCCACTTAGTAGTAGGTATTCTATTCCTGGGTTCTTGAACCCGAGATTCACCCTACTTACCTCCTGTTGATAGTGTTTGCTAGTTCCTTTAGGATATTAGTAACTTTGCGATAGTCCTCGAGGACCGTGGTATTTCATTCTTCCAAATACCATGAACCATCCTTGGCAGGAGTTCCTTTGAACCAAAGATCACAATAAGAGTGCTCTTGATGAGTTCTTCGTTCTACATTGTAAATCTGCCAGTTCTACTTTCCTGCATGGGTTATCCGGAAGAAACCTGTTGAACTTGATTCGACATACTAACCTATGCATCCACAACTCAGGAAATTATGTGTTCCTCTGAGTTGTTCCTCCTTAGTCATATTTTGACCCCCGTCTATCAATTGATAGTCAAGAGTATGCGTGCATTCGTTTATCGATGCCTATTACTCTTTTGGTCCGTCAAGCCATTCTATCCCGAATGACTTGGAGAAACAAACTCTAGTACCTCATCCATATCCAGGATTGGGTCAAAGTAGTTGTATTCCGCAGGTCAAAATGCCAATCCAGGTTTTGATTCTGTTCTACCTTGGAGTGTTACCATCTTTATGTCAAGAGTGTCATGCGAATTGCACCACCTCTTATGAATTCTTGACGCAGTAATACTTCTTGCCATCATTGTTCATTCCTCGGTTCCCATGTTATGGTAACCGGAATGCCGACAGGTGTACTGTGATGTGCGAAATCAATACTTCGAGCAACTCGTTTCTTGGTAGTAAATGGACCATATTCTCATTATTAGCGTGTTGGTTATTGAATCATCATTCTAAGGTAGATTGTGCTACCTAGTCCTTATTTCTGGTGCACTCTTAGATCAATGAGGTAGGATTATATCAATCCCTTGCTCTTTGATCATATCGTCTTTCCCTGAAAAGCAAGATTGTTCTCGAGCTTAGTAATATATCGGTGGTTCGTGACTTTCCAAATATCTTCTTGGAAGTGCTACCAGGTTGTCACCTGTCCGCTATGTTAAGTTCGTGATCAAGTTGGTTTGTTGTAAACCACCCCTTCTCCAAGAATCTGTGTTGGATACCCCTGAGTTAGTTGGTTAAGCTAAACAACAACTTGGAGAGTTGGAAGATGAAAGCTTGTCCGACTTAGTTCATTTTAAGGGATATCCTTTTGAGTGTGTGTTGAATAAAGATGATATCTTCATCGATTGGTCCTCGTGATCAGTTGTTGGATCTATTGCCTTGTCAAAACTTTGACTTGAGTATGGGCCATCATCAAGTCAAATCAGAACCAACGATGTTCGTAATGTTGTCTTACTCGTGGTTGATCCCTCGAGCATACACCATTACATCTTTTGGTCTGACCAATGCTATCACCGTGTTCACATGATGGTGGAAGTCCAGTGATATGGAAATTCCGATGAGTTGTTGTTGAACCCCATCAGCAGCATTTTGTCTCCCCCATGATTATGATGAACATCAACCTAGTGTTGAAAATTTTATAAGCAATGCCTTCATGTTCCGTTCATGAAGCTTATGCTTGGATGGAAGGAGTGACTTCCTCGAATTCATGTGCATTTGGTGCAGGATGTCGCCGTGAGTTCGAGAAAGATTGTTTTTGCTTCCTCAGGTACCATCCCAAGTCAGTCATGCATGTGCGAAGTATGCTATGGTTTGACAGGCTCGCAACCTTCATTCCATATGTATCCCTAGCACACCAAGCCACTAACTGATTTGTTCAAGGAGAAGAAGTTCCTTCTTAAGAGCATGCCTTATGCAAGGACTTCTTTATCCTTGATGATGGTTCCCCACCCGAACTTGGTAGTGTTTAATATAAGACTACTACGTGGCCATGCTTGTCTGGGACAGCGTGTTCACATGTTTGTAGCAGAACCCGCTCATGTTTTGGAGCTTACTACCATAGTCCATCTCCCGAGAATCTCGCAACATCATCTCGTCGATTTGTGTTGCAACCTTTCCTTTTCAGACATGTTGTCTGAAATGTCCTGTTACCAACCAGATCTGAATCTCAGGCAGATATGATGGTTGAAACATTCCCAGCATTTGCATTATGTTCCTAGCTTGCACCCCAGCAATTGTTGCCCAGAATCATCTTCAAAAGCGGTCCTACCATGGGTCCCATCCATTTCCGATGATAAGCAAAACCATCCATTGTGTTGTCTTCAACAAGGTAGTCCACATCATCCATTCTAGTCTGAGTATGTCATTCTTTCGAACTCCTTCAAATGATCGATTGTGATTGCCTTAGGCTGGTATGAAGAGTTTCAATGATCGCTGAATCAAAAGTAATTCTTTTGCCACTTAAGGGAATATTTCTATGAGTCACCTCCTCTAAGATGCCCCGTTATGCTATCATGGCAACTTAACTCCTCGCTACGTTGACAACCGTTCACCACCTTCTTAGGTGTGGAATTATTGCCTACCTAGTGAACCTTTGTCATGTGTTTCACTCCATCCCTCTGGACGAATGCTTTGTGTCTCAGCTCGAGAGATGTTTCAATGTCCCACTCTGTGAGTTGATCATGAGTTGTTCGACCTTCGATAAGATCGATCCATCTAGAGTTTTCCTTTCCCTTTCATTGTCATGTTAGTTGGAGTTCTTGGGGCAAGACTTCGAGACAATGATGGTGATCATGTCAACGTTCTTATGAAGTGCCACCTGGATCGTGAAGATTATGTTAGTTCGCGTTCCCCCTTCATCTTACCCTACGCTTGAATCTCGGGACGAGATTCTTGTTTAGTAGGGGTGAGTTGTCATATCCCTAGTTCTGGTATGCACTAGGCTAGCCCTTCATGTGAGCATCATGTTTAAATTCTAATGAAATTTGAACTGAGGAATTTTCAAAAGCCTCAGAAGACCTCTAAAAATAACCAACATTTAAATCTCATCAAATGAGTCCAAGAAAATGTTCCTGTTATTCTATGAAAATAATCGCATGAGGTAAAATGCAAACCAATATTTTTGGAGTGACTGAAATATTTATTTTGGGCCTTTTGAATTAAATCATAATTGAATTTGAGTTGGAGCAAATAAATTCTATAAATATTTTTATTGCTCCAATGATCCTGGAATGTTTTGTGGAGCTCTAGGATAAACCTTATTGCATCCACAATAATTTCCAGAGAGCTGCAAAAATAATTTGGTTAGCAAACCAAATTAAAACAAATCTGCAAAAATTAGAATAACAGAAAATAGAAAAGAGAGAGAAAGAACCAACCTGGTCCACTTACCTGGCCTGGCACTGTGCCGGCCCAGCCCACTGGCGCCTGTCAGTCACCACCAACCTCGCGCCAGAAGGACGCAGCGCGCGTGGCCGCCGCTCACGAGCACGCACCTCGCCAGCTCCTGCTTGCCGCCGAGGGTCTGGATGCCTCTCCTGAGCGCCACGCAACCCTCTAGCCCTCCTACTCTCCCCGTTCCCCTCTCCCTCCTCTGTCTCTCTTCCTCGCTCATCCCCGGACGCACCCGAGACCGCCGACGAGCACCACCGCGGCCACCAGCGTCCCCACGCCCAACAAGTTAGGCCACGAGCTCCGCCTTGGATCCGGAAGGCTCTACCACGACGCACGCGACGCCGGGTGCCCTGAAGCCACGCCATCTCCGCCATCTTCATCGCCATGGCCGGCGATCGCCGCCGCTCGATTCACAGCACCGAAGACGCCCCCGAGCTCGCTGGCCACCTCATCGTCCTCCCTGTGAGCTCCTGCTGCTTTCTCTTTGCTCGCCCCCTCCGTTCTCGCCACCTAGCTCCGTCTTCCGACCGTGGCCGAGGTCGCCGCCGCCGTGCCATGTCGTTGTCGTGGCAACAGCCGCCTCCACCCGCTTTTTAACATTTTGTCGTGCTCACTGAGCTCCCAGGAGCCGAACGCGTCCCCCAGCTCCTCCTGTCGTGCTCCGCAGCCCCGTTCCGCTCGATGTCGTAGCTCCGGCCGCCGCCCGACTTGTCACCACCATCGCCACACGCTGCCCTAGCACACACCGCGGCCACCACTGGATGCGCCGCATCGCGGGCTTTCTAGCGCGCCCAGCCGCACGTCCAGCCGACGCCGGAGATGGGCGGACGAGGAGCACCGCCGCGTCTGCTTACCGTCGGCGATTAGTCGCCGGAGTAGATGATGTGGCCCAGGCTTAATTAGCACTAACCACCACTTAGTTAACCCCTAGAGTCATTGACAGACGGGCCCCACCCTTTAGTTAACCATATGGTTATTTCCTATTTAATTTAAGCTAATGGCCGTGGCCCCACCGGTCAGTTTGACCTCGCCACCTCAGCGTTGACCTAGCCCCACTGGTCAGCCTCTGCTGGTGACGCTGTTACACTGACATGCGGGACCCACATTTCAGGTTTGACCTGGACCTGGTCTGTTGACCTGCTGATGTCACGATGACGTCATGCTGACACAGTTAACCTTTTCTGTATTTATTCTTTTATGAAAATTCCAGAAAATAGTGCTAACTTCTAAAAATCATATAAAATCAACCGTAGCTACAAATGAAATAAGTTATATATGAAAAATTATCAGAAAAATGCAGTCTATCCATCTGTGCCATTTTCATGCATGTTAGAACAACTTTTGTTCACTGTTTAGTTCAAATCAATTAAATGGCATTTGAATAATCACATATGGAGTTTGAATCTGAATCTTGTATTCAAACCAACTTCATTTAATCTGTTGCTAGTTGCATTAGCTCAAATCACAGCATATTGCCATGTCATGATCATGCATCATATTTTGCATTGCATTGATTGTGTTTCCTTCTGTGTTGCCGGTATTTGTTCCCTCCCGATAGACGTGATACCGACGATGAGATCGATGACACCGATGAAGAACTATATTATCTTCAGAAGTGCCAGGCAAGCAAAACCCCCTTGTTCATTCCGATACAATCCCACTCTGTCGCTCTTGCTCTCTTTTACTGCATTAGGACAACAACGATTCATCTGTTACTTGCTGCGGTAGTTGAACCCCTTTATCCTCTGCATGACCTGTCATTGCCACAGTAAATAGATGAAACCCACTAGCATGAGTAGGAGTTGTTTGAGCCCTTATGTGCCTACTCATTCATGCTTGTTTGTCATGCCTGCTACTGCTTAGAGTTGAGTCAGGTCTGATTCATCGGGGAGGAATCGGAGGTGTGTGAACATGTCCTACTGTTGAGAGCTAAGTGTGTGAACACAATTTGGTAAAGGTATCGGTGAGAGGCCATGTAGGAGTACATGGTGGGTTGTCTCATTGAAGCCGTCCTCAGGAACTGAGTTCTGTATTTTTGATCCATGACCAGTTACTACCACGCATTGGAATGCTTAAGTGCCCCTCTCGACTTCTAAACCACCCTTGTCCTCTGTCCAGGAGTTGCAAGTAGTTTGTGGTGTTTGTAGTATGCTGGAGGCCGTGGGCAGTGCTGACCCGAGGGGTGGGCTGTGATGCGGTAGGCACGTGGCCGGGTATGCCGGGCGTCCGTTTGGTGTCGCGGAACCCTGTACACATCGTTCGGGGCCGTATGTGGAAACCTCGGCCGGACTCCCTGCGGATGGTACCTGAATAGGCGATAACCTAGACTAGAGACTTGAGTGTTTAGGTAGGTCGTGGCCGACACCCTCGCTGGGCTTCCGCTTGAAGGTTGCCGAGTACATGTCGTGTAAACGGCGATAAGTGGTGAGAGCGTTTGTGAAGAAGTACACCCCTGCAGGGTTAATATGATCTATTTGAATAGCCGTGTCCGCGGAAAAGGACTTCTAGGTTGCCTATAACAGTTCATAGACAAGTGAAAGTGGATACTCTAAAATGCGCAAGATAAGCATGAGTGCTATGGATGGCGTTCTCGTAGGAAGGCGGGATCGAATCCATAGTGGTGTATTGATATGGTGAATATGTGGACTCGTGTGCGCCACCTCAAAAGAGTTACTTGCGTCGTAGTTTAGGATAGCCACCGAGTCAAAGCTGGCTTGTCGCAGTCAAACTCCACCACCCCTTTGCTGATAATGATGCATATGTAGTTAGTTCCGATGTAAGTCTTGCTGAGTACATTTGTACTCATGTTTGCTTATTTTATGTTTTGCAGAGAGACGCCAGTCTCGCTAGTAGTTCCGCGTGGACTTCGACGTTTAGTTTGTTACCTCAGCTACGATCTTGTGCCCTCGGCGAGATCTCGTAGATAGTCGCTTCTCGGCCTTTTTCATTTATAGTTATCTGTACTCAGACATGTTAAGCTTCCGCATGTGCTTTGACTTGTATGCTCTGAATGTGGGGTCATGAGACCCATGTTTGTAATATCTTGCTCCTCGGAGCCTAATGAATAAATACTTTGAGTCGTAGAGTTATGTTGTGATGCCATGTTGTATTTACACATATCGAGCATATTGTGTGTATGTTTGAAATACTTGGTATGTGTGGGATCCGACAATCTAGTTGTTTATCCTTGGTAGCCTCTCTTATGGGGAAATGTAGTCTAGTGCTTCCTTGAGCCATAGTAGTCCGCTTCTGATCCGGTTCACGAGTCCTGCTAGCCCAAAGACTACCGCTCGGGACACTTGATGGCGGCATGTGTTTCACTTCGTTCTGTGCTCGTCCCTTGGGTAAATGTCACGCGGTGACATCCGGAGTCCTGCCTAGCTCACTACAGCCGGGTTCCCTGAGTCCTGTTAGCCAGATGCTACAGCCCGGATTCACAGCTGGCGACCGACATGCTCGATGTGATTCATGTATGCCTGTCCCCATGGGTTAGTGCCGCTTTGGGTTCACGACTAGCCATGTCGGCCGGGTTCTCTGTCATATGGATGCTAGCGACACTATCATATCGTGAGCCAAAAGGCGCAAACGGTCCCGGGCCATGGTAAGGCGACACCCGTGGGAATACCGTGCGTGAGGCCGCAAAGTGATATGAGGTGTTACCGGCTAGATCGATGTGACTTGGAATCGGGGTCCTGACAGAGAATCACTCACTATAAAACTCGTCTAGCTAACTTTTGTGAAAACAATTCTTTCATCTCTAGCATTGAACCTATGAAGGTCGAAGAAGCATTGGAAGATCCGGATTGGATAAATGCTATGCATGAAGAGCTACACAACTTTGAGAGAAACCAAGTTTGGACATTGGTTGAGAAGCCCGACAACAACCACAACATCATCGGTACCAAATGGGTGTTTCACAACAAGCAAGATGAAGATGGACAAGTAGTTCGCAACAAAGCACGTCTAAATCGCCCAAGGCTACACACAAGTCGAAGGTATGGACTATGGTGAGACTTATGCTCCCGTTGCTAGACTTGAGTCCATTCGCATCTTACTTGCCTATGCTAATCACCATAATATCACCTTGTACCAAATGGACATTAAAAGTGCTTTTCTAAATGGTGAAATAGAGGAGGAAGTTTATGTTAAACAACCTCCCGGCTTTGTCAATCCTAAGAAACCAAATCATGTTTATAAACTTCACAAAGCTCTTTATGGTCTTAAACAAGCTCCTAGAGCATGGTATAAATGCTTGACCAAGTTTCTTCTTGAAAAAGGCTTTGAAATTGGGAAGATTGATTCCACACTTTTTACTAAAAGGGTTAATGAAGAATTATTTGTATGCCAAATTTATGTTGATGATATCATATTTGGATCAACTAACCCTCATTTTAGTGAAAAGTTTGGAAAGCTAATGTCGGAGAAGTTTGAGATGTCAATGATGAGTGAACTCAAATTCTTTCTTGGGTTGCAAATCAAGCAAACTAAGGAAGGTACTTTTGTGTCTCAAACGAAGTACACTAAGGACTTATTCAAGAAGTTCAATATGCAAGAATGCAAAGGTATGTCTACACCCATGCCTACTAGTGGACATCTTGACTTGACCAAAGATGGTAAACCGGTTGATCAAAAGGTTTATCGCTCTATGATTGGTTCATTATTATATCTATGTGCTTCACGTCCCAATATTATGCTAAGTGTGTGCATGTGTGCAAGATATCAAGCTGCTCCTAAAGAATGTCATCTTAAGGCCGTAAAAAGGATAGTGATATACTTAATTCATACACCAAACTTTGGCATTTGGTATCCTAAGAGGGCCTCTTTCGATCTTGTTGGCTATTCCGACTCGGACTATGCCGGAGACAAGGTTGATAGAAAGTCCACTTCGGGTACTTGTCAATTTCTTGGTAGATCTCTTGTGTCTTGGTCCTCCAAGAAACAAAACTCGGTATCATTATCTACTGCCGAAGCGGAGTACATTGCCGCTGGTTCATGTTGTG
Source organism: Aegilops longissima (assembly GCA_021605205.1). Lineage (NCBI taxonomy): Eukaryota > Viridiplantae > Streptophyta > Magnoliopsida > Poales > Poaceae > Aegilops > Aegilops longissima. Next base: position 498,604,975 of record CM038677.1, on the reverse strand, counting down.
CTTAATTACTTTGGATGACCCAAACTCTTAAAGATTATGGGATTTATGTGAAACATGTTCCATTGCTTTGTGACAATGAGAGTGCTATCAAAATTGGTCATAATCCCGTACAACATTCTCGAACTAAGCACATTGAAGTTCGTCATCATTTCATTCGAGATCATGTTGCTAAGGGTGACATTAATCTTAAGCATGTTTGCACCGAAAAGCAATTAGCGGATATATTTACTAAACCCCTTGATGAGAAAGTGTTTTGCAGGTTGAGAGGAGAATTGAACATCATTGATGCTTCAAATTTTGAGTAGAAACTCCATTGGATACATGCAAGACATGAGCTTATGACTAATCCATGATATCTCTTTTATGATGAATATATTATACCTTGGATATATTTGCATCTTGCATGTCATCTAACCCATGTAGGTACTTGGTGGAATCAAATTCCATGAGATTGTAATCTACTCACATCTTGAGCAATCTCTACACCACCAAGTCTCTACCCTTTGGTGGATGAATACAAGGAAGCATGGAATAATTCTAACATATCCTTTTGACAAACTCTATGATTGAGCTTCATGATTGTCATTTTGGATACACAAGTGCTCTTCCTTGCAAGAACTAACCCATGTAGGTAGATGGACTCAAATTCCAAGTGGGGCTCCCAACTCTTGATGAGCTACTTCAACCTTGAGCAACCCACACAAGTTCAACTACATGGACAACACCACCAACCAAGGTATGTTATTCCATCTTAGAGAAGCTTTACTCCAAGTCATGAGCTAAAGCAACTCGACAAGATGTGAATACATCAAGATGCTTAAACGAAAAATGGTAACCCCATTTTGAGCTTAAACGATGAGTATGACCTATGATCAAGTGATCTCACTTGACTCCTAAGTCAATATACTCTAACATAGGTGACTTTGTCACCGACCATCTCTAGATGAAGTTCTCTCGTGTTCTTATCTGTATTTCTGCATTTGACTCATGCATATTTGTTTCCCCTTTCAAAAAAAACTTCATCTAGATTTCTTTCTGTCTTTTCAGTTACTTTGCATTTCCTGAAATCAAATTCATTGCACATCCTCCAGTTAATTCCTTGCAAATCTTTGTGAGACCTTTCTAGTCTAGTGAGCTGAGGTGACAAATGTTTTCTCTGCGATGAACTCGATTTCACCGATTTGTTGACTTCGGTCCAACCGAATCTTTTTGGTACAACCGAAGCATACCACTCGGTGCCACCGATTTCACAACAGGAAAAACAGTTTGCCGCTTATTCTGTGTTTCTTTTAAAATCCAGCTCCACTCAATGAATCTTGTCCTCTACAAGCATCCCAAATTTATCCAGTGCTTTGTGTTGTGACTCAAGGACCAAACCCATTCACAACAAATTCCAAAAGGCCCTTCTTGGAAATTGATGTCAAAGGGGGAGAGAGAGATCACATCAAAGCTTATCACTTAGAGAGATCACATCAGAGAGAGTATTAAGGGGGGAGAAAATAGATCTCCAGGGGGAGAGAATACTCATGTAGAAAGTATTTCTCAAGGATCCCAGATGCTTGGTATTCAAGAGGAGAGATGCCACATGTATTTTTGGGGGAAAGACATGTTCTTTTGTGCTTATTTGCACTAAGCTCTGTTCATTTATATCTTTTAGCTCTGATTTTCTGTTCCCTATCTTCTCCCAGTATCCCATGCTAGATCCAGTGGGAGCAAGACATCTAAGGGAAATGAATCAATCAAATTCATTGCATATCTTTACTCTTGGGGACATGTCTAATCGAATGTGGTACTCAGTACTCACTCTCGACATGTCATCCCAGTCTTGGTATTCTTGTGGTTTCTTCTGTTTGCTCTGGCTAGTAGATGTACCTGTGTTATCTAACCTTGTTTGTGCAGGTTAATTTCACCCTAAGCCAACTCAAGACTACAAGGTAAGTATATGCATCACACTCATGTGTATGAGGAATTCTTGCTGATGTACATACTGTTTTGCAAGAAGGACTCATGAGCATGAAGGTATTTTCTTTAATATTCTTTACTCTGATGCATATGGCCAAGATACATGTAACACATTGCCTACTCTATCATGGTTATTGCTCTCACATGCTTCTCTATTCCATACTCACATGATTGCATACATATAGGGGGAGCCTATGCTTGTTACATGTCTTTCCGAAGCTTTACTTGCTATTCTTTATATCTTTATCTAAAGCTTTGATGTATGTTGCCATCAATTACCAAAAAGGGGGAGATTGAAAGCACAAGTGCTCCCTAGGTGGTTTTGGTAATTAATGTCAACATATCTCTTGTTGGACTAACACCTTTATCTAGTATCTTTCAGATAAGTTCAACAATGGAGTGGCATGGACCAAAGGATGTGGGAACTCCTTCAAGATGCTAAGGACAAAGGATTGGCTCAAGCTTCAAGCTCAAGACTCTTCATTTTACATTTTAGTGATCCAAGATCACATTGAGTCTATAGGAAAAGCCAATACTATCAAGGAGGGATGAGGTGTTGCTTAATGAGCCTTTTGCTCCATGTGCTTAGTGATATGCTCCAAAACCCTCCACTACTTTCTCACATCCACATATGACCTAAACCCAAAGTCAAACTCGGCCCTACCAATTCTTTCTATCCGGCGCCACCGAGTTCAGATGTCATAGCCACTGCCACAAACCCTAGGCAAATCGGTTTCACCGATAGGGATCTCGGTCTCACCGAGATGGGATTGTAATCTCTCAGTTTCCCTTCGTAACGTTTCGGTCTAACCAAAGTGAGCGATCGGTCCCACCGATATTACAATGTAAACTCTCTATTTCCCTTTTATAACTTTTCGGTCTCACCGAAAGAGCGAATCGGTCCCACCGAGTTTACCTGACCAACTCTCTGGTTAGCTTATTACCAAAATCGGTCTCACCGAGTTTGTGTATCGGTCTCACCGAGATTACGTTATGCCCTAACCCTAACCATATCGGTCCTACCGAGATGCATGTCAGTCCCACCGAAATCCCTAACGGTCACTAGGTTTACTAAATCGGTCCGACCAAGTTTGTTGATTCGGTTCCACCGAGTTTGGTAAACTCTGTGTAATGGTTAGATTTTGTGTGGAGGCTATATATACCCCTCCACCTCCTCTTCATTCGTGGAGAGAGCCATAAGAACAAGCCTACACTTCCAGCATCCTATTTCTGAGAGAGAACTACCTACTCATGTGTTGAGACCAAGATATTCCATTCCAACCATATGAATCTTGATCTCTAGCCTTCCCCAAGTTGCTTTCCACTCAAATCTTCTTTCCACCAGATCCAAATCCTATGAGAGAGAGTTGAGTGTTGGGGAGACTATCATTTGAAGCACAAGAGCAAGGAGTTCATCATCAACACACCATTTGTTACTTCTTGGAGAGTGGTGTCTCCTAGATTGGCTATGTGTCACTTGGAAGACTCCGACAAGATTGTGGAGTTGAACCAAGGAGTTTGTAAGGGCAAGGAGGTCGCCTACTTCGTGAAGATCTACCGCTAGTGAGGCAAGTCCTTCGTGGGCGACGGCCATGGTGGGATAAACAAGGTTTCTTCTTCGTGGACCCTTCGTGGGTGGTGCCCTCCGTGGACTCGCGCAACCGTTACCCTACGTGGGTTGAAGTCTCCACCAATGTGGATGTACGATAGCACCACCTATCGGAACCACGACAAAAACATCCGTGTCTCCAATTGCGTTTGATTTCTCCAAACCCTTCCCTTTACATTCTTGCAAGTTGCATGCTTTATTTTCCGCTGCCTACATACTCTTTGCATGCTTGCTTGTTATGGATTGAGAATGTTAAACTTGTGCCCAAACTCCACTTAAACCTAAAAGAAATTAAAAACTGCAACTTTGGTACTTAGTGTCTAATCACCCCCCCCCCTCTAGACACCTCTTCTCAAGATCCTACAGAAAGCGATCCTCGAGCATTTCATATTTATAGAGCTAGTGAATCATATCTAGTAACCGGTTCAAGTTGTATACACATATATAGTAGGTGTGTTTTATCAAGTATCCGGTTCAAGTGGTATAAGATCAGGATACATCTCCAAGCCGTCCGTTACCATGGACGCGACTACCCGAATAGTTTTTTCTTTCCTGCATGGATGCACCACATAACCCGATACGCTCGATTATCTCTGGCCGAACACACTTTCCTGGGTAATGTTCAACCTCGGGCAATCGACATGCCGAAGTCCTACCTAGGATCTCCAGAAAATTCACCCTTTGGTCTACATCCTAAGTGTGAAAGGGTTATTCTGTTGGAAATATGCCCTAGAGGAAATAATAAATTGCTTATTATCATATTTCCTTATTCATGATAAAGGTTTATTATTCATGGTGGAATTGTATTAACTGAAAACTTAAATACATATGTGAATACATAACAAATACTATGTCCCTAGTAAGCCTCTACTAGACTAGCTCATTGATCAAAGATGGTTAAGGTTTCCTAACCATAGACAGGAGTTGTCATTTGATAATGGGATCACATCATTAGGAGAATGATGTGATGCACAAGACCCAACCCTGAACTTAGTAGTTGATCGTATCAGTTTATTATTATAGCTTTATTCATGTCAAGTATCTATTCCTAAGACCATGAGATCGTGCAACTCCCTCACACCATAGGAATACTTAGTGTGTATCCAAACATCCCTTCATAACTGGGTGATCATAAAGGTGTTCTATAGGTATCACCGAAGGTGTTTGTTAGGTTGGCACGGATCAAGAGTGGGATTTGTTACTCCGTGTGATGAAGGGATATCTGTGGGCCCTCTCGGTAATACAACATCGTAAAGAGCTTGCAAGCAATGCGCCTAATGAGTTAGTCACGAGATCTTGTATTACGAAACAAGTAAAGAGACTTGCCGGTAACGAGATTGAACTAGGTATGGAGATACCGACGATCGAATCTCGGGCAAGTAACATATCGCCGGACAAAGGGAATTGCATACGGGATTAACCGAATCCTTGACATCGTGGTTCAATAGATAAAAGATCTTCGTGGAATAACCAATATGGGCATCCAAGTCCCGCTATTGGTTTTGACCGGAGAGGTGTCTCGGTCATGACTACATGATTCCCGAACCCACAGGGTCGCACGCTGAATGTTCGTTTGATGCTAGAGTAGTATTGGGATATTTTATGATTGGTAACCGAATGTTGCTCAGAATCCCGGATGAGATCTTGGACGTCAAGAGGAGTCTCAGAATGGCTGAGAGGTAAAGATTTATATATGGGAAGTCATATTTTGGGTTACGGAAAAAGGTGTAGTTTTTTCGGTATTGTATCGGGAAGCTTCCAAAAGGTTCCGGAGGGGTCCACAAGTCCGCAAGTGAGTCCACCACGTCCCAAGGGCTGGCATGGGCTAAGGGGAGGTACTCTGGCCTTATTGGGCTAGGCGCACCAAGTCCTCAAAAGCCCATGTGGCTAGAGAAGGGGAAAAGGGGAGTCCTAATAGGAATAGGATTGGACTTGGAGTCCAAGTCCTCCCCCCCTTTGGCGCCAACTCCTTTTAGTAGTGGGGATGAACTCCTGGCCCTACCACACATCTAAATATAGGGGAGGGGCGCAACAAGGGACCCAAAGACATTGGCCTTGGTTGTTGCCCCGTCTCTCCCTCCCGACATAGTTCTCGTCCACGGTTTTTCACTTAGCGAAGCCGTGCCGGTATTCCGACTCCACCACCACCATCACAACCACGTTGTCATGATAGTTGCGATCCCATATACCTCTCTTCCTTCTCTTGCTGGATCAAGGAGGAGGAAACTTCATCGAGCCGCACGTGTGCTAAACTCGGAGGTGCCGTCCGTTCGGCACTAGATCGGTTGGATCGTGATCAGATCGCAAAGAGTACGACTACATCAACTGCGTTATGTATGCTTCTGCTTTTGGTCTACGAGGGTACGTAGACACACTCTCCCCTCTCATTGATATGCTTCTCCTAAGTAGATCTTGGGTGTTCGTAGGAATATTTTTTATTTTCATGCTTCGTTCCCCAACAATTCGGCCACTCACCTAATCCGCTCCTGCACGTGGCGAGACTGGTCGGGGACCAAGCCCACCTCTGTATACATAGTAGGCAATACTACACTCACCCCAACAATCAACCTATAGTTCTAAGCTGTGACATCTAACAAAGCTTTCGAGAGGAACTGATCGATGTTGAGGGCCCCATAAACATTATCCCACGCGTTGGTTAGTGTGTAGATGTCAGTGGCGGTCTTGGTTTAAGTACCCAAATCTCGTTGGCCGTATTATTCCATTTATCCACGTACATCGACAAGGGCCTAGGCCCACCTCATCCTGGATGGTTTTTGCCTGCCCTGCCGCTCCAGCAACTTTAAACATGGAGGAACGATACCAACCTCACCATCATCCAGTGGATATCTGTTGGGTTCCCGTGCCGCATCACTCAGGAGCTGTCGGGACTCAGGTCCATCTCTTACTGTATGGTACCACCTGCCCTTCAACCCCCACACCAACATAAATGTAACATTGTAATATAGTAATGTAAAGCATACCCATGATCATCGCCCAGAGGGGATCACGGCCCGGTAATCTAGCATAGCAACACAGACAAGGATGTAGGGCCAACTAATGGAACAACAGCATAGCTATACTAGGCATGCTAAGATAACATGTCAAGTACTTTTATGAGGCGATAAAGTCAGGCTATGCATCAGATTACGATCTACTGAATAATAGCAGTACAAATACCTAATGCATGAAAGTAGAGAGAAAGAATAGGCGATATCATAATGATCAAGAGGGGGGGGGGTTGCTTGCTCGATTGCTCTACAGATGAAACTGGATCCTCCTTGGTGCAGCCGATAGGGTTTACGGCTGTCTCGGGTTCTACGGGTAAAACCAAATGTGGGGTAAATAAGCAAACAACAAAGCAAACAAATGTAACACAAATGCATGGGATGGCAAGATGTGATGATGATGATGTGCTCTGTTTTAGTACTATACAATTTAGTTGAAGTGGGAAAATATTTGGAATGTTTTCCCGACTCCAGATATTATTTCGTTAATTGAACCTGATGCAAAACATCAATGTTCATTAAGATAGAGGTGTTGGTCATGCATGCAAATGACATATTACAGATTCGTTACATTTTTCTGATCAACTTTCATATATAAAATTTTTCATCTGAGTTACGGCTTATTTTATATGAATTTTCAACATTTTAATGATTTTATGAATTTATTATTAATTCAAAATTAATTGGACAAATTCTAAGCGCACACAAAAAGTGCACCCAGCAGAGTATTACACAGGCTGGTACATGGGGTCTAGTTGACTGCCCAGTCAGCAGCCAACTATGGACTTAGACTGGTTATGACATGTGGGGCCTAGTAGTCAGTGAATGTTAACTTAACAATGGATTAAGTTAAGTTAAATAGGTTAATTAGGAGGTGGGGCTCTGCTGTCTGTGAGTCAATTAGTTAACATATTTAATTTGTGCGAATCCTAATCACTAGAGTCGCATGGCCCACATGTAAGTGGTTATGGGCTTAAGTAAACAGGTCATTAGCACTTAAACTAATTGGCCATGTCATCACCATCGACGTTTAGCCGCCGATGAACATAGAACGTGGCGGCGACGCGTGGGATTCGTCCACAGGGCATGGATGGACGCGAGACTGGTCGCGTTCGAACGCCAGCGATACGACGCGTCGAATGCTGGCACTGGCGTGGCCAGGGGAGGCCAGAGTTAGCTGGAGCAACAACGTCCGACGGCAGCCAGAAGGGGAGCTCGGAGGAATCCTCGTTTTACCTCGAGTTCGAGCGGTCCAGGGTTCTAGAACTGTTCTACGGGCGCGCCCGGAGCCAGTGTGGACACACACGCGTGACCAATTGGTGATCGGAGTGATGCCGGCGATGAGCTCAGGCGGCGGTGGGTTTTGGCTCTCCGGGAAACAGCGGTAGAGCAAGCTATCGCAGGGGGAAGAAGGGGAAAAGATGCGGCTGCTCACAGGGAGCGCGGTGGCGAGCTCAAGGAAGTCGGGGCTGGTCGGGGATGCGCAGATCGACGACAATGGTGACGGCGGGGGAGGAGGAAGAAACCTATCGAGGCGCACGTTGCGGGGTCGCCCAGCTCGAGCCCGAGGACGGATTTGAGGTAGTGGACGACGAGGACGAAGCTCCTGGACAGGCTCTCTGGCCACGGGGAGGACGGTGGCTACGTGGGTGGCGTGGCCATGGCGACGACTACGCTCGGACGAGCTTGGTATCGAGCGGAAGGGGCTAGGGAGGAGGAACTGCGACGTGGGGGGGCCGGGATTGATCTAGGGTTTTCCACGAGAGGCTCTAAATAGGGCTGGGGGTACCGGATGGCATGCGACATCGGTGGCCATGCCGTGCACGCGGCCTTTGCACGGTGCTGGCGTGAGGTAGGGGGGTGCCGAGGCAGGTGGGCTGGTCACATTGTGTCCACGTAAGGCCCAGTGGCATAGTGTAGGTTTTTGTCTTTTTCTTTTTCTTTTTTAGTCTTTTGTTTTATTTTTCTTTCTCTCTTTTCTATTTTGTTTTAATGCCAAATGATTTTTAATGAACTTGAAATTTGGCACATAAACATTAGGCGATATTTTGAACTAGTACACAAAATTTCAAATCATTTTGAAATGTTAAAATATTTGCTTGTTTTGAAATGGCCCAATTAGTTCTTGTTGATCCACTTTAAATATTGTTATGGGCATTTTGGGAATTTGGGTGATGTTCCTTAACATAAGTACTTGGGTATTATTTGCAATACCACCAAATTTTTTTACTGTTTGAAGAAATATTATTTTGTATTGTAATTGAAATTTGAATTCAAATTTGATTTGGGGCAAGTGGCATTCATTATTGCAAAACATGATGATACGGTATAATTAGAGGGGATAACACTGTAGCTTAATTATAGGGGCGTTACAGTGACCCACCTATATGATCAACGGGCCGGGTTTGAGTGTATCCATGGGCACATAATTATAACTTTGCCCTGTCCATGACTAGCCGGGTAGAGTTCAGGTAATACCTATAGGCACGAAAGTTTGCCTATACCCTACCCGTGTGGGTCGGATAGCCATGCCCATGGGTTAAATTGTCATCCTCAAAATAATATTTTATTTTTGACAAATGAAAATTGAGAGTTTTCTTGTTGAGAAAAACAGTACAGATGGAGACGCTGACAATACGTGCATACACACACTCAATCCTATGAAGACAAGCACCGCAACTCTATACCCCTATGAACACCTCCCACGGATGGAGCTGCCAGACCATGAGATTGGCATAGTCGCCACAAGCTCCTCGTACTCGACGGGCACCGGCCGAAAGAATAGCGTGGAAGAGCCTGAAATAAATCCAGAAAACATGCGAGCACATGTGTCAAGTATTCGACTTGAACCCGGGTGAATTGATTCCACCACAAGAAACCTAACCATTCAAGTTAAGTTTAGTTCGTGAAAATTGAGAGTATTCGTGAGACGGTAAAGCTATAGTATCTAAAATGAAAACACGTAGTATATTTTCAATGCATATTTAAATTATAATTTTAAAACATTATTGGAGAATTTCAATTCTTAAGATCTTTCGTAAATGAGCATTTGTTTAGCTTGGAACATTTCATTCCTTTAGGCAACATGCCGAGCAAAATCGCTGGCAACGAAATACTTGGAGGTCCCATGTTCAAAACTTTCCTTTTGTGTATGGAAGTACTTAGATTCACACGAAAATCTCATGGTTTATCCCAGAGAAAGAAGGAAAATTCATGGATTTGTCCTACGATGCAACCAAACATCATATATTGCTCTAGAAGAAAAGAAAAGGCACGCCTCTAAATATGCTCTCTTCGTTCGATATCTAGTACTCTGTATACCTTGCAATGTGAAGGACTACGATGGTTATTAAAAGGTTACTCTATTTTGCACATTTTTTTGAAACCACATTGCCACATTTGTTTATGATGACTACCCCTCACACACACCTTTTCCAGTGCCCCAATGACTTTATACACAACGGTAGTGTCGACAATACGCCAAATCCTATTTGGCACTTAAAGAGCCAAATACAGATCTACGCATAAGGCGCACGCACACACCCACAACCAAACGTGTCGGCCCACTTAGTACTGTATGGTAGTGCTGTTTTTTAGTTGTTTTTTTCCTCGGGACCGGTTTCTATGTGTTTTTCCATTTTCTGTGCGTTTTTTGTGCGTTTTTACTTTCTATTTTCCTTTTCGTTTCTTCTTTCTTTTTCTATAGAAATTTTCATGAATATTTCTTTTCGAATTTGAGAATTTGTTTTCAGTTTATGATTTTATTTCCAATCTGCAAACCTTTTTGAAATTTTAAGAAATTTTGTATTTTTTAGATTTTAATAAAATATGAACTTTTCCAAATACATGAATTTTTCGCAAAATTTATGATTTTTTAAACTCCGTGAGTTTCTTTTCAAATTCATAAACTTTTTCAAGTTTTCAAAATTTTCCAAATTCACGGCCCTTTTTCAAAATTATGAACATTTTCGAATTCCTGAGATCTTTTCAAATTTTATGTGAAAAAAATTCAAATTTATGATTTTTCAGATTCTTGTTTGTTTCGGAAGTCAATAACTAACCATGCGTAGCTAGGCCAGCCCACACCACGTGCGACATGAGAGCCAGTTTGGCAACCGACGCCGAAGGTGCTGAGGATAACCACATCGATAATAGTCTAGCATGGATGTTATACCTTGCATCTTGCTAGACATATTGTGCACTCGCCTACAGAGAACCTCGATTCGGGTCGATCTAGTACGCTGATTGGTTTGTATGACTCTGCCGTTCTTAGAGTGAAACAGCGAGTGCAGTTGTTTTTTTTTTGGCTTTTTTCTTGTTCTTTCTTTGTTTTGACTTTGTCTTTTTATTCTTATTTTTCATTTTACAATTTCTTTTACTTTTTCCTTTTTTATGTTGTTATTTTAAGTTTTTTTGTACGGATGCTTTGTTTCAGCCCTTTTCTTTTTCTTTCTTTTCTTTTTAAATTTTTATCTACATTCTGTTTCCTTTTCTTTTGTTCTCGTCCTTAATTTTTATCAACATGTATAACAAAAATGATCATAACGATTTTCAAAAAATTTATTGCATATTTAAAAATGGCTCATAACGTATTGTGCAAAAAATCTGATGCATATTTAAAAATTGTTCATCGTGTATTAAAAAAGGGTTGCATGCGTATTGTTCATCGTATATCAAGAAAGTATTAATGTTTGTTCCAAAATTGTTCACCATATTTCAAATTATGCGCTATTTATCTTCAAATGTCTCATCGATTACTTAAAATATTCATCTTTTCTTAAAAATATTCATCATGTACTTTGAAAAAATTGTGTACTTTAGAAATATGAACATATTGTATTTTAAAATACAGGATGAATAATTTTTAATACATGACAAAGATATTTTAAATGGACAATGGAAATTTTAAATATGCAATGAACATTTTTAAAATTGTCGATCAACATGTGTTACTTTTAAAATTTCAGGATGACAATTATTGTGAATAAAAGTTGAACATTTTTAGATAGAATGGTCATTTTCCGAATACATGTTGAACGTCATTGAAATACACAGTGAACATTTTTAATTTCCATGGTGAAAATTTATTAGAAATACATTGAACATTTTTGTAAGTAAATTATTTACACTTTTCCAATGTGTTGAACAAAATTTTAAATACCTGAACATTTTTAAAATAGAATGTGAACATATCTTTAATACTTGACCAATTGTTTTAAAAAGGATGAGCATTTTTGCATAATAAGTAGTTTTAAGTACTTAAAGAACATTTTTAATACTTGCTAATGGATAAGTATAGATGTTACAGTATTTTTAAAACACACATGACCATTTTTTATATTCATGCACATTTTTTAACACAAATGGACATTTCCATTTTTTTTAAACATACATACCTTTACTACTTATAAAAGTTGGAGTTGGTAGTGAGTTTACATGTGAGACCAACAACCCTCGTCAATAAACAACTGCATTTATACCCACATTGAGAATAGCAACCTTCATAAGTAAACAAATGTATTTCTACTTACATGTGGGACCTAACACAAATAAACAAATACACTACTACTTTCATTTGAAACCAACACTTATAGAAGACAGAAATAACAATGCAGAAATGTGACTCCAACTCAATATAGTACTCTTGTTTTTCAAAAAAAAATTGTACAACAAAGTTATTTCAGTTTTATATCACAGAACGAGAGAATGGACAAATTGTAACTCCAAAACGACAATAGACATTGTCCTCCTACCTGATCCACGACCTTGTGCAATCAACTTACCAATGTCTATTCTCATATATTTCAACATTCGAAATATTGTGTTTGTAAAGGAATATTGTCACTTAAGATTCTCCAATGCCTAATGTGTGACCTTTTGTTGTATTTGTGTTCTTTTTAATATTGAACAACATGCAAAAGCCACACGACAACAACGCATTTTGAAGTTTTCCTAAGGCACATGACACCAACATGCAACATTGCTTGCTCTATATATATCTTAGCAACACATGGGCATCGTCCTAGTTCTATTAAGAGAGTAGAGGAAAAGTAAAACAAAAAATATAAAATAAATGAAGCAGAAAAAATCAAAATAATAATTATGTGTTTGCATGTAGGTGTTGTTGGTTTTTTTATATGAGCCAAGTGCATTGCTTGCTCTATTTTTTTTATTGAGGGAAGCATTGCTCATTGTTTACTCGCAGAGAGGAGACGCACGTTGTAGTCGTGTTGTTGGGTCGGGCCCAATACCTCGAGCTGCAGGTGACGCGACCTTAGGACTCGAAGTGAGACGAACATCATGCACCCGACGACTCATGAAGCTTGGCGGTTCGGGAGGCTCTTGCTTTGGCTGATGATCTATATATTCAGAGTATTACGGTGGCTTCAGATTGCAAGGTGGTGGTTGATGGAAGGGATCACATCTTCTTATAGTGAAGTGCTACATGAAATATTGCTTCGGCTAGCTAGTTTTATTTCCTGTAAATTTTTTCATAAATCCGAGACCTCGAATGTCGAGGCCCATCGTCTTGCAAAACATGCTTTAACGTCAGGGGTCGGCCGTCATGTTCGGCTTGGGCTACCTGGCAATCTTAACTTCGTCCCTGTTATGGTTACGGCTGATTAATAAAGCATGTTTGCCTCAAAAAAGGACTCAACGTGACAAATAGGAGCGCCGACAACTCCTATTTGATGCATTTATGTGTCAAATAGTGCCCTGCCGCGGCCGCGGCTCGCCTGCAAGGCAGCACATATTGGGCCGGCCCAGTAACCATGGCTCGTCTGCTGACATCATTTTACTTTCCTCCATCCGTTTTTTGTTCATATTTTTGCTTTCATTTCTTTCCTTTATTTTCACTTTGTTCATATTCTGAAACCTAAGAAATATATATTACAAAAAAGTAAAAAATATTTTAAAATGCTAATCCTGCAGTTGAAAAATGTTAAACATGTGTAAAAAAATATGCATATGAAAAATGTACAATATGGATGAAAAAATCAGAAATGTTAATTTTGTGCTTAACAACGTGTAAGATAAATGTTTAAACATTGTAAAATAATGTCCTGTAATTCAAAAATGTATGTTTCATTAAAAATAATGTTCAAAATTTCAAAAAACTGTTTGGAACATTTTCAAAATTATGCTTGTACAATTTTGAAACAAAATTGCATAGTTCAGAAAACATGTTTTTAGAATTAAAAATGTTTCAATTAGTATCTTAAAATGTTTAAAATGTATATAAAAAATCTTTGAATCACGTTTATGTGAAAATGTTAAAATGTATTCGAAAAATGTGAAACATTTACAAGAAAATGTTTATATGTATACGAAAAATGTACAACGTCTTTGAATAAAAAGTAGACATCAAAAAATATATATAAAATGTTTATCATGTACTTATAAATGTTAAAATCTCTAAAAAGTTAATTTTGTATACAAAAAATTAAAATATACATGAAAAATGTAGACATGTGTAGAAAAATAAAAGGAAAACAGACAATAAAACATATAAAAATCGACAAAGAAAAAGAAGAAAAGCAAAACAAACCCGAAGAAAATGAAGAAATAATAGAATAAAAAGTATTAAAAAAATAAAGAAATCCCAAAAAACTAAGAATCCAAAGCAAAATAAAGAAAAAAAGGAAAACTGGAAAAAATAAAGTAAAATAAAAAAACAACAGATAAAGAAAAAGAAAGACACATAGTAAATCAGACCTATGGCGGTCCCTACGAGCCGAGCGAACATACACGCTTATAGAAGTGGACAGGCCTGCTATTGTCGCCTGTAGGCGGTTCCTATTAGGAATCAAGTACGAGTGACATATAGCTCTGACGCCCTGTCGCTTACACTACCTCCGTCCCATGACGTAAGACATTTTGCCAATCTAATACAAACGAGGGCAACATGTAATAGTTTAGCCCATTTTAGCCAACATAGTAGGGCGTTATTTCGGTTTGGTTGCTTCGTTTTCTATGGTTTCTAAAAAAATTGACTACTGGTCTTAGAAACATTATGTAATCTTCCATTTCGTATTCTTTTTCAATTTTTTGTTTTATTTTCTTTCTCAAGTTTAACTTTTTAAAAAACATTCAAAAACTTCATAAATGATTAGAACTTTCAAATTTTGTTAGAAGAATTCAAAAAATGTTCGTGTTTTCAAAAGTGTTTGGGGTTTTCAAAATTTTCTTGGAAAATTAAAATATTATTCAGAAAATGTTTGAGTTTTCAAAAAAATCGGGATTTTCAAAATTTCACCGGAAATATCAACAAGTTTGGAAATTCCAAATTCTGTTTCCAAATTTTAGAAACTGGAAAATAGGAAAATGTTTGCGTTTTCCAAAACTTTTGGGATTTTGAAATTTCAAAAAATGTTTGTGATTTTATTTTTTAAATTTTTTAAAATTGTTTCTATTTTTTAAGAATTTTGAAAAATTAAAAATATGTTCTAAGTGCTAATACAAAAACTTATTGAAGAAAAAACAAGAAAAAATCGAATAACTACAGTCTACTAGCCACAATGCGATCTCTACTACAGTAAAGTGATTTGCAACAGTACCTTGCTCATGCACTGGTCCAGCTGCGACGCTATATGAGAAAGGCTAACATCTTGACACACTAAGCGTCATAGAGGAGTCCAGCGACGCCGCCTTATTTCCCATGGTGACCTTATTTCCCTCGACCAATGGGTGTTTGCTGATAGTATGGGGCAGCAAGACTTATAAACACCACTACGTAGCGGCTCCTGAAAGGATGGTGGTCTTTCCTCTCTAGCAACTCCTGCCGCCATTGAGTTCCCCGGTTTCCGGTCCCTCTGGTGACCGTCTGTTCATGGCCCCGCGACATGGGCTCCCTGGCGCAAGCTCCTGCTTGCCACCTGGACCTTGTGAAGATGGCATTCCCCCGGATGCGTTGTACACAACAAGTGGCGGCGATAGCAGTGCCGCCAAGGCCAACCTCGGTGAATTTTGTAATCAACATGATCTATACGACGAAGCCTTTTGTGGCACCTCGGCTCAGAGAGACCGGAACACCCCGTATTCTAGCCTAGAGATCGAGGTGATGTCTTCTGGAATACGACACTTCTTGGCATAGAACAAATAAGCTCTTATTATAAAGGGTAATGATACAAGGGTCTGATGTTACAAAGTATCACATCAGCACAGCGACACTACGCCTGTGATACTACACATGCTCTATGCTAGCAGCGGAACAACTCGTAGCAGCGCAAATCTTCTAGCAGCTGAACAACGACGAAGGTGGTGAACTCCACTCCGAAGGGACTCCGGCTGAGAAGGGATCTAGCTTGTACACGCGGTAACCTTGACAAGCAGTCAATCAATCACGACATCCCCTACAATCTGGCATGACACGCCAGGTCAATACATTGAATGTACTTGCAAGCTCACAACAACCAAAAGCATCAAGGCAAGACAACAACATAGCATTAAACATGTTAATTAATTAACAACTACAATGATTGCAAAAGCAAATACTAGGCATGATATTAAACTACTACAATGCTGATAAACCAACATCTCAATCTCAACACCCATCTCATTCTTGGCTCTCCGACCAAGCAATATGCCATCTCGATCACCTCGTGATCCACCTGATCAACTCATGATCAAAACATCCACATGATCACCTCGTGACCACAGCATAAACTGAATGATCATCCTCAAGATCATCTCAACTTCATCATCGACATCCTGCCAAACTGTTACTGATCACATCATCAACATATAAATCACCTACAAGTCATTCCGTCATGTGAGTGTTGACCGATGGTGTGACCTAGTATGAACTGTGCCCATAACCGAGGACGCGGCTATCAATAGATTTAACACACACTCTGGAGAGGTTAGCACACTGTACCCACATCAGAGTACCCATGACCTCTTGCTCCCATTTGGGTGGACCAACGATGTTCCAACAAAACCAATCTACTGCCATGAAACTCTCCCAGCCACTCCGACCAACACCCCCTTTGGGTTCAGTCCTGGGTGGCCCCGATGTCAATTCGTGACAACCAACGGCCATCGTCGTGGCAAAAAAACGGTCCCAAACGGGGACATGAGATCTCAATACCAACCACGGGCACACAAGGCTTATGTCCACCTACCTGATCAGGATAGCGCGCGCCAATAACCTTCCCTCGTTGGAGGCACCGGCGAGAGGCATGTCAATAGATCGCATTAGGGCCTTCCCATAAAGGCAAATGTGGTTGCACTAGAAAAGCCCGGTTAGGTGGCACCTGACCAACTTAATGACGGAATTTATCCCCAAGGTAGATCCGATACTCAATATCATATATCCATCTGCCAACCAAGTCATAGCAATATCCAACAAATAATCCAAAGCATAATATCGTCATATCAAACTACTCCAAGGATAGCATAACACTACTATCATGATGAACCCAAGAATCAAGACACTACTAATCCAATAGCAAGATCAACATATTAACCTAAGATCCACATGATATCATCAAATTGAAAATAATACTCCAAAGCATAATATCAACTACTATTATAATGACAATAATAACCACAACCACTATTAATCCAAGGGCGACATGACATCCTCATCTGCAAGCATTAGGCCCTGTTTGGTTCAGCTTTTATCGATGGATTCCGCTGTGGTGCAGCAGAATTTGAACCAAAGGGCGGACCCAGCAGAATCCGATTCCAGAAAATCCGCTGCCAAAATCTGAATCAAAAGCGGAAGCAGCCCAGGACGTGCTTTCCAAAATCTGATTCCGCTGCGAGCCAAAATCTGAAAAAGCTGTATCAGCTGGTTTGCCAGATGACCTACATCTTTTTCACATCAGATTTTCCACAGCTGTTTTTCCACAGCAGATTTTTCACAGCTGCTTTTAGAAATCCACAGTCGAACCAAACAGGGCCTAGTACTAGGGATCCAAGCATCATCATGGCAATAA
This sequence comes from Aegilops longissima, assembly GCA_021605205.1. Lineage (NCBI taxonomy): Eukaryota > Viridiplantae > Streptophyta > Magnoliopsida > Poales > Poaceae > Aegilops > Aegilops longissima. Next base: position 498,587,456 of record CM038677.1, on the reverse strand, counting down.
CATGATCTAAACAACTCCAAGAAATGCCATGAACAAATCATTGATAACTAATGCAATATTTCAAGCAAATTAAATTAAATAAACCATATCATTGCATTGTAGTCATGCAAATGGAGGGTGTGGCTTGGCTTGCTCCAAGAAGAAGTGGAAAGCTCCTCGTCTTCATCAAGTACACAAAAACCTACTGAAAAACATTTTTTGAAAGATTTTGTAAATAACATATAATGCAATTTTCTCTGTCTAGAAAATCTAGACAGCAGAGAAAAATACCAAATTCTACCATAAAATAGAGGAGCTAAAAAATAAAAATAATGCAAAAAGAATCAGTTCATTTGGACTTGTAGTTTAGGAGTTATTCATGGCCAAATATGTGGTGAAACTGGATTTAAATTGATTTAATTAGAATTTCAGAAAATCCCCAGGGGGTGACGTCGAAGGCGTATTCCTGGAATACGCTTCCACTTAGAAAATGGTTCGGGAGGGGATGAGAGGCTGATGGGTGGGGCCCTCCTGGCAAGTTTAAGAGGGAGAGAGAGGGAATAGAGGGACGTCGGCTCACCAGCTATGACTAGCCGGCGTAGAGGCCACGACGGAGCTGGGCGAAGGCGGGGTGGATTGGGAGTTCGACGGCGGTCACATCCGTACCCACAGATCCTCGGGAGGTGGACGAACGACGTCGTCCCCTTCATCTCCGGCGGCCACGTGCTTCGGGCGCCGGCGAAGTCGACGTTTCTGGCGACGATTAGCTCGGGGAAGCTGTCGAGGAGGATCAGTGGAGGAAGAGGAACTCGATGGTGGTGGTGGCTGGGGAGGAGGTGCACGGGAGGGGCCGGGCCAGAGCAGAGGCCGCGCGGAGAGGCACTTTGCCGGAGAGGAGAAAGAGGGCTCGCCAGCCTCACTACTGGACTCTAGAGAGTGATTGGGAGGGAGAGAGGTGGAGGGGTGGAGAGAAACGAGCTCCGGGGCGGCTTAAATAGCCGAGGGCGGAGGATCCAGAGCTTGGGACCGCCATGGCTCATGGGTGGCTCTGGCGATGGCCGCTAGCTGCATGGGGAGGGTATAGGAACACGACGAGGCGGAGATGACAAGCTTCACGGGGCAGAGGAGGCCAAGGGGGCACGGGAAGGAAGAAGATTGCATTTAACAGAGCCATGTTGGCCACTGTTACTTTGTGGCATGTGCAAGCGCCGACGAGGAGGTTTCCGGAGGAGGAGAGGGGTCCAGGGTGAAGGCGACGACGAGGGGAAGGCACAAGACATGGGCACACGCGCGAAGACGACGAGAGGGAGAGGGGCCGGAGCTAGGCGACGTCCCGAACACGGCCACAGCGAGCAGAGCGCGTGAATTGGCATGCCAATGGTGCAGTCACCATAGGACAAGGCAAAGAGGGGTCACGAGAGGCGGGGAAACTATGTACAGCATGGTGTCCTTCCAATCTGGAGACTGTGGAAAGCAAAAGCTCGAGAGAAGAGGCTCTGTAGCTAGGCCTGGGCATTCGGTATAAACCAAAAATATGGTTTCTACCATTCGGTATTTTTGCAAATTCGGTTAGCAACTGTAAACCAAAAAATGCATCTCAAAATAGGTAACCGAAATTTCGGTTAACCGAGTATTTCGGTTTGGTAATCGGTTTCTACCGTAGTTTGTTAGTACGGCAGAAGGATTCCAGCTACGTGCCTTGATTCCTTCCGCCTGTGCATCTATATAGCCTAGCTATCCACGTCCTTGTGCACGGCTGGCCGAGGTGGGACTTACAACCGGACTAGAGCCTCTTTATTTAGCACGCAAATAGACTACAGCCGTACAACGGCCTAGTTACACTAGAAGCCCACAACAGCTTAGCAGATTGGGCTTTGCATGCAGGTCGCCAGCTTGGCCCATGTATTTTTGTTTTGTGGCGAACGCAAGCGCGGGAGGCTATCGATCGTGGGAAAAGGCAGTTTGCCTGTACGTTCATGCATCAACACGTACGTTCGATTTTCTCTTCGGTTAACTGTACTAAAACAGAACTGGCCGAACTAAGTTCGGTGTGTAGAGATAAAAAACGAATTTCCCTGTAGCAACATTAAAAACCGAAATTTCCGCTTTTTTTGGTTTCGGTATCTGTTCGGTCTTCGGTTGGTCGGTTTTTCTGCCCACCTATATCTGTAGCTAAGGTAGGCGTCGATGAAAGTTTGATGTAGCAAACTTGGTCATGTTATTGTGATCAACAGAGAGATGCTAAGAGCTAAATGTGATGTCTGGGGTGTTTAATATAGGAAGGGCTCTAATCCTATGCATTATTAGGGGATTTGGCCCAAGATACATCATAGTCGCTTCACAACTGCATATTTGGTCCAGAATCAAGATCAAGATGATGCACTCACATAGAGTAACCACTTGAGCTCAAACTTGGCAAGGCAACATGTTTTGGACATATAAAGATGCTGTAAAAATTTCATACTAAATGGACTTGCCAAAATGGTACTTGCTTCACACACATCGTCTCTGTCGAGAAACTTGCAATAATTTTGGGAAGAAAATGGCTTGATGAAATGGTCCCAAATTTGGTGGAGAGAAGTGATATTGGTATTAGCATGTTCTGGTAATTTCTCAGAATTAATGAAGCAATATAAAATATAATTGCTTCACAACCTGAAAATATCAACAGAATCAAAGATTTAAAGTTGTGCTCACATAGATGATTGGATGGGGATGAAATTTGGAGGAGGGTACTGATATGAGCACATGAAGAGGCATGCATTATTTAAACTTATTTGGGAACCCCTAGCTAGTACTTCCTTCACAATGACTTCTATCTGCCAGAAAATTTGAAAAATCACTGAGGAAGATTCACTAGGAAAATGGAGTTGAATTTTGGCATGTGGAAACGATTTGGACATAAAAGAATGCCCCAAAAGTGTGGGAGCAACCAAGAAAGGATATGTGGCACTTCCTTCACAGAAAACCACACTGGACAGAAATGAAGAATAAATATTAGGGAATTATTTTTGGGCTAGGACAAGAAAGTTTGGCCATATTTGAGCAAAATATGACCCAAAGTAATTATGAGAATTATATGGGAATTTTGTGGAAGACAGAAATATAGGTTGCTTCACAACCTAGGACAAATAGGGTTATTCCTTTAATAGAAAAAGGAATATTCCTCAGAAAAAGAATTTTGAGGTTGGGCTAGAATGGGGATGACATGATCTTGGGATATATTTGAGGATGATGAGCCACTTGGGAGAAGAAATGATGATGATCTCCCAGGTTTCAAGTCCAAAGAACTGCTCCAAAAAGAAAATCAGAGCAAAAACCAATAAATAAAAAAGAAAAAGGAAAGGGCAAAAAACCAGGGTGTTACTAACCTTCCCCCCCTTAAAGAAATCTCGTCCTCGAGATTTGGTTGCTCAGGGAACAAGTAAGACTTGAGGACACCGTTTCCAACTCGGGTATCCTTTTCCTTTATTTCTTGTTCCTTCGAGAATCTTATATGATCTTCTTACCTTGCTCTCGGGTGGTTTGCTTCAACTTTCCCAAATTCTGCTAGATTTTTGCTCATATACCAAATCCTTATGTTGGCGTTGATTCTTTCATATCTGTGGTAATATCCAATGGATCTTATCATAAAATTTCATTTGGTCATGAAAACCTTTTTACTTCTGCCATGGGGTTTTCTCAAACAAATGCATGTCTTCCGGGTTTAATAAATGCTGAGAATCATGGCCATTCTCCGGACGGGATCTGACTGGTCGTAGGTGGTACTGACTTATCTTGATTTGTTACTTTGTCTCGAGCAGGAGATACATACCAAAGATTCGACTGCCTTCTTTTATGACATGCTGTCTAATGTCGCTTGAAGCTACGTCGGTATTTCCCCAAAGAGGAAGGGATGATGCAGCACAACGGCGGTAGGTATTTCCCTCAGATATGAAACCAAGGTTATCGAACCAGTAGGAGAACCAAGAAACACAATGTAAACAACCCCTGCACACAAATAACAACACCTCGCAACCCGACATGTTAAAGGGGTTGTCAATCCCTTTAGGGTAACGGCGCTAGAAATGGCGTGTGGACGGGAGAAAGTTGTAATAGATTGATAGATCAAACACCAAATAAAATAAATAGAAATAAAACGCAGCAAGGTATTTTTGTATTTTTGGTTTAATAGATCTGAAAATAAATGCAAGGAAAAAGTAGATCGCAAAGGCAAATATGAGAAAGAAGACCCGGGGGCCGTAGGTTTCACTAGTGGCTTCCCTCGAGAAAAATAACAAATGGTGGGTAAACAAATTACTGTTGGGCAATTGATAGAACTTCAAATAATTATGACGATATCTAGGCAATGATCATTATATAGGCATCATGTCCAAGGTTAGTAGACCGACTCCTGCCTGCATCTACTACTATTACTCCACACATCGACCGCTATCCAGCATGCATCTAGTGTATTAAGTTCATGGAAAAACGGAGTAATGCAATAAGAACGATGACATGATGTAGACAAGATCTATCTATGTAGAGATAGTGTGACGCCCCCGATTTAATCGTACACTAATCATGCACGCAAATGTGTACGATCAAGATCGTGGACTCACGGAAGATATCACAACACAACTCTACAAATAAAATAAGTCATACAAGCATCATAATACAAGCCAGGGCCTCGAGGGCTCGAATACAAGTGCTCGATCATAGACGAGTCAGCGGAAGCAACAATATCTGAGTACGGACATAAGTTAAACAAGTTTGCCTTAAGAAGGCTAGCACAAACCGGGATACAGACGAAGAGGAGCAGGCCTCCGCCTCGATCCTCCTAACTACTCCTGGTCGCCGCCGGCCGGGCTGCACGTAGTAGTAGGCACCTCCATGTAGTAGTCATCATCGAGGGTGGCGTCTGCCCTGGCTCCATCGTCTGTTGCAGCAATCGAGTAGAGGTAGGGGGAAAAGGGGAACAAGGCAACCGTGAGTACTCATCCAAAGTACTCGCAAGCAAGGAGCTACACTACATATGCATGGATATATGTGTAAAGGGCCATATCGGTGGACCGAATCGCAGAAAGCCGTAATAAGAGGGGATAGCTAGTCTTAACGAAGACTACGCTTCGTCACCGCCTTGCAACAGAAGAGGACGATCCAAGTCCTCCAAGCAACATCACATAGCAATAATCCTACCCGTGATCCCTCCTCATATCCCCGAGAGAGAGCGACCACCGTTGTATCCGCACTTGGAAGGGTGTGTTTTATCAAGTATCCGGTTCTAGTTGTCATAAGCTCAAGGTACAACTCCAAGTCGCCCTGTTATCAAGATCACGGCTATTCAATAGATTAACTTCCGCAGGGTGCACCATCTTACCCAAAGACGCTTGATCCCATTTGGCCGGACACACTTTCCGGGTCATGCCCGCCGCTGAAGATCAACACGCCGCAGCCCCACCTAGGCACAACAGAGAGGCCAAGACGCCGTCTAAACCTAAGCGCCGCAGGGTCCGGCCCATCGCCTCGAGCACACTCAAGACGCTATGCGTGGCGGCCGAAGCGCACCTAGCCTAGCAGGCGCTCCAATCCAATCCGGCGCTCAGCTCCGTCACGACGTCTGAAGTGCTTGGTGATACCACGACGGATACCCATAACTACTCCCGCGTAGATGGTTAGTGCGATAAGCTCAGAGCCAACTCAGATCAAATACCAAGATCTCGTTAAGCGTGTTAAGTATCCGCGAACGCCGAACGGGCCAGCCCACCTCTCTCCTAGGCGGTCTCAACCTGCCTGTCGCTCCGCCTCAAAGATCCATCCAGAGGGCCGTCGGGACAAAGGTCCTTTCAGCCCCAACTGCGTGAATCACTCGCGGGTGCTCCACAAGTCGACCCGACTTTAGTCACCACATGTATCATGTATAATTATAGTATATACCCGTGATCACCTCCCGAGTGATCACGGCCCGATAGTATAGCACGGCGCACGGACAAGAATGTAGGGCCACAGATGAAAGTACTAGCATCCTATACTAAGCATATAGGATTGCGTAAGGTAACAAATGAGTAACAAGGACAAAGCTATGCATCGAGATAGGTATAACGAAGCAAGATAACATGCTACACTACTCTAATGCAAGCGAGATAGAGTAGAATAGGCGATATCCGTGATCAAGGGGGGGGCTTGCCTGGTTGCTCGCAAGAGAGAGGGTCGCCAACTCCGTAGTCGAACCGAGCAAAGCAGCAGCGTCGGTCTCGTAGTCTACCGGAGAGAAGAGGGGAAGAAACAATGAATACCATGTAAACAGATGCATATCGATGCATGACAAGACAAGTAACGATGCTAGGCGTGCCCTAACGTGGTATGGGTGGTACTGGTTAAGAAACATCCGGAAAGTATTCCGGTGTTTCGTGTTTTCGAGCGATGGAGCCGAGGGGAAAGTTGCGGGTTCGATAGGTTAGGGGGTGTGGCGACGAACGGATCGCGATCCAATTAGCCTCGCCGCTTGAGCAACTTTCATGTTGAAAATATTTTAACCGAAGTTACGGATTAAAAGATATGATTTTCTAAAGATTTTATTAATTTCTGGAATTTAATTAATTAATTATTTAATTCGAAAAAATGAATTTATGACGTCAGCATGATGTCATGCTGACGTGAGCAGTCAACAGGGTTGACTTGGTCAACTCGACAGTGGGTCCTGTCATCATACTCATTAGTTAATTAACAGTAGTTAATTAGGTTAATTAGCCATTAGGTTAATTAATCAGGATTAATTAAATTAATTAATTACTTAATTAATTAATTAATTAATTAATTAAATTTTATTCATTTTTATTTTTATTAATTATATTTATTTAATTATTTTATTTTTAATTCCCTTTTTAAATCGTTATGGGCATGGGGCCCATTCATCATAGGCCCCACTGGCCATAGCGGTGTGGGCTACGGCACGGGCGCCACGCCCATCCCGAATTCAAGCGGGGATACGGTCAATCCAAGCGGGCGTGCCAAGGGGGGCAAGCCGAGCAGCGCAGTGGCCAGCAGAGCGTCTTGAGCCACCAGCGAGAAAGGAAGGGTCCCGGCGCGGGCAGCGGAAGGAGTCGGGCGCGACCTCACGGTAGGCGACGGCGAACGAGCGCTGGTGGTGCGATGAGGAAAGGGGGGGGGGCTCGGCCGGTTGGTGCCAGCAGGCGTGCCAGGCGCCCGCCCTGCGGAGCGCTGGGTCGGAGCACGCGAGGCGCGGCGACGGTGGGGATGGCTCGGCGCGATGGCCATCCAGAGGGGGCGCGCGGAGCGGGAGGTCATGAGCGCAGCACGGCCTCAGCGCGTGTGATGGGGGAGGGAGAGGAGCACGGGAGGCGCCACAGTGGCCGTGGGGGTTCGGGCAGCGGGCTCGAGGGGAGGTCGGCGACGTCGCCGGAGAGAGGCAGATCAAGGGAAGCGCCCGGCGGCGGCGGTGGCTAACGGCGACGGGCGATGGAGACGGGTCGAGGCTGCCTGGCAAGGAGGAGATGAGGAGGAGGACGGCGAAGCGGCGACGGGTCGACGATGAGGTGGCGCAGGCGCGCGACGACGGCGGATGGGCGCGGGCGGCGTCGGGTCGGCCCCTCGTGCCTTGATCCGGTCGAGTGGGGGTGCGCTGGGAGGAGGCAGGGGCGGCGTTCGATGGGGTGGAGTCCGTGGCGGGCGTCGTCGCTGAGGAGACGTGGGTCTACCCGATCCACTGGATCGGGAGGGGGAGAGTGGCGTCGTGGGGGGAAGGGGTGGTTGGAACCTAGGGTTCTGCCGGTGGGGGGAATAAGGGAGAGCGGGTTGGGCGGTTGGGCCCATTGGTTGACTACCGGGCCGCTTGGCCCAATTTGGGGGGTATGTGATTTTGTTTTGCCCTTTTCCTTTTATTTATTTTCTGTTTCTATTTAATTTATTTTACAACCTATAAATCTAGCCCCTAAATTAGTACTAATACTAATAACAATGCCATAATTAATTTGGCACCCTAAACAATTATTTTATATTTGTTTATTATGTAAAAGGCATTTAAATATTATTCTTACTGTTGTTTTAATTAACTTAGTGCGCTTAACTATTTTATATAAAAAGACGCTTTCTCCACTATAATTACCTATGCAATATCTGGTTCACTTTGAACAATTTTGTTTCTTTTCTTTTTTTTTCATTTGAAAAGTTTTATTGTCTCGCTTGATTTTTAAATTGAATTTAAATCGGTTTCAACTAACGCGAGATTAGCCTCCGTAATCGAGGTGACATGGCATCATTAGCGAGGTTTATCAGTAGCTTGATTCTCCCAAGGCCACAATTCTCCTCCACTACAAGAAATCTCGTCCCCATTTAGGAGGGGAGCAAGGGGAAAGTTCTGGTTACGAAATTCTAACAACCCTTCTCGGTTTTGGTTGCTCTTCTTGAAGAGGTCGATCCATTAAGTTGATGCCTTCATTCCTCTTCTCTAGGTCATCATGTCAAGTTGTCGCCCTTCCTTCGGGATCTCCATCGTGCTTACGAAAGAATAAAGGGTTTATTCCAGGGGAACAGACCTCTGTAAGCTGACTATCAGGTAGCTAACATCGGGGGAAGGTGGCGGAAAGTAGCTCTCGAACTGAAACTTTACAAAAATATCGAGAGCAAAGTAAGGAGGTAACCTGGGAAGTTTCGAGCGGGAAGACAATCGTTCGATGCCTGTTATAGGGCGTGAAAGGGTCAAAACAATGGGAATAAGCATTGTGTCCGATATCAGTTCAAGGTGGCCCGTGAATTACATACGAGGCCACGCCACGAGGAACATCTTTGACAACAGGTTGTACAGGAGAGTCAGGTTTCGATCCTGTGGAACTGTGGGTTATGGGCCCACCATGTGGGTTAAAAGTAGAAAGGGGGCTGACATCTTGCACGATCACTATAGCCAGGCGTGTCAGAGAGTAGCATGTCAGTTATGTCGGCAACAACATCGGTACCAAGGGCGAGGGATGAAGAGAACCACTTTCCTGCTCGTTGAACGAGGCGGACCAATAGGCAAGGTTCTCGTCCATCGGTGGCTACCGGAATGTCATCAACAATAGTAACGGGTTCTTACTGACAGAGTTGTACCTCGAGGTGTTTACATAAGCAGTAGAATATTGCTGCTTAGATCATATAGATCACAAGAAAGGTTCAAACAACCAATGGAAAGTAAAATATGATTATCATATTAAACAGAACAATGGAAAGGAAAATGTGTTTAAACACATATTTCAGGGATATATCCTTACCAAGGACAAGCAGAGCATGATATCCGTGGCAGGATATAATGTAGAAAACTCTTTAGGTAAGGGGGGAGGAATCTCATGATATTACCCATACAACGGTGTTAGGATAAATGATAAATAAAATTTAGCATCGTGCTTCAAATGTTCCTGTTGAAAATCGGAGTACCATTGACATGCTTCGAGATAGCATTGACATGGTCTTCAGGTGAAGATCAGACTTTGGAAACACGAAGGATTCATCAGGAATAACTTGTAGAATAAGTCTTACAATTTCCTCATGGATGAACGGATAACCTTGCTGAAAAGGAATCTATAATGATAGGTCCTCCAGCCGGGGGGGGGGTGCTAGGCATGACATCATGTTACCGCGTCATCAAAGGATCAACATCATAACTCTTGGAAAGTTGTCCCAACCATCATATCTGACCGAGATTCAGATCCGATTGGTGTCAGGATACCTCAGACTTAGGATACCTGAGAAGAAAAGGTGCAATGCAAATTGACAAGATGACATTGTAAGATTCTCGGGGAAAGGAACTATGAAGTGATTTCCGTTAACAAGAGTCCATCATTAACCCAAGGAGAGGGCAAGGAGGTATCTGGTGAACTCAACGGCAATTTACCGAGATTCCCAAAAGATGGATTTCCGCAATTAAGTGAACAAGGAGATAACATTTGTCAGATCAAATGATATAAGGAAGTATGCTCGAGGAAAACATACACAATTAAACATTGGTTGAAAGGTGCACCAAATATGGGTTGGGTTGCACGACCAACGCCGGAATGGTGATTCAATAATCAATAGTCTAAGAATTTCACTTCAAAGCAAGAGGCTTGCTAGAAGTTTTGAATTCACACGTCATAGCTCAATTGTCGGTATTCCGGTTGAAAACAATACGGGGGCCAAGGAATGAACGAAGATGGCAAGAAGTATTATGATATCAAGAATTCTTAAGAGGTGGTGAAATTCTCACCACATTCTTGACAAAAAGTGATGGTAATACTTCCGAGGTAAGGAATATCAACTGCTGGGTAGCAGGGATCTCATGGTTTACACAAAACACAAACAAGTTGTGTTGAACGGAAGGCAATAAAGTGGTCGATGAGAACAGGAATCATCGAGGGCAAGGATGGTATTACCCATCATGAATTCAATTGAATTCCTGGAAGAGCTCATAAGGTTGATGATGATCACGACACATTTGTCGAGAGATTTCATGCGATGTAATCAACCAAATGACGACATCAAGTCAGAGGAACGATGAAGCAAGAGGTTATTGGAACCATAGTTACGACACAAACTCGAACTCAAGCTTGTTGTTTAAGGTGAAAGGGTAAGACGAGGAAAATCGACGTAAGCTTAGCTATTGTCGCAAATTGGTGCTCCGAGAATAAGGACCAGTAGCACGCTTAGAATCGCCACGACAATGATATAGCCAAACAGGCTAGGAATGGCGGATCGGGTACAAACTCGTAGTTATAGAAGCTATCAAGAGTTGTTGAACCATAGTGCGGACTCGGTTCAGTTATCGGTGTCTTTGAGTGTTTAATAACTCGAGCCCGTGAAAAATTGGAATCGATGGGAAGGTAGTACTTGATGAACTCATAAAAAGTTATGCAGTTCCATGATAATCTCGAGATACCGGGGGTAATACTCACACAAGATCAAAGTAAAGGTTGGACTGGTGTATTGATCCATAGAAGACAATTGTTTTAACTTGTCCGAGAAATGGAATCAAAGAAGAACAATCATGGTCGGAACCACGGTTGCAAGGGATCAATTCACGATACCATATGTTAGCTATCAAGGAAATAGTTATTACTACAAGAAGCTTCCATGATAGGATATACATCGCGGCCCATGGGCATGAACACAAAGTTCAAGGTCGACTCCCACTTCCTCAATGCATAATCTTCCATTCACCTCTCGATTTCAAGATGACATTAGTTGTTGAAAGTTTTACCGGTGCAATACCGATAAGTATGACTCGTGAAATCTTTCGGTTCACACCGATGAGGGAAGGCGTTGGTTCAATCCCATCGGGCTTCTACGAACATATACCATAAGCTTCAAGAGTAAATATCACCAACTCGAAAGCGAGCATGGTTGACAAAAGGAAAGGATACAATTTACCAAAGGCATTATGTATCGGAGAAAGAACTCACAAAGTGATTAATTATGAAGGACACCGCCGGATAATAATCCAACAAAGGATATGGCGATCCACAATGGGGCTGATATGAGTATCGATACCCAATCGAGGAAGAAAGATTGCAAATGCATCGGTTTATAGAACAGCTGAATAGTTCAACGCTTAATTAGCAAAGTAATTATGATTTTCAAATCAAGGGATCGGGAGTAAATGCTCGATCAAGAATGGATAAGCTGAATAGACTTAGGGTACAATCAATCTACAATTGGATTGGTCGAGAACCAATTCCAGTTAAAAGAATGGCAGCTCAAATTAAAAGGTAATTTATAAGGATCAATGATGATTGCGTGTATTCGCAAAACATATTGAGTCAATAGACCCAAAATGATAATGACAAGGAATGTCAATAAGACTACGAGACTTATGGGATTAACCATAATGCAAGCAAGCAAGAATTTCAAGAGCCAAGGCTCCAGAGGATTTTCGAAGATCGAATAGTATTTTGAAGACTTTTGTGAAACACATGAACAACTCGGGTTGAGCGGATACCGACAAGTGCGAGGATTTATTTGAAGGGGTATTCATGTGGCAAGGAACTGCTAGGCAAGAGGCACAAAGTATTCTCAAACAATAGAGAAAACTTCGGGTATCTTGTAATAACAAGATCAATGGGGGATGATCGTATGAATGGCAAGTGTAAGTAGTTATCCATACGGATTTATCGATGGTCAGGAATAACAAAAAATGATGGGCACAAAGTCTCGAGAGAATATCAAAGAGTATCCCTGAAATCTTCCGTGCGCCGGTGATCATCTGATCAAGGGGCTCTCCGGAGAAAGTATTTACGAGAACCTAGAGTTAGAGTTAGCAAAACCATTTATCCCGAATAGAAGAGAGATCGTGGTCCCGAGTAAAGGCGAGGAATAAAAGATCCTAATACCACCCAAATGGCGACGTGGGCCCGTAAGGCACACAGCCAAGTTAGTAAAAGTTTTGCAATGTCTAGACTCGACTTCGCCAAGGAGTGTGGAAGGGGATTCCTACAGCAATGGCTCGATATCCAACTTGACGCCCCGATTTAATCGTACACTAATCATGCACGCAAATGTGTACGATCAAGATCGTGGACTCACGGAAGATATCACAACACAACTCTACAAATAAAATAAGTCATACAAGCATCATAATACAAGCCAGGGCCCTCGAGGGCTCGAATACAAGTGCTCGATCATAGACGAGTCAAGGAAGCAACAATATCCGAGTACGTACATAAGTTAAACAAGTTTGCCTTAAGAAGGCTAGCACAAACCGGGATACAGACGAAGAGGAGCAGGCCTCCCGCTCGGATCCTCCTAACTACTCCCGGTCGCCGCCGGCGGGCTGCACGTAGTAGTAGGCACCTCCAGGTAGTAGTCGCCATCGAGGGTGGCGTCTGCCCTGGCTCCATCGTCTGCTGCAGCAATCGAGTAGAGGTAGGGGAAAAGGGGAACAAGGCAACCGTGAGTACTCATCCAAAGTACTGCAAAGCAAGGAGCTACACTACATATGCATGGATATATGTGTAAAGGGCCATATCGGTGGACCGAATCGCAGAAGCCGTAATAAGAGGGGATAGCTAGTCTTAACGAAGACTACGCTCGTCACCGCCTTGCAACAGTAGAAGAGGACGATCTGAAGTCCTCCAAGCAACATCACATAGCAATAATCCTACCCGTGATCCCTCCTCATATCCCCGAGAGAGAGCGACCATCGGTTGTATCCGCACTTGGAAGGGTGTGTTTTATCAAGTATCCGGTTCTAGTTGTCATAAGCTCAAGGTACAACTCCAAGTCGCCCTTATCAAGATCACGGCTATTCAATAGATTAACTTCCTGCAGGGTGCACCATCTTACCCAAAGACGCTTGATCCCATTTGGCCGGACACACTTTCTCGGTCATGCCCGCCGCGAAGATCAACACGCCGCAGCCCCACCTAGGCACAACAGAGAGGCCAAGACGCCGGTCTAAACCTAAGCGCCGCAGGGTCCGGCCCATCGCCTGAGCACACCAAGACGTTGCATGGGCGGCCGGAAGCGCACCTAGCCTAGCGTGCGTTCAGTCCAATCCGCGCGCCGCCTGTCGGCCGACGTCAAGTGTGCTACCGATACCACGACGGGATACCCATAACTACTCCCGCGTAGATGGTTAGTGCGATAAGCTCAGAGCCAACTCAGATCAAATACCAAGATCACGTTAAGCGTGTTAAGTATCCGCGAACGCCGAACAGGCCAGCCCACCTCTCTCCTAGGCGGTCTCAACCTGCCTGCCGCTCCGCCTCAAAGATCCATCCAGAGGGCCGTCGGGACAAAGGTCCTTTCAGCCCCAACTGCGTGAATCACTCATGGTGCTCCAAGCCAATTCGACTTTAGTCACCACATGTATCATGTATAATTATAGTATATACCCGTGATCACCTCCCGAGTGATCACGGCCCGATAGTATAGCACGGCAGACGGACAAGAATGTAGGGCCACAGATGAAAGTACTAGCATCCTATACTAAGCATATAGGATTGCGTAAGGTAACAAAGAGTAACAAGGACAAAGCTATGCATCGGGATAGGTATAACGAAGCAAGAATATGCTACACTACTCTAATGCAAGCAGATAGAGTAGAATAGGCGATATCCGTGATCAAGGGGGGCTTGCCTGGTTGCTCGCAAGAGAGAGGGTCGTCAACTCCGTAGTCGAATCGGGCAGCAGCAGCAGCCGGTCTCGTAGTCTACGGAGAGAAGAGGGGAAGAAACAATGAATACCATGTAAACAGATGCATATCGATGCATGACAAGACAAGTAACGATGCTAGGCGTGCCCTAACGTGGTATGGGGTGGTACTGTTATGGAAACATCCGGAAAGTATTCCGGTGTTTCGTGTTTTCGCGATGGAGCCGAGGGGAAAGTTGCGGGTTCGATAGGTTAGGGGGGTGTGACGGACGAACGGATCATGATCCGAGTCGCCTCGCTGCTCGAGCAACTTTCATGTTGAAAATATTTTAACCGAAGTTACGGATTAAAAGATATGATTTTCTAAAGATTTTATTAATTTCGGAATTTAATTAATTAATTATTTAATTCAAAAATGAATTTATGACGTCAAGATGATGTCATGTCGACGTCGGCGAGTCAACAGGGTTGACTTGGTCAACCCGACAGTGGGTCCTGTCATTCATACTCATTAGTTAATTAACAAGAGTTAATTAGGTTAATTAGCCATTAGGTTAATTAATCAGATTAATTAAATTAATTAATTAATTAATTAATTACTTAATTAATTAATTTTATTCATTTTATTTTTATTAATTATATTTATTTAATTATTTTATTTTTAATTCCCATTTTTAAATCGTTATGGGCATGGGGCCCATCTCATCATAGGCCCTGGGGCCATAGCGGTGTGGGCTACGGCACCGGGCGCCACCGCCCATCCCGAATTCAAGAGAGGGATACGGTCAACCAAGAGGCGTGCGGCAAGGGGCAGCCGAACGCAGCGCGGTGGCGCTGTGCAGATGTGCTTGAGCCACGACGAGAAAGGGGAAGGGTCCCGGGCCGGGCAGCAGGAGGCGGAAGGAGTCGGGCGCGACCTACGGTGCTAGGCAACGGCGGAATGAGCGCGGCGCGATGAGGAAGGGGGGGGCTCGGCGGTTGGTGCCACAGCGTGCCAGTGGCGCTGCCCGCCACAATGTGAGCGCTGGGGTCTGAGGCGCGAGGCGCGGGCGACAGTGGGGACAGCTTCGGCGCGATGGCCATCCAGAGGGCGCGGCGAAGGGGAGGTCATGAAGCAGCACGGCCTCAGGCGCGCGGTGACAGGGGGAGAGGGGAGAGGAGCACGGGGAGGCGCTCACAGTGGCCGTAGGGGTTCGGGCAGCGGGGCTCGAGGGGGAGGTCGGCGACGTGCGCCGGAGGAGAGGCAGACTGGCGGGGAAGCGCTCCGGGCGGCGGTGGCCAACGGCGACGGGTGATGGAGTCGGGGTCGAGGCTGCTCGGCAAGGAGGAGATGAGGAGGAGGACGGCGAAGCGGCGACGGGGTCGACGATGAGGTGGCGTCGGCGCGACGACGACGGGATGGGCGCGGGCGGCGTCGGGGTCGAGCCCCTCATGCCTCGATCCGGTCGAGTGGGGGGTGCGCCTGGGAGGAGGCAGGGGGCGGCGTTCGATGGGGTGGAGTCCGGCGGCGGCGGCGCTGCTGGAGACGGGGGAGTCGACCCGATCCAATCTGGATCGGGAGGGGAGAGGTGGCGTCGTGGGGGAAGTGGGGTGGTTGGAACCTAGGGTTCCCGCCGGTGGGGGAATAAGGGAGAGCGGGTTGGGCGGTAGGGCCCGCTTGGTTGACGGTGGGCCGTTTAGCCCAATTTGGGGAGGGTATGTGATTTTGTTTTGCCCTTTTCCTTTTATTTATTTTCTGTTTCTATTTAATTTAGTTTTACAACCTATAAATCTAGCCCTAAATTAGTACTAATACTAATAACAATGCCATAATTAATTTGGCACCCTAAACAATTATTTTATATTTGTTTATTATGTAAATGGCATTTAAATATTATTCTTATCGTTGTTTTAATTAACTTAGTGCGCTTAACTATTTTACATAAAAAGACGCTTTTCTCCACTATAATTACCTATGCAATATCTGGTTCACTCAACAATTTTGTTTCTTTTCTTTTTTTTCATTTGAAAAGTTTTATTGTCCGCTTGATTTTTAAATTGAATTTAAATCGGTTTCGAACTAACGCGAGATTAGCCTCCGTAATCGAGGTGACGTGGCATCATTAGCAGAGGTTTACTGTAGCTTGATTCTCCGGGCGTCACAGATAGACCCCATCGTTTTATCCTTAGTAGCAACGATACATACATGTCGTTTCCCCTTCTGTCACTGGGATCAAGCACCGTAAGATAGAACCCACTACAAAAGCACCTCTTCCCATTGCAAGATAAATAGATCAAGTTGGCCAAACAAAACCCAAATATAGGAGAAGAAATACGAGGCTATAAGAGATCATGCAAGAGATCAAAGAAACTCAAATAACATTCACGGATATAAAAAGATATAACTGATCATAAACTCAAAGTTCATCAGATCCCAACAAACACGTCGCAAAAAGAGTTACATCATATGGATCTTCATGAGACCATTGTATTGAGAATTCAGCGAGAGAGAGAAAGCCATCTAGCTACTAACTACGGACCCGAAGGTCTACAAATAACTACTCACGCATCATCGGAGAGGCACCAATGGAGGTGGTGAACCCCATCCGAGATGGTGTCTAGATTGGATCTGGTGGTTCTGGACTCTGCGGCGGCTGGATGAATATTTCGTCGACTCCCCTAGGTTTTTGGGAATATTGGGGTATCTATAGAGCAAAGAGGAGGTTCGGGGGGCACCCGAGGTGGGCACAACCCACCGTATGCGCTTAGGCCTCTGGCGCTACCGGTGGGTTGTCCCTCCTGACTCCCCGTGCACAATCAGGGCCCAACATGTTCCTTCCGGTCCATAAAAAATCTCTGTGAAGTTTCGTGGCATTTGGACTCCGTCTGGTATTGATTTCCTACGATGTAAAAACATGCAGAAAACAACAACTGGCACTTAGCACTATGTCAATAGGTTAGTACCAAAAAGTGATATAAAATGATTATAAAACATCCAAGATTGATAATAAAATAGCATGGAACAATCAAAAAATATAGATACGTTGGAGACGTATCACTGTCAGTGTACTTGGTTCCGCCAGTCAGTGTACCTGGTCTGAGCTGATTGTTCGGGTTTTGACTTTCTCATGTTGTTGGTATACCCATATGTGTTAATGGGCTGTAAGATGCTTTAACACTGCCATTGAAGTCAAACTACGGAGTTTGCAAAGGAAATCTTGGATCTGACAGAACATACTTGGATATTCCACACTAACCATTATGGGCAGGTGCCGTGGGACAAGCGTGTCAGCGGGATATGAAGTCCTTGAAGAACATAGTAGGCCTCTGAGGGTATGTTTTTGTGGATCCATATGGCATCATGGCCTCCAACTGACTTGGGTATCTGGACCCTGATGATTGTGCAAAAATCATCATACCTTTGCCGTCAGTCTCACCCTTTGACGGTCATGATTTTATTTGTCAGGATATGTTGCTGAAATATCTTGGCCACACATGTCCTTGATCGTTCGTGCAACCATTACTGTGGGTAATACAATATTTTGAACATTATTACTTTTGCTTGTCTTCTGACCTGGGTCCGCACATATATGACATGTGCTCGGGGCTTGTGGCTGTACAAAGCTTGTTGTTGAGGCCAACCAGATAAGAAGGTGACAAGGTTTCATGAGATTTCCTTGTCAGGTGCGGGGATAATGACCTTGATAGCCATCGTCAAGACTATTGATGCAGCATTATTAGCTCCTGAACTTGTCGATCCTTTCATTACATGAGATGTATCTCTGCTTATGTTTGCATGTCTCATGAGTTTTGTTGAATCCTTACCTTCCTTAGGTAATTCCGACTGATGACAGTTGTATTCTTGAATGAGTGACTTGCATGTCCGGGGATACATTCTCACCATATATGTGGAAAGATATGTAATCGAACACTTGATTTCTGAAGAAGGCCTATGCCTTGACTGATTTGTGCTTCTGACAAAATGTTGCGAATCTGATTCTTGAGCTACCATATATTGCCAACTCACGGTATAATCTCTGAGGGCGGTGCAATAGTGTGGTACTGACGCGGACTGAGTGGCTTACAAGAGAAGCCATCCGAGTAGCTTGCTAAGGAAGACTCGTTAGCTTCTGCTCGAAGCTTTTGTCTGGGTAGTGCGCAGAAGAAGTCTCGATAGCCTACACATGAAGCTTGACCTGAGTATTGTGCTGGAGAAGCCTGGGTTTCGTACTTGAGAAGCTTCTCCTCGGGTTGCTTGTTGAGGAAGAATTCCTTATGTCAGAAGCCTTGATTGGGGTATCTTGCTGTGGAAGACTGGGTATCTTGGACAGGAAACTTTCCATATATTTATACCAGGAAAAATTGATGAGCCTTGCAACATAAGTTTCTTTGATAGTGTGTGGAGGAAAACTGAGTTTAGCATATCCAAAGCTTCATAGTGTGAAATGCAGACTGAAAGCCATACACATGACCATGATATTTTGCGGCTGGTTGCTTGCATGAGAAAAATTATTTGACCGTCCTCCTTGATCATAGCACATTTTGACTTTCTCTCGGAGTATAACATATTTTAGGCATCATTCATTGCTGAGCCAAAACTTTGTATATGATCCATACCTTTGACTGACAATATACCGTTGATCTTGTACCTGACTTGTCTTCCCGATGACTAGATCATTATTGTGTGAGGATTAAGTACTGATGTAGACTTGATGTGTTTAGCTGAGCTTCTTCCAAATATTTGAAATCCTTATTGCTTCTTTGAGTCCAGTGTCGGTTGATGAGAAACTTCCATAAAGGGAAATAAGGTAACACCGAGGGCCCAAAAAGCAAGAAGCAAAAGAGAACTCAACTAAACAAGAGCACACAAAACAATCAATTCACACACAAACAAAGTCACATAAAATACTACCCACACAATATGCACACCTACTTAAGCATACAAATCTCATGGAATCTCCGATACTACGATCTAACATGCTTTGACAGTGTGCACGAGGAAGAAACAATGTGTGGAAAGGTTGGTGTAAACATCGCTACACCAAGTGCTAGCTAGCAAGGTAACATCCTTGACTAACCGGGAGGCGAGGACGTACTTGGTAACCATGTAGCAGAACACGAATGTTACGTCCACATTATTATCAAGTGAACGGAAGAGATCCGTACTCGTCCAAGGAATAGGATAGCAGGGAAGACTGAGGCTGCTGGCATTGTCCAGTCTTGATGACTAAGATCATTAAGGGTTGCCAACACAACAAGAAGGCATGTTTCGGGGTAGCAACCTGTCTACCACCGGAACGATAGGGATAGCTGGAAGGGAGAGATCGGTGTGATACCTGAGCACCATTCCTGAAAATAGAGCCTGGACCACTTGGCATCACCCTGCTGGGACGGAGATGACACCAAATACCGAAGGAATGCTCAAAGGAAATTGGAGAAATGCAGGGGCTGAGTTGTAGTGGATCAAGATCCAATGCCATCTACACTCACTAGATTAAACCGTTAGCAGCAAAATAATACATCTATATGCATGCTATGCAACAAACAAATGCAGCAACCAAATGCAACAAACAAGGCAGACTCTATACTACCGATTTATACCGCTCGCGCTGACTAGGGCGTCCTACAGCCAGACCTGCTCTGATACCAAGCCTTGTGGCACCCCATCTCAGAGAGACCGGAACGCCCTATATTCTAGCCCAGAGATCAAGGTGAAGTCTTCTGGAATATGGCACTGCTTGGCATAGAACAAATAAGCTCTTATTACAAAGGGTAATGATACAAGGGTCAGATGTTACAAAGTATCACATCAGCACGGCGACACTATGCCTGCGATACTACACTTGCTCTATGCTAACAGTGGAACAACTCGTAGCAGCGGAAATCTTCTAGCAGCGGAACAATGACGAAGATGGTGAACTCCACTCTGCAGGGACTCCGGCTGGGACACGATCTAGCTCGCACGCGCGGTAACCTCGACAAGAAATAAATTAATCATGGTATCACCTGCAATCTGGCATGACACGCCAGGTCAGTACATTGAATGTACTTGCAAGTTCACAACAACCAAAAGCATCAAGGCAAGACAACAACATAGCATTAAACAGGTTAACTAATTAACAGCTACTATGATTGCAAAAGCAACTACTAGGCATGATATGAAACTACTACAATTCTGATAAACCAACATCTCAATCTCAACACCCATCTCATTCTTGGCTCTCCGGCCAAGCAATATGCCATCTCGATCACCTCGTGATCCACCTGATCACCTCATGATCAAAACATCCACATGAACACCTCGTGACCACATCACAAAATGAATGATCATCCTCAATATCATCTCAACTTCATCATCGGCATCCTGCCAAACTGTTACTGATCACATCATCAACATATAAATCACCTACAAGTCATTCCGTCATGTGAGTGTTGATCGAATGGTGTGACCTAGTATGAACTGTGCCCATAACCGAGGACGCGGCTATCGGTAGATTTAACACACACTATGCAGAGGTTAGCACACTGTACCCACATCACAAAACCCATGGCCTCTTGCTCCCATTTGGGTGGACCAACGACGTTTCGACAAAACCAATCTACTGCCATGCCACTCTCCTGGCCACTCCGACCAACACCCCTTTGGGTTCAGTCCTTGGTGGCCCCGATGTCAACTCGTGACATCCAATGGCCACCGTCGTGGGAAAACAAAAACGGTCCCAAACGGGGAAATGAGATCTCAATACCAACCACGGGCACACAAGCCTTATGTCCACCTACCTAATCAGGGTAGCGCACACCCATAACCTTCCCTCGTTGGAGGCACCGGCGAGAGGCATGTCAATAGATCGCATTAGGGCCTTCCCATAAAGGCAAATGTGGATGCACTAGAAAAGCCCGGTCCGGTGGCACCTGACCAACTTAATGACGGAATTTATCCCCAAGGTAGATCCGATACTCCGATATCATATATCCATCTGCCAACCAAGTCATAGCAATATCCAAAAAATAATCCAAAGCATAATATCGTCATATCAAACTACTCCAAGGATAGCATAACACTGCTATCATGATGAACCCAAGAATCAAGACACTACTAATCCAATAGCAAGATCAACATATTAACCTAAGATCCACGTGATATCATCAAATCCAAAATAATACTCCAAAGCATCATGTCACTACTATTATAAAGAAAATAATAACCACAACCACTATTAATCCAAGGGCAACATGACATCCTCATCTGCAAGCATTAGTCCTAGGGATCCAAGCATCATCATGGCAACAACAAGATCTGAACAACTCTAAGAAATGCCATGAACAAATCATTAATAACTAATGCAATATTTTAAGCAAATTAAATTAAATAAACCATATCATTGCATTGTAGTCATGCAAATGGAGGGTGTGGCTTGCCTTGCTCCAAGAAGAAGTGGAAAGCTCCTTGTCTTCATCAAGCACACAAAAACCTACTGAAAAATATTTTTGAAAGATTTTGTAAATAACACAAAATGCATTTTTTCTCTGTCCAGAAAATCTAGACAGAAGAGAAAAATACCAAATTCGACCAGAAAATAGAGGAGCTCAAAAGAAAAAATAATGCAAAAAGAATCAGTTCACTTGGACTTGTAGTTTAGGAGTTATTCATGGTCAAAGATGTGGTCAAACTGGATTTAAATTGATTTAATCAGAATTTCAGAAAATCCCCAGGGGGGTAACGTCGAAGGTGTAGTCCTGGAATACGTTTCCACTTAGAAAATGGTTAGGGAGGGGATGAGAGGCTGATGGTTGGGGCCCTCCTGGCAGGTTTAAGAGGGAGAGAGGGAATAGAGGGACGACGGCTCACCGGCGACGACTGGCTGGCGCAGAGGCCACGATGGAGCTGGGCGAAGGCGGGGGTGGATCAGGAGTTCGACGACGGTCACGCCCGTACCTGCAGCTCCTCGGGAGGTGGACGGACGGTGTCGTCCCCTTCATCTCCAGCGGACTCGTGCTTCAGGCGCCGTGGAAGTCGACGTTTCCAGCGACGATTATCTCGGGGAAGCGGTCAACGTCGGTGTCAAAATTGGCAGATCTCGGGTAGGGGGTCCCAAGTTGTGTGTCTAAGGACCAATGGTAACAAAGGACAGTAGGGACACAATGTTTACCTAGGTTCGGGCCCTCTTAATGGAGGTAAAACCCTACATCCTGCTCGATTATATTCGGTGTGTATAGGGTTACAAGAGTTGATCTACCTCGAGATCGTAATGGCTAAACCCTAGCTGTCTAGCCTATGATTATTCTGATAGCCTCTACAGACTAAACCCTCCGGTTTATATACACACCGAAGGGGCCTAGGGTTGTACAGATTCGGTCACCAGAGGAAGGAAATAACATATCCGGCCACCAAACTTGCCATTCAAGCATATAGGAGTCCTACCCAGACACGGGGGATAGTCTTCTGCTTTATCTTCACGGCGCATCAGTCTGGCCCATATCGAATAGTACAGACACCCGAGGACCCCCTAATCCAGGACTCCCTCAGTAGCCCCTGAACCAGTCTTCGATGACGATGTGTTCGGCATGCGTATTATCTTCGGCATTGCAAGGCGGGTTCCTTCTCTTGAATACTTTAAGTTAGCTTCCTGCATAAAGGAACTGTATCCGGCTCTGCACAATCAATACAACCCTTAGCCACGAAGGCAAGATGTCAAAATAGGAACAGTGTCTTTTACCGACAACTTTTTTGGCGAAGCGTCACACTTGAATCTTTAACATTTCGAACTATTTTCAAGCCTCCCGTTTCGTGTTTCGAGGTCTAGCCCTCATTGACACGTCTCGTCAAAACAGAAATCGTGCCCGCCCATTACGAGATTCTCATCAATGTGGTTTGGGTAACCCAACCGTGCATTACGCACGATCTCGTTGGGAACAGGTGAGGTTTATGGCTTGAGAGGGGGACGTTTGGTATTTTCACTGTCTATAAGAGGATAAAGATCCCTATTTTTTTGCCACACCTTCTAGCTTCTGCTTCCCAACCTCCAAGCTCCAGCGCCCACAACTCCGATCTCCTCCACCACCGCCACCTTCCTGAGCAATGGTCGGGTCCGGCTCCAAGGGCAAGTGGGAGGCCTCCACCGTCACTGAAAAGGACGTCAAGGATCTCCAAAGCGTGGCCTATCTGTCCGCAGATATTGCACATAGGGTCCCTGACAAAGATTAGGTTATTCCTACTCCAGAGGCCTGCGAGAGGGTCATGTTCATCCCCCATTTCCTTCGGGGGCTAAGTTTTCCCCTCCACCCCTTCGTCCGGGGTCTCATGTTTTACTACAGGCTAGATTTCCACGATCTAGCCCCAAATTCCTTCCTCCACATATCGGCTTTCATGGTCGTGTGTGAGGCTCTTCTCTACATCCCCTACACTTCGGCCTATGGCTCAAGGTCTTCAATCTGAAGCCGAAGGTGGTCGACGGACAGCATGCGAACTATGGCGGGGCCATGGTAAGCAAGCTCACCAACGCCGTTTGGCCCGAAGGGGCACTCGTTGAGACTGTCAAGGTGTGGCAGCAGGAGTGGTTCTACATCACCGAACCCCGCAACGCCAAATGGGCGGCCATGCCTGACTTCAGATCCGAACCCCTCACGAGACTCACCTCATGGACCGCCAAGGGCCTTGATTGGGGATCCCAACCGGAGGTGAAGATGCTACAGAAACACATCTCCAACATGTTGAGTGTGAACACTAGTCTCACAAACGTGATTCAAGTAATGCTCTTCCGCCGTACCCTTCCCTGCCAACTCCGGTCCTCCCCCATGTGGGAGTTCAATCCGGAGGAACCATGGACCTTGAAGCGCTTCTTCGGCACCAGACACGAAGATATATGGAAGCAGCTCTTCAAGGCCCCAAAAGGTTGGCCGATGAAGACCGAGGACATTGGACTCGACATCGAGAACCCGACCTCAGCGGTAAGCATAATATTTCTGAAGACTTATCCGGTCAATACTTCAAATATAATAAAGATTATATCGCCTGCCTTCCGTACAGGGCTGGACGACAAAGGTGGAGCAGATCAATTGTCCGGCGCCGCTGCCTAAGAATCCGGCCACACCCCAGCTAACAGAGATGCTAGTCCCGGCGCCGTATCAGGCGCCGGAGAAGAAGGCAAAGAAGAAGAAAGGCAAGGAGGCCAAGGGCGCCCCCCGCCACAACGGTCCTTCGGACATAGTGTCTGGAGAGACCGAAGCCCTCTCTTCCCACGACGGAGACGAGGACGAAGAGGAGGAGGAGGTGGAAAGCGACTCCCCTCGTAAGGGGGGGAAGAAGAAGAAGGCGGCCTCCGAGGACCGAAAGGGGGAGGTGCCAAAAAAGGGAAGGTGAACCTCCTGGACAGTTCAGACCCAGAGTCCGAACTAGCCCCCAAGAGACCTCCCATGGTGAAGCCCCTGGCCGAATCGTAAGTATTCAGAAACTTACTTGTTTATCTTCAGTCTACCTGTTTCCATTATATAAGGTATTTTACTATTTGCCTTTCAGCCCTCCCCGCGAGCTCCCGCAAACTCCATTATCGGAGGGGAATTCTCTGTCGTCCGAGATGGCAGAGAGTGACATGCCGCCGCGAGCCCCTCGCCTATCACCATGGAGGACACCGAAGTGTCATCCAGAAGGACATCTCCTAGCCGAGGGGGAGGGAGCGAGGCCGTCAAGAAAGCGCCCGAGGTTAATACCTCAATCGTTGAAGACCTAGGGGAGGTGGGACCCTATGACAACCGACGGCGGGGAGCCCCGACAATCCGGGCCCCAGCCGAACACCATTCCAGAGACCAACACGGCTCCAGGATCGGATAAGCAGCTCCCTTTGAAAGAGGGGGGAGGAGCATCAGCTCCATCGGTGGCCTCCACTAATCCGGAGGCGCCCAACGCTCTGGAGGAAGCACTGCAGCGTGGTTCCATCGTGGCGGAGCACCGCACCCTGATGGGTGTGGTGGTGGAGAAGGTTCAATCTGCTAAAAGCAGACTGAACGAAGCCTTCACCAGCCTACTGACAGGCTTTGAGGTATGCGACGTAATGTTCTAAAAACTTTTCATATAGAGGAATATACATGTGTATAGATAGTAGCCCCTGAGGCTCTGTCCGATTTTAAAAGAAATCGGACAGAGGATCCACATAGTATTCGGGAGAATAATATGTTGTGCTGTTATTGTAACAAGTGTCCCTGTTGGCGGCAACTGCCCAGGCCACAGAAGTTTTCGAACTCAATCAGAAGCTTCAGGTGGCAGACGAGGAAATTGACCGCATTAATAAGCGGTTCGACGAGACGCAAGGTATGCGTATAATGTTTTAAAAAGGAAATTATTTTCATAGCAGAAGCGATATGTATATTGAGAGGTTAACTCATAGAATTCTTTGATTATGATCATAGGTGGCGCAGCCGAGGTCAAGACCCTCAAAGGCGCCCTTGCCCAAGCCAAGAAGGAAGCAGAGGCAAATAAGGCAGCCGCTGATAAAGCGGCTGCTGAACTAGAGGCCGAAGCAGTAGCTCGCCGCCAACATGAAGCTTGGGTGGCCGAAGTCGAGCAGGAGCTGAAGGATGCCATCAGCAAATGTGAAATAGTGGAGCAGAAGACTTCAACCTAGTCCTCCGAGCTTGCCAAGGCTCTCCGTGATGCCAAAGAGGCGCGGAGCGAGTCCCAGAGCGGTTGTGAAGAGATCCAGCAGGCAAGGCAGATAGCGGTTGGTAAGGCCTTTCTTTTGCAAAGTATCATTGGAGGTCAGAGGTACGCTTTGCTCACACGAGTGTGGAGTTCTCCAGGCGCATTTGTGGATCTTCCGAATAGTGCCGCCGATGCCGCACAGTTCTTCCGAGCCTAGGAGGGGAACTCAACCGAGAAGCTGTTCTGGTTGCAATATCTCGTGCCGGAACACCCGATGCTTCTGAACGACCAGCTGAAGCAGCGGACGAAGCTGCATAGGGTGGCAGGCCTGGCCATGAAGGACCTAATAGTCCAACTTTGGTCGGCCGAGCCGATTCCTAGCAGCTACTTCGGTTTGGTGAAGTGACTTGTCGATGCGTGGCCGTGGATTGATGTTGTAAAGCGCTCAACCTGCATAGAGGGTGCCCGGATGGCCTTCTCCCGCATCAAGATGCAATGGGCGAAGATGAAGGCCAGCGAAGTGGCGACCGCAGGTCCACCTGAAGTAAAAGATCATCGGAAGCCGCAGAGGTACTTCAACGACGTCCTAGAAGGAGCCCGAGTAGTAGAGGGCCAATGTTCTAAGGACGTAATATTTGATTAAATGTGTTCGGGTTGTACAAACTATGTTGTGAACCTTTGATGTTATATGGCTATGCTTGCGCTTTTTGTTTCAAGCGATAATTCCTCCTGTGCGGCCGTTTATTGTTATATTTCTACAAGTTTCTAGTCGTCGGCTTCAGTCCCCATGTAGATGCTACAGGGGTGTTCGACATAACGCGTGACCATGCTTTATCCAACGTCTTGGTCCATAAAGGAGGTGTCCGCGAGGTGAACCAGGCAATCAGACTATGCGTCTTTATTACTTTCACTTAGCCATAGGAGTTTGACTGTGGAGCTAAGTACTAGCCCCTTATGCGTGTGCGGCTATCCAGACTATGGTGCCTTTTCCATGCAGCTGGACGAAGACCAGCCCCTCGTATAACACGGGGTGAATTGCTAACGATTTGTAGTATAATACTAGGTCACTGATTCTCCAACCAGCTCTCGCCTATCATGACAGTCAGTTTTCGGCTTTCTCTACCAAGGTACTTGACTGGACGAACCAGAAATACAATCGCAGTAGTGTTCCCTTTACTACCTTAGCCGAACGAGCGGGCGTAAGGTGGTAAGCACAGGAGCCGGGCAACCCAACTATAGACCAAAGACATGATTCAGAGCCGATGCATATAATGCAATATCCGGGATGCTGAAGAGTTCCCTATAGGTGTTCGGACTTGAAATGTGCGGGGCTGAATATAGCCCCCGGTGTTAAGGCCAGACTAAAGGGAGCGAATACAGATGATAACATAAAAATAAAGTGAAATCCAAACAAAAGTGGAGATCAACTGTTTCCTTTACACCCTGATTAATACGTCGAGCGTGTTGTTACAGATAATGCCATGAATATCGAGGCCATTTTACAAGCCAAGAGTTTACGCAAGGGAAAGGTTTACACATGGCCTAAAAGTAGTGGTTTGAAGATTCCAATGGTGCCCTGCCGCACGTCTGCACCATTTCTCCTTGGTAGGAGATCCTTTGAGAGGAGGAGTCGATGATCGTCTGCAGGAAAGAGGGTCATGGAAAAGAGCCTCCGCACAACCCTAGATCAGGTAGGTTCTTTAACGAACCTAAAGTGGAAATAAAAAACGCTGAGGTCCGAATAGGGTCAAGCCGTACTATGGACCTTTTCCGCAGTGTGCCTCTGGCGTTGCCCAAGGTATTTTAAGTGTGTAATTATGTACCCGCGGTACATATGCCACAGCCTTATGGGGCGATCGGCGGAGTTCAAACTGCTATTCGAGCTCCGGCTCCACCGAGCTATCGCATTATAAGGCGGACCAGACTTGCTTAGAAGTGTCATGGGTCTTGATGACCGATGAGCTATTCGACTTGATGAGGCCGCCCTGTATTTCGACTGCTAGGGCCGCGGTGTGCTCCTCAGTACGGAGGGAGCGCTCCATATTCCCATTTACTGTGATGATGCCACAAGGTCCACACATTTTGAGCTTCGGATATGCATAGTGCAGGACTGGATTAAAGCGGGTGAAAACAGTTCGTCCGAGTAGTGCATGACACTAGTACGCGTTGATGCTATACAAACGGTTTTTAAACCCTTTCCGCGATGGTGTTCGAAACCGTCGCCAAGTGAGTGATGGCGATAGGGGTGGTCCTTCCCACACGACCCAGAAACCGTCGGGGATATGCCCTCCTGGCACACACGCTCGGCAAAATGAGGTCGTGTGCAACCGGCGAGCGCTCAAATATGGAAATACATACAGTAAAGCTAAAAAAATACAATTATACAGGCGAAATTGTTTCCGATCGCAAGTACATCCCACACAGTCAGTCCTCGCTAAACGTTTCCGTTCGTATGTACATCCCACACAGTCGCTCCAAGGAAAATGTTTTCATTCACAGGTACATCACACACAATTTTTCCTGTTAAATCATTTGCGTTATTGAATGCATCACACATGGTCCATAGAAGAAACTGTGTGACAAAGGCTATCCATCACACACAGTTTTTATGTGGTAAACATTTGCACAAGGTGGCCTAACGCAAACAGTTTTCAAGAGAAAGTCGTGTGTGATTGTTTATTGATCCAACACGGTTTATTCCTAGAAACTGTGTGCGTTGCCTGAGGTCATCGCCCACGGTATTTTTTCAATAACCGTCTGCAATATCAAAACCCAATTAGCAGGCTAATTCGCCATTAGCAGGCTAATTAACCTATTATTAATAATCCATTTATTAATATAATTGACATTCATATTAAGCACATAATATATTTCATTTCCATATTAAGGAAGCGGAATTTCAAAATTGAAATACATTAGAGTACAACATGATATAGCTTCAGCACTCAGCTACCCCATTACACAACTGCACTAGCACCAAGTTTCACATGCAACATGTAGAACCTTTCGAAATTAGCATCATAGACGGTATATAGACAGATGCATCTCATCTGGAAAACTGCTGAAGCGGAAGGCGAATATTGATCCTTCATTCATGTTGAAGGTCGTTGCAACTTTAGGCCAGTGCCTGTCGATGATTGACCGTCCGTCCTTCGTCCTCTTCAGAAACACTTCAATACTGAACCGTGGGTGTTGTATGAAAACCTTCCTCACCTCCTGACTATAGAGGTAGTTTGAGAGGTAATCATCAGTGAACTGCTTTGGAAAGGGCTGAAAACAAGGATGTGCATAAATATCTTCTCTATATTGGAAATGGGGCAAAGGAATAAAAAAAGGCAAGGTATAATAGTTAGTACCATCTTGTAGTGAACTGATGTCTTCTTCATTGTGCAGACAAAAATCTTATTGTTTTTTTGCTAATTTCTTTATCCTAAAAATATTTCTGAGTTTCTTGACTTGATTGATATTCATGGACAACTCATTTCCCCATATGCAAAAAGGGTCAAACAGTGGGTCAAAAGCTCTGACAGCAGGACCTACATGTGCAAGACCAAATTGTTAAAAACCTAAATATTAGAATGGTTCCTGCAATTGCACAATAATGTGCTATTAGACAACGGACCATGCACGTGCAGTTAACTAAACACCACAACAAATGAACCAAACGTTAATCGAGCACCACATTGCACAATATAGCATACTCCTAATAGAAGATCGACGATTAACCAAACCAAGCATGCTTAACAACTTGGAAATATAGCAATTGTATTTGTTTCTCATGTATTTAGTACAACGAAATTCGATTTATTTCTCACATGGTATACAATAACAGAATGCAGCCACAACATTTGAACATCGCATTGCAGAATTGAACCATGCAGTTAAGTAAACACCACAACAAATGAACAAAATATTAACTGAGCACCACATTGCACAATATAACATACTCCTAATAGAAGATCAGACAGTTAACCAAACCAAGCATGCTTAACAACTTGTAAAGATATCAATTGTATTTGCTTCTCATGTATTTAGTACAGCCAAATTCGAATTTATTTCTCACATGGTATACAATAATAGAATGCAACCACAACAATTGAACATCGCATTGCAGAATTGAACCAAACAGTTAACTAAACACCACAACAAATGAACCAAACGTTAACTGAGCATCACATTGCACAATATAACATACTCCTAATAGAAGATCAGACAGTTAACCGGACCAAGCATGCTTGACAACTTGGAAAATTGCACCCTGAAGAATTGAACATTACATTTACAGAATTGAACCAAACAATTAACTGAACACCACATTGCACGACATATAGAACATATACTCTAGAGCAGAAGATTGCATGGTAAAAGTAGATAGAACAATTCACTAGAATTTGTTAAGGAAAGGAAGTAGCTAGCAAACTGAACATGGGTCCTTATAGTGAGCTAATAACACAAGCTACTCCTCATTGTCGGAGATATCGATGACGATTGGCTCTTTGGACATGGAAGAGGGTGAGGCCTCCGCTTCGTGGTTGCCCTCTTCATAGTGGTGAGTTGCCTGAGCTGCTCCGGGCACCAACCTGCTGGCTCTTGAGATGAGGTAAGCACGTGCACGCTGAGAAACACCTCGTAGTCTTTGTCAAAGGCACCGACGATGGCCTCGAGAAAACACCACGAACTGTCGTTTAAAGCAGCCAACCGCGTTGCGGCGTCGGCGCGCGAGGCATCGATGGTGGCCTCGACAGCGAGGTGCTCCTCCAAGATCTGGGGGTCGGCACAAATGGCAGCCATCGTGACCTCATCCGCGCGTGTGGCCGCGATTTACTTCTTCGCTGCCAAATGCTCCTTGAGATCCTTGCTATACTGCATGCACCATGGCTTTGGGCGACACTTATTTGGTGGAGGGGTCGGTGATTTGGGTGGAAGGTGTCGCGCTCGCACTGGCGGTCGGGGCATGTGGGATGTGGAAGGAGGAGGAGGAGGATCGGGGTCGGGTGTGGATTACCTGGCTGGATAGGCGAGGCCGAGCAGCGTGAAGGAAGGTCGCCGGCGAGGAGGCGGCGCTGCTAGCAAGGAGTGAAGGTTTCAACTTGGAAAGGAAGGCGGAAACAGGGGAAATGTGGCTTTTGGTAAGGGGGAGGGGGCAGGGAGGTAGATATTTCCGTGGAAGCCAAAAAATTGGAATCGCTTCAGCCAAAAAACTGGCGTGCAAAATGTCATCAGACACGATCCCTTATTCAGAGCGAGCTGTGGACTATAGCCGTCGCACCTTCTTGCGTAAGCCGTATGCATACTATAGTCAGACAGTGCTCCAAGATATTTTGTGCTACATCTCACACGGTTGGTGATAATAAACTGTGTGGGATCTACTTGATTTTTCATCCTAATTTGTATTACATAATGGGGTCACAGCGGCAATGGACGGTGTTTGAATTGCTAGACCTTTTATCTGCAATGAACATGCAACTATATATGTGTCGTAAAAAAATTGGAATTATTCAGGGTTCGTTTGGAAATTATATACATCAAATTGGTTTTCTAGCCATTTCAGGTGCACAATTCAAAATTAAAGCACATGCAGATGGTCCGGTGCACCAACATGGGTTGTAAAATCATATATGTGTCCATGGGTTTATGCTTAGGTCCCATGCAAGAAATGGGGATGAATGTCAAACACCCTGCCACGGTCACTCGGCCGCAAACATTGAGATACCTGGTTTTTAAATTCTAGTAAATCCAAAGCTCGTCTGAAATTCATGAAACTTGGCATGCTATCATGGAGTGGCGTCAACATGCCGTGGTAAATTTTTTGTCCCATTTGGGGCAGGTTTGGGGATATGCTTCTCACAAACCAGAGCTTCTCACAACAAGCCTGATGGTTTCGGTAGGGAACGTCCCACCTTTGGGGATGAAACGATATCCATTGCCTCTTATTGCTTTCAAAAAATTTCTCGTCAGAACAACAGGAGTGTTGTGTCAATTTTTGGGATTTTTCGGGGTTCGTTTGGACGTTTTTATGCATTAATTGATTTTTCAATGCATTTATGTGCATAATTCAAATTTGAACTACATGCACATGCTCTAATGCATATAATTTGGTTGAAAAATCAAATATGTGTCCTTGGGTGCATGCTTAGGTCCCATGCAAGAAATGGCAATGAATTTCGAACACCAGGGCACCGTTGATTGCTGGCAAAATGTTGATATACTTTGTTTTAAAATTCTAGTAAATCCAAAACTCGTCTGAAATTCATGAAACTTGGCATGCTATCATGGAATGGCACCAGACATGCGATGGAATTTTTCATGTGCATTTTGAGAGAAGGTGCACTCGATACAGCCAACAAAGGTATTTTGAAAAAATAGCTGCCACTTTAATATCTCAAACGTTTGTATAATTCAAACCGTGTGCGTTCTATTAACCATTCACGTGACGCCACGTGTCTTCGTTTTAATGGCTATAGGAGGTGTCGTGTGGACAACTGCTTGACCTTGACTGAATGGGAGGCTTGCAAGCAGAGTCCGGTGCGAGGCTGACCTAGAGGCGTGCAAGCTGTCCTCCAATGCGCAGGCTCACCGGGAAGCGTGCAAGCTGTACGTTGTGCAAGCTCACTGGGAAGCGAGCCCTTTGACTTCCATGGCCGCCCGCCTTCCTCTCCATTAATGGCGTCCGAGCCGCTGTTTAATACGGGCGGCCTTACTGTTCACCTCCCATTCCCCTCCCTCCTGCAGACCTCCACCAACGCCATGGCGCAGAATGATCATCTGCCACTAGTCTTCAAGTTTGGTGAAGTCGACTCCGAGCCGGATGAGATAGAAAATAAGGAGGAATGGGGCTCATGGACATGGCCCAGAACAAGCTGGCCGCGGCGGTTGCTGCCCCCGCTCCCATCCCAGCTCCCATCCCCGCGCCCGCTCCAGTGACCATCCCCGTAGCATTGATAGGCTGGTCGCCGAGCACTATCACAGAGCTGGAATCCGTGGGCGTCAGCGAGGTCTCCGCGGACCCGCGCGAGCTCGTGTACATGCCAGCGCTAGCGCCCGTGCAGGTGCTCGTGCGCGCACCTCCACCTACCGCGGCACCGGTCCCCGTGCGTTTGGCTGCACCCGCCGGGCCCGTGCCCATGCCCGCGCCCCCCTCAGCGGCATGGGACGCTGCCGTCGACCGCTACCTCTCAGTGGCGCCAGTTGCCATCTTCCCGCGCCCCGCCCATCGATCGCGCGACGACATGATGTTTGATTTACAAGTGAAGAACATTTTGTGATGCCTTGAAGACTTCAACAACGGCGTCCCGGAGGACGACAATGACAATGACGGCACGGCACGCCGCCTCCGCCACCGCCGAAAATAGTTTTTTTGGGTTTAATACTGTATCTCGAATTCTCGATCATATGAATATAAATTTGCAGTGCGACTGAATGAAAGATATGGTTTGAACGAACTTGCGTTTTTCTCTCTTAATGTACAGGCTTATCAAACGTTTTTCTTTTGAAAAAAATGTCAATGGTTTTTAAATATAAAACACTCGTCGCAAACGTTTTAGTTAGAACACCCGTATGCAAACCGACAGCTTCCCCAGGAAGCCAAGGGAAAATGTGCCGAGCAGGATTTGTGCAGCTCTTGATAGCAAACGTTTTAGTCGAACACCCGTATGCAAACCGACAGCTTCCCTAGGAAGCCAAGAGAAAATGCGCCGAGCAGGATTTCTGCCGCTCTTGATCGCAAACATTGTAGATAGAAAAGCCGTATGCAAAGTGAGAGCTATGGTCTTCCCCCTTAAGTCGAGGGAAAATTTGCAGCGCAGGATTTGTGCATCCCTTCAATGCAAACGGTTGTTTTGGATGACCCGTGTGCAACCACGTAAAAACAATTTGGTAAGATTTGCATCTGTCATATTGGGTATGTTGCCATTTGTCAAACTGGAAAGATTGATGTTTTTTGATTTAGTAGCATTGCCATTTGTCAATCCTTCTAACACTGCGATTTGTCAAAATATGCAGCTAAAAATCACTAGCACTATCTAATTTTTGCAACTAAAATCACTTGTACTATCTAATTTTTATGCATTAACTGAGTTTTCAATGCATTTATGTGCATAATTCAAATTTGAACTACATGCACATGCTCCAATGCATATAAATTGGTTGAAAAATCAAATCTTTGTCCTTGGTGCATGCTTAGGTCTAATGCAAGAAATGGGAATAAATTTTAAACACCAGGGCACCATTGATTGCCGGCAAAACGTTGAGATATTTTGTTTAGTCAATCCAAAACTCGTCTGAAATTCATGAAACTTGGCATGCTATCATGGAATGGCACCTGACATGCCATGGTAGTTTTCGTGTACATTTTGAGAGAAGGCGCACTCGAATAACAACCAACAAAGGCATTTTGAAAAAATAGCTGCCACTTTAATATCTCAAATGTTTGTATAATTCAAACGGTGTGCATTCTGTTAACCATTCACGTGACGCCACGTGTCTTCGTTTTAATGGCTATAGGAGGTGTCGTGTGGACAGCTGCTTGACCTTGACTGAACGGGAGGCGTGCGAGCAGAGTCCGGTGCGCAGGCTGACCTAGAGGCGTGCAAGCTGTCCTCCAATGCACAGGCTCACCGGGAAGCGTGCAAGCTGTATGTTGTGCAAGATCACTGGGGAAGCGAGCCCTTTGACTTCCATGGCCGCCCGCCTTCCTCTCCATTAATGGCGCCCGAGCCGCTGTTTAATATGGGCGGCCTTACTATTCGCCTGCCATTCCCCTCCCTCCCGCAGAACTCCACCAATGCCATGGCGCAGAATGATCATCTGCCACTAGTCTTCAAGTTTGGTGAAGTCGACTCCGAGCCAGAGGAGATAGAAAATAAGGAGGAATGGGGCCTCATGGACATGGCCCAGAATGAGCTGGCCGCGGCGGTTGCTGCCCCCGCTCCCATCCCAACTATCGGTGTCAAAACTGGCGGATCTCGGGTAGGGGGTCCCGAACTGTGCGTCTAAGGCGGATGGTAACAGGAGATGGGGGACACGATGTTTACCCAGGTTCGGGCCCTCTCGATGGAGGTAATACCCTACTTCCTGCTTGATTGATCTTGATGATATGGGTATTACAAGAGTTGATCTACCACGAGATCGTAGAGGCTAAACCCTAGAAGCTAGCCTATGGTATGATTGTTGTTGTCCTAGGGACTAAACCCTCTGGCTTATATAGACACCGAAGGGGGCTAGGGTTACACAGAGTCGGTTACAAGGGCGGAGATCTACATATCCGTATTGCCAAGCTTTCCTTCCACGCCAAGAAGAGTCCCATCCGGACACGGGTCGAAGCCTTCAATCTTGTATCTTCATAGTCCAACAGTCCGGCCAAAGGATATAGTCCGGCTGTCTGAGGACCCCTTAATCCAGGACTCCCTCAGTAGCCCCCGAACCAGGCTTCAGTGGTGATGAGTCCGGTGCGCAGATTGTCTTCGGCATTGCAAGGCGGGTTCTTCTCCAAATTCTTAATACCTGTTTGAGTAGTGTCCGGCTTACCATAAATGTTGCACTCCTTGGCTTCCGCGCCTAATAATGGATATCCTCCACGTGTCGAGAGAATGCGAGAAGTCAGGGCATTTTTACATTTGCCACCCTAGACATGTGGGTAAATCGTCTATTAAAGAGACGGGGATTCTCAGATCCAGATCACACCATCCTCCTACGGCGAGTATCCATCGGAGCGCGCCTGGAAAAAATCCATTCCAACATGGCCAGCCATCGCAGCTCCTCCTCTCGCTCCCGTAGCCCTAAGCCCGGCAATTGGAAGAAGTGTCCCGTCCCACACAGTCAATTAGTAGAGTTACAGACCCAGGGATTTCTCCCTCCAGCGTATATGGTCCCCTTCGAGCCGGGCTTGCCACCTACAACGGCGGGGAGCAAGCGGAGAGCTTTCCCGACCCATCCAAGGGGGAGCGGGTATGCCTTGTCCCTTACTTATTAAGAGGGCTTGGATTTCCAATTCATCCGTTTCTCCGCGGGCTCCTGGAGTTCTATGGCCTCCAGCTGCATAATTTAACTCCCGCCTCCATATTACACATCGCGGGCTATGTCGCCCTTTGCGAGCTGTTTCTGGGCTGCGAAGCTCATTTCGAGCTATGGAAGAGGTTGTTCTGCCTCATACCCCGTACACAAGAGGGGTCGATATATCAAGTGGGCGGAGCCAAGATATGGCACATCGCTGGGACCGGATATATGTCCGGTACTCCGAAGAACACGTCCGAAGATTGGCCTTCAGAGTGGTTTTATATGGAGGACGCCCCCCTTCCAGACCCTGTTCGGATGGGCCTTCCTGAGTTTAATAACGCTCCTTTGAAGAAACGCCGTAGCTGGTGCCCTCGGAGCCCCCAAGAGGAAGATAAAGAGAGGTCCTTTACCTGATGGGCCGGATACAAACGCTCGCCAAATCTGGATTGACAATAGTCGAGGTTATGTCCATATGTATAATGCCGGTGGTGCAGCCACTTCAATATCGGGGACACCCTATGTGGTACTTCAATGGAGAAGACGATGCCACCCGCTGCGGTCATAAAGGTATGGACTCCGCCACTGCTCTAGCGAAAATACTGTCCGGTTTATACAAAGGAGAGGAAGAGGAGTTCATCCGCATCAAGCCACGGGATGGGTTCTCCATGTACAACCCCCCAAGCTGGGTGAGCTGCTACTTTTTACTCCAGACCTTCCCGCATTCTTTGTCATGAATATTTACCTTGCTATTTCATAGCAGGAGCTGCGAAAAGCTGTGAGGGAGGTCCATAACCCGCCTCCACAACCAGAGGACCCTGACCGGGCCCTCGACCCAGGACTCGAAGAGGATTCGGACATATTTGTGGAGCTGATTGACAGGACGTTCTATCAATTGAGCTGCGATGATGCCATGGTGGCCATCATAGCCGATTATCCTGGACTACTCCCTGCGCCGCAGGTAAGTAAAACTGGAGTCCCAACTTCCGAGAAGGATTCCCTTTTCTGCACTTCACCTACTGCACACATATGGTGTCTTACAGGGAAGGCCCTCGGGACGCCTTGATGAACCTGCAGTGACTCACCAACAAGGGGCACCGAAGCCAGGTAGGCTTAAAAGGAAGGCGGTCAGGACTGAGACGCCGTTACAGAGGTATGAAACAAAACCCCGCTCCGTGGTTGTCGTCTTTCAAAATATAATAACGTCCATGTTTCCCAGTAGGAAAAACGTTCGCCGGACTATATCCGGAGAGGCTGCCGGTCACGCCTCCACCAGTCGGGCTCCAGAGCCGGACATAGAGACGCTAACATGGGGTGAATGCCGGATGTTCCTGCTACAGAGGATGCAGATAGGCTATCCGCTACAAATTCCAAAGTGGAGAGCGCTATGAATCACAGGCGTCGCCGGGCCGTACTCCGTGACGCTTGTTTCTCCCAAGAAGTGTCCGATGCCTTCAACTCAGGAGACGCATACATCCGAGCTGCTCAAAGTGGTCTTGCCAGAGCCACGGACCAGTATGTAAAGGATATACGGGTAAGAAAATCTGATAATTATATATATCAGTAGCCCCTAAGACTTGAAACAGTTGACACAACTGATTTAAGGATCATTATTTGTGCAGGTTCTTACAGAGAAGAATACCCAATTGTCTCAAGAGCTGGAAGAGTGCAAAGCCCAGCTACGGGCCGCAGTTGCCGCACTGAAGGAGTCTGAGAAGGCCCCCTCTGCTAACACTTGTCTCTATTGCAAAGAATGACAGGTATCAGATAGTATGCGGCATGCATGCAAATCTAACAATAGATTCTGCAGATGACTCCGGAGTGAATCCGGAGGTCGTGATAGGGAATGAGCCGCATGCCCAACGACAGCTAAAGGCTGGTGAGCGCGTGCTTAAAAATGTTAGGCAGGAGAAAAACAATCTCCAAGACGCCAATATCCAGCTGGGCGTGGAACTAAAAGATGTTCGGGCCCAGTGTAACATCCCAAATTTCCTATTTGGAATGTTTTACAATTATAGCTAAGCATCCTATGCATCCTGTTTGAATTTGAATGCCATTTGGAGTTTCAGAGAATTTTGAGTTTTGAATTTGAATCCAAACTTTGGCAAGTGGGAAACATTTCAAAAACTAAGCCTGATAAATACTTGATCAAAAGTATGAGAGGAGTAAACATGACACTCCAAAAATATCAGAGGAAAACATTGCCAAAAGATTTGGATTCAAATCTGAATTTTATTTGAATTTGAAAAAAAATGGATTTTTATAAAGTTTGGATTTTGCCTTTGGAAAAATGTTCAAATGAAAGGGAATTTTCCCCTGATCATTTTGGTATATATATACCCTATATAAAATATTTATATTTTAAAAGTTATACTCTGTTTTGTTTTATTTTAAAAAATAAATTTCAAAAAGAAAAAACCCACCTGCCCAACAACAAGACCCACCACTGCCCAGCCAGCCAGCCCACTGCCAGCCGAGCCGCCCAGCCAACCGCCTCACTCGCCGCCTTGAACCCCTTACGCGCCGGCCCCGCTCGCTCCCCACCTCTCTCTCTCATCGATCACGGGGCCGCCCATCGTCTACCCCTCCCACGCCACGCCGTCGCCCCGCCATGATCGCGGATCGAAGGATCCGGATGCCGATCCGTCCCGATCGCCCCACAGGCAGGCCGAGGCCCCACCTATAAAACCCGTCGCCCACACCCCATTCCCCCTAGCCTCGCGGACCCCTCTCCCTCTCGCTCGAGCTCACCGGAGACCCGAGGCTCCGCCGCCGCCATTCTCGTCGCCGTCGCCGCCCTAGACCACCCCGACCTCCCCGACCCTCCAAGCCTCCCCGAGCTCCCCGCACCCGCCTGGCTACTTCCCGACCTCACCGACGCTTGAAGCCCTCGCCGCACTCTCGCCGTCGCCGCCCCATGCCGGACGCTTGAAATCACGGAGACTCCCCGTCCGATTCATAACGAACGGCCCAGATTAGAACCCCCGAAGGGGTATCTTTTTTTTAAGAAAACCGGCCCGGTTCGTCCGGTTTATTATTTAGTTAGGTTTTTATTTTAGCCCGGTCCGTTTTAGTTTAACCCTAGGCCGTTTAGGTTATCTGACGCACAGTGCGTAGTTTAGGCCCATTAGGCCTTTTTCTTTTATTTTTGTTTTCTGTTTTTAACAGAATAGTTTCTGTTTTGAAAAATTCATATCTTTTATTCTGTTTAATATTTTTAGGTGATTTTTTTTGTTGGGTTGCAAATTTTATGTAGTTTATGTAGAATATATATTTAGCTATGTTAAAATTAATTAAAATGGCTTTATTTTTGTTTTAGTCAGAATAGTAAATCTGCTATAACTTGAGTTAGAAAAATTATTTTTATATGATTCTTTTGTCCCAACTTTATTTTGACATTGCCAAACCATAAAAATTAACTTGGGTATTTTAGGATTAATAAATAAATAGATTTAAGCAGAATCTTGTTAATCCTAATTAATTAACTAGCTCTGTTTTCCTAATATTTTAATTAGTAAATAAATTTATTTTAACTTGTGATTGATTATTCTAGGATAGTTTCTGTCACTTTATAGGATGAAATTTTATTTATAATTAATAAAAGTTTTATTTTATTTTTCTTAATAGAAATTGGATTAGGCCTAATAGGAGTTTCTTAATAGATTTTAAATTAATTCTTTTTGCTCCTAGTTGATTATTGAAATCTTTTCTGTTAAGTTAACCTAAAACCATGATTAGGTTATGTTAAGAAATTTTCATTATATAAAAACTATTCTAGCTATTGTTTGAAGTAGGAAAAAACTTTGAATGGGTTTTTCTTTGAGTTTTCCCTTTGGATTTTGATTTGGATGTTTTGGTGTGTTATGTTACTTTGTTATGCTATTGTGTTATGTGATCCTATTGCTATATGCTTATTGTGATTTGTTTGTCTCGGTAGAGTATCCGGAGTGCGAAGCTTGCTACTACGAATCTTTAGCTTACGAGGATTATCAGCAAGGCAAGTTTTGATCATGTTATTTCTATACCTATGTTTTTGTGCATTAGAATTGTCACCACCCCACCATGCATGCAGTAGTTGAAATTTTGAAGTCATTAAACTTGAGTAGTATCATGTGGTAGGATGAACCAATCCCTTGTTACCATGACCCGGGACTAAGTAGTTACTTTGCTATGCTCGTGACGGGTTTTGGGTTGAGTGAAATTCATAAGCAAGATGTGAGAGTCAATGATGATGACAACCCCATGAACTACAATGATCAAGATGGACTTGAAATTCACTCTTGGGTGGAGGGCGGTTGACGGGCACCTGGAGAACCAGTGGTTGGCGGGATGCATGGAGAAGTGCCATGACATCTTGCGGAAAGCTTCACCCAGCCACGAAGAGAAGGATGGATGCCCCATGACCGGAAGCTTACTGTGCAGCCGCAAGCCATTATGGGCTCTGGCTGGGTTGACCCTAGTAGTGACGCTGGCTGGGCGGTACTACGAGATGTAGAAGAACGGTAGGATTGGATGGGTATCGGCGGTAGCGGAAGAACTCTTTGGAAGACCCTGTTTCATTCGTCCGTCTTCAAACACCATGAAGTGCTAAGACTTTAAAGGAGGAATGATTCTTGCGGGAAAGTCGCAAACCTCTGCGAGTTAAAGATCTAATCGATTAGCCGTGTCCCGATTCACGGACAATTTGAGCCTCTGGAACTTGGAAGTATTCAGATATCTCAACACTAAAACTAATAAATTAATTTGAGGGGTTTTATGACTTAATAATTTGGGAATGAGATATTGGTTGGCGGAACCATCTCAATAACTACCAACAATTGTAGTAATTTGCAAGCAAGTCCACTGTAGTAGGGAAAAATTTGCTTTTCGCAAAATGATGAAACTTAGAGCCTCATAGCCAAATTGCATATAGTGATAGTAAAGTTTATTATTGTTATTCATGACTTGCCAGCTTATTCAAAAAGCTGACCTACATGGCTGCAACGTCTTATGTTGCAGAGGTATATTCCGATCAGGAGTGAGGCTACGCTCCGCTTAGCGATTGCCCTTTGGAGTCGGATGGAATCGCTTTACTTGACGCTTCCAGCATTAGTAGTTTATTTCTCATGAGTTGGCCTTGAGCGAATTTATTCCTTTGTAATAAAGACTCTATATGAGAATCGTGTAATAATATTCAGGTGTGATTGAACTTTGATTACTTTATCGATGTCTTGTGAGTACCAAAGATGATCTTGGGATGGTACAGACACAGCGATTTGACCGATTTTGGGTCAGGTCGCTCTGAGATGGTATCGAGCACACACGACCGACCGTAGGATCGTAACCCCTAGGATCGGAAAGCCATAGGAAGAGACCATTTACTTTTATCCTTATCATTCCATAATTCTCCCCTGTTCAATTCTGACTCTTCTCCTATTTTCAACATTTTAGATGGCCGTCGAGTTCACCCCAGTTTTGCTACCGGAGTTTTGCCAGCCCGATGAGGCGATGCCCTTCGAAGAAAGCTGGTCCAGATGGTGAAGAAGCTGAAGATCGCTTTACCCTCGATCACGGAAGCCAACCAATGCACTTCCGCGGACACCGCTCAGGATTGAAGTGCATATCCTGTGGAGAACCTTCGGAGGACACACGGAGCCTATAGACTTTGAGTTCACCGAGTTCAAGCTGGATCATCGGAAGGGACGTGGCGATCTATCGAGCACTTGGACATCTCCGAGAGAGTACAGGCCGAGCTCGATTCCTCGAGACCTCGCCATGGTTTCTCGCAGGGCAAGGAATGGAGATATCATCCGTACCGTGGAGGACGACTCCACTCTCTCTTATATCCAGGACTTGGAGTGTCTTCTCAGGAAATGGGAGATTCAGACTCGCCGTAACTCGAAGACACACTGGAAGCTTTTGTTCCGTGAACTGGAACTGGAGGAGAAGGCACGCGCAGACTTCCTTGGCCATGAGGAAGAAATCACGGACTTCATGGAGACAGTCGACGACCTGAAGATGAAGCTTGCCGCAATAGAGGAAAGGATGGACTTGGGAGAGGACCTTTATCCGAGTGGAGATGAAGGACCCCTCGTGAGTAATGATCAGGATTATGAAGGGAGTACCACTGAAGGAAGTCACAAGAGGAGGCGCCACAACAGAGGACGCAGGGATTTCTGATGAAGAGTTTTTAGTCGACCACCATGTTTTTTTTTCTTTTTTACTTTTTCATCGATCAGTTAGGCCGATAATTCGATTAGTCATGAGCTTTTGTAATCGAGTTTGAACCATGTTTGAGTGGAATGAATAAATGATTGGTGTGTTTATGTTTGTGCATTCATATGGGTAGTGTTATTCCTCATAGACCATTGTTCTATTCTAATATTCTCATCCACTCCAAAACACCAGATGCCTCCGAGACGTGACACTGGTTTACCACGGGAGCTCACCCAGCTGCTCCAGCAGCAGAATGCACTGATGCAGCTACTTATTCAGAATCAGAACAACAACGCCAACAATCCACCGCCACCACCCCCTGTGGACAACTTGACTCGATTCCTGAGGCTGAATCCGCCATGTTCTCTAGTAGCACCGAGCGATTGTTGCTGATGATTGGCTCCGCAAAGTCGGAAGAGAGCTAATCACTGTTGGATGCACTGATGCTTAGAAGGTGCGCTTTGCCGCGCATCAACTTGATGGACCTGCAGCTTCTTGGTGGGAGAACTACACCGCCACCTATCCCATTGGAGCCATCACTTGGGATCAGTTCCAGCAGGCCTTCCGCACGCTCATGTCTCACCGGAGCCATGAGTCCGAAGAAGCGTGAGTTCCGCAACTTACGCCAGGGAACCGTCTTGTGGCACGATGCGTGGATGAATCAGCAAGCTCTCTCGCTATGCCCCGGATGATGTGGCCACAGATGCCGCAGCGGAGAAGTTCCTTGAGGGACTCAATGATGAGCTGAGCATGCAGCTTATTGTGGCTACCTTCAACAACTACCGGAGCTGGTAGACAAGGCCACCATACTTGAAGGCAAGCAGCAGCAGATAGAAAGCATAGCGGAAGTACAACCAGGGAAGCACAACTCGGGAGCTCAGCGAAGCCCGTTATGCACCATACTCGGGAGGGCACACCCATCATAACCATGGAGGTCATAACCATGGAGAAATGGGAACAACCGCAGCCAGAAAACAAGTCGAGGCCATGGCAATGGCAATGGAAGCGTAATGGCAATCGGCACCGTTCTGCCCGGCTCAAAGGATCTGAGCCACATCACCGCTTCAAGTGCGGAAGACAGGCACTATGCCACCGACTGCCGGAGGCCAAGCGGAGGAATGGAAATGGCAATGGAGGCTCAGCGAAGAAGCCCAATCCGTTCCCTCGTGCTCGGGTGAACCACATCGGCGTGGAGGACGTCTATGATCAGCCGGAAATCGTGGTTGGTAAGTTTTATTGAATTCACGTTCAGTTTGGTACTATTTGATTACGGTGCAGCGCATTCATTCATATCAAGGGTAGTTGTGGAAAAGTGCGGGTTGCCCACTAAAACTCTTAGAAGCCCCTTGGCGTCGGTTCAGCGGAGGAGAAATGATGGCAGGTTTAGGCTGTCATGCAACCCTCAACATCGGGAACCATAAATTTCCCTGAGACCTCATAGTGTTGGAAACCCGGACCTTGGATGTAATCCTAGGCATGGATTGGTTGACAAAGTTTGAAGGAACATAGATCGTGCCCATAAGTCTATTCTGCTCACCACCCGGGCGAAGAGGATCAAGTATGTAGCCAGCACAGCCGGATGAAGAATCAGTGCATTCCCTCACGGGAGTTGTTCAGGAGGAAGTGCCAGAGTGCAAGATTTTCCGATGTGTTTCCTGAGGAATTACGTGAATGCCACCGGACAGGGACATTGAGTTTCGATTGAGCTATTGCCCGCACAACCCCAATATCCAAGAGACCTTATCGGATGCCACCGAATGAGTTGAAAGAGATCAAGGATCAAATTAATGAGTTATTGGAGAAAGGATATATTCGTCCAAGCTCATCACCTTGGGGAGCCCAGTTCTTTTGGTAGAGAAGAAGGATGGAAGCTTGAGGATGGTTGTGGATTATCGTGCATTGAACGAAGTAACCATCAAGAACAAGTACCCTCTGCCGATGATTAATGATCTGTTTGATCAGCTAGTTGGAGCCAAGGTATTCTCTAAGATCGATCTTCGATCAGGGTATCATCAGTTGAAGATTCGTGAAAAGGATATACCCAAAACAGCATTCACTACCAGGTATGGTTTATATGAGTATACCGTCATGTCATTTGGATTGACTAATGCTCCTGCGTACTTCATGAATTTGATGAACAAGGTGTTTATGGAATATCTGGACAAGTTTGTCGTGGTGTTCATCGATGATATATTGATTTTCTCCAAGAGCGAGGAAGAGCATAAGGAACATTTGCGTCTAGTTCTGGAGAAACTTGAGAACATCAGTTGTATGCCAAGTTCAGCAAATGTGAATTTTGGTTGAAGGAAGTTGGATTCCTCGGACATGTTATTTCAGGAGAAGGAATAGCAGTTGATCCCGCCAAGGTTGAATCAGTCACCGATTGGCGATCACCCACCTCGATCAAGGAGATCCGCAGATTTTCTCGGACTCGCAGGATATTATCGGAGGTTCATTGAGAACTTCTCGAAGATTGCCAAGCCCATGACTGAGCTATTGAAGAAGGAA
The DNA here is from genome assembly GCA_021605205.1 of Aegilops longissima. Lineage (NCBI taxonomy): Eukaryota > Viridiplantae > Streptophyta > Magnoliopsida > Poales > Poaceae > Aegilops > Aegilops longissima. The sequence continues at coordinate 498,543,073 of CM038677.1, read as the reverse complement.
GCCAAGTATGTTTGGACCGAGGAATGTGAAGCCAGTTTTGGAATTGAAGAAGCGGTTGGTTACAACCCAATGATTGATTTTGCGGACATACACAAGGAATACCAGGTCTATTGTGACGCTTCTCGTCAAGGACTCGGAGGAGTACTCATGCAGGAAGGAAAAGTTGTAGCTTATGCCTCCAGACAACTACGACCTCATGAGATGAATTATGCCACTCATGATTTGGAGTTAGCAGCCGTAGTGCATGCACTCAAGACACAGAGACATTTCCTCGCCGGAAACCATTGTGATGTTTACACAGATCACAAGAGCTTGAAGTATATTTTCACGAGAAGGAATTGAACCTCGAGCGGAGGAGATGGCTAGAGTTGATAAAGGACTATGACATGAGATTGCATTACCACCTGTAAAGCTAATGTTGTAGCAGATGCTTTGAGCCGTAAGAGTTATGTGAATACTCTTACAGCGGGAGGATTACCCGGGAGTTAGCCGATGACCTCGAGATCTCCGATCGAGATAGTTCGAGAGGATTTGTTGCAACTCTGGAAGTTCAGTCCACCTTGGCGAAAGGATTCGTGAAGCCCGTAAGTCGGACAAGGAAATTGATGAGATAAAGCAAAAGATGGATGAAGGAAAAGCTAAAGGATTCCGTAAGGATGAACACGGAACTATATGGTTCGAGGATCGTATTTATGTGCCCAATGATCCCGAACTCGTGAAGCTAATTCTTGAGAGGCTCATGATTCACCGTACTCGATTCACCCGGCAACACCAAGATGTACCGGATTTGAAGCAAAGTTTCGGTGGGCGGTATGAAGAAGGATATTGCCGAGCGTGGCGATATCGATGTTTGTCAACGTGTAAAGGCGAACATCGAAGCCAGCAGGTTACTTCAACCTTTGCCGATTCGATTGGAAATGGGAGAAACTTGGTATGGACTTCATCACAGGATTACCCAGGACCCGTTCAGGTTATGATTCTATCTGGGTAGTGGTTGATCGTTTGACCAAGGTAGCTCACTTCATTCCCGTGAAGACTACCTATACCAGTGCTAAGTTGGCCAAGATATACATGACCAGGATCGTGTCTGCATGGAGTTCGAGGAAGATCGTGTCGGATAGAGGAACGCGAGTTTACCTCAAAGTTTTGGAAGCGATTGCATGAAACTTTGGAGTGCGAGGCTGGAATTGATACAGCCTTCCATCCGCAGCAGATGGACAGGCCGAGAGAGTCAACCAGATTCTTGAGGACATGTTGAGAGCTTGTGTGCTAGACTATGGGTCTAGCTGGGATGATAATTTGCCATACGCAGAGTTCTCCTACAACAACAGTTATCAATCCAGTCTGAAGATGGCCCTTTCGAAGCTCTATACGGAAGGAGGTGCGAAACACCATTCTTTGTGGGATAGTGTTGGGGACCGATCGCTTTTCGGTTCCGATCTTATCGAGGATTCGAAGAAAGTCAAGCTGATTCGAGACAGGCTCAAGATAGCACAGTCAAGACGGAAGAGTTATGCCGACGATGGCGCAAGGAAGTGACATACGAAGTGGGAGATCGAGCATACCTTCGTGTGTCTCCTTCGTGGAATCAAAGGTTTGGTGTCAAGGAAAGTTAGCACCCGATTCATTGGCCCTACAAAATCCTCGAGCGTCGTGGAGAGGTTGCCAAGTTGGAATTACGGAAGGATTGTCCGGAGTTCATGATGTCTTCCATGTTTCTCGGTGAAGAAGTGTCATGCCGACATGGCCGATGTTTCGTTGAGAGACACAAGGCCCCTAGAGGCCATACAGCAGCGGTGATCGACTTACAAGGAGAAACCGTCCGAATTCTCGAGACTGCGAGCAGAGTCACCCGCAGCAAGGTCATCAAGTTTTGCAAGGTCTTGTGGAGTCACCACACCGAGGAAGAAGCCACACAGGGCGCTTGAAGACCTTCTTGAGACCACCCGCACCTATTTGCTAGCCAACCCGAATCTCGAGGGAGATTCATCTTAAGGTGGTAGGTTTGTAACATCCCAAATTTCCTATTTGGAATGTTTTACAATTATAGCTAAGCATCCTATGCATCTGTTTGAATTTGAATGCCATTTGGAGTTTCAGAGAATTTTGAGTTTTGAATTTGAATTCAAACTTTGGCAAGTGGGAAACATTTCAAAAACTAAGCCTGATAAATACTTGATCAAAAGTATGAGAGGAGTAAACATGACACTCCAAAAATATCGAGGAAAACATTGCCAAAAGATTTGGATTCAAATCTGAATTTTATTTGAATTTGAAAAAATGGATTTTATAAAGTTTGGATTTTGCCTTTGGAAAAATGTTCAAATGAAAGGAATTTCCCCGATCATTTTGGTATATATATACCCTATATAAAATATTTATATTTTAAAAGTTATACTCTGTTTTGTTTTATTTTAAAAAATAAATTTCAAAAAAAAAAAACCCACCCAGCGCCACTAGGCCCCTCTGCCCAGCCAGTGCCGACCCACCAGCTGGCCCACCAATTAGCCCACTGCCCAGCCGAGCCGCCCACCCAACCGCCTCACTCGCCCCTCGCATTTACCCTTTACCTTGCCGCCGCCGCTCCCCCACCCTCTCTCTCTCATCGACATGGGCCGCCCCATCGTCTACCCCCTCGCCCACGCCACGCCGTCGCCGCCATGGATCGCGGATCCCGAAGGATCCGGGATGCCGATCCGTCCCGATCGCCCCACAGCGGGCCGAGGCCCCACCTATAAAACCCGTCGCCCGCACCCCATTCCCCCTAGCCCTCGCGGACCCCTCTCCCTCTCGCTCGAGCTCACCGGAGACCCGAGGCTCTGCCGCCGCCATTCTCGTCGCCGTCGCCGCCCTAGACCACCCCGACCTCCCCCGACCCCTCCAGAAGCCTCCCCGACCCCTCCAGAAGCCTCCCCGAGCTCCCCCGCACCCGCCCGGCTACTTCCCCGACCTCACCGACGCCCGAAGCCCTCACCGCACTCTCGCCGTCGCCGCCGCCGCCGTCGGACGCCGAAGTCGCTGGAGACTCCCCCCCCCCCCGTCCGATTCATAACGAACGGCCCAGATTAGAACCCCCGAAGGGGTATCTTTTTTTTAAAGAAAACCGGCCCGGTTCGTCCGGTTTATTATTTAGTTAGGTTTTTATTTTAGCCCGGTCCGTTTTAGTTTAACCCTAGGCCGTTTAGGTTATTTGACGCACAGTGCGTAGTTTAGGCCCATTAGGCCTTTTTCTTTTATTTTTGTTTTCTGTTTTTAACAGAATAGTTTCTGTTTTGAAAAATTCATATCTTTTATTCTGTTTAATATTTTTAGGTTATTTTATTTGTTGGGTTGCAAATTTTATGTAGTTTCTGTAGAATATATATTTAGCTATGTTAAAATTAATTAAAATGGCTTTATTTTTGTTTTAATCAGAATAGTAAATCTGCTATACCTTGAGTTAGAAAAATTATTTTTATATGATTCTTTTGTCCCAACTTTATTTTGACATTGCCAAACCATAAAAATTAACTTGGGTATTTTAGGATTAATAAATAAATAGATTTAAGCAGAATCTTATTAATCCTAATTAATTAACTAGCTCTGTTTTCCTAATATTTTAATTAGTAAATAAATTTATTTTTAACTTGTGATTGATTATTCTAGGATAGTTTCTGTCACTTTATAGGATGAACTTTTATTTATAATTAATAAAAGTTTTATTTTATTTTTCTTAATAGAAATTGGATTAGGCCTAATAGGAGTTTCTTAATAGATTTTAAATTAATTCTTTTTGCTCCTAGTTGATTATTGAAATCTTTTACATTAAGTTAACCTAAAACCATGATTAGGTTATGTTAAGAAATTTTAGTTATATAAAACTATTCTAGCTATTGTTTGAAGTAGGAAAAACTTTGAATGGGTTTTCTTTGAGTTTTCCTTTGGATTTTGATTTGGATGTTTTGGTGTGTTATGTTACTTTGTTATGCTATTGTGTTATGTGATCCTATTGCTATATGCTTATTGTGATTTGTTTGTCTCGGTAGAGTATCCAGAGTCTTGAAGCTTGCTACTCTGAATCTTTAGCTTACGAGGATCATCGACAAGGCAAGTTTTGATCATGTTATTTCTATACCTATGTTTTTGTGCATTAGAATTGTCACCACCCACCATGCATGCAGTAGTTGAAATTTTGAAGTCATTAAACTTGAGTAGTATCATGTGGTAGGATGAACCAATCCCTTGTTACCATGACCCGGGGCCAAGTAGTTACTTTGCTATGCTCGTGAGACGGGTTTTGGGTTGAGTGAAATTCATAAGCAAGATGTGAGAGTCAATGATGATGACAACCCCATGAACTACAATGATCAAGATGGACTTGAAATTCACTCTTTGGGTGGAGGGCGGTTGTGGGCACCTGGAGAACCAGTGGTTGGCGGGATGCATGGAGAAGTGCCATGACATCTTGCGAAAGCTTCACCCAGCCACGAAGAGAAGGATGGATGCCCCATGACCGGAGCTTACATGCAGCCGCAAGCCATTATGGGCTCTGGCTGGGTTGACCCTAGTAGTGACGCTGGCTGGGCGGTACTACGAGATGTAGAAGAACGGTAGGATTGGATGGGTACGGCGGTAGCAGAAGAACTCTTTGGAAGACCTGTTTCATTAGTCCGTCTTCAAACACCATGAAGTCGAAGACTTTAAAGGAGGAATGATTCTTGCGGGAAAGTCGCAAACCTCTGCGAGTTAAAGATCTAATCGATTAGCCGTGTCCCGATTACGGACAATTTGAGCCTCTGGAACTTGGAAGTATTCAGATATCTCAACACTAAAACTAATAAATTAATTTGAGGGTTTTATGACTTAATAATTTGGGAATGAGATATTGGTTGGCGGAACCATCTCAATAACTACCAACAATTGTAGTAATTTGCAAGCAAGTCCATTGTAGTAGGGAAAAATTTGCTTTTAGCAAAATGATGAAACTTAGAGCCTCATAGCCAAATTGCATATAGTGATAGTAAGTTTATTATTGTTATTCATGACTTGCCGACTTATTCAAAAGCTGACCTACATGGCTACAACGTCTTATGTTGCGAGGTATATTCGATCGGGGTGAGGCTATGCTCCGCGCTTAGCGATTGCCCTTTGAGTCGGATGGACTCGCTTTACTTGACGCTTCCGCAGCATTAGTAGTTTATTTCTCATGAGTTGGCCTTGAGCGAATTTATTCCTTTGTAATAAAGACTCTATATGAGAATCGTGTAATAATATTCAGGTGTGATTGAACTTTGATTACTTTATCGATGTCTTTGTGAGTACCGGCATGATCTTGGGATGAATGCATACGGAGATTTGACCGATTTTGGGTCAGGTCGCTACACCCAGCTTGCTGACTCCGTAAAGGAGAATAAGAGGCTTCGACGCGGCATTTCCAGTAAGTGCATGAACGAACTTTTAAAGAGTTCAGTGAAGAAACCGGCTAACGGAGTTATATCTGCAGGTATGTTGACGGGTCGTCCCGAGGAGGACATGCCCGGGTCTGCGGGTGATCTTCTGCCAGAGCTCTCACAACTGGATGAACAAGTTCGGCAGGTGATGCAGGGCATTGCCCAAGCCTTGTGGCCATCCGTCTCCCTACCAGGAGGCATGGGGGAGCTTGTAGAGAAGCTCAAGGGAGCACGGCGGCGCTTCCGATTATGGAAGATATCAGCCTACCGACAAGGTGCGAGGGAAGCCTGGGCCATGGTGAAGACGCGGTATACCAAGGCTGACCCTAACCACATGGCGAGGTTGGACTGTGGGGCTGATGGGAAAGAGATCCCGTCGGTTTGGTGTATGACCAAGTAGAATTAGCCGCAAAGTATTCCCAACAGGATTGTAGGCTAGACAGCCTGTTGGATGGTATAGAAGAAGAATTTAGTCAGTCTAAGTGACTGTGTACTTCAAGTGACATATATTGTCCCTAGCTGGATTGTAAATCATTTGTCATGGCGGACCTTTTCGCTTTGACCTCTGGACCCGATAGTCCGGAGTGTATCCGAATACCCGCTCAGTTATGTAAAAACCGGGGTACGCATGGAAACCAGGCGTAGGGGTCATAAGTGCTTGAACAGACAAGTACCCAACTAGCTATGTTATATTACATGGATAGTAAGAAACATCTTCGAGGAGAATAGTTCCGTTAAGGGTTCCTTTCTCAGGTACACATGCCCTAATGTGCATGTCCGAACTGCTGAAAAAACGCGGGATATAAACATCTGGGGCATGTATTTACAATAAATAAAGGTCATCTTTATTCACCAACCGAGTATTCCCTTAAGAGCGCTAGCTTCGGCTTCACCGATCCGAGGTACACATCCGGTGACCCGCGATAACAATCGCAGAGGTGCTCCTCTTATGCCCTAGCCGAATTAGCGGGAGCGTAGGGCATAAACACAAGAGCCAGGCAACCCAGCTTGGCCAAAACTTAAGTCATATCGATGCATATAATGGCGAAAAAGGTACATGTGGAAGAATAACACATGTGTGGGGCATAGAGCCAGGAAAATAGTTATATTAAGCTTCTGTATAAGAAGCCCCCAGGTATAATGAGCGCGGATAGCGCGTCAAGATTGTGTAGTCAAGGCACATTGTAGCCTTTTAAGGCCTTGAAGAAGAATGGAAGAAAGAAAGAAATAAAAGACAAATAACGGATATATAAAAAATTGATGGAGGTAAGGAGACGAACATAGAGTCCGACACTAGGCGTAGAACCTTCGGAGTCTGGCTGCGTTCCATGGGTTTGGCTCGAGTCGATTATCCGATGCATCCCGCAGACGGTACGCTCCACCGGTCATAACTTGGTCAATAACGAAGGGACCTTCCCATTTGGGCTTCAGCTTGTTCTTTTTCTTCTCTGGTAGGCGTAGAACGAGTTCGCCAACGTTATAAGTTTTGGCCTGTACTTCTGCTTTGATACCTTGAGCTGTTGTCGATAGAATGCGGAACGAGCTTTACCACGTCATGCTCCTCCTCCGTATGTCCAACTGTCCTGCCGATCAAGCTCGGCTTCTTTCTCTTCATACATGCGCACTCGAGGTGAGTCACGAATTATGTCGCGAGGCAGTACCGCCTCATGCCGTACACCATAAAAAGCGGTGTGTATCCGGTAGTGCGATTCGGCGTGGTCCGCAGCCCCCATAGTCTGGTCGAGCTCCTCTACCGGTCGCGTGTCGGTTCCTTCAAGGATCGCACTAATCTGGGTTTGATGCCGCTCATGATAAGACTATTTGCTCGCTTGACTTGACCATTAGTTTGCGGGTGTCGGTGTCAAAACCGGCGGATCTCGGGTAGGGGTTCCCGAACTGTGCGTCTAAGGCGGATGGTAACAGGAGGCAGGGGACACGATGTTTACCCAGGTTCAGGCCCTCTCGATGGAGGTAATACCTTACTTCCTACTTGATTGATCTTGATGATATGAGTATTACAAGAGTTGATCTACCACGAGAACGTAGAGTCTAAACCCTAGAAGCTAGCCTATGGTATGATTGTTCTTGTCCTACGGACTAAGCCCTCCGGTTTATATATACACCGGAGGGGGCTAGGGTTACATAGAGTCGGTTACAAGGAGGAGATCTACATATCCGTATTGCCAAGCTTGCCTTCCACGCCAAGGAGAGTCCCATCCGGACACGGGACGAAGTCTTGAGTCTTGTATCTTCATGGTCCAACAGTCCGGCCAAAGGATATAGTCCGGCTGTCCGGAGAGCCACTAATCCAGGACTCCCTCAGTAGCCCCTGAACCAGGCTTCAATGATGATGAGTCTGGCGCGCAGATTGTCTTCGGCATTGCAAGGCGGGTTCCTCCTCTGAATACTCCATAGAAGATTTTGAACACAAGGATAGTGTCCGGCTCTGCAAAAAAAATTCCACATACCATCGTAGAGAGAATAATATTTCCACAAATCCAATCCGCCGACTGTTTTTCATAATGCAACGTATTGCCGTGGTCTGGCCATGACATACCGTCTTTCTCAATCAGCCTACCGCTGCATGTTTTGCGAGGCGATTTTATTGGCACGTCTTGTCGAAGCAGAGATCGTGTTCCCCTTATTATGGGATTCTCATCAATACAGATGTGGGTAACCCAATCATGCCTGTTGGTATGACTCCTCGATTTTAGGCAAGTCCCAATCGGCCACGCGGAGGATGCTTGATATTCATCCCCTTTATAAAGAGGCCAAGGCCTGTCCTTTTTCTTCTTGCACTCAATCGAATCCTTCCCCCCACCTCGAGTTCCAACACCCAAGGCTCAGGTCAGGCGCTTCGGACCTTCAACCATGTCCGGATCCAACCTTCAAGGTCGGTGGATGCCTTCCTCTGTCACAGAGGAAGACACCAAGAAGCTAAGAGAGGCCAGGTATTTGACTGGTGAAATCTCGCACAGGTTGCCTGCTCGAGGGCAGGTCATTCCCACTCCCGAACCTGGCGAGAGCGTTGTATTCATCTCTCACTTTCTCCGAGGGTTAGGCCTTGCTCTAGATCCCTTTGTTAGGGGGCTCATGTTCTATTACGGGCTGGATTTCCATGACCTGGCCCTGGATTCCATCCTTCACATCTCGTTGTTCATCATCGTGTGTGAAGCCTTCCTCCGCATTACCACACACTTCGGCCTGTGGCTCAAAACTTTCAATGTGACGCTGAAGATGATTGAGGGGCGACACGAAGAGTGCGGAGGTGCCGTAATAAGCAAAGGCGCCGATGTTCCATGGCCAAATGGTTCCTTCCCGGAGGTGTCTAGTTTATGGCAACGGGAGTGGTTTATATCACAGCTCCCCGGGGTACCAAGTGGGTGGCCGCCCCTACCTTTCGCTCGGGCCCCCCACCACAACTGACGTCATGGATCAACAAGGGGCTGGACTGGGGGCCAGTAAATGATGTGCCGATATTGCAAAGTCACATCCGAGATCTCCTCGAGAGAGATGTCGGCCTGGTCAGGGTAATGCAAGTCATGCTAGTTAATCGGGTCCTGCCTTGCAAGCGTCGACCCCTTGAATGTGGGAGTTCAACACGGAAGGACCGCGAGCTATTCAGCACTTCTTGACATGGCCTTTCGAAGAGATGTACAAATTGTTCTTGAACCACAAATAAGGTGTCAGGACCTCACGAGGATGTGGAGTCTGAGCTGCAATCGCCAGATACCCAAGTAAGTATTCCGTGGCGAATCGCTGTCTTTTATTTATCACAACATCATTCGAAAAGTCGCTCTTTGACGGGGACTGGGTAACAAAGGCGAAGATGATCGATGTTGGCTCCCCTTCGAAGGATCAGCAGATCCAGTACTGGCCAGAATGCTCGAGCCGGCGCCTTATCAGGCGCCCTCAGGGAAAAATAAAGGGGGAATAAAGAGGCTGAAAGCGGGCCTCACTCATTATTCTTCCAAACCGGGGGAATTAGTGCCTCCGCGAAGGAGGATAACCGGGGAGAAGGATCTGAAATTCCCTCTCCCCAAGGAAGGAAGAGGACCACCTCTGAAGACCTAGAAACAAAGGTTTCCAAACGGGGGAAGAAATCTTCGCCAGAGGATCCTGCCTCGGAGGGTACCCTTGCCGCACAGTGTCCGCAAGGGGATCAGCCTTCCACCGGGCTGTAAGTAAACAAAAAGTACTTAATAGTAAAAATATCCTGCTTTACCTCTGAGGACAATAACCGAAGCATATATCTTGTAGTTCGGATCATAGCCCTTCTCGATAGAGTTCGTCTTCAGGGGATCTTCTTCCGCAGATGATGGAGAGCGAAACACCTCCCATGCCACCCCGCCTCATGAAGTGGGCGGCGAAAGTAGTGTCGTCGCGAAGGGCTTCTCCTGATCCGCCAAGGCCAGAGGGTAATCCCTCGGCCACCCGAAGCCCTCAGCATTCGGCTCCTAAGGAGAGCAACAGAAAGAGTCCGGAACCGTCCGGTGTGCGATCGGACGCACTGAAGGATCTTCTGGAGCAAGCGGCTATCTCAGAAGCGCATAAATGCGCTAATGGGTATGGTGATTCAGAGGATTTCATCCGCCGAAAGCGGGTTGCATGAAGCTTTTATGAGTCTGCTAAAAGGCTTTGAGGTACGTGAAATAGTGTGTGTTTTTGATAGTACCGCACATGTTAGGTGTGCCCTATGCAGATAGTAGCCCCTGAGACTCTGGTTGCTGTCGAAAACGGCGGCAAACAGAGGATCATAGTCCCAGGTAATAATCAGTCCGCCTTCATGTGCAGGTGGAGGAGGGTCCGGTGGCTACCCGGACTGGTGAGTTTTCCGAGCTAAAGCGGCAACTTGATGCGGCAGATGCCGACATCGTACTTTTCAACAAGCGGCTCGACGAGGCACAGGGTATGTGATTTCCCCGGTGATCAACACATAGTAAGAGAAGCATGATGCTAGTATCTTTAATATGTTGTGACTGCAGATGGAGCTGCCACCGTGGAGATCCTTCGGGCAGAACTTGCCTGAGCGAAGGAACAAGCCAGAAATAGTGATGCGGCCGCTCGAAAGGCGGTCGAAGAGCTGAGAGCCGAACAGGCTGCGCATTGCCAAAGCAAGGAAGAAATAGCCAAGATGCCCGTTGAGTTGAAAGATGCCGCCGACCGTTACCAGCTTCTTGAAAAAGAATGCCGAGCGAAGGCGACGGACCTGGAGAAGGCCATGGTAGCAGCCAAGGAAGCCCGCTCTAAAATCAGAGCGGCGAAGGAAGAGTTGCGTCAAGCTGGAGATATTGCAGCTGGGAAGCCCTTTTTGTTGCGGATGAAGTTCGGAGATCCGAAGTATGCCCCTCTTGATCAACTATGGAGTTCTGCAGACGCATACGTAGATTTGGCAGCCAGTGTTGCTGATGCGGCCGAGTACTTCAAGGATCAAAAAGATCATGAAGTGGAAAAGTTGTTCTGGTCACAGTTCAATGGTCCAGTGCGTCTGCTGCTATTGAATGAGCGAATGGCCAAGTGGGCCGAGCTCCATAGGTTGTCTGGGCTTGCCATGAGGTCTGTTGTGGATCATCTGTGGCCGGAAGGGCCAAGGCCGAATAGTTATTTTAGTTTAGTGCAACAGTTCCTTGGTCTTTGTGCCTTTATCGGCTATGAAGAGGTCGGCGTGCATAGAGGTCTTGTGGATGGCACTTGCCCGTGTCAAGACATACTGGGCAGAGATGGAGGCCACCGCTATTGCAACCCAGAGTTCGGCTGTGGGCCGAGTATCTGCCGAGCACTACTTTGAAGAAGTCCTTGAAGGCGCTCGCTCAATAGAATCTCGGTGCTCGAAGAATATTATATTCTAGTGACATGTATTCCCATTGTAAAAACAATGTTTTATTGAATTATAAAGGCTGTGTTTATACTTTTGCCCGAAAGTATTATGATGCCTCATGTGCGGCCGTTTATGTATATATGTATATAACCTGAAAGTTTGCAGTCGTCGGCTTCTGCCCCCACGCATATAATGCGGGGGTGTTTGCAAAAAACGCGTATTCACACTTGATCCAACGTCTTGGTCCATTAAGGAGGTGGTAGCGCAGCGAACGAGGCAATCGGACTATATTGCTTTAACACTTTCACTTAGCCATAGGAGTTTGACGATGGGACTACTATATAGCCCCTGGTACCTCCGCGCTCGTCCGAATACGGGGCACATACGTACATGACCGAGAAACGACCCTTCGTTGATGCAGAGGAATCTCGAAAATTCCGCTAAGTCATCGAGTGGTTGACTAGTCTCGCGCTTTATCATGACAGTCAGTTTTCGGCTTTCTCTACTGAGGTGCTCATCCGGATGAACCAGGGCACAATCGCAGTAGTTCTCTTGGTGCCACCTTAGCCGATAGAGCGGAACGTAAGGTAGCAAAACATGGGAGCCAGGCAAACCCAACATTTGACCAAAGACATGATTCAGAGCTGATGCATATAAGGCCAAACTCGCAACGCCGAACACCCCCTAAGGTATTCGGTCTTTATAACATATGACGGGCTGAGCGATGCCCTTGATAATGAATCCCGAGTGTCCAGGTACGTGCAATGCTCTGACGTGGCGAAATGCCAATAACGTTGTCGGTGTACTAGAGTAGGGGTACCCTAGTATCCCGAACTCGTGCACGGGCAGTTGCAGCACCACGCGGCAAGGCTTGCCGGGTGACCGCTAAGGTCCTCTGTGGTTCCTTGGAGCCATTCAAGAACAAAGTATTCAAGCCAAGGAGACAAGGCCCGGCAAGAGGAGCTTGCCGAAGGCCACCCAAGGCACTGGAGACAAGGCCCGGCAAGAGGAGCTTGCGAGAAGGCCAGTGGCGACAAGCTTCCGGACGCGACAAAGGCAACAACGCGACAAAGGCGCTTGCCGCGCGCAGATTCCACTCTGTTCTGCGCTCGGCACATCCACCAGCGTGTCATACAGGACCTTTCGGTAGCGCGTGGCAAGAGGCTGTCTTGACCAGCGAGCTGTGGCAAGCGGCGGCGACAGATTGCTATCGTGGCAAGCGGTGGCGTCCCCCGACGGTCCTCGTTTGCCTTTGTTTGGGCGGCGTGAGCGGGCATTTAATGCCTTTGTCCCCTGCCGTCGGGGTTAGGTATGATACCTTTGTATGGTAGATGTACCAACCGCATTCCTTTTCCATTTTACCCTTGTCTCGTTGCTACCTGCGGAGACCCCTTGAGCATATAAAAGGAGGCCCATGCTTAGCGTAGAGAGGGTTCGAAAGGTTGAAGCCGAAAACACTCACGCTAGGTCTCGTTAGCAGCTGGTGTGTCTTTGTAGCACTCAGCGCTCCCTAGCAAGAACTCAATACACTCAGACATGCAGTAGTAGGAGTGTTATCTCTCGGAGAGCTCCGAAGCTGGGTAAACTGCTCGTGTGCTTCGCCTCGATCTGCTCTTCGTGCGACCTCCGCCCCCCTCCGAACCGAAAGGGGCTCGGTCCGCCGGTCCCATAGGTGTTCGTGGGTCAGATCAGCTTCCCCGACATCTTTGGGTGCGGTTGCCGGAACCTGTTCCGGCAACCACCTTTTGTACAAGTCTTGCCGATGTTGCATGTAATCCTTTGAACAAAGCCGGGCGCAGACCCCGTGCATAAGTAAAGCTAATGTGCTCCGCACATCTTGTCAATTTCATGCTTTCTACTTTATTTTCGCATGCGTTATCTGACACTTTGTGCAGCACCTACCCCTGGTAAGCAATAACGAGCCGTAAGGCTCCATATCTTTATTTTCTCTTCTTTCTCTTTCCCAAAGAAAGGAAGGTTCCTTCGCCCACAAGTTTGCCGGGGGGAAAGGAGAAGATAAGGGAAGATAATGGTGTGGACCAAGCGTCGCTCGCGGAAGTTTCGCCTTACCTTACTGGGAAGCGAACGACAGAAAAGCTAAGTTGCTAAAGTTTGAGCAATCAGCAATCAGTTTTAATTTTTTAAGTTATTTTCCTCGAACGACCCTACTTTGTATGGAAAACCAGTGCGCGGAGGAACCAACTCGTAGCTAGTTGCGCCCTTACTTTGTTTCAAGGCCGCTCAACAATTTAAGTGATCTGCGACTAGTTGCGACAAGGTTTCTTGTCGGTAGCGGCACCGCTTGACGAAGCTCTTGACGTCCACTTTTCGGCGCTCATGACTAAGGTGCTCGGCAAACAAGTTCCCTAAAAGCGTGGGCAAAAACATACAAAGGAAGGAATCAAGTAAAGGAAATAACATAGCAATCACTACCGAAATAGAGTTATATTACAAGATAGCTTGTCGCAGCTCTAATAGATTGTTCTCATAACATGACCAGCAGCGGCAAGAAAAAGAGAAGACGGGCGGCCTAATCTACGCGATCGCCATCAACCCTCTTGATCCCGCTCACCTGTCCACGATGGGTGCGACAAGGGTCTTGAGCGCCTCCACATCAACATCCGTCGGCAAGGACTTGAGGGCGTTGGTGAGGTTGAGGCCTGATTGCGGAAGGCCACCTTCATCGGCACCTTTTGAAGAGCTCCAGCAGATCTGGCGCGACTCGTCGACCAGCTGCTTTGGGATCTCTTCCGGAGTCGCTGGAGGGCGTCGCCACGCCTTTGAAGAACAAGCTGAGCTTGGCGCTGGGTTGGAGGTGCTCATCGGAGGAATACCCAAGATCCTCCATCCCGGCTCGCGCCCGGCTCCTGTCGATGGCTGCAGCAGCATCCACGAGACCCTCGGTCCAGTGCTCCACATTCTCCCTAAAAGTGTTACAGGCGGCGGCACTTCTTGACAACGCCTCGTGCGCCTTGATCTTCTCCTTCAAGGCCACCTCCTGCTCCCTGGCGCCGTCCGATGGTATCGAGTCAAGGTGGTCAGCTTCAACTCAAGATACATGTTGGAGTCCTTGGCGGCGCTGAGCTCTTTGCTCCTCTCGGCGAGACGACCTGCAGCTCGCCAAGAGTGTAGGCGTCCTTCTCGCGCTCATGCTTGAGTGCAGCAAGCTCCTCGCCGCTCTCCTTGATTGGCCTCCAGCTGCATCACCTTCGTCTCGGCTCCTTCTTGGCGGCCTCGGCAGCTGCGGCAGCATCCTTTGCTTCCTTGACAGCCCGCCAAATGTTTGCTCGCGGCAGCAAGATCCTCCTCATGGCTGTCAAGATTAACCTTCCGTTCGCCCTAACTTCGCCTTCCTGTGCGCAGACAGCTTCTCGGCAAGCCTTTGTTGCTCTTGACTTCACCTTCTCGAGGAGGAAGGCTTTATGCTCCTCGGCGAGTTGCTCCGCTCCTCTGCCGAGGACCGGAGAGCTTCTGGTTGAGGCCTGGAGCTCCTTCGCGCTTCTCGATGTCTGCTCCGCCTTCGCGACAAGCGCTTCCGGGATTCTAGTTTGGCTTGTCGGTAGCGCGTAGAGCGACAACGCTTCCGCGGCGATTGCTCCTCCTCGGACTACGCGCTGCTGCTTTGCTTGGCGCGTCGACCAACGTCGATCCAGCGGGCGAGCAACTCTTCATCAAAGGTCTCTCCTTGACCGGCGCCACAGGCTCGGCGCCCGGGGAGCTTGATGAAAACGCCATCGCTGGCCTTCAAATAAGCGCTGGGCTGGGGCTCTTGAACCCGGCAGCTGCAGCAGCGACGGAGGATCAGCGGTCGACGTGGCGCTGGCGCTCTGCGGCGTCGAGGCCGTCGGTCGATCGCGGACCCTCGCCACTTCGTGGCGGCAGCCTTGGCGGCCTCTTTGCCGGCGGGTTCGTCAGCGCCAGCCTCTTCTTCGATGGCGGTGGCGTCGTCAGTATTGCCGCGCGCGTCCTCCTCACCGGCGACCTCGGTCTCCATCGGCTCTGTGGCAGATGGATCTGACGACTGGAAAATGAAGAAAAGTCAAGCAAGTATCCAAAAAGAAAATCAGAAGAAGAAGAACACAAGGGAAGTTTTCAAGCAAGAGGATTACCTGTACTAGGATCTGCAGTCATGGTCTCCGCCACCGGGGGATCGCTGGTGCTGTCCCTTGCCGGAGAGCTGTCCCTTGCCGGAGAAGTCTCCCTTGCCGGAGAACGCTCCCTTGCCGGGGAATCCTCCCTTGGTGGTGTAGTCGAAACAGATGGCATGTCAGGAGCGGCTTCAGGGCACTCCTGGTGAGGCTGCTCTGCTCCTACACAAATCAGCAGTCAGATACCAACAAAGAAAGAGCACCCATGCACGTCTAATAGCGAAGTAAACCATATACTTACTGCAGGGGGCTGTCTTTGAGGCTGCTTTGAGGAAGAGTTGCAGCGTCCGCAAGGTGGTCTCGACACGCCTCCTGTTTGTCGCGGTGGGTTCGTCCTCGATGACAATCACGGGACCTTGGCTCTCTTCGGCGCTCTACGGGCCAGCGTCACGAAAGGAATGGGTTGAGAGTGAAGCGTCAGATACAAGACAAAGCAACGAATTGAAGAACTACAAGTACAAGCAAAGAATCTTACTCTTCTTCCTCGTCGGAGCTGGCGGAGAGATCAAGTCTGGCTCGCCTCGGTCTGACGAGGCGGAGGAGTGGGTCCCTTGGCCGCTTGGCGGGAGCGGCGGTGGTGCAGGAGGGCCCGCTCCAATTGCCGCGCGGGCGTGAGGTGCTCAGCAGCAACGGTGCTTGCAGCGGGGGCGGCTCATGTGCGCGGGCTGTTAACCGTCTGCCGCCCGCTCGTCCCGGCCTTGCGGAGACGCCTTCTTGTGGAGCTGGGGGCTCCGCTTCGCGGCAAGCTGTCTAAGCGAGGGAGGGAGGCGCCCTTGGCGGGCTCGCTCGACTCAGCTTTGGGCCCGACAAGCTCTTCCTCACCGGCAAACTCCCCTCGCTCGACAAGGCTTGCCGCCTCTGCTGCCTTTGCCTCCTCCACGGTGAATCCGAACTCGCCCGCGGCAGCGGCTACTGCCGCCTCTTCCAACCTGGTGGCGATGCGCTGCATCTCATCATCGGTGGTGTCGCGGGTGAGGCTCTTACATTCATCGGGCGGACCGGCACTTCTACCAGACCGTCAAAGAACTCCCTACGGCGTCATCTGCAGGCTCTTGCCAAGTTGGGACAATTACATGCGAGTCGCACAGCGGCATCATTGCACGGATGCGGTCGAGCGAGGAATTGTTGAACAGCGGGACGACACCCCTCGGCAACCTGAACATTTCGGGATGATCAGGATCGGGGTTGAACAGTTCCAAGACCATCGCGTCCAGTTCCAAGACAGTGAAGTTGAAGTTGAGGCCCGGGCGCAGCCTCATGATATCCGCCGCGTTACTCGAACTCCCAAAGGGTCTCCTCCTCTCTCGCAAGGAAGCGTCTGCGGCGAAGAAAGTCTGCGCTTAGCGGTGCCTCACGGTGAGCCCGCAAGTCTAAGGCGTAGGATCCGGGTGACGGCAATCTTCAGCCTAGCATCTTAGGGGCCATGTTGCTCCAATCGTTGCCGCGCACTATTGGGGTTTAGTATCAAGCGGTAAATGGCTCGGGTTCTCCTCGACAATCCAACACCGATCTGCCTCCATTCCTCCCACTTGCTGCGGAGCTCCCCTCCAGATAAGCTTCCTTCTTGCCAATCCTCGAGATCCAAGCGATTCCGCCGGCAAGAGGCTCCCCTCTCTCAACTCGGGGCATAAAGAAGTGGCGGAAAAGAGCTACGTTTGGATAGACTCCGACAAAGTTTTCGCAGAGATGTGCGAAAACTGCCATAATCGAAACAACATTGGGGGTGAAGTCAAGGAGGCGGAACCCGTAGGTGTTCATGATACCACGAAAAATTCAGAGAAAGGCGGGCGAGTCCGCAGAGAAAAACAACTTGCGAAGAAGGGATATCCGTTCGGGCCGTTCAACAGCAATTGGAAGTACCTTCGTCGCGGGATGCGCCGCGTCTCCGTCGACGAAGAGGTAGTAGTACTCCCTCGGATCCTGCGGCGAGCTGAGGGGGGAAGATTGCCGCTCCTTCGCAGCGCTTGATGAGCGCTGCGCCTCGGCCGACTTCACGGCCTTCCCTTGTCGACTTCGGAGCCATGGCGGAGGTGGTGGGAATAGATCGACGGCGTTGGTGATCTTTGGTGGCGATGGGGGAGAGCGCTGCTCTCTTTTCAGCCTTGGGAAGAAGGGGGAGCAGCGGAGGTTTTTCGAGATTGGACAAAAATCGGCGAGGTGGGCGAACTGCCCTGCTTCCCCGCTTATAAAGGGGAGGGGCAGAGCGTTCCGCCTTCCGAATAAAGAAACCACCCACGATCTCTCCCACGACGCCGCATTCGGCGCGTGCCGTTCGTGGAGGCGTGGTGGGTCCGGAGTGAGTTACTGGCGTAACCCAGGCCAAGGCGTGCCGTGCCTGTTTTTGGGCTGGCCCAACAGCCTTCGGCACCGTGTGTGGCCCGCCCGGGGCTCTGCCGGTGTACTAGAGTAGGGGTACCCTAGTATCCCGAACTTCGTGCGCGGCAGATTCAGCACCAGCGGCAAGGCTTGCGGGTGACCGCCAAGGTCCTCCGTGGTTCCTTTGGAGCCATTCAAGAACAAAGTATTCAAGCCAAGGAGACAAGGCCCCGGCAAGAGGAGCTTGCCGGGAAGGCCACCCAAGGCACCTAGGAGACAAGGCCCCGGCAAGAGGAGCTTGCCGGGAAGGCCCGGTGAGCGACAAGCTTCCGGACGCGACAAGGCAACAACCGCGGCAAGGCGCTTGCCGCGGCAGACTACCACTCTGTTCCTGCGCTCCAGCACATCCACCAACGTGTCGCCTTGGGACCTTTCGGTAGCCTGCGTGGCAAGAGGTCTTGCGGCCAGCGGAGCGCTGCGTGGCAGCGGCGCGACAAGATTGCCATCGTGGTAAGCGGTGGCGTCCCCGACGGTCCCTGTTTGCCTTTGTTTGGGGCGTAGACGGGCATTTAATGCCTTTGTCCCTGCCGTCGAGGTTAGGTATGATACATTTATGTAGATGTACCAACCGCATTCCTTTTCCATTTTACCCTTGTCTACGTTGCCACCTGTCGGAGACCCTTGAGCATATAAAAGGAGGCCCATGCTTAACGTGAGAGGGGTTCAAAGGTTGAAGCCGAAAAACACTCACGCTAGGTCTCGTTAGCAGCTGGTGTGTCTTGTAGCACTCAGCGCTCCTAGCAAGAACTCAATACACTCGGACATGCAGCGGTAGGAGTGTTATCTCTCCGGAGAGCTCCGAAGTTGGGTAAACTGCTCGTGTGCTTCGCCTCGATCTGCTCTTCGTGCGACCTCCGCCCCCCACCGAACCGAAAGGGGCTCGGTCCGCCGGTCCCATAGGTGTTCGTGGGTCAGATCAGCTTCCCCGACAAACGTCAGCATCCTTCTCGGTTATACTAAGTATCCAGAGGATGTGAACAACAAGAGACAGTAAAAAAGGTTTACGCAGGGTCTTAATCTAAAAAGAAACCTTTGAGCGGGTCCCTGCTGCATGTCTCGCTACCGGTCTCTCAAGTGCCAGATCCTCGACGGGTGTGTACGATTGTCATCTGTAAAAGATAAGAACTTAGGTGAAAGTTGTCGTGCCAATTTTTTTGGTTATTCTCAATAAACCATTAAAATTCAAGATAAGTCAAGTTGAGCCGAACTAGCCCTGATTACACGCGGGAAGCCCCTTGTGCCGTCTATGGGGGTATAACCATCAAATCATTCTCGGGTTTATCCAAGCTGTTATAGCTTGTAATGCGCCGGACTCGTCTAGCCGTGTTCGTGGTCTTGACGACCGATCCTTTATTCTGGTTGGAGGGGCCATTTAATGTTCGGCTGTTAAAGCCGCCGCACATTCTTCCGCTTGTAAGGAACTTTCAACGTTTCCGCTAATGGTGATGATGCCACGTGGACTGGGCATCTTAAGCTTGAGAGAAGCGTAATGCGGTACTGCATTAAAACGAGTGAAAGCCGCTCTCCTGAGTAGTGCTTGATAGCCACTTCGGAATGGAGCGATGTCGAAGGTTAACTTTTAAACTTCGAAGTTTTCGAGAACCGAATACAACCTCTAGTAATAGAGAGCCCGTGCAATGGGCCTCTGGCCTGGTATTACTCCTTAAAGGTAGTATTATCGTGGCTGATTTTTGTCGGTCTTTCCCCATTTTGCGATCGTGGTCCCGATATATCAGATTTAGACTCATCGCCGCCGTCCATAAGGACTCGTGTGAGATGGTATCCATTTATTATTGGGTCTAACACCAAGGCAGCCAATCTTTCGTGCCGGATGCTTGTTGGGTGATCCCTGCGATCAAAAGTGATCGGGCAGGCCAACCAGGGGTTGAACTTAGGGGTGACGGGCTCTACGGCGGGTGTGTCTCGGAGTGCATGTTTGGTTCTCCTCTTCGTCACGTGGATCATGTTTACTATTTTAACCTCTGGCGGGAATTTTTTCTGTCCCGCAGTGCTTTGCTAGTGAGGCTCGTCCTCGTCTTCACATGGTGTCTCCCTCCCCTTGTGTTCGGCGTTTAGCTTACCGGCCTGCTTGAAGACCTAGCATTCTCTATGGGTGTGATTTGCAGGTTTATCGGGGGTGCCATGAATCTGACATAGTTTGTCTAGAATCTTGTTTAGGCTGGACGGTCCCTCTCTGCTGCCTTTGAAAGGCTTTTTCCGCTGACCCGGTTGAGAGCCCCTGAATCCGATGTTTACCGCTGTGTTATCTAGGCTGTCTTCTTTATTTTGACGCTTGTTTTTACTGCGTCGTGGTTTTCCATTGCCATCCCTGACTTCGGATGTGCTTGGGTTGTCGGTGTTGCTGCGGGCTAACCAACTATCTTCGCCTGCGCAAAAGCGGGTCATGAGGCTTGTCAGGGCTGCCATTGTTCTCGGTTTTTCTTGGCCGAGGTGTCTGGCGAGCCATTCGTCTCGGACGCTGTGCTTGAAAGCTGCTAAGGCTTCTGCGTCCGGGCAGTCGACTATTTGGTTCTTCTTAGTGAGAAACATGTTCCAAAGCTTTCGGGCTGACTCTCCGGGCTGTTGAATTATATGACTTAAATCGTCTGCATCCAGAGGTCGGACATAGGTCCCTTGAAAATTAGCCCGAAAAGCATCATCGAGCTCCTCCCAACTTCCAATTGAGTTTTCAGGGAGGCTTTTCAGCCAGTGCCGAGCTGGTCCTTTAAGCTTGAGGGGCAAGTACTTGATGGCGTGGAGATCGTCTCCGCGAGCCATATGGATATGGAGGATAAAGTCCTCGATCCAGACCCCAGGGTCTGTGGTCCCGTTGTACGCCTCTATGTTCACTGATTTAAATCCTTCTAGAAATTCGTGGTCCAGCACCTCATCGGTGAAACATAGGGGGTGTGCGGCACCCCTGTATTTAGATATATCATGGCGTTCAGACGGTTGTAGTATTCGGTTTTGATTTTGTGCCGTGGCGCGCTTCCTACATCCATAGATGGATCTAGTCATACTGGATTTTTGGCGCAAGTACTCACGTAGATCGTGTGTTGACTTCTGTGTGGCCTTGTTAGCCGCCCTATCGCGGCCACATGGTGGTTGATCGGACCGGTTGGACGTTTTAGTTTTCGGCTGTGTGGGCTCTAAGGCCTCATCGTCGAATTCGGGCAATAGCTTGCGCTTTGGACAGCTCTTTGTGTGGTAACTTCCACCATCCTTTTCTTCGTTGTCGAGCACTTTGTTCCATCTGCTGTTGAGCGTATTTTGTGCGGCCTTAAGCCTTTGCTTTTGCTTCTTCAGACTCCTCGCTGTGGCAATAAGCCTTCTGCGGAGGTTCTCTTGTTCCAAGTGCCTTTTCGAGATGATGTGTGCATCTTTGTCCAGACTGTTTTCCTCCCCGGGGGGAGGTTGATGAGCTTTATCCTCGACGTCGCCGTGTTCGGACATCGGATCCATACTATGTTCGCCGTTTGCAGTTTCATCGTGCTCTGCCGCTGGTCGTTGTGGTCGCTGCTTTCTCCGGAGTCGATCGCGTTATTTTCTCTTTCGCTGTTATCGCTGTTTTTGCCGAGGCGGGATTTGGAGCGGCGCCTACGTCGATGCTTTGTTTGCTTCTCGATGGAGCTGTTCTTCGCTGCTTCTTTCCGTTCCTCGTCATTGTTTTCTTTGGGTGTATCCACCATGTATATCTCATGTGATGAAGTGGCTGTCCAGTCACCTGTATGGCGATGGTTCCCGTTCTTCTCCTGCATCGTCGTCCATGCTGTCGATGTCTTCGGAGTCGAAATCGAGCATGTCGGTTAAATCTTCGACAGCGGCTACTAAGTGGGTGGTGGGTGGGCCGCGAATTTCTTCGTCTTCCGTATCCCATCCTAGCCGGACATAGTTCGGCCAAGGTTCTCCTGACAAAGAGAGGGACCTTAATGAATTTAGCACATCGCCGAAAGGCGACTGCTAAAAGATATCCGCAAAGGTAAACTCCATGGTCGGGGCCCAATCGGGTTCGATAGGCACGGACGCAGGCCGCTCGGAGCCTGTGGCCGGGGACGAATCCAATAGTTCGGCAACACGACTCTCGTAAGGGGTGAAGTCAGTATCCGGCTCTATCGCCACTGAGAGTGCGGCCTCCATGGCGGGGTCTATCCACCCGTCCTCGGATGGCGCAATTTGCTCCGGATTGAGGGCCGGAGTAGTTGCAGGCGTGATCTCATGAACACTGTCCGTCAGCATAGTTAAGTCATGCCAGTCGTGACCGTGCGGCACACCTGACATGGGCTTGAATCCGTCGAAGATCAAGTCTCCGCGGACATCGGCAGTATAGTTCAAACTTCCAAACCTGACCTGATGGCTGTGGGCGAAGCTTCGATCTGCTCTAGATGGCTGCGAATTGGCCCGCAGACAGAAGCCGCCAAATACGTAAGATCTGTCCGGGGAGAAAAACCTCACCCTGGATCGCATCATTGTCGATGATCGAAGGAGCCATCAAGCCTTATGGTGACGACATAGTGGAACTCTCAATGAAAGCACCAATGTCGGTGTCAAAACTGGCGGATCTCGGTTAGGGGGCCCCGAACTGTGCGTCTAAGGCGGATGGTAACAGGAGGCAGGGGACACGATGCTTACCCAGGTTCGGGCCCTCTCGATGGAGGTAATACCCTGCTTCCTGCTTGATTGATCTTGATGATATGAGTATTACAAGAGTTGATCTACCACGAGATCGTAGAGGCTAAACCCTAGAAGCTAGCCTATGGTATGATTGTTCTTTTCCTACGGACTAAGCCCTCCGGTTTATATAGACACCGGAGGGGGCTAGGGTTACACAGAGTCGGTTACAAGGGAGGAGATCTACATATCCATATTGCCAAGCTTGCCTTCCACGCCAAGGAGTGTCCCATCCGAACACGGGACGAAGTCTTGAGTCTTGTATCTTCATAGTCCAACAGTCCGGCCAAAGGATATAGTCTGGCTGTCCAGAGACCCCCTAATCCAGAACTCCCTCAGTGGGTGATAGACAGAAGCATAATCGAGCTTAATGCCCATGTTGCTGCACGAAAGTTTTACTTCGTCGGCTGTGAAGTTCGAGCCATTATTGGTGATGATGCTGTGGGGGACGCCATAACAGTGTACAACCCCAGATATGAAGTCTATCACTGGTCCAGATTCAGCCGTTTTAACTGGTTTGGCTTCTATCCATTTGGTGAATTTGTCCACCATGACCAATAGGTATTTTTTCTTATGGCTTCCCCCTTTAAGGGGTCCGACCATATCAAGACCCCAGACCGCAAAGGGCCAAGTGATGGGGATTGTTTGGAGAGCGGTAGGCGGCATCTGGCTTTGGTTTGCAAAAAGCGGGCAACCGACGCAACTTTGAACAAGGTCCTTATGTGCGCTTCGGGCCGCCGGCCAAGAGAAACTCAGTACGGAAGGCCTTGCTTACAAGGGCCCGGGCTGCGGCGTGGTGGCCACCAAGTCCAACATGAATTTCTGCCAAAAGTTTCTGTCCTTCCTCTTTGGAGATGCACCTTCGAAGGACTCCGGTAGCGCTTTTCTTGTAAAGCTCTCCCTCGTGGACCTTGTAGGCTTTAGACTGCCGCACAATGCAGCGCGCCTCGTTTGGGTCCTTGGGTAGTTCCTGCCAAGTTAGGTAGGCCAGGAATTGTTCTGTCCACGGGGTGATGACAGCCATTATCACGTGGGCGGAAGGTGTTATTTCGTGGCAGAGCTCCGATTATGTCGAGTGTTCATGTCCGTGTTGTGGCCGGTCCGACTATTGTTACCGCTTCTCTCCTTCCCATTCCACGGATGGCTTAAACAACCTTTCCAAGAAGATATTAGGTGGGACAGGGTCGCGCTTAGCGCTGATGCGGGCGAGGATATCCATCGTCTGATTGTTTTCCCGGGCTACATGGTGGAATTCAAGCCCCTCGAACCGAGTTGACATTTTGAGGACGACATTGCGATAAGCCGCCATTTTTGGATCTTTGGCGTTGAAATCTCCATTTATTTGAGATATTGCAAGGTTCGAGTCCCCACGCACCTCCAGGCGTTGAATGCCCATGGAGACTGCCATCCGGAGACCATATAACAGGGCCTCATATTCTGCTGCGTTGTTGGAGTCTGTGTATAGTATTTGGAGTGCGTATTGGATTGTATCTCTGGTGGGGGATGTTAGGACGACACCAGCCCCCAGACCAGCCAACATTTTAGAGCCGTCAAAGTGCATAATCCAATTGGAGTATGCGCCGTACTCTTTAGGGAGTTCGGCTTCTGTCCATTCAGCGATAAAATCAGCCAGTACTTGTGACTTAATGGCTCGCCGTGGTTTATATATTATGTCGAATGGGAGGAGCTCAATAGCCCATTTAGCAATCCGGCCCGTGGTGTCGCGGTTGTTTATTATGTCGTTGAATGGTACTTCGGAGGCCACCATGATTGAACACTCTTGAAAATAGTGTCGTAGCTTCCAGGATGCCATGAAGACCGCGTATGCTATCTTTTGATAATGTGGGTACCGTGATTTGCATGGAGTGAGGATAGTGGATACATAGTATACCGGCTTTTGAAGTGGGAACTTATGTCCATCCATCTCTCGTTCGACGACGAGCACTGCGCTTACAACTTGGTGTGTTGCCGCTATATACAACAGCACTGGTTCACCGATGTTAGGTGCAGCCAAGATTGGGTTTGTTGCCAAAACAACCTTTATTTCTTCTAATCCGGTCGTGGCTGCGTCCGTCCATTCGAAGTGTTCGGTGCGTCGAAGAAGGCGATAAAGAGGCAGTGCCTTTTCTCCTAATCGAGAGATAAAGCGGCTTAAAGCAGCCACGCATCCAGTTAATTTCTGGATCTGCTTGAGGTCTGTTGGGATGGCCAACTATGACAGAGCTCAGATTTTAGCCGGATTCGCTTCGATTCCTCTGTTGGATACGATGAAGCCTAAGAGCTTTCCGGCGGGCACGCCGAAGACGCATTTTTCCGGATTGAGCTTAATGTCGTATGTTCGGAGATTGTCGAGCCTCAAGTCATCTATTAAGGATTCGACGTGTCTGGTTTTAAATTACAACATCGTCTATGTATGCCTCCACTGTTTTGCCGATCTGTGTCTCCAAGCATGTCTGAATCATGCGTTGATAGGTTGCACCGGTGTTTTTGAGCCCGAAAGGCATGGCGTTAAAACAGAAGGGGCCGTATGGAGTGATAAATGCCGTTGCAGCTTGATCGGATTCTGCCATCTTAATTTGACATCCGAAGTATGCATCGAGGAAACACAGTGAGTCGTGTCCTGCGGTAGCATCGATAATTTGATCGATGCGAGGGAGGGGGAAGGGATCCTTGGGGCAAGCTTCG
Organism: Aegilops longissima; assembly: GCA_021605205.1. Lineage (NCBI taxonomy): Eukaryota > Viridiplantae > Streptophyta > Magnoliopsida > Poales > Poaceae > Aegilops > Aegilops longissima. Next base: position 498,517,949 of record CM038677.1, on the reverse strand, counting down.
TTGAGGTCCTTGAAGTCGACACATAGGCGCCAGGATTTGTCCTTCTTTGGTACCATCACTAGGTTTGCTAGCCAGTCCGGATGTTTTATCTCTCGAATGAATCCGCCTCCAAGAATTTGGCTAGCTCCTTCCCATGGCTTGTCGCTAGGCTCGAGAAGCGCCAAGAGTTTGCTTGACCGCTTGAATCCCTTTAGAATGTTAAGGCTATGCTCGGCCAGCTGCAGGGATTCCCCGGCATGTCCGAAGGATGCCAGTGAAGATGTCCCACCCTCGCGCAAGAACTCCCCTGTAATGCGCGCCTACTATGGGGTTTAATTGTGCCCCGATAGATGCTGTTTTGGTAGGGTCCGCTGGATGGACTTGAATTTGACTATTTCATCCGCTGGCTTAAAAGAGGTGGACTTGGATCTTTCTCAAGTATCACGTCCGTCCCTGGCATCCACCGTGGGAGCGCAACAAGCTAATTCCTCGTCATGAGGGCTTCAATAACGCCGAGGGCCAAGGCGGCTGTTTTATTTTCGGCGCTGGAGTGCTATGTCCGGATCACTAGTTAGAGTGATGATTCCATTGGGCCCGGCATTTTGAGCTTCATCTACCCGTAATGGGGTATGGCTTGAAGATCGTGAATGCCTCCCCGCCTAGAAGGGCGTGGTATCCGCCATCGAACAGGGCCACTTGGAATGTGATTTCTTCGACCTATAATTCTCCGCGTCTTGAATACCACATCTAGTGTGATTTTCCCGACATCGTGCCTCCCGACCGGGATGATTCCTCCAAGGTCGTGGCCGCTTTGCTCAATGCGGCTTCTGCCTATTTCCATTTTTTGAAGAGTTTCCTCATAGATGAGGTTTAATCTGCTGCCGCCGTCCATGACCACTTTAGTAAGCCGGAAGCCGTCCACAATTGGACTAAGGACTAAGGTGGCTGGTGCTCGGCCTGTTCGAATTTAGGTTCACATCGGCATTGAAGGTGATAACCAGATTACCCATGGATTTATTGCTGCCACGTGGCAGACTTCGGCGAGGCTGCGGAGTGCTCGCTTACACCTATTATTTGAGGCGAAGGTCTTGAAGACTGTTAATACTGTATTGTTGTTTTCCACGGGATGGTGCTCTGCGGTATTGTTGATGAGGAGATACTCACCGCTCTTGGCCACCTGTCGGAGTACCCAACATGCTCTAAGGCTGTGTTGGCATGGTATCCGCTGTACTGTGAATTTTGCATGGCCCATTAAGCCATCCCTCCAATATGGTTCCACGCCCAGTAATGGGCTTTTGCTTCTTTGTAATTGGATCGGGTGACTTACGAGAGTGTACCCTTTTAGTTCGGATTGGGGGTTTTGTCAGAGCCGGAGGATCCCAAAATTTTGTTTGGGTTTTCCAGGCGCTTTCCATCGCACAGTACTTCCGTACTATGGCCGCCAAGTCAGCGAAGTGTGCTATGTCACGGTGAATTTTGGCGTTGAGGATTCCCTGTCCGTGCAATTTTTGCAAAAGAATGAAATTGCGTCTTCCTCACGATAGTCCTTAACCTTGCTCATTACAAGGAGGAATCTGGCCCAATAGTGGTGTACTGTCTCCTGGGGCTCTTGTCTAATGTGGGAAAGATCACTTATATCTGGGTGAGTGGGTAGATTTAGATTCGAACCCTGACCCAATCTAAGACCCAGGGGCGGAAGAGTTTCCGAGCTTGGAAGTTTGGGCTCCGGGATGTTGCCCAATAGGTCTGGCCCGCTGCCTGATTCTAGGTTCAAGGTTTGGGCCATGTCCTCCCGTAGACGGGTATCCGGCTCGGAGAGCTCGGGAATCTGGACATAGTTTATCCTCAAGATAGAGGAAGAATCGCCGCATTACTCATCCACCACCGCTATCTGATGGGTGATCGGCGGAGAGTTAATCTCCCATTGGTCAGGTTTCAGCCCAATCCGATCATAGTCCGTAGCGACTCCCAAAGCGGCAATGCGATCCAAGAGCTCGTTCAAAGAGGAGAGCTCCATCGGATCCATCTGCTCGGTGAATTCCGAGCCAACGTGGAGGACGTTTTCGATGACCCGAGAAGTCATTGTCGGTGCAGCGGCCGAACGGGCGGTCATGACGAAACCGCCTAGTCGGAGAGTTTGGCCTACAGCCAGGGCTCCCCCAGAGGTGATGTTGTCCTTGACAACGAGACGAGCCATCCAGCCTTATGATGACGGCAAAGTGGAACTCTCAATGAAAGCACCAATGTCGGTGTCAAAACCGCGGATCTCGGTAGGGGTCCCAACTATGCGCCTAAGGCGGATGGTAACAGGAGGCGGGGACACGATGTTTACCTGTGTTCGGCCTCTCGATGGAGGTAATACCCTACTTCCGCTTGATTGATCTTGATGATATGAGTATTACAAGAGTTGATCTACCACGAGATCGTAGAGGCTAAACCCTAGAAGCTAGCCTATGGTATGATTGTTGTTGTCCTACGGACTAAACCCTCTGGTTTATATAGACACCGGAGGGAGCTAGGGTTACACAGAGTCGGTTACAAGGGAGGAGATCTACATATCCGTATTGCCAAGCTTGCCTTCCACGCCAAGAAGAGTCCCATCCGGACACGGGTCGAAGCCTTCAATCTTGTATCTTCATAGTCCAACAGTCCGGCCAAAGGATATAGTCCAGCTATCCAAGGACCCCCTAATCCAGGACTCCCTCACCAGCTCCCATCCCCGCTCCCACGCCAGTGACCATCCCCCTAGCATTGACGGGCTGGTCGCCGAGCACTATCACAGAGCTGGAAGCCGCGGGCGTCAGCGAGGTCTCCGCGGACCCGCGCGAGCTCGTGTACATGCCAGCGCCAGCGCCCGTGCACGTGCTCGTGCGCGCCCCTCCACCCATCGTGGCATCGGTCCCCGTGCGTTTGGCTGCACCCGTCGGGCCTGTGCCCATGCGCGCGCCCCCCTCAGTGGCATGGGACGCCGCATTCGACCGCTACCTCTCAGCGGCGCCAGTTGTCATCTTCCCGCGCCCCGCCCGTCGATCGCGCGACGACACGATGTTTGATTTACAAGTGAAGAACATTTTGTGATGCCTTGAAGACTTCAACAACGGCATCCCGGAGGACGACAACGACAATGACGGCGCGACACGCCGCCTCCGCCACCACTGGAAATAGTTTTTTGGGGTTTAATACTGTATCTCGAATTCTCGATCATATGAATATAAATTTGCATTGTGACTGAATGAAAGATATGGTTTGAACGAACTTGCGTTTTTCTCTCTTAATGTACAGACTTATCAAACAATGTTCTTTTGAAAAAAAATGTCAATGGTTGTTAAATATAAAACACTCATCGCAAACGTTTTAGTTAGAACACCCGTATGCAAACCGACAGCTTCCCCAGGAAGCCAAGGGAAAATGTGTCGAGCAGGATTTGTGCAGCTCTTGATCGCAAATGTTTTAGTCAGAACACCCGTATGCAAACCGACAGCTTCCCCAGGAAGCCAAGAGAAAATGTGCCAAGCAGGATTTCTACAGCTCTTGATCGCAAACATTGTAGATAGAACACCCGTATGCAAAGTGAGAGCTATGGTCTTCCCCCTTAAGTCGAGGGAAAATTTGCAGCGCAGGATTTGTGCATCCCTTCAACGCAAACGGTTGTTTTGATGACCCGTACAACCAATGCATAAACAATTTGGTAAGATTTGCATCTGTCATATTGGGTATGTTGCCATTTTTCAAACTGGAAAGATTGACGTTTTTTGATCTAGTAGCATTGCCATTTGTCAATCCTTGTAACACTGCGATTTGTCAAAATATGCAGCTAAAAATCACTAGCACTATCTAATTTTTCAACTAAAATCACTTGCACTATCTAATTTTTATGCATTAACTGAGTTTTCAATGCATTTATGTGCATAATTCAAATTTGAACTACATGCACATGTGAAAGTGCGTTATATCGACTAGAGGGGGGTGAATAGGCGATTTTTATGAATTCTTCACTGAGGAATTTGCCGGTGAGGAAATTCCTTAGCGAAGAACTACTTGCAGCGGAATAAGTACTCAGAAATAAGCATAACAGAATACAGGCATGGTCATCATGATAAAATGAAGACAATCACAGAGTACAGAAAGCGTAATCACAGGATAACAGAAGATGAAGACAAACAGACTGAAGAAATTGAACTGAGGAAATTGAGAAAGTCTTTAGTCAAAGTCTTCAAACACAGATATGAACAAACACTCAACACAGTAATGAGGAAATGAATGAGTTGAGGAAATAGAACCAGTAATGTTGGTGAAGATAATGATTTGGTAGACCAGTTCCAACTGCTGTGATAGAGGCAAAGGTGTCCCGTCTTTCGATGAGATGATGGATATCGCTTTGGTGGAAATCGACTTTGACGATCCGACTACGAACGTACGAGTACGTCACGCCTTAGAAATCGCTACCTCCGAGAGGTTATTGACCACGCCAGAGCACGATCAACCTGACCACGAGGGTCTGTTTCCTGTGAGCATACGAAGAACAAGCAAGAAACTGAGATTGCAATCTGGATATTGCGAATATAAGATGAAAGCTTTATTGATCAAGGTGGGGTTCTGTGACGCCTTTGTCTCGTCGTTGAACACAAACGGCACGAAGTTGCAGCTATGGCGAACTTTAATCTAAACAAAACCCAAAGTCTAAACGGTGCCCTAAGGGCTGTATATATGGAGGAAGAGGGGGAATTTCGTGGCCCTTGGTGGAGGGGTCCGAAAACAACCCTATCTCTTGTTTCCCCACACATACGGACTCTAAAAATAGCCTATACTTATGTATTTCGAAATTACATGGGCCTGGCCCAATAATAAGGTGATGCAGCACCTAGAATAGCCTCTGGACGAAATTTATAAAGTGGCATCTTGTATATTTCATCCAAGGCTTCATGCACCCGTTATGGTGGCTTCAAAGCCCTGAAATCATCACTTGTAACTCCATTCTTGTTCCCCTTGCGCATGCCATCATCTCCATGCTTGTTCTTGCTCCAATGTTCATCCTTCTCCAAGCTAGGCCCTTCATTTGTAAGCAAAACAAATGTATCCAATTTAGGCAGCATCATATTCTCATGAACATTAGAATCATTACCAAGAAACGAAAGTACCTGGTAATTTAGTTGGCGTGCGCGAGCTCTAGTAATTGGTCCAGTATGTATAGCAGCACGGGCTGTGGGTGTAACAATGGTATTGATGTCCTCATCATCCTCCCCTTCTTGAAATGAAGTCGTCCTCGACGGAAGTTCATCTTCCTCACCCAAATAAGGCTTCAAATCTGCAATGTTAAAAGTGGACTAACCCCAAAATCTGCAGCAGCTCAAGTTTATATGCATTATCATTTATTTTCTCCAACACCTTAAAGGGACCATCAAGACGTGGCATTAGCTTTGATTTATGCAAATCAGAAATCTATCCTTACGCAAATGTAACCAAACAAGATCTCCAGTGCAAACACAACATGTTTTCTACCCTTATCCCCAGCAAGTTTATATTTAGCATTCATACGCTCAATGTTTTCCTTAGTTAACTCATGCATTTTAAAATCAATTCAGCACGCTCTTTAGCATCAAAATTAACCTTCTCCGAAGATGGAAGGGGCAACAAATCAATAGGTGCACGAGGTAGGAAACCATACACAACTTCAAAAGGGCACATCTTAGTAGTAGAATGCAATGAACGATTATAAGCAAATTCAATATGAGGCAAGCATTCCTCCCACATTTTCTTATTATTCTTCAAAACAGCCCTAAGCATAGTAGACAATGTTCTATTGACTACTTCAGTTTGTCCATCAGTTTGGGGTGACAAGTAGTAGTAAAAGCAGTTTAGTCCCCAACTTAGCCCATAAACATCTCCAAAAGTGGCTAAGAAATTTAGTATCACGATCTGAAACAATAGTATTTGGCACACCATGCAAGTTTAATAATTTCACGAAAGAACAAATCAGCAACATTAACAAGATCATCGCTTTTATGACATGGTATAAAATGTGCCATTTTCGAGAATCTATCCACTACAACAAATATGCTATCCTCCCTTCTTTGTTCTAGGTAAACCTAAAACAAAGTCCATAGATATATCCTCCCAAGGAACACTAGGTACAGGCAAAGGCATATATAAACCATGAGGATTGAGTCGTGACTTAGCTTTTTGACATGTAGTGCAGCGAGCAATAAAACGCTCAACATCCGTCTCATCTTTGGCCAAAAGAAATGTGTAGCAAGTACGCCCTCCATCTTCTTCACGCCAAAGTGTCCCATTAGTCCTCCTCCATGCGCCTCCTGCAACAACAAAAGACTAACGGAGCTAGCTGGAATGCATAGCTTGTTAGCACGAACACAAATCCATCATTAACGCATTTAACTTGTTCCATGTTCTTCCTCTTTACAATTATGCAATACATCATTAAAATCAGCATCATGCACATATTGATCTTTGATAGTCTCCAAACCAAATATTTTGAAGTCAAGTTGTGAAAGCATAGTATAGCGACGAGACAATGCATCAGCAATAACATTTTCTTTACCCTTCTTGTGTTTAATGACATAAGGGAAAGTCTCAATGAATTCAACCCATTTAGCATGTCTACGATTCAGTTTAGCTTGACTTTTAATATGTTTCAAAGATTCATGATTCGGAATGTATAACAAATTCTTTGGGCCATAAATAATGTTGCTATGTTTCTAAAGTCCTAACAAGAGCATATAATTCTTTATCATAAGTAGAATAATTCAGACTAGGCCCACTCAATTTTTCGTAAAAGTATGCAACAGGTTTGCCATCTTGTAATAACACACCTCCTAATCCAATTCCACTAGCATCACATTCAAGCTCAAAAGTCTTATTAAAATCAGGAAGTTGGAGTAAAGGAGCATGTGTCAACTTATCTTTCAATACCGTGAAGGCGCTCTTCCCGTATGGTACCCCAAACAAAAGGCACATCCTTCTTTGTAAGCACGTTCAGAGGTGCAACAATGGTGCTGAAATCTCTCACAAAACGCCTATAGAATCCAGCGAGGCCAAGAAAACTCCTCACTTGTGTGACCGTTTTGGGCTGCGACCAACTCTCAATAGCTTCAATCTTGGCTTTGTCAACTTCAATTCCCTGTGGAGTAACAACATAGCCAAGAAAAGATACTCGGTTGGTGCAAAAGGTGGACTTCCCAAGGTTACCAAACACACGTGCATCACGTAGAGCAATAAAAACAGCACGTAAATGTTCCAAATGTTCTTCCAAAGATCTGCTATAAATCAATATGTCATCAAAGTAAACTACCACAAATCGTCCAATGAAAGCACGTAAAACTTCGTTCATTAATCTCATGAAAGTACTAGGTGCATTAGTTAACCCAAAAGGCATGACTAACCACTCATATAATAGTGGCACGTCTTGTGGAAAGACGTCAGCGAACTCCTGCAAAATGTTAGTGACAGCAGGAGGCAAAGAGGAAGGCACGTCCTCGAATGAAAATAATGCCTCTTTGCACACAAAAGCATAGCAAACAGATTGGCTGAAATCTAGCTCATCAATATCAGATTTAGTGGCAAATAAACATGCACTTTTCAATTTAATTTCAGAAGCAACACTAGATGGTTTACTATTAGGCTTCATTTGTTGCTCAAATTCTTTTGCCACAATCTGATTTTCACTCTTATTTTTATCCTGTTTTGCTTTATTAGCTCTATTAATATCATATTTCAAAATGGAATCAGGAGTCATAGGAAGCAAAGTAATATTTTTATCCTTATGAACAAGAGTATACTGATTGTTTCTACCATGGTGTACAAATTTTTTATCAAATTGCCATGGTCGACCAAGTAATAAGGAACATGCTTGCATAGGTACCACATCACAATCAACATAATCAGCATATGTAGAGATACTAAAATGCACACGAACAATACGTGTTACCTTAACCTTGCCGCTGTTGTTGAACCATTGGATGTAGTAAGGATGTGGATGTGGTCTTGTGGTGAGAGATAGCTTCTCCACCATCTCCATGCTAGCCAAGTTGTTGCAGCTCCCTCCATCTATGATGACGCCGCACGTAACGCTCCTTCACAACTCCTTTGTATGGAACAAATTGTGCCTCTGATTTTGCTCAGCTTGTGACCTGCACACTCAAAACACGTTGAGCAACTAAACATTCATACCTGTCGGCGCCTTCAGGAGCCATGTATTGCGCCTCATGATCGTAATCATCTCCACCATGTTCTTCACGTAATAAGAGCCAAAGTCTCCTCATCATAGTCACTAGCGGACTCATACCCACCATCCTCGTGAGCAATCATCACACGCTGAGATTTGCATTCTCTCGATAATGTCCTCTTCCTTACAACGATTTACAAATAATATCACTTGTGTGCCCTGTTGACGCCATGGAAGAAGAAGAGCTCTGCACAGCCCGGCAGTGTGCTCTTGGCAGATAGTGGTGGTTGTGCCTGCTTTCTTGTATCACAGTTGGAGGTGGCACCAAGGAGGTGATGGTGCAAAGGAAGTAGATGATGCACGTGGTGTCCATGATGAAGGTCGACCTGCAGAAAAGTTAGTTCGCGCCAATGCTGGTCGATCCTGCACTTCATGTTCAGCTTTACAAGCAAGATGGAATAAACGAGTGATATTAGTATACTCCTATACTCTAGAATGGTCTGAATCTCTTTATTTAATCCACCCATAAAACGTGCAAGCATAGCTTCATTCTCCTCAACAATACCACATCTAATCATGCCAGTTTGTAATTCCTGATAATATTCTTCTACAGAATTTTTTCCTTGTCTTAAGCGCTGCAATTTTTGAAGTAACTCACGTTGATAATATGGTGGAACCCAACGAGTACGCATAGCAGTTTTCAAAGCAGCCCAAGTAGCTGGAACAGGATATAATCTACAATGTTCAGACCACCAAACACATGCAAAGCTAGTGAAAGCACAAACAGCAGCAGGAACACGACTCTCCTAAGGGTATTGTAAACATGTAAATCGTTGTTCAGTTTCTAACTCCCAAGTAAGATATATATCAGGAACATATCTACCCTCAAACTGTGGAATATTCAATTTCAGTTTAGGGAGATGGTCATGATCTCGCACTGAGGTGGTGGTGCAGCCTACCATTGCGAAGATATACCGAGGTCGACCGGCTGGTGGTGGTGCCGGTGGCTGCACGTAGTTCTGATTTTGATCAACCTCATCCTCGTAATAGTCCTCCATCTCTGCAGTAACAACAGGAGCTATGTAGCACCAACAGCAGTAGGCAGCGGCACCCGAATTTTGTCCTCGCTCAATAGGAACACGCTGTGCTCGCCTCATCAGATCGCGTCAGTAGAACTGGTTGTGGAGGCGTTGAGTAATTCATCAAACTTGGCGTCCAACTTGGTGTCAATTGACTTCTCAATGTCATCCATCTTCTCCATTGCCTTTCCAAAGCTGGCCATCACGCCTTCCACCTGCTGACCCATCATTTGCTGAAACTTATCATGAAGCTCTTTGTTCGTCATGTTCTCCCAAATAATCTCGTTGACTTGTGTTCCTGCCATAGTTAGCAGCAATAGAAATGCATAAGAATATGATCCTACAGCCTCATTGGAATATGGTGGTGGTGGGTGTCACAAATCCTCAAGCAAAACTCAAATTCTTACCAGCCTTACCCAAGAAGAAAGCGGTGATCGGCAACCGTTGTAGTCAATTCAGGGATGCAAAGTTGAATGAACGCTCAACGACGGTACTGTGCTGGTCCTAGGCTAGACCATGCTAGAGACGCGAGCCTAGAACACGAACAAAATCATGGCGCTGCACGTAAACAAGGGAGAAGCACACTCTGGAATTTTTTTTCCGCTCTTTTTTTTGCGCTCTGTTTTTTTTGCGCTCCTTTTTTTTGCGAAAAATCACTATAATGGCGAGTGTCTCAAAACTCTTCACAGGTCAAACTGACAGGATGGGCACGAAATTTTTTCGACCAATTTTTTTTCGACGCCTGCACTCCAAAAACTTGAAACGGGTCAAAAAACTTTCTATAACGGCGATCGTCTCAATACGCTTAGAAACACCTAAAATAGGATAGCCAGAATTTTTTTGTCAAGTGCGTTTTGGAAAATTTTGGGCCTAAACGGAGGGTGGTTTCGGACTTTTTTTTTTTTTGGAAACCAACCTCTTCTACGCATTTACAAAGATTGCTGGAATCAAACCTACTCGCATAAGGAAAACACAAATCTGGAAATAGATGGATCTCAAAGTTAACCTAATATGCAAGGAACTTCGGATTGGTGGTGGATATATGGTGGTGGTATATGGCAGCGGTGGTGGTAGCAGTGGTAGTATATGGATATGGATCGGTGGTGGTATATGGATACGATTCGAGCGGTGGTGGTAGGTGGCGAGGCGATGACGATGGTGCGGTGGCGGCGTGACAACTTATGACCGTAACTCAAACTCTAAAAGACTAGACGCTAAGACCAGCAACTAGACACGACGATGCAACCAAGAAATTCAACAAAGCAAAACCCTAAAAAGATTATGCAAAGTCTCAGATTGGTTCGGATATGATGAACTAACCCTAATTTTTTGTGGCTTTTTCGTGGACTGTAGGTATGAAGAACAAACTCGATCTAAACTACGAAAAGCTGTAAAATCTCACCGAGCAACCTGGAAATCTGATACCACTTGATAGAGGCAAAGGTGTCCCGTCTTTCGATGAGATGATGGATATCGCTTTGGTGGAAGTCGACTTTGTCGATCCGACTACGAACGTACGAGTACGTCGCGCCTTAGCAATCACTAAACCAACTCCGAGAGGTTATTGACCACGCCAGAGCACGATCAACCTGACCACGAGGGTCTGTTTCCTGCGAGCAAACGAAGAACAAGCAAGAAACTGAGATTGCAATCTGGATATTGCGAATATAAGATGAAAGCTTTATTGATCAAGGTGGGGTTCTGTGACGCCTTTGTCTGGTCGTTGAACACAAACGGCACGCAAGTTGCAGCTATGGCGAACTTTAATCTAAACAAAACCCAAAGTCTAAATGGTGCCCTAAGGGTTGTATATATGGAGGAAGAGGGGGAATTTCGTGGCCCTTGGTGGAGGGGTCCTAAACAACCCTATCTCTTGTTTCCCACACATACGGACTCTAAAAATAGCCTATACTTATGTATTTCGAAATTACATGGGCCTGGCCCAATAATAAGGTGACGCAGCACCTAGAATAGCCTCTGACGAAATTTATGAAGTGGCATCTTGTATATCTCGTCCAAGGCTTCATGCACCTGCTATGGTGGCTTCAAAGCCCTGAAATCATCACGTGTAACTCCGTTTGTTCCCCTTATGCATGCCATCATCTCCATGCTTGTTCTTGCTCCAATGTTCATCCTTCTCCAAGCTAGGCCCTTCATTTGTAAGCAAAACAAATGTATCCAATTTAGGCAGCATCATATTCTCATGAACATTAGAATCATTACCAAGAAACGAAAGTACCTGGTAATTTAGTTGGCGTGCGCGAGCTCTAGTAATTGGTCCAGTATGTATAGCAGCACGGGCTGTGGGTGTAACAATGGAATTGATGTCCTCATCATGCTGTCTCAGTTGTACGTCTGGTTGGAGCGGCTGAGTATTTAAACTCGAGGACACACAATCCCGGACACCCAGTCGCTGAGCACGCAGCTCAGGACACCAAGTCCTCACCGTATTCTCCTTGAACTAAGGTCACATGCACTCGGCCCAATCACTGTGGTAAGTCTTCAGCGACTTCCAAACCTTCACAGACTCGGTCACTCGGCGATCCACAATTCCTCTTGGATGCTCTAGACCATGACGCCTAACCGTCTGGAAGAAGCATAGTCTTCAAAGGTAACAAGCGTCGGATCCATGCAGGATCAATCTTTTCAGTGATGCTCAATCACTTTGGGTTTGTAGGGGTTTGGTTTTGGGTTTTCCTCACTCGATGATTTTCACTCAAAGTCCTCGGAGGATGGGATGCTCTTAAATGACAAGTGTCAGTTTCTCTCGGAGCAGCCAACCAGCTAGTGGTTGTAGGGGGCGGCTATTTATAGCCTAGGGAGCAGCCCAACATGATAAGACATAAATGCCCTTCAATGATATGACCGTTAGGTGGATAAGATATTTTGGGACAGCCACGACAAGACAAAGAACGGTCGGAAATTTGACTCTCAAATTCCTCGTGGCTATCATGTTCCTCATTGTGTAGGCAATCAGACCGGCTAATTCCTAACTCCTCGGTCGAAAATTCTCAAGGACTGTAAGAACTTCGCTCTATCATCAAGAAATTGACTGAATCTGTATGAGATTTCCAAAGGCTTCACTCAAGGGATTGGTAGGTGTAGGATTTTGAGTTGAGCATCACATGGAAATTTTTCCTTAGTATTTCCTCGACCCCTTTAACAAAGACGGTGTTTCCTATGACTCAAGAAAGAGAAAACGAAACTACGAAAACAAAAGTCTTCACGCTTCATGTTCCTCAAGTGAATACCAAGTCTTCAAGGTCACACCAATTTCTTCACTTTCAAAGTCTTCTAAAGTCTTCGAATACCAAAGTCTTCATCAAGAACTTCATTTTCAGGGTCGACTTTCTCTCAAATATCAAACTCCTCATAGACTTATAGACCTGTGTACACTCATAAACACATTAGTCCCTTAACCTCCGAGTCTTCAATACACCAAAATCACTAAGGGCACTAGATGCACTTACAATCTCCCCTTTTGGTGATTGATGACAATATAGGTTAAGTTTTCAACGGGGATAAACATATGAAGTGTAAATATTGATATTGAGGAATTTGATTGCAAGATATAGAAGAACTCCCCCTGAAGATGTGCATAGTGAGGAATTTGCTTTTGAGGCAATGCACATTTGAAGAGTTGAATCATGGAGATCTCCCCCTATATCTTGTAATTTATACACGCATTTGACATATAATATAAAGAATTTGAAATGCATGATGAAATATGGTGACTGATGTAATTCAGCATGCGTGTATTAACATATAACGAAGAATAAGCATGCAGAGGAACACATCAAAAGTATCAGAGCACCATCAGGTTTAAGATTACAACTCGCCAATAAAAGTTTCAAAAGAGCGAGAGTTGTAACTTAGCAGAAAAACGCCCATATAATAGACCCGCTTGAAGACTAACTCAAATTTCTCCCCCTTTGTCATCGAATGACCAAAAGGATCGAAACTGAGGACTAACGCCCCTGAAGAATATCAAGTTGATGGAGGAGCGCCAGCGTTGTCGGGGTCGGTTGTCGTAGTAGGGCCTGCCGCAGTGTCGTCCAAGTCTTCATTTTCATCAGTGTTGCGTGATGAAGAATAGGAGCTGGCCACCAAGGAAGGAACCTTGACCTTCTTGTATTTCTTCGGTGGAGGTGCAAACCAGTCAAATTCTTCCTTGAGACCCATTTTCTTCAGATCTTCTGCGCTGTAGACATGAGATAGAACAGCCCAGGTACGCTTGAAGGTTTCATGGAGGTAGTATTGGTTTTTCTTCACTGCATTATGTGTTGAGGTCATGTTGTGAAGAATTGAACCAAAATGACGCTTGACCCATTTATGATTGCGATCAACTTTCTGATGAAGACTGAGGAGTAACTCACGATCAGTCATCACCCTGGGTGCTGTGGCTTGTGGATTTTGCTTGCAGAGTTGTTGGCGGCAGAGTCATGTGTGGCAGATCCATCATTTGTGGAGTAGGATGCAACCTTGCAAAATTGACCATCCAATGGACGAATGCCTTGATCTATCACAGCAGTTGCCTTGCCTTTGTCATTAGCTGATGAAAATGTCCGTTTGAGGACTTCAATTGGAGGCAAGTAGATGCAGTGGTTCAGAGTATCAGCCTTGTAATTGAGTGAAGACCTTGTACTGATGAACCTCATAATCCATGGTGCATAAGGCTTCAACTCAAATGGTGACATAGCAATATTCGCCAGAGTCCTCATGAAGAAATCGTGGAAGTTTATGGGAACGCCATGAATGATATTGAAGAGCATATTCTTCATGATGCCAACGACTTCTTCATCATTTGAGTCATGACCTTTGATAGGACTCATTGTCTTCGTCAGAATGCGATCGACAGTCCGAGGCACATACAGTAATTCCTTGACAAGGAATTTGGTTCGAGGGGCCTGCCATGGCTTCAAAGGCTTCATCAGCACTTGCATGTAATGATTTGTAAGCTTAGGTTCATTGTAGAAGCAACGAGCACCATCAAGGGGAGGACTGAGTGGGAGGGCACGAAACAATTCAGTTGCTGGTGCCTTGTAGTGAGTATTTTCTGACATCCAGTCCAGAACCCATGAGTTCACATCTTCAGAATTTCCTGTGATGTGCAGCGTCGCATAGAATTGAAGAATGAGTTCTTCATTCCAATCACATATGTTAGTGTAGAAATTCAGCAATCCAGCATCGTGAAGAACGCTGAGGACTGGCTCGAAGCCTGGTAGAGATTCCATGTCCACGTGAGGAATGTGTGCATGATCAAGACTTTGTCTTTGTCGAATAGCATGAGGAATAAAATTTGGCTTGACTTGCAGTCCGTAAACGCCTCTTCCTTATGCGCAGCGTAATCATAAGGGTTGTAATCAAGTGAATAAAATATGCTCGCCAAAGAAGTCTTCAGCCTTGAACTTTTGCTTATGCTGAGAATGGATCCTCCGGTTTTGGCAGAGGATTGTCATGAGTTGCATCTCTACCTCATGAATCGCAATCTCGTGCTCTTCAGCCGAGGAATTTCTGGTTCCTCTTCATTTGCGTCTGTGTGTTCAAAGGATCAAGATCGTTGTGTTCTTCAAAGACTAGTGGCTGGAATTTCTTCATGCATGCATTTAGGTGGGGGTGTCGTGTCAAACCGGCGGATCTCGGGTAGGGGGTCCCTAACTCAAGCGTCTAGGCGGATGGTAACAGGAGACAAGGGACACGATGTTTTTACCTGTGTTCGGCCCTCTCGATGGAGGTAAAACCCTACTCCTGCTTGATTAATATTGATGATATGGGTAGTACAAGAGTAGATCTACCACGAGATCGAGAGGCTAAACCCTAGAAGCTAGCCTATGGTATGATTGTTGTTCGCCCCACGGATTAAAACCCTCCGGTTTATATAGACACCGGAGAGGGTTAGGTTACATAGAGTCGGTTACAAATGGGAGGAGATCTACATATCCAGACGCCAAACTTGCCTTCCACGCCAAGGAAAGTCCCATCCTGACAAGGGACGTAAGTCTTCAATCTGTATCTTCATAGTCCAGAGTCCAGCCAAAGGCTATAGTTCGCCATCCGGACACCCCTAATCCAGACTCCTCACTAGCCCCTCGCACCAGGCTTCAATGACGACGAGTCCGCGCGCAGATTGTCTTCGCATTGCAAGGCGGGTTCCTCCTCCAATACTTCATAGAAGATTTTGAACACAAGGATAGTGTCCGCTCTGCAAAATAAGTTCCACATACCACCATAGAGAGAATAATATTTACACAAATCCAATCACGACGATTTCACAACAAGGACATCACACCACGCCAAGCCTTTATTTGAATCATTTTTACCGTCCCACCTCAACAGCACTTAGCGAGGCAGTTTCTTGGCATGTCTTGTTGAAGCAGTAGATCGTGTCCCCTTATTCCGGGATTCTCATCAAATACGGGCGGGTAACCCAACCGTGCTATTAATTTACGGGCGCTTGGGAGATAAGCGAGTTTTACCAGCTGGTGGGGGCACATAGTTTCGTCTCGCCCATATAAGGGATAAGGATCCACCTTTTCCATCTACGCCTTCTTCCTCCTTTGCTTATCCATTTTCAAGACTCGAGCTCCAGCGCCAAGTCCGCACATCCCACCTCAACCCTCTCAAAGAATGTCCGGAGGGGAGGCAAGTGGATGGTCTCCTCCGCCATGGAGGGACACATCAAGAAGTCGAGGAGGCCGGATACTTGTCTAACGACATCGCGACCGGCTCCCGCATAAGGGGCAGCTCATCCCCACCCCCAGCCCCATGAGAGGGTGGTGTTCTCACCCATTTACTCCATGGACTAGGTTTCCCACTTCACCTCGCTTGTCCGGGGCTCATGTTCTACTACGGCCTGGATTTCCACGATCTAGCCCCAACTTCGCCCTCAACATCTCGGCGCTTATCGTCAGGCGAGGCCTTCCTCCGCATCAAGCCCCACTTCGCTTATGGTCAAGACCTTCAATGTCAAGCCAAAGGTAGTGGGCGGCCAGCAAGCTGGAGTGCGGAGGCGCCATGGTGGGCAAGATGCCCAACGTTACATGGCTCGAGGGCTCCTTCATGGAGACCATAAAGGGTGGCAATCGGGTGGTTCTACATCACCGAGCCACGGACCCTGAATGGGCAGCGCCCCCAACCCGATCCGCATCCCCACATGGCTCACTTCCGGAAAGAGAAGGGCCTGTGTGGGTAATTCGAAGAGCGGACCAGACTCCAAACCTCGGCCCAAGACCTGGTGGACAAAGAGGTTAAACTCATCAACATAGTCCAGTCATGCTCATCCGCCGGATCCTCCCGTGTCAATGACGGGCTTTTAACTTGTGGGAGTTCAGCCCGCCCAGCACCAAACTCCCGACTGTGCTCTTTGACACAATGCACGAGGATGCCCGAAGGTGCTATTCAAGGGCGCCGAGGTTCCCTCCCATCACCGAGGATCGCGGATTCCGCGCTAAGCGCCAAGCCGCTGTAGTAAGCTTATTTTACCCTTTACGGATACTTGTTTTCATAGTTTAACTCTATGCGGATCTAAGCTCCTGCCTTTGATAGGAATGGCGAAGAGGACCGGACAGATCGACCGCCTGCCCTTGCCCGAAGACTCAGCGACGCCCACTTGACGGGTTGTTGGTTCCGCACCTTACGTGGTGCCGGAGAAAAAGGCCAAGAAGAAGGCCACGGGAACTCTAAAGAGTTCCCGGCGCCTGGTGGTGCTGGACTCATCGTCCGATGACTCCGAGGCGGACTCCTCCCGCGAAAACGAGGAGGAGGAAGAAGAGGCATCTCCCCCACCAGCAGGGGAGGAACGAAAAGGAAGGCCACCCCAACTGGGGGGCGGAGGGTCCAAAAAGGGAAGAACCCTTCCTCCGGACTACTCCACCAACGCCGACGACGGCGAAGAGGAGGGCCATCCAGGCCAAGCCCTGGAAAATCGTAAGTATCCGGATACCGTAATAACTCACGGCGCCTCTCTGCTTTGCACAAGATCTTCGACGCCGAATATAATCATGCAGTCCGCCCAAGGCCGGGCTCGATGCTTCGCCGAGTGGCTCCTCGGGTTCGCCGGATGTAAATAGCACTTCACTTCCGGCCGCCTCCTCCCTCGCCCAATGGATGATGCCGAGGGGGAGTCCCAAAAGGGTCCAAGCCAGGAGGAGGTGGTCCTGGAGGCGCGGCAAGGCGACCTCTCGGACTCCAGGCGCAAAGGGGATAAGACCCCCAAGGGCTCCAAGTCCGGCCCTGGGCCGAACACCGCACCGGAACCTTCAACGGTTCCGGAATCCGGCAGGCGGCCCCCTACTAAGAAGGGCAAGCCTACGACACCGGTGACCACCGTCCAACCGGAGGCACCGGATAATCTGCTGGAGGTGCTTAATGGCGCCTACATCGACGAGGAGCACCGCACTATTATGAGTGTGGTGATCCAGAAGGTTCAGTCCGCCAAGAGCAGGCTGACTGAAGCCTATGCCAGCCTTCTAACAGGCTTTGAGGTATGTATTTAAGATATGTAAAAATATTACCGTGATAGACAAGAGTTTCGATGCTCAGTTTGGTTTTCGGAAAGAAAAGCCGAACTGAGGATCAAAAAGATATACGCAGGAGTCTAACATAAGTATGTCAATATGGGAATGCAGGCTGCGCTGCTGACCTCTGCCGCATTGACTTCGGAGGTCGATGCATTGAAGCAGAGCCTCGAGCGGTCCGAGAACGAGCTCGGCCTTGCCAAGAAGCAGCTGGAAGACAAGGAAGGTAAGTAATACCTTATTTAAGTATATAAAAAGATGTGTGTCGGTGTCAAAACCGGCGGATCTCGGGTAGGGGGTCCCGAACTGTGTGTCTAGGCGGATGGTAACAGGAGACAAGGGACACGATGTTTTTACCCAGGTTCAGGCCCTCTCGATGGAGGTAAAACCCTACTCCTGCTTGATTAATATTGAAGATATGGATAGTACAAGAGTAGATCTACCACGAGATCAGTGAGGCTAAACCTTAGAAGCTAGCCTATGGTATGATTGTTGGTCGTCCTACGGACTAAAACCCTCCGGTTTATATAGACACCGAATAGGGTTAGGGTTACACAGAGTCGGTTACAATGGTAGGAGATCTACATATCCGTATCGTCAAGCTTGCCTTCCACACCAAGGAAAGTCCCATCCGGACACGGGACGAAGTCTTCAATCTTGTATCTTCATAGTCCGGAGTCCGCCAAAGGCTATAGTCCGCTATCCGGACACCCCTAATCCAGACTCCTCAAGAGTCCCTAACCAGGCTTCAATGACGACGAGTCCGGGCGCGATATTGTCTTCGCATTGCAAGGCGGGTTCCTCCTCCGAATATTTCATAGAAGATTTTGAACACAAGGATAGTGTCCGGCTCTGCAAAATAAGTTCCACATACCACCATAGAGAGAATAACATCTACACAAGTTCAATCTGCTGACGTATTCCACGGCGTGACATCACACCATGGCCAAGCCTTTATTCGAATCGTTTTTACTGTCCCACCTCAGTGCGTTTAGCGAGGCGGTTTCCTTGGCACGTCTTGTCAAAGCAGAGATCGTGTCCCCTTATTCCGGGATTCTCATCAATACGGGCGTAGGTAACCCAACCGCGCCATTGATTATGACGCTTGGGAGATAAGCGAGTTTTATCAGGCCGGTGGGGACGCATAGCTTTGTCCGTCCATATAAGGGGATAAGGATCCACTTTTTCACACACGCCTTCTTCCTCCTTTGCTTATCCATTTCCGTGCACTCGAGCTCCAGCGCCCAAGTCCGCACATCCCACCTCAACCTTCTCCAACTATGTCCGGAGCGAGAGGCAAGTGGATGGCCTCCTCCGTCACGGAGGGCCACATCAAAAAGCTGCGGAAGGCCGGATACTTATCCGACGAGATCGCGCATAGGCTCCCCAACAAGGGGCATCTCATCCCCACTCCCAGGCCCCATGAGAGGGTGGTATTCCTCCCCCACTTCCTCCGCGGACTAGGGTTTCCACTTCACCAATTTGTCCGGGGGCTCATGTTCTACTACGGCCTAGATTTCCATGATCTGGCCCCGAATTTCATCCTCAACATCTCGGCGTTTATCGTCGTGTGCGAGGCCTTCCTCTGCATCCAGCCGCACTTCGGCTTATGGCTGAAGACCTTCAATGTCAAGCCGAAGGTAGTGGGCGGCCGCCAAGCGGAGTGCGGAGGTGCCATGGCGGGCAAGATGACCAACGTCCTATGGCTCGAGGGCTCCTTCGTGGAGACCATAAAGGGGTGGCAATCGGGGTGGTTCTACATCACCGAGCCGCGCGACTCTCAATGGGCGGCGACCCCCGAATTCCGGTCTGGCTTCCCTACACGGCTCACCTCATGGAAAGAGACGGGCCTAACATGGGGTAATCCGGAAGAGCTGACCGGACTCCAAACCTGCGTCTGAGACCTGGTGGACAAGAACCTCAAGCTTGTCAACGTAATCCAGGTGATGCTCATCCGCCGGATTCTCCCATGCCAAAGAACGGGCCTTCAACTTGTGGGAGTTTGATCCGCACAGCACCGAACCTTGAGCCGCTCTTCGACACTACGCATTTAAGATGCCCGGAAGGTGTTGTTCAAGGCCGCAAGCTCCCGCATCCGCCATCAAGATCGCGGATTCAGCTCGCAAGATGAAGCCAGCGAGGTAAGTTATTTTACCCTTTACAAGACTCTTTTTCATAGTTTGACTCTTTGCGGGATCTAAAACTCCTTACCTTTGACAGATCTGGTCAAGACGTCCGGACAGATCGATTGTCCGGCTCCTTGCCGAAGACTCCAGCGGACGCCCGATTGACGGGTTAACTGGTTCCGCACCTCACGTGGTGCCGAAAAGAAGGCCAAGAAGAAGGCCACGGGAACTCAAGGAGTTCCCGGCGCCAGTGCCGCCGGACTCATCGTCCGATGACGCTGAGGCGGACTCTCCCGCCAAGACGAGGAGGAGGAAAGAGGCCTCTCCCACGGGGAGAGAAGAAAAGGAAGGCTGCCCCAACTGGGAGGCCAAGGGTCCAAGAAGGGAAGGACCCTTCCTCCGGACTACACCGCCAATGCCGATGACGGCGAAGAGGGGTGGGCTCCAAGGACCAAGCCCCTGGCAAAATCGTAAGTGTCCAGACACCAGAATAACTCATGGCGTCCCATTTGTCGCACATCATCTTATAACGCCGAATATAACCATGCAGCCCGCCCAAGGATGGGCTCAACGATTTGTCGAGCGGCTCCCTGGATTCGTCGGAGGTGAATAGCACCTCACTTCCAACCGCCTCGTCTCCTCCCGCCGCGGATGACACCGGGGTGGAGTCCCAAAAGGGGCCCAGCCAAGAGGAGGTGGCTATGGAGGCGCCACAAGGCGACCTCCCGGAACCCGAGCTCAAAGGGGATAAAACCCCAAAGGGTTTTAAGTCCGGCCCTATGCGGACTCGCATCGAACCTTCAAGGGTTCCGAGTCCGACAGCGCACCCTTCATAAGAAGGGCAAGATGCGACGCCGGTGACCTCCGGCCCAACCGGAGGCACGGATGATTTGATGGAGGCGCTTAACAGCGCTTCCATCGACGAGGAGCACCACACTGTTATGAGTGTGGTGATCCAGAAGGTTCAGTCCGCCAAGAGCGGGCTGATCAAGCTCGTGCCAGCCTTCTAACAGTGCTTTGAGGTATGTATTTAAGATATGTAAAAATATTACCGCATAGACAGTAGCCCTTGATGCTCAGTTTGGTGGTTGGAAAATAAATAAGCGAACCGAAGGATCTAAAAGATATACGCAGGAGTCTAACATAAGTATGTCAATATGGGAATGCAGGCTGCTGCCGCCGACCTCTCGCCAAGACTGACCGCGGAGGTTGATGCATTAAAGCAGAGCCTCGAGCGGTCCGAGAACGAGCTCGGACTTGCCAAGAAGCAGCTCGAGGACAAGGAAGGTAAGTAATACCTTATAGGAGTATTTAAAAGATGTGGTTGCAAAAGATCACAGGAATAACGTGAATACTGTAGGGGCCACGAACGAGGTGGCGACCCTGAAGGAAGCGGTGTCCAAGGCCGAAAGCAATGCGGCCACGGAACGCACCGAGCGAGAGAAGCACGGGGTGGCGGAGGTGCGGCAAGAGCTTCAGGCTCTCGTGGAAAAACACGAGAGTTTGGAGCGTGACTCAAAGACTCGAGAGTCCGAGCTCGCCTCGGCCCTTGAGAGCGCCAAAGCCGCTAAGGCCGAAGCCCAAAAAGCCCTCCAGGAAATTGAGGCGACGAAGAAGATAGCGGCGGGTAAGGCATTCTATATGCAAAGCAAGCATGTGAAAGTGAATTATCTGTTACTTACCCGAATCCGGAGCTCTCCAAGAGCATTCGCAGATCTGCCCCGTAGTGTGACTGATGCTGCCGCATTCTACCGAGCCGAAGAGGGGAGCTCGACGGAGAAGGTGTTCTGGTCTCAGTATGCTGAGGCTGGACACCCGGTGCCCTTAAGCGACCAGCTGAAGCAGCTGGTCGAGCTCCATAAGGTTGCCGAACAGGCCATGAAGGGCCTCATAGTTCGGCTGTGGCCTACGGAAGCCATGCCTGGGAGCTACTTCGGGCTGGTGAGGCGGATGGTGGACGCCTGTCCATGGGTTGAAGTCATCAAGCGCCAGTTGCGCATCAAGGTGCTCAGGGGCCCTTGCCCTTGCTAAGGTGCATTGGGGCAAGATGGATGCTGAGAAGCTTGTGACGGACGGACCACCCCCAAAGAAGGAGCATCGCAAGCCTGAAATGTATTATGAGGGCGTCCTGAAGGGTGACTGCCTTATAGCGGATGAATGCTCCAAAGATATAATTTTTTAGTAGACTCGCATTTGTTATCCTGTACGCTGAAAACTTGTTCATATGCGCTAAGCAACACTTTTGAATTTAAAATATTACCTTCTGTGCGGCCGTTTATCAAATTTGAGAGATGGCGAGTCGTCGACTTCAGCCCCCATGCCACGAGTGCTGGGGTGTTCGGGATAAACTTGAGCGCTCTTATTCCCATTCTTGGGTCCTTCAAGGGAGGCCTCAATGCAACGAACAAGGCAACCGGACTATAATGCTTGAACACTCTCACTTAGCCATAGAATTCTATAATTTTAAATTTCGGCGAAGCCCCTAGTATTCGGAAGGCCGAGTTCGGGGCGCTATCCACGGCTAGGCCGGACAAAGCCGACTCCTCGCTCTAAGCGGCGTAAGTCTTTAGGGACTCGAAAACCTCTCGAACAGCGACCAGCTCTCGCCCTATCATGATGATCAGTTTTAACTTTCTCCACTGAGGTGCTTAGCCCAGCTCAACCGGGGCACAATCGCAGTGGTTCTCCCGGTGCTACCTTAGCCGATATAACGGGACGTAAGGTACCAAAACATGGGAGCCGGGCAAACCCAACTATTGACCCAAGACATGATTCGGAGCCGATGCATATAATGCTATAAGTTCGGGGTGCCGCACTCATGAGAGTGTTCGGACTTCTCACACCATATTCTGGGGTACGTAAGCCCCTGGTGTATTGGTCGTACCAAAGTGTACGGTTGCATAATGTCATAACTGAACATATTTTTATAAAAAAGGAATGCAATAATAGACAAAAGCTATGTATTATTTATTCGGAAAATTTGCGGTAAAAGCAGAACGATACAAATAGTGCGATAAGCAAGAGATGGGACTATTTGACATGTCCTCTCCGTGGGCGAAGCTCTGGGATGATACGTGAAACAAGTATACCGCTCGTTATAGAGACCACCGGACACTCGATGTAGCTTTCGCCTCCTGGCTGTTGCATCGTGTGTTGGCGATTATCTCACGGACAGGCCTTCCGGAAAGTGGAGTCCTGAAAGTAAGAAAAAAGAATGACAAAATCGGGCCCCCGTGCGGTTGAGCCGCATTTTGGGCATGCCGTGGTCGTGCCCTTCCCCCTATGCCCATGATATTTCCAGAGTGTAGTTATGTACGCGTAGTACTGGTTTCGCAATTTCGCGAGGGCTGGGGTTGGGGCCGCATTGCTACGCTTGCTCGGAATGTGCCAGGCGGTCTTGTTGTAGGTTACTCCGGCGCGCTTGACGGTGTCCCGACGCTTAATAGCCGGACTAGAGAATTGCCTTGAGAGGCTGCTTTGTACTTCCGCCAGAGGGTCGCCAGATGCTCCTCCGCTCGGAGAGAGCGTTCGTGTTTCCATTGACCGTAATGACTCGAGGGCCTGGCATCTTGAGCTTGAGTTATGCGTAGTGCGGCACCGCATTGAACTTTTCAAAAGCGGTTCGTCCGAGCAGTGCGTGATAGCCATCATGAACGGGACTATGTCAAGATTAACTCCTCGCTCGGAAATTATCCGGGATCCAAGACCACCTCAAGTGTAACCGAGCCTGTATAGTTGGCCTCTACACCTGGTATGACGCCTTTAAAGGTCGCTCTTTGTGGGTTTAACTTTGAGGGATCTATGCCCATTTTTTGCACCGTATCCCGATAAAGCAGGTTCAGGCTCTTTGCCGCCATCCATAAGGACTCTAGTGAGGTGAAATCCACAATGATTGGGTCTAGAACCAATGCGGCGAATCCGCCATGGCGGATGCTAGTGGGTGGTCCTTCGATCAAAAGTGATCAGGCAGGAGGACCATGGGTTGAACTTTGGGGCGACTAGCCCCAACGCATATCGCCCCTCGAGTGCACGCTTCCGCCTCCCTTTGGGGATGTGGGTTGCGATATCATGTTCACCGTCCGCACTTGTGGGGGAATCCTTCGTCCCCTATTGTTCGGCGCCGGGCTCCTCCTCGTCATTGTTATGCAGCCCTTCTCTCTATCTTCGCACTTAACTTGCTCTGCTCGCTTGAACACCCAACAATCCATGTTGGTGTGATTGGCTGGTTTTTCGGGTGCCGTATATCGCACGAGCGATCGAGTATTCGGTTCAAACTGGACGGGCCCGGAGTATTTCTTTTAAATGGATTTTCCGCTGACCGGGTTTAGAGCCTCTGAATCCGGCATTAACTGTCATATCCTCAGCATTGTCGCCGTTAATGCGGCGCTTTTGCTTGTTGCGACGCGACCTGCCATTGTTGTCCTTGGTATCCGAATTACCAGGGCTCTTGGTCATATTATTACTACGAGCTAGCCAGCTGTCTTCTCCCGCGCAAAAGCGGGTCATGAGTGTTGTGAGGGCTGCCATGGATTTCGGCTTTTCCTGTCCTAGGTGCCGGGCAAGCCACTCGTCACGGATGTTATGTTTGAAGGCTGCAAGGGCCTCTGCGTCCGGACAATCGACTATTTGATTTTTCTTGGTTAGGAACCGTGTCCAGAATTGTCTGGCCGATTCCTCTGGCTGCTGAATTATGTGGCTTAGGTCATCGGCGTCTGGTGGTCGCACATAGGTGCCCTGGAAATTGTCAAGGAATGCGGCTTCCAGGTCCTCCCAACAACCAATTGATTCTGCTGGCAAGCTGTTAAGCCAATGCCGAGCTGGTCCTTTAAGCTTGAGTAGGAGGTATTTGATGGCGTGTAGATCATCATCGCGGGCCATGTGGATATGAAGGAGATAATCCTCGGTCCATACCGCAGGATCTGTTGTGCCATCGTATGATTCGATGTTTACGGGTTTGAAACCCTCGGGGATTTGATGATCCATTACTTCATCTGTGAAGCATAGTGGGTGTGCAGCGCCTCTGTACTGGGCTATATCACGACGGATTTACCATATCCGGCATGACGGTTATCGTCATATGTCGTGGGGCGCCCACGCGATCCATAGATCGATCTTGTTTGCCTTGCCTTGTCCTCCAATATATCTCATAGGTCTGGCGCATTTCCCCGTGCCTTGGTATTCTTTGAGCGACGCCGGGGTGCGGCTTGAGTGGAGGGCCGAGAGGCCTCTCTGTCGCGGCCACGAGGTGGTCGGACGGCCGCATCATGCGCTGGTGATGTAGGTCTAGGTGCTTCCTCCTCTAATTGGGGTAGCAGCTTGCGTTTTGGGTAGCTGTTGGAGGGGCGTTCAAGTTCGTACTCTTTGGCCGCAAGGACTTCAGTCCATCTGTCGGCTAGCAAGTCTTGGTCAGCTCTAAGTTGTTGCTGTTTTTTCTTGAGGCTGCTCGCCGTGGCCATAAGCCTGCGTTTGAAACGCTCTTGTTCGACGGGATCCCCAGGCATGACAAATTCGTCGGCGTCGAGGCTTGCCTCGTCTTCGGAGGGAGGCATGTAATTATCGTCCTCTACCTCTCTGTCTGCCGCTCTCTCATGAGGGCTGGTTTCTCCATCCTCCTGTGCTGAATCCTGCTGGAGGGGGTTGTCTTCGGCACTGTCCGGGGTGTTATTGTCTCCCATGCCGGAATCACCGGTTTTGCTTTGGCGGGATTTAGAGCGGCGCCGCTGACGCCGGCGCTTAGGCTGCTTCTTGGAGGGGTCATCCTCCGTTGTTCCATCACCGTTCCCTTCTTTTGGGGTGTCCACCATGTATATGTCATACGACGAGGTGGCCTTCCAAAGGCCTGTGGCGCTGGTTCTTGTCATCTCCTGCATCGGCGCCCATACCGTCGATGTCATCGAGTCAAGTCGAGCATGTCGGTTAAATCATCGACAGCCGCTATGAAGTGGGTGGTGGGTGGGGTTTGAATTTCTTCGTCGTCGCATCCCAACCTTGCGACCATAGTCCGCCAGGGCTCTCCGATAAAGAGAGAGACTTTAGTGAATTCGAATGTCTCCGGAAGGGCGAAAAGCTAAAAGATGTCCGCGGCGGTGAACTCCATGATCGGTGCCCAATCGGATTCGATTGGCAGGGGCGCGGAAGGTTCGGAGTCCGGAGGGGAGTCCGGCACCTTGGAGTCACAAGCTTCGCAAAGGACAAGGCTAGTGTTCGGCTCGATCGCCGTAGATATTGCAGCCCCCGAGGCGGTGTCCAGCCACTCGTCCTCGATTGACGCGGTCGGCTCCGAGCTGAGGGTCGGAGCGGACACTGGTGCGGCCTCCAGGGCATTGTTCAGCGGCAGAGCTAGATCATGCCCATCGTGATAGTGCGGTGCGCTTGGATGTGGCTCGAATCCGTCGAAGATCAAGTCTCCGCGGACGTCAGTCGTGTAGTTCAAACTTTCAAATCTGACCTGATGGCCAGGGGCGTAGCTTTCGATCTGCTCCAGATGGCCAAGCTTAATTGCCCGAAGGCAAAGCCGCCGAATCGAAGATCTGTCCGGGGAGAAAAGTCTCACCCTGGACCGCATCGTTGTTGATGATCGGAGGAGCCATCGGGCCTAAAGATGACGACACAGAGGAACTCTCAATGAAAGCACCAATGTCGGTGTCAAAACCGGCGGATCTCGGTAGGGGTCCCGAATCAGCGTCTAGGCGGATGGTAACAGGAGACAAGGGACACGATGTTTTTACCCAGGTTCGGCCCTCTCGATGGAGGTAACACCTACTCCTCGCTTGATTAATATTGATGGTATGGGTAGTACAAGAGTAGATCTACCACGAGATCAGAGAGGCTAAACCCTAGAAGCTAGCCTATGGTATGATTGTTGTTCGTCCTATGGACTAAAACCCTCCGGTTTATATAGACATCGGAGAGGGTTAGGGTTACATAGAGTCGGTTACAAATGGGAGGAGATCTACATATCCGTATCGCCAAACTTGCCTTCCACGCCAAGGAAAGTCCCATTCGGACACGGGACGAAGTCTTCAGTCTTGTATCTTCATAGTCCAGGAGTCCGGCCAAAGGCTATAGTCTGGCCATCCGGACACCCCCTAATCCAGGACTCCCTCATGGGGTGAATTTCTTCAGAGCCCATTTGAACTGTTGGTGCAGGGGACTGAGGAATTTGTTGTATTGGGGTGAAGAGTGGAGAATTGGGGTGCAGACTTTCCCAAAAGTCATCATTCATCACTGGCGTAGTGCATCCAATATCCATGTCTTCATCTTCAATTTCTTCAACGCCAGCCTCTTCAGCTGTGAACTGAGGCATTGGCGAGGAAACAACAGGAGGTGAAGTGATCACATCCACTTCAATTTCTTCATCAATCTGCTCTAACGAAGCAGCAGAATGATTTTATTCATCAGATCCGCTAGGGATCGCATAGTCTTCACCAAAAGGAACAAGGTCCTTTGATGGCATGGTGGAAATTGGAACTGCATCAATCGGATTTTCAAACGAGCTGGTCATAGGCTTCATCTTCTTTGGAGCTGAAGATTCTGAAGCAGCTGATGCTTTCCTTTTCTTCATTGCAGCTCGCTCTGCAGCCTTGGCCTTCTTCACATCTGATGCAAATGGAAGGATAGGAGTTGGTGTAGGCGCGGGAGGAGCTGAGGAATCTGTTTGAATTTCCTCACCAAGAATCGATGCGATTGCCTCGACTTCTTCGGGCTCTTCAGCGCACCACTAGTGGATGCCCGGCAATTTCTTCAATGGTGGAATGGAGTCATCAGCCCGGAACTAGCATTTTATTCAGCAGGCTGAAAATCATTAGTGGTGCTGGCATTTTCTTCAGTAGGCTGAGCAGAGGCTCCAGCCTGAGGAACTTCTTGTTGCGTTGGAGCTGCAACATTGGTGAACTTCTTAGTCGGTTGACAAATCTGACTTTGGCTCCTTGCCAATCAGCATAATAAGCATCAAGTCATCACGAGGGCTTTGATTTCAGATCGGATCTTGAGGAGTTCATCGGTTGTCATTTTGACAACGTTTTCCTCGTGAACTTCTCTTTCTGAATCGAGCCTTCTTGATCTGCCTAGCCTTCTCAAATTTTCATTTCTCTTCAGTGATGAAATGGGTCAGCATGTGACTTTGGCCAGGAGTCAAATGAAAATCAGGCATAGGGGTGTTTGGGTCCTTGTGCCAGAGATCAATGTAATCGAGGATCGCTCTTGGATCCAAAAGCAGTGGCACAGGTGTGCCTATGGCTCTAGCGGCCCTAACTTGCCTGTCTCTGATGATTTCTGCAAGTTCATCATCATCAGCTTCATTGTCAGATGGCACTTGGAAGGCAACATGTTTCTTCTTCGGACTTGGCCGAGGACCTGTCCAGTCGTTGCCTTTGTCTTCAGCAGTGTGGGGCCTGATGAAGAATTTGGTGCAGCTGAGGAACTTGCTGAGACACCAGAGGCAATGGAGATGCCTGCAGTCCTTTGGCACGTGGCCAGATGCACAGGTGCTGAGGACTTTAGAGGAGCTGCTGAGGACTTTTGAGGAGGAGCTGGAGATATGGGTGGAGCAGGAGCAGCATCAGGAACTGGCCGTGAGGGCTTTGAAGATTCTGGCCATGAGGGCATTGCTGAGGAACTTGGCCGTGAGGGCACAATTGTTGAAGCACTTGGCTTGTGCGCGGGCTTCTTTGCCATTGATTTTCTTGGCTTGACAGAGGCCTCGGTGGCAGCAGCAGTGCGAGTCTTCATTGAATTTCCTCACTGCTTCTTTGGCTTGTCTCGCCAACTTGGCTTGGCGCTTGGCCCATTCTTCAGGAAAATCCTCACCACACTTGATACTGGTGGGTTCAGCTTCTTGGCCAGGTGCCAATGGAGCTCTTGGGCATGGAGGATTAAGTGCAAATTTCTTCATATACTTTGGAGTAACATACCTGCTCCCTCCATTCTCTTGCCCATCTCCTTTCAATCCTCTGTATCGCACCTTGCGCTAATTTTTGTTCTCCTTTCCTAACTTGGCCTCATCGGTGTGCAATAGTCAAGATAGATGTCCTCGGGTATTTCAAACGCAGTCATGACCTCAGGCCTCTTTCCTCCTTTCTATGGCTTCTTACCGTCGCCATATTCTTGATTGAGGAATTTGAACAATCGAATTCTCTGAAGAAGTATGCAATTTTCTTCGAGGAACACTGCAAATGAGTTAAGTTGATGAGAACCTAGTGATTCAGCAGCGGACATGAGTACCTGTGAACAGAGTATAGTTGCGAGGAATTTGGAGAGGTCATATGCGTTCTCAGAAGGTTTTTCAAAAAGGAACAAGTTTGAGGAATTTGACTAGTTGAGCCTTGAAGAATTTCACTAAGCGTTCTTTGTCTTAGGTTCCAGAGTTGTATAGATCGAGGATCCACACAATTGAGGAATCTTGAAGAAAATGATGCTTAGGGAAACGAATCAAGAATAGATGACATGTGAGGTGTTTTGTGTGTGAGGATTTGAAGAATAAAACACCTTTGAAGATTTTGTAGAGAAAATTTGGATCAAAGAGGGCAGTAAAAGTAACTTTTAATTACCCTGGTTGAAGAACACGACGAACTGAGAAGTGTAGATTTGAAGTTCGTCAGTTCAGATCTTCCACGCCCTAACTCGGTGGAGGAAGACAGCTACGGCGGCGGCGGAGTGGAGATTTCCGCGGCCGGCGCGAGTACGACGGCGACGAGGTCGATGCAGTGAAGCTCTTCCTCACCGGCTAGGGTTTGAGAAGCTCGAGCGAGAGAGAGAGCGGTCGAGCGGAGTAAAGGAAGTTAGGAAGGGGAGAGGGGGTATTTATAGTCGCAGTGAAAAATTGTTCGCCCGAAGATTTAGGACGAACGTGCCCCTGACCCTTCTCATTCGCTTGACATGTGTCACCCACGTACTGAAAAGTGGAGATCGTGTTAGATTGTGGGTGAATAGATAAGTCTATCGTGGGATGCGGAATGGTTTGAGCGGCAAAACCAAAAATTTTGGATAGGATAAGTTAAAAGTTCCGTTCGCAAATTCTTCAGCTGACAAGGACACAGTGAAGATTTTGAACGAGTTTCAAATAGAACGCACATGAAGAATTTGTGAATAGATTGGATTGAGTATAGCAGAGAGGGGAAGGGTCGATCACATTCACTTAGCGTAAAATGCAACTTGAAGAATTAGCCATAAGTGAATCTTGTAGAGGACATAAACCCATATATATATATATATATATATATATATATATATATATATATATATATATATATATATATATATATATATATATATATATATATATATATATATATATATATATATAAGAAGAAAACGATGGAAACAGTGAAGATTTTGCAAAGTTGAAGAATTTGAAAAAGCTCAAGAATTTCAAAACTGAAGAAAAGCTCAAATTGAAGATTTTCAACTTTGGTGGTGGCGTGACCCACCAGATAAGAATGATGATTTCAGACACCACGCACAATTGTCGTGAGGGTTCGAGAATCAAATTCTTCATTAATTTCTTGACACTTAGAGTGTTATTCTTCATTGATTGAAGAAAACGTTTCTTCATGTGTTGCACATCTAAGTCATCAATTTTGAATAAGTGTCAGGATGTGTGTCCTTTTTAAAGAACATTCAAAGATTCTAAGATATTTAGCTCACACCGCAACTTGCTAAATCTCTTCTCATCCAAGGGCTTTGTGAAGATATCGGCTAGATGTTCTTCAGACTTCACATGATCAATAAAGATGTCGCCCTTCAACACATGATCGCGAAGAAAATGATGACGAATCTGAATGTGCTTTGTCTTCGAGTGCTGAACTGGGTTGTGAGCAATCTTGATGGCACTCTCATTGTCACAGTAGAGAGGCACATTCTTCATGTTGATGCCGTAGTCCTTGAGAGTTTGCTTCATCCACAGCAATTGAGCACAAGAAGAACCAGCAGCAATGTACTCGGCTTCCGCGAGAGCGGATATCGCAGATTCTTTCTTGAGGACCAACAGACCAAAGATCGTCCGAGGAAATGACAAGTACCAGATGTTGACTTGCGGTCCACACGATCACCAGCATAGTCGAGTCGAATATCCAATGAGATCAAAAGTAGAGCCCTTGGGGTACCATAATCCTAGTGTTGGTGTGTGAGCTAGATATCGAAGAATATGCTTCATAGCCTTATGGTGTGATTCCTTCGGTGTAGCTTGAAATCGGGCACACATGCAAACACTAAGCATTATATCTGGCCTAGATGCACATAAGTACAATAAAGAACCAATCATGGAGCGGTATACCTTGTGATCGAAGTCAATACCATTTTCATCAGTGCATAGATGACCATTTGTGGGCATAGGAATTTTGATGCCTTTGCAATCTTGCATGACGAATTTCCTCAGAACATCCTTGAGGTATTTCTCCTGAGATATGAATATTCCATTGCGCTGTTGACGAATTTGAAGACCTAAGAAGAATTTCAACTCTCCCATCATAGACATTTGATATTCTTCACTCATCATATAGGCAAATTCATCACTATAACGTTGGTCAGTACAACCAAAGATAATATCACCAATGTATATTTGGCACACAAATAGTTCACCATCATAAGATTTAGTAAAGAGAGTAGGGTCGAGTGAACCGGGTGTGAAGCCATTCTTCACGAAGAATTCCTTCAAAGTATCATACCACGCCCGAGGGGCCTTCTTGAGGCCATAGAGGGCCTTGTTGAGTCTGAAGACTTTGTCAGGATTCTTTGGATCTTCAAAACCTGGGGGTTGAGCAACATATACTTCTTCCTCAAGCTTACCATTGAGGAATGCACTTTTCACATCCATTTGATATAAAGTGATATCATGATGGTTAGCATAAGCAAGTAATATGCGAATAGCCTCAAGTCTAGCAACAGGTGCAAAAGTTTCAACGAAATCAATTCCTTCAACCTGTGTGTAGCCTTGAGCTACAAGTCGTGCCTTATTCCTCACCACAAGGACATTTTCATCTTGCTTGTTGCGGTAGATCCACTTTGTGCCAATGATATTATGATTGCGAGGATCTGGACGTTTGACCAGTTCCCAGACGTTGTTGAGCTCGAACTGATGTAATTCTTCTTGCATGGCCTGAATCCACTCGGGCTCTAGAAATGCTTCATCTACCTTAGTGGGCTCTGTGATAGAGACAAAAGCATAGTGCCCACAAAAGTTAGATAAATGTGAAGCTTTTGGCGTGTGAGAGGACCTGATGCTTCAATGTCATCGATGATCTTTTCAACTTGCACTTCTTTTTGCAACGCGAGGATGAGCTGGTTGTCGTCGAGGAATTTGATCAGCATTTTCTTGACACCATTTTCTTCACATTATCTTGGTGTGCATCACTCGGCGTTCTTCACGTTCGGAATGAATTCTTCAGCAGATTCTTGATGAGGAATGACATCCTCAGTCTCCTTGAACTTGATAGAATCCTCAGGTGCTGGTTCATCTATCATAGAAGGTAGGTGCTCTATTTGCGAGCCATTAGTTTCATTGAACCGCACATCTACAGTTTCAACAACCTTGTGAAGAGCGTTGTTGAAGACTCTGTAGGTGTGTGAGTCCTTTCCGTAACCAAGCATAAAACCTTCATGTGCTTTCGGTGCAAATTTAGCATTGTGATGAGGATCTCTAATCCAACATTTAGCACCGAAGACTTTGAAATAACTCACATTGGGTTTCTTGTCAGTGAGGAGTTCATAGGCAGTCTTCTTGAAGAATTTGTGAAGATATACTCTGTTGATGATGTGGCACGCGGTATCAATTGCATCAATCCAAAAACGACGAGGCGTTTTGTATTCATCAAGCATAGTGCGAGCCATCTCAACAAGAGTTCTGTTCTTGCGCTCCACGGCGCCATTTCTTTGAGGAGTATAGGGAGCAGATAACTCATGAGTAATACCAAGTTCATCAAGATAGTCATCAAGACCAGAATTCTTGAACTCAGTTCCATTGTCACTCCCGATGTGCTTGATCTTCACACCAAAGTGTTGGGGAGCGTAGTAATTTCAAAAATTTCCTCGCGCACACGCAAGACCATGGTGATGGCATAGCAACGAGAGGGGAGAGTGTCCGTCCACGTACCCTCGTGACCGAAGAGAAGCGTTATAACAACGCGGTTGATGTAGTCGTCGTCTTCACGATCCGACCGATCCAAGCACCGAACGTCGGCACCTCCGAGTTCTACACACGTTCAGCTCGATGGCGATCCCGGACTCGATCCAGCAAAGTGTCGGGATGAGTTCCGTCGGACGACGGCATGGTGACGATGATGATGCTCCACCGACGCAGGGCTTCGCCTAAGCTCATGACGATATGACTTCTCCGCGCGAGGCTTCGCCTAAGCTCATGACGATATGACCGAAGTGGAATATGGTGGAGGGGCACCGACACGGCTAAGGAACGATCCGTAGATCAACTTGTGTGTTCAGGGTGCCCCTGCCTCAGATATAAAGGAGCAAGGGGGTGCGGCCAGCCCAAGGGGCGGCGCTGGAGAGTCCTACTCCCACCGGAGTAGGACTCCCCCGTTCCTAGTTGGATTAGGATTGGAGGAGGGGAAGAGGGAAGGCGCCGCCTCTCCTGTCCTATTCGGACTAGAGGGGAGGGCGGCCCTGCCCGGCCGCCCTTCCTCTTCTCTCTTATGGCCCATCAAGGCCCATAGACCCCCGGGGTTCCGTAACCCCGGTGTTCGGTAACTTCTGTTTTCATCGGAACCTTCCAAGTCAAACATAGGCTTCAATATATCAATCTTTATGTCTCGACCATTTGAGACTCCTCGTCATGTCCGTGATCACATCCGGACTCGAACAACCTTCGTACATCAAAACTTATAAACTCATAATGAACTGTCATCGAAGCGTTAAGCGTGCGGACCCTACGGGTTCGAGAACTATGTAGACATGACCTAGAACCATTCTCGGTCAATAACCAATAGCGGAACCTGGATGCCCATATTGGTTCCTACATATTCTCTGAAGATCTTTATCGGTCAAACCGCATAACGATATCGTTGTTCCTTTGTCATCGGTATGTTACTTACCCGAGATTCGATCGTCGGTATCCAATACCTAGTTCAATCTCGTTACGTAAGTCTCTTTACTCGTTCCGTAATACATCATCTCACAACTAACTCATTAGTTGTAATGCTTGCAAGGCTTATGTGATGTGTATTACCGAGAAGGCCCAGAGATACCTCTCCGACAATCGGAGTGACAAAACCTAATCTCAAATCGCCAACCCAACAAGTACCTTTGGAGACACCTGTAGTACTCCTTTATAATCACCCGATTCGTTGTGACGTTTGGTAGTACCAAAGTGTTCCTCCGTAAACGGAGTTGCATAATCTCATAGTTACGAGGAACATGTATAGGTCATGAAGAAAGCATTAGCAATATACTAAGCGATCAAGTGCTAAGCTAACGGAATGGGTCATGTCAATCACATCATTCTCCTAATGAGGTGATCCCATTAATCAAATGACAACACATGTCTATGGTTAGGAAACACAACCATCTTTGATTAATGAGCTAGTCTAGTAGAGGCATACTAGTGACTATCTGTTTGTCTATGTATTCACACATGTATTATGTTTCCGGTTAATACAATTCTAGCATGAATAATAAACATTTATCATGGTATAAGGAAATAAATAATAACTTTATTATTGCCTCTAGGGCATATTTCCTTCAGTCTCCCACTTGCACTAGAGTCAATAATCTAGATTACACAAATGATTCTAACACCCATGGAGTCTTGGTGCTGATCATGTTTTGCTCGTGGAAGAGGCTTAGTCAGCGGTCGCAACATTCAGATCCGTATGTATTTTGCAAATCTCTATGTCTCCCACTTGGACTTGGTCCCGAATGGAATTGAAGCGTCTCTTGATATGCTTGGTCCTCTTGTGAAATCTGGATTCCTTTGCCAAGGCAATTGCACCATATTGTCACGAAAGATCTTCATCGGTCCCGATGCACTAGGTATGACACCTAGATCGGAAATGAACTCTTTCATCCAGACTCCTTCATTTGCTGCTTCGAAGCAGCTATGTACTCCGCTTCACATGTAGATCCCGCCACGACGCTTTGTTTAGAACTGCACCAACCGACAGCTCCACCGTTTAATAAAAACACGTATCCGGTTTGCGATTTAGAATCGTCTGGATCGAGTGTCAAAGCTTACATCGGCGTAACCATTTACGACTAGCTCTTTGTCACCTCCATATCGAGAAACATATCCTTAGTCCTTTTCGGTATTTCAGGATGTTCTTGACCGCTGTCCATGATCCACTCTGGATTACTTTGGTACCTTCCTGCCAAGCTTACAGCTAAGCATCGTCGGTCTGGTACACAGCATTGCATACATGATAGAGCCTATGGCTGAAGCATAGGAACATCTTTCATTTTCTCTCTATCTTCTGCTGTGGTCGGGCATTGAGTCGACTCAATCTTACACCTTGTCTGGTAAAAACCTTTCTTTGCACGATCCATTTTGAACTTCTTCAAAACTTTATCAAGGTATGTGCTTTGTGAAAGTCAATTAAGCGTCTTGATCTATCTCTATAGATCTTGATGCCCAATATGTAAGCAGCTTCACCGAGGTCTTTCATTGAAAACTTTTATTCAAGTATCCTTTTATGCTATCCAGAAATTCTATATCATTTCCAATCAATAATATGTCGTCCACATATAATATCGAAATGCTCTGAGCTCCCACTCACTTTCTTGTAAATACAAGGCTTCTCCAAAAGTGCAGATAAAACCATATCTTTGATCACACTATCAAAGCGTTTATTCCAACTCCGAGAGGCTTGCACGGACCATAAATTGATCGATGGAGCTTGCACACTTTGTTAGCACCCTTTGGATCAACAAAACCTTCTGGTTGCATCATATACAACTCTTCTTCTAGAAATCCATTCAAGAATGCAGTTTTACATCCATTTGCCAAATTTCATAATCATAAAATGCGGCAATTGCTAACATGATTCGGACAGACTTAAGCATCGCTACGGGTGAAAAGTCTCATCGTAGTCAACCCCTTGAACTTGTCGAAAACCTTTAGCAACAAGTCGAGCTTTGTAGACAGTTACATTACCATCGGCGTCGGTCTTCTTCTTAAAGATCCATTTATTCTCAATGGCTTGCCGATCATCGGGCAAGTCAACCAAAGTCCATACTTTGTTCTCATACATGGATCCCATCTCAGATTTCATGGCTTCCAGCCATTTCATGAATCTGGGCTCACCATCGCTTCTTCATAGTTTGTAGGTTCGCCATGGTCAAGTAACATGACTTCGAAATAGGATTACCGTACCACTCAGTGCGTATTTTACTCTGGTTGACCTCGAAGTTCAAGAGTAACTTGATCTGAAGCTTCATGATCATCATCATTAGTTTCCTCACTAATTGGTGTAGTTGTCACAGAACCGTTTCTTGTGATGAACTACTTTCCAATAAGGGAGCAGGTACAGTTATCTCATCAAGTTCTACTTTCCTCCCACTCACTTCTTTCGAGAGAAACTCCTTCTCTAGAAAGTATCCGAATTTAACAACGAAAATCTTGCCTTCAGATCTGTGATAGAAAGTGTACCCAACAGTCTCCTTTGGGTATCCTATGAAGACACATTTCTCGATTTGGGTTCGAGCTTATCTAGTTGAAGTTTCTTCACATAAGCATCGCAGCCCCAAACTTTAAGAAACGACAACTTTGGTTTCTTGCCAAACCACAGTTCATACGGTGTCGTCTCAACGGATTTAGATGGTGCCCTATTTAACGTGAATGCGGCCGTCTCTAAAGCATATCCCCAAAACGATAGCGGTAAATCGGTAAGAGACATCATAGATCGCACCATATCAAGTAAATACGATTACGACGTTCGGACACACTATTTCTCTGTGGTGTTCCGGGTGGCGTGAGTTGCGAAACTATTCCACATTGTTTCAAATGTAAACCAAACTCGTAACTCAAATATTCTCCTCCACGATCCGATCGTAGAAACTTTATTTTCTTGTTACGATGATTTTCTACTTCACTCTGAAACTCTTTGAACTTTTCAAATGTTTCAGATTTGTGTTTCATTAAGTAGATATACCCATATCTGCTCAAATCATCTGTGAAGGTGAGAAAATAACGATACCCGCCGTGCCTCAACATTCATTGGACCACAAACATCGGTATGTATGATTTCCAACAAATCAGTTGCTCGCTCCATAGTTCCGAGAACGGCGTTTTGGTCATCTTGCCCATGAGGCACGGTTACGCAAGTACCAAGTGATTCATAATCAAGTGATTCGAAGCCCATCGGTATGGAGTTTCTTCATGCGTTTACACCGATATGACCTAAGCGGCGATTGCCACAAATAAGTTGCATTATCATTATCAACTCTGCATCTTTTGGTTTCAACACTATGAATATGTGTATTACTACTATCGAGATTCAATAAAATAGACCATTCTTCAAGGGTGCATGACCATAAAAGATATTACTCATATAAATAGAACAACCATTATTCTCTGATTTAAATGAATAACCGTCTCGCATCAAACAAGATCCAGATATAATGTTCATGCTCAACGCGGCACCAAATAACAATTATTTAGGTCTAAAACTAATCCGAAGGTAGATGTAGAGGTAGCGTGCCGATCGCGATCACATTGACTTTGGAACCATTTCCCAGCGCATCGTCACCTCGTCCTTTGCGAGTGCTCGTCTATTCCGTAGTCCTGTTTGAGTTGCAAATATTAGCAACAGAACCAGTATCAAATACCAGTGCTACTACGAGCTCTAGTAAGGTACACATCAATAACATGTATATCACATATACCTTTGTTCACCTTGCCATCCTTCTTATCCGCCAAATACTTGGGGCAGTTCCGCTTCAAAGGTCGATCGCTTGCGGTAAAAACACTCGATTTCAGGCTTAGGTCCAGACTTGGGTTTCTTCTCTTGAGCAGAACTTTCTTGCTGTTCTTTTGAAGTTTCCTTCTTCTTTCCTTTGCCCTTTTCTTGAAACTAGTGGTCTTGTTGACCATCAACACTTGATGCTCTTTCTTGATTTCTACCTCCATGACTTTTAGCATTGCGAAGAGCTCGGGAATTGTTTTGGTCATCCTTGCATATTATAGTTCATCACGAAGCTCTTGTAGCTTGGTGGCGATGATTGGAGAATTCATCAATGACACTATCATCCGGAAGAGTAACTCCCAGGTTGAATCAAGTGATTATTATACCCGGACATTTTGAGTATATGTTCACTTGTGTAACTATTCTCCTCCATCTTGCAGCTATAGAACTTATTGGAGACTTCATATCTCTCAATCCGGGCATTTGCTTGAAATATTAACTTCAACTCCTGGAACATCTCATATGCTCCATGACGTTCAAAACGTCGTTGAAGACCCGGTTCTAAGCCGTAAAGCATGGCACACTTGAACTATCGAGTAGTCATCAGCTTTGCTCGCCAGACGTTCACAACTTCGGCGTAGCTCCTGCAGCAGGCTGGCACCCAGCGGTGCTTCGGGGCGTAATTCTTCCGTGCAGCAATGAGGATAATCCTCAAATTACGGACCCAGTCCGTGTAATTGCTACCATCATCTTTCAACTTTGCTTTCTCAAGGAACGCATTAAAATTCAACGGAACAACAAAGACGAGCCATCTATCTACAGAAACATAGACAAGCAAAAATACTATCGGTACTAAGTTCATGATAAATTTAAGTTTAATTAATCATATTAAAACCTCCCACTTAGACAGACATCTCTCTAGTCATCTAAGTGATTACGTGATCCAAATCAACTAAACCATGTCCGATCATCACGTGAGATGGAGTAGTTTCAATGGTGAACATCACTATGTTGATCATATCTACTATATGATTCACGCCGACCTTCGGTCTCCGTGTTCGAGGCCATATCTGTTATATGCTAGGCTCGTCAAGTTTAACTTGAGTATTCGCGTGTGCAACTGTTTTGCACCGTTGTAGATGGACGTAGAACTTATCACACCGATCATCACGTGGTGTCCGGGTACTCTGAACTTTTAGCAACGTTGCATACTCGGGAGAACACTTCTTGATAATTTTAGTGAGAGATCATCTTATAATGCTACCGTCAATCAAAGCAAGATAAGATGCATAAAGGATAAACATCACATGCAATCAATATAAGTGATATGATATGGTCATCATCATCTTGTGCTTGTGATCTCCATCGCCAAGCACCGTCATGATCACCATCGTCACCGGTAGCGACACCTTGATCTCCATCGTAGCATCGTTGTCGTCTCGCCAACTATTGCTTCTCGACTATCGCTCTGCTTAGTGATAAAGTAAAGCAATTACATGGCGTTGCATTTCATACAATAAGCGACAACCATATGGCTCCTGCCGATTGCCGATAACTTCGATTACAAAACATGATCATCTCATACAATAAAATATAGCATCACGTCTTGACCACATCACATCACAACATGCCCTGCAAAAACAAGTTAGGCGTCCTCTACTTTGTTGTTGCAAGTTTTACGTGGCTGCTACGGGCTGAGCAAGAACCGTTCTTACCTCGCATCAAAACCACAGCGATAGTTTGTCAAGTTGGTGCTGTTTTAACCTTCGCAAGGACCGGGCGTAGCCACACTCGGTTCAACTAAAGTGAGAAAGCGACACCCGCCGGTCACCTTTAAGCAACTAGTGCTCGGCGGTGAAACCAGTCTCGCGTAAGCGTCTGCGTAATGTCGGTCCGGGCGCTTCATCTCACAATACCGCCAACAAAAGTATGACATGCTGGTAAGCAGTATGACTTATATCGCCCACAACTCACTTGTGTTCTACTCGTGCACATGACATCAACGCATAAAACCAGGCTCGGATGCCATTTGTTGGGGAACGTAGTAATTTCAAAAATTTCCTACGCACACGCAAGACCATGGTGATGGCATAGCAACGAGAGGGAGAGTGTCTGTCCGTACCCTCGTGAGACCGAAAGCGAAGCGTTATAACAACGCGGTTGATGTAGTCGTCGTCTTCACGATCCGACCGATCCAAGCACCGAGCGTCGGCACCTCCGAGTTCTACACACGTTCAGCTCGATGGCGATCCTCGGACTCGATCCAGCAAAGTGTCGGGGATGAGTTCCGTCGAGACGACAGCGTGGTGGCGATGATGATGCTCCACCGACGCGGGGCTTCGCTTAAGCTCCGACGATATGACTTCTCCAGCGCGGGGCTTCGCCTAAGCTCATGACGATATGACCGAAGTGGAATATGGTGGAGGGGCACCGCACACGGCTAAGGAACGATCCGTAGATCAACTTGTGTGTCAGGGTGCCCCCTGCCTCGTATATAAAGGAGCAAGGGGTGCGGCCAGCCCAAGGGGCGCGCTGGAGGAGTCCTACTCCCACCGAGTAGGACTCCCCCCTTTCCTAGTTGGATTAGGATTGGAGGAGGGAAGAGGAAGGCGCCCCCTCTCCTTGTCCTATTCGGACTAGAGGGGAGGGGGCGTGGCCTGCCTGGCGGCCCTTCCTCTTCTCTCTTATGGCCCATCAAGGCCCATAGACCCCGGGGTTCCGTAACCCCGTGTTCCGTAACTTCTGTTTTCATCCGGAACTTTTCGAAGTCAAACATAGGCTTCAATATATCAATCTTTATGTCTCGACCATTTGAGACTCCTCGTCATGTCCGTGATCACATCCGGACTCGAACAACCTTGGTACATCAAAACTTATAAACTCATAATGAACTGTCATCGAAGCGTTAAGCGTGCGGACCCTACGGGTTCGAGAACTATGTAGACATGACCTAGAACCATTCTCGGTCAATAACCAATAGCGGAACCTGGATGCCCATATTGGTTCCTACATATTCTCGAAGATCTTTATCGGTCAAACCGCATAACGATATCGTTGTTCCTTTTGTCATCGGTATGTTACTTACCCGAGATTCGATCGTCGGTATCAATACCTAGTTCAATCTCGTTACCGTAAGTCTCTTTACTCGTTCCGTAATACATCATCTCACAACTAACTCATTAGTTGTAATGCTTGCAAGGCTTATGTGATGTGTATTACCGAGAAGGCCAGAGATACCTCTCCGACAATCGGAGTGACAAAACCTAATCTCGAAATCGCCAACCCAACAAGTACCTTTGGAGACACTTGTAGTACTCCTTTATAATCACCCGATTCGTTGTGACGTTTGGTAGTACCAAAGTGTTCCTCCGTAAACAGGAGTTGCATAATCTCATAGTTACAGGAACATGTATAGGTCATGAAGAAAGCATTAGCAATATACAAAGCGATCAAGTGCTAAGCTAACGGAATGGGTCATGTCAATCACATCATTCTCCTAATGAGGTGATCCCATTAATCAAATGACAACACATGTCTATGGTTAGGAAACACAACCATCTTTGATTAATGAGCTAGTCTAGTAGAGGCATACTAGTGACTATCTGTTTGTCTATGTATTCACACATGTATTATGTTTCCGGTTAATACAATTCTAGCATGAATAATAAACATTTATCATGGTATAAGGAAATAAATAATAACTTTATTATTGCCTCTAGGGCATATTTCCTTCACAAAGTTGGTTGAATCCCTCAAGGAAAATTGTTTGAAGACTTCCTGCACTTCATGTTTGTAAGTGACAATGCGTACCCATGTGTAACGAGAGAAATCATCAACAATAACAAAGCCATATAGAGATGCATCATTAGTGACTGTTGAGTAATGATTAGGACCAAAGAGGTCCATGTGAAGCAATTCGAATGGACGAGTAGTGGTCATGATAGTCTTCGCTGGATGCTTGGCCTTGGTCATTTTTCCAGCTTCACTGGCTCCACACAAGTGATCCTTGAGGAATTTGACATTCTCAATGCCAATGACATGCTTATTCTTCGCAAGCGTGTGCAAATTCCTCATGCCTGCATGACCAAGTCGTCGACGCCATAGCCAGCCTTCTGAAGCTTTTGCAAGTAGGCACACGACTGGTTGTGGTCATGTAGAGAAATCAACAATATACAAATCTCCTCTCCTAAAGCCTTCGAAGACTTTGGAATTGTCAGCTTCCATAATCACAACACAACGATACTTGCCAAAGACAACAACCATATCAAGATCACAAAGCATTGATACTGACATGAGGTTGTATCCTAAGGACTCAACAAGCATGACTTTGTCCATGTGTATGTCCTTAGAGATCGCAACCTTACCTAGACCCAATACGACTTTTGCCTTTGTCGGCCAAAGATGATATGCTTCAGATGTGGCGGTGATAAGGAGCATCCATCAATAGATTCTTGTCACCAGTCATGTGATTTGTACATCCACTATCGAGGACCCATTCAATGGCTTTGGGAAGATCATCCTGCAGATGAATTAGTGCAACTTACGAACTCATATACTTCATCAGCGAAGAATATGATATCAAATTCATCAGATGAAATTCATCAAACAGTAAAACAGATATAGCAGTATGAGGACGTGTGAAATGAAAGTTCATTTTTTCATGATTCGCCTGCGTCCTTTCAGGCATTTTTGTTAGGCCCCCAGCAAATTCTTCACACGTTAAAGCACGTCTGGAAACCTGACCCTGCAGAAGAGATTAGTTCTTTTTCTTCACCACCCACATCTAAAGGGGTGGCAAAGAGTTCATCACTCTACAAGCTCCATATGAAAATGGTGGCATAGAAGCCAAAACATTTCGTTTTACATACGAGGGGTTAGGGTAAGCATATGAATAAGCAGAGGAATTCTTCGAGGACTTATGAACATAATGGTTTGAAGAATAATGCACATATTCATAGCCCTTAGCTCTACCTGCGAAGCAGAGTTGTTATACGATGATAATCATATGAGGACTTTGATCCTTTTGAGGAATTTGGTCCGTATGAGGACTTGGATCCATATGAAGAATTTGGTCCATATGAAGAGTTTGATCTGGGGTTCCTATTCTTCACGGTGGTGTCATGAGGACATTCACTGAAGACTTTCAAGGCACTTCTTGGGAACCCATATTTTCTTCATAGGAGAACCGTTCCTGCAGATTAGTGCCAACATATCTAACAAATACTTCACCATTCGATTTTTGAACAGTTTATATTTGAGTCAAATGACTCATCGGAAGAATGATGAGATTCACATGTAAAGCCGGATAAGTTAGATGGATCAAGCTGGAGGTCCCTTTGCAGCAACCCATGAGGTTTTGGGGTCTTGCTCGGGCTTCAATATGTTCCATTAGCATTGAGTTTCCTCTCAAAGGCAATACCCTCTTTCCTAGGGTTTACATTGAGGATCTGCTTTTTAAGCACATCACAAAGAGTCGATGCCCTTTGAGGCTTTTGTACATGCATGTCATGTACAATTCCTTCAGCCCTACATCGTTAGTGATACTAGCAATGTCCTCAGATGAGGAATTAGTGATAGCAGAGGCAGGTGAAGAATTTGTAACAGTTGAAGCATTTGAACATTCAGGTGAAGAATTAGTAGATTCACGTTCAATGCACTTTAAGCATGGAGGAACAAATTCTTCCTGAGAAGCGCTGATTTGTTGAGCAAGTAGTGAATCACGCTCC
This sequence comes from Aegilops longissima, assembly GCA_021605205.1. Classification (NCBI taxonomy): domain Eukaryota; kingdom Viridiplantae; phylum Streptophyta; class Magnoliopsida; order Poales; family Poaceae; genus Aegilops; species Aegilops longissima. The sequence goes on along the minus strand of CM038677.1, from coordinate 498,474,498 downwards.
TTCTGAAGATCTTCATAACTCACTCTTAGCTTCTCAAGATCTTGCTTTCTTTGAAGAAATTCATAAGAAAGCTTCTCATGATCAGATAAGAGAGTGTTATGATGACCACGAAGGTTGTCAAACCTAGGCTGAAGTCTTTGAAGATTTTCGATCGGGGCTTTAGTCGATCCATTTATTCACCCAACATATCATCACTCTTGTCTAGCATGTTTTGAACCTTTTCAAAAGCCCTTTGTTGTTTCTGAGCAAACTTAGCAAGTTTAGAGTAGCTGGGCTTGAGATCTTCATCGATTCATTCTCACTAGATTCGGAGGAGGTATATTTGAGTACCTTTGCACCCTTTGCCATGAAGCAATAGGTGGGGCGTAGTCATCATTATCTTCGTCGGCCTTGTTGGTGAGTCGGTTTCTTGAGTTGAAGATGGACTTCTTGACGAATCACGATGGCGAGCAGCCGACTTCGCCACACCGGACTCGGACTCCTCATATGCCTCCTCTTCCTCATGTTCCTCAGATTCAGCTTCAGAGTCCATTTCCTTGCCAATGAATGCCCGAGCCTTCTTGGAGCTGCTCTTCTTGTGAGATGAAGACTTCGAGGATTTTGATGATGAAGATTTTGACGATTTCTTCTTATTCTTAGCGTCATCAGAACTGTAATCCTTGTATTTCTTCTTCTTTAATTCTTTTTCCCACTGAGGACAATCTTGAATATAGTGACCTGGTTTCTTGCATTTGTGGCATAGCCTTCTCTTATAGTCCTTTGGATGAGGAATCACTTTGCTCCTTGAGGATTTTCCAGCGACCACGTATTGAGAACTTCTGGAACTTCTTCACGAGGAGTGCTAGCTCCTGGCTCAATTCTTCAGGATCACCAAGGCTACTACCAAAATCTTCACATTGATTCGAGACACAGCCTTGGCCTTGAGACACGTGATTTGCCATAGCTCGAACCATAGAGATCTCTCTTTTTGAAATAAGCTGGAACTCATGAGTATTTAGCCTCTCGAGGATATCGGCGGGATCTAGTGACTTGTAGTCGGTAGCGTTCTTGTATCATCGGTGCGGAGTATCAAATGAGGAATCAAGCAATCTCAACAATTTCTTCACCACCTCATGGTCGGTGATGTCAGTGGCACCAAGTGCTTGAAGCTCATTTGAGATGTCAGTGAGGCGATCGAAGGTTTGTTGAACATTTTCATTGTCGAGTCATTTGAAGTGGTTGAAGAGACTTCGAAGAACATCAACTCGAGAGTCACGCTGAGTTGAGACTCCTTCTTTTACTTTGGACAGCCTATCCCAGATAAGCTTAGCAGTTTCCAAAGCACTCACTCTTCCATACTGTCCTTTGCTCAGATGGCCACATATGATATTCTTTGCTTGAGAATCGAGTTGCTTGAATCTCTTCACATCGGTAGCGTTCAGTGAGGGTGCGACAGTGGGAACAACATTTTCCACAACATACCAGAGATCGTTATCAATTGCCTCAAGATGCATTCCCGTCTTATTCTTCTAGTAAGGGTAGTCTGTCCCATCGAAGGTAGGACAGCCAGCAGAGACCTTGATCATACCTGCTGTCGGATTCCGGGTTCCGGCAGACCCTCTAGGTTCGAACACTGGGGTGCGCTCGGAGATCTCGCCCTCTACCTACCTGCACCTTGCCGCCTCGCTAGGATCTAAGCTATGAAAGGAACAACACAAGAGACACAGGGTTTATACTAGTTCGGGCCACCATTGTGGTGTAATACCCTACTCTAGTTTGTGGTGTGGTGGATTGCCTCTTGGGCTGATGATGAACAATACAAGGAAGAACAGCCTCGCGAGGGTCTGTTCTTGGCTGGTGCGATGAACTGCTAGGGGGAGTTCAGTCGCTCTCTCTCTCTATGCTGATTCAAGATGCTGGATCCTCCCTTCGATGCCCCTACCCTGTGGGTGGCTAGTCCTATTTATAGGCAAAGGCCCTGGGCCTCTTCCCAAATATTGAGCGGGAAGGGCGCCAACAATTGACCATTTTGAAGTGGAACATCTAGTACACTTATCTGACTAAAGTTGGTCCTCGCTTTGTCAAAGGCTCTGGTGGTGGCGCTTGGCTTGGGCTCCGATGACTTCCTTCCTGCCGTTCACGGCGGTCTTGGTCTTGTTGCATCGAAGCGGATGCCTTTGCTTGATACTCTTGCTGCGCTTGCTCCTTTGCACCAAAGAGTAAGGAGGACACTGCGTGGGCTGGCGCCCTTGGCTCCCTTGGTCGTCGTGGCTTGCGTCATGGGCACCTCGTGAGGTACCCGCCTTGATCTCTCCGCCTCCTCGCGAGCCAGCTGGCGAGGCCGTGCACGAGAAGCTTCTGTTGTCCGCCCATGCAGGCTGGCCCCTCGCGAGGTCTTGAACTGTCTTGATGAAGATGGGCGTCTTTGGGCCACCCCTTGAGCCACGTCGCGGGCCATGAGAGCGAGCAAGTCTGGGGACCCCGTTCCCGAACACCGACATAGCCCGGGCCCAAAGCGCGCCCGGACTTGGCTGAGCATAGAAGCGAAGGGGCAAGTCTGGCGCCGTGGGCCTAACAACTAATGGCCTTAGGCGCCCGCGTGGCGGTTGGTTGGGCGTAGCTGCCCTGCTTCCCCGCGACGCCTCGGCAACTGCACGAATTGACAAGTCCCTGCATGCAAAGCGGGTCATGATTACCTGTGATCGTGGAGGCCGGCGGTTGGCCTCCTCTGGCTATAAGTACGGAACGGCGCGTGCCCTTCTAGCCCATCTCTTCTTGTTTCTCCTTCTTATCCGTCCTTGCTCCACCTTGCCGCAATGGCTCTGATCCGCCGATTCTCCGCGGAAGAGAAGGGAAAGGCTCCCCGAGAGGGTCCCGACCGCTTCCGCCCGAAGAAAGCAGCTAGCCCTATCTTTGTCGAGATGAGGTACCCGCAGGAGGTGTCGAGCCTTAGTGCGGCGACCGCCGCCGGGTTCCCGCTGCCCTGTCGCCCACCTTGAGGTCCTGCGGGAGTTGATGCGGCGTCATGGGCGAGCGCCACCGTCGGCGCCCGGTTGGTCATGGTGGTGCGCGTTGTCCCTCCCAGGAGTCCATGCCAAGGCTCCTCCAGAGTTTGTGCTCCACGCCGCCATGCCTCCTCGGTCTTGGATTCGCCTTCCTCCTCCTTCGCCTTCGTGATGCCGTGGGGGATACTCGAACTCTGGTTGCAGCCGCCCGGCTGCAACACCCTCGCGACGGCGGAGGTCATGATCGTCGCCCGGGCCAAGTCTTCATGACTAGAGGCTAGGCGAGATCGCCCGAGTCTGCGGGGCGAGGCGCCCTCGCGATCCACAGGTGCAGCCGCGCTTCCATGATGCTCTTCAAGGTCTTCGACGTGGATGGACGCCGGCTGGAGTGCTACCCTGAGAGAGGTGGTCGGGGCCCTGCCGCGGCGAGGACCAGGCTCGCCGACCGTTCCCTCAGCAGCTCCTCAGGCGGCGGTCGCGTCGGAGGATCCAGCGACTCCGCCGAGCTCTTCGCGACTCCGGAGACGAGCGACGACAGCTACGAGCCCCCGAGCCTGCGCCGCTCTCGGAGCAAGGCGGGCTCGTCAGGCCGCCGCCGCCTCTGATCTGGATGAGGTTGGCGCCGGTGCTTGACGGCCCACTGTTGATGATGGCATCTCTTGAGGAGGCACGCGTAGTTAGAGCTATCTAGGATCTGTTCCCTCTGTTCCCTGCGAAGAATCAAAAACCGCGCCCCGTGGGGGCCGACAGGTCCCAGTCCCAAGGCAGGCTTCAACCGTCGCTGGTATGCCAGGTCGCGATGCCGTGGTCAAGGCCGAGAGGTGGCGGCCGGGGTCGATAGAGCCCCGAGTCGCGATGCTCGGGAGGTCCCCTTTAGCGCTCAAGCAGCCATCGTTCGGTGAGAAAGGGCGGCGTTGCTAATCACGGATTGCATTGGGTGCGGGGGCGGTGCTGCGATAGCTAGTGTTTCGGAGGTGACTTATCTCGAGTCGAGAACGCTTCTTGGTGCGGCGCTAGGTCCGTGCTTGGCGGGCGAGGGTTGCTGGCGAGGTCCCGCGTGCCTCTTCCCTCTCGCCTTTGCTCCCCTTTCTGCTCTCGTCTTGGTGCGGCCCTCGGCGGGTCTCAGCCGTCAATGGTATGCCAGTCGCGATGCGTGGACAAGGCCGAGGGTGAGGGCTGGAGAGCGATGAGGAGCCCATGGTCGCGATGCTCGGTACCCCCCTTTAGCGTGCAAGCGGTTCCGCAGACGAGTGAAGAAAGGCGCCGTGAGGGCCTCGCCTGGCGCTGCTCCTTGAAGGGATCCTGCAGGCTCACCACAAAAAGAACAAGAGTCCGCTATGACAAGCGACGGTCAGCCACTGGTTGCTTTGGAGAGGTGACGAGGCACTGAAGGCCTGACGAGGTGGCGCTGTGCGGGGCTGCCGCGGCCAGAGCTCAACCATTCAGGTTTGTCGGCGTTGCAGGGACGGACCCATGCGTAAGCGCCGTGCCGTTGGGGAGCAACTCCATCAGTTGGTGTCAGTTGAGCGGGCAACTTGGTCAAGCACATTAATCACGAAGAAGCAAGTTCATTTAGATAGATGCGGGGAAGGCGGACATCGTTGGAGTGCAGCCCGGCGACTTGGGGATGATGCAGCCGAGCGCCCCCAACAAAGTAAGCTAGGAACATGAAGTAAAGGGATACGCGCGCGGGAGCGGACCCACGCGCACAGGAATAATGCAGCCACAGGGGCACTCCAGTGGAAATGAAACTTGAAGGATGTCACGATGGCGTTGAAGGCGAAGGATGTTGAAGTAGCGGACGTCGTGGGCTGCGAAGCCGACCTTCACGAGCCCCAGGCCAGGGAGCCTCGGGAGGCTCGGGCGGCTGGTGGCTCCTCGCGGACCATCTCCATCTCCGCCCGGGGCTGCGGGCGCCTGGCCTCTCGAGCCTCAGGATGCTCCCCATGAGGCGCTGATGCGTGGCGGCCACGTTCGGCGGGCTGTAGGGCATGCGAGCGTAGCTGTGGGGTGGGCCTTGGCGCCCAGCGCATGAGGCCAGAAGTGCTCTGAGGCGGCTCGGTTGAGCCACAGGATGTCGATGCAGACGGGCAGCCCACCATCCTCGCTGGATGGGGAGCTCACGGCGGAGTGGCGGCGGCTGCAACTCATGACTCTTGACTCCTGCAGCTCTGCGTGATCGGTGACGAACTCCTGAGGTTTGGCCCTCCTTGCCTTGCTCCTTCTGAGGAAGCGTGCTGAAACACGCCTCCAAGTGGTGCCCAAGTGCCTCCCTCGTGATCTTAGCAAGGTCGGTGGCCCTCCAGAGAGAGCCCCGAGCCTGCTCGAGGAGGCGCCCGGTGCGCCTTCCTATCTGACGAAGGAGGTGCCCCCAGGCAGGTCACGGACCACAGGGGCCTGCCTCCCGAGGTCGGGCTTGCGATGTCCTCTTCTTCTTGGGAGGCGGTCTCGGGGAGCCTCATGCTCCTGTGATCTGGGTCTTCAAGTGATGCGGCTTGAAAGGCTCGCTCGGGGAGCACTGCTGTGTCTCTCTCTTGAAGGCACCGTGATGACTCCGCCGCTTCTGGCATCTTGAGGGCGTTGCAGCCGTGATGAGTCACGGCCATGAACTTGGCGAGCTGGGTACCGAGGATGGCATTGTATGGCGGCGAATGTGGGCGACATCGAAGTCGATGAGCTCGGTCGGTGGTTATCCGCGCGCCCAAAGGTGACAGGAGGCGGACCTGCCCAATCGGAACCGTGGAGCCATCGGTGACTCGGAGAAAACTTGGTTGGCTGAAGCTGATTGTAAGGCACTTGGAGATTGTTGAATGTCTCTATGGACGGGACAATGAGTCTGCTCCGCCCGTCGATGAGGTCTGGTGACTTGCACATTCTTGATGATTGGGGAATAGAGCATCGGGAGGACTCTGTTGTGGCGCTCACTTGAGCTGATCGGCCCGAGCTGAGCGTGATGGCGCCTGCTGACCACGAGAGGCGCGTGGCCCGAGCTTGGGGAGGACTGCATTCACTTGCAGGCGAACTGCTTGAAGATGTGTTGAGAGGCTGGGGCTTGAGCTCCGCCCGGGATGCTGCGATCGCGGCTCTCTGAAGCCCCAGCCCCTCGTCGATGATGGTCCTTGTTTCTCCTTGGCTGCGGCGGCGGAGGAGGAGCCTGCGTTTCCTTGCGGGCCGGTCCTCGCGAGGCTGATCCCTCCAGTCTCCCTCGCGAGGCTGATCCTGCCGGCGATCCTCGCGAGGTCGGTCGCGCCATGCTTGGCGAGGCCACGGTCTTCCAGCGTCCTGCGTTCCTTCTTCCTCCTCGGCCGTAGCCTCGTCGTTGCGGTCGGGCGTCGATCGATCCTCCCTTCTCGTGCGGCCGGAGCTCTTGACATTCGTTGGTGTTGTGGGTGTGGAGGTGCGTGGTACACACAGTACCGGCTGCCCTTGGAAGACTCGGGCTGATCTCTGCCCGCTTGGTGTGCAGTTACGCGCGCACGCAGCAGCCCCTTGCGCTTCCGTCCTTGGCCTTGGATTTTTTCTCTTACGGGTGCGGTGGCAGCTCGAGGAGGAAAGCGCCCTTCCTCAGCCCTAGCACACTTGGTGCGCCAAGTTGAATAGCTCAAGAAATGCACGAGATCTTCATGCATCACCAGCTCCTCCTTCATCTTGGCGTCACGCACACCGTCGGAGAAAGGCAGAGATGATGGCCTCCTCGGTCACCTTAGGAATCTTGAGGCATGCGTTGTTGAAGCCTGGATGTACTTCTGCGCAGGTCTCCACAGCTGCTTTGCTTGATCTGGCGCATGTCGCTCGAGGCGCGGAGGCGGTCGCGATACCTTGGAAGTTGGCGATGAAGCGGTGCGCATCTCGTCGAGGAGGAGATCGTGCCGAGAGCCGAGTTCGAGGCAGTCGGGCCCGTCCTTGAGTGCCATGGGAAACCAGTTCGCCATGACCTTCGTCCCGTTGGCGGCCGATGCCCAACTCGTAAAGCTGGAGGAATTCCGCGGGTCGGGAGGAGGCAGGTCAGCTTGAACTTGCGGGGGCCCTTGACGCTGCGCCTTCGGTGGTGAAAGCGCGGCAACTGCTTTGTAGCCCGCAGGAGGCCTTTGGTGACGAAGAGCCTGGTCTTGCGGGTCCCCATCGCTGCAGCTGGGAGCAGCGAGGTCTTGGCGTGCTAGAGAAGGAGCGTGGTCGTGGCGAGCGGTGCGAGGAGCACCGGCAGCTTCTTGAGGCGAGGACCTCTTGGCAGCTCTGCTCTTGCTTTGCTTGTTGGCGCCCGGACGGAGCGGGTTCCGCCCGAGGCCCGCGCGCCTTGGGGCCAAAGCGCCTTCTTGAGGGGAGGCGGCTGGGCGCCCGAACTTCATCGCCCATGCAGGGCGGGCGCGATCAGCGAGAAGGGCGGCGCTGAGGAGCCCCTGCGGCGCGAGAGACGAGCTTCGGCGGCAGCGGTCGAGCCACTCTTCATAGACATCGTCAGCAGGCGCGATGCGCGCAGGAGCTCGTTTTCCCGAGATGGCGCAGCTCGAGCCTCCATGGTAGCGCGCGCGCGGGGCGAAAACCAAGCTGGGGCGAGTGAAAAAAGTGGCGATACGGCCGTCTCGCCTCACAGACGGATCTTTGGGGCGATGCTTGCTGCTCGTTCCCGCCGGGCGGTGGCGGCGTTGAGCGGCAGCGGCGGCGAAACGGCGAAGCGGCCGCCGGCGAGGGGCCATCTGGCGGCGAGAAGCGAGCGGCTCGGCGCTTAGCGGCAGGCCGGCAGCGTCGACATGGATCGCGATGGTCGGCGAAGAACGAAGCGGCGGAAGGCAATTCGGCGCACCCTACTGGCGCCAAATGTCGGAATCCGGGTTCCGGCAGACCCTCTAGGTTCGAATACTGGGGTGCGCGCGGAGATCTCGCCCTCTACCTACCTGCACCTCGCCGCCTCGCTAGGACCTAAGCTATGAAAGGAACAACACAAGAGATACAGGGTTTATACTAGTTCGGGCCACCATTGTGGTGTAATACCCTACTCTAGTTTGTGGTGTGGTGGATTGCCTCTTGGGCTGATGATGAACAATACAAGGAAGAACAACCTCGCAAGGTTCTGTTCTTGGCTGGTGCAATGAACTGCTAGGGGGAGTTCAGTCGCTCTCTCTCTGCTGATTCAATATGCTGGATCCTCTCTTCGATGCCCCTACCCTGTGGGTGGCTAGTCCTATTTATAGGCAAAGGCCCTGGGCCTCTTCCCAAATATTGAGCGGGAAGGGCGCCAACAATTAGCCATTTGAAGGGAACATCTAGTACACTTATCGACTAAAGTTGGTCCTCGCTTTGTCAAAGGCTCTGGTGGTGAAGCCGGCTTGGGCTCCACGATGACTTCCTTCCTACCGTTGCGGCGGTCTTGGTCTTGTTGCACGAAGCGGATGCCTTTGCTTGATACTCTTGCTGCGCTTGCTCCTTTGCACCAAAGAGGAAAGGAGGACAACTGCTTGTAGCGGCCCCTTGGCGCCATTGGTCGTCATGGCTTGCGTCATGGGCACCTCGTGAGTACCCGCCTTGATCTCTCCGCCTCCTCGCGAGCCCGCATGACAAGGCCATGCAGGAAGCTTCTGTTGTCCGCCCATCAATCTTGGCCCCTCGCGAGGTCTTGAGCTTGTCTTGATGAAGATGGGCGTCTTGGGCCACCCTTGAGCCACGTCGCGGGCGCGGCGAGGCAAGTCTGGGGACCCCGTTCCCGAACACCGACACCTGCGGTCGACATAACTAAAACTCCAGGTGGTTAAACCAAAATCACACAGAACAAGGGAGTACCTTGCTCTGATACCAATTGAAAGTGTGTTATATCGACTAGAGGGGGGTGAACAGGCGATTTTTATGAATTCTTCACAGAGGAATTTGCCTGTGAGGAAATTCCTTAGCGAAGAACTACTTGCAGCGAAATAAGCACTCAGAAATAAGCATAACAGAATATAGGCATGGTCATCATGATGAAATGAAGACAATCACAGAGTACAGAAAGCGTAATCACAGGATAACACGAGATGAAGACAAACATACTGAAGAAATTGAACTGAGGAAATTGAGAAAGTCTTCAGTCAAAGTCTTCAAACACAGATATGAACAAACACTCAACACGATAATGAGGAAATGAATGAGTTGAGGAAATAGAACCAGTAATGTTGGTGAAGACAATGATTTGGTAGACCAGTTCAAGCTGTTGTCTCGGTTATGCGTCTGGTTGGAAGCGGTGAGTATTTAAACTCGAGGACACACGATCCGGACACCCGGTCGGCGAGCACGCAGCTCGGGACACCAAGTCCTCACCGTATTCTACTTGAACTAAGGTCACACAGACCTCGTCCAATCACTCGTGGTAAGTCTTGAGGGACTTCCAAACCTTCACGAGACTTCGATCCTTTCGGCGATCCACAATTCCTCTTGGATGCTCTAGACCATGACGCCTAACCGTCTTGAAGAAGCACATCCTTCAAAGGTAACAAGCGTTGGATCCACACAGGATCAATCTCTTCAGTGATGCTCAATCACTTTGGGTTTGTAGGGGTTTGGTTTTGGGTTTTCCTCACTCGATGATTTTCACTCAAAGTACTCGGAGGATGGGATGCTCTTAAATGACAAGTGTCAGTTTCTCTCGGAGCAGCCAACCAGCTAGTGGTTGTAGGGGGCGGCTATTTATAGCCTAGGGAGCAGCCCAACATGATAAGACATAAATGCCCTCTGGTCATCTAAGTGATTACATGATCCGAGTCAACTAGGCCGTGTCCGATCATCACGTGAGACGGACTAGTCATCATCGGTGAACATCTTCATGTTGATCGTATCTACTATAAGACTCATGCTCGACCTTTCGGTCTCGTGTTACGAGGCCATATGCGTACATGCTAGGCTCGTCAAGTTAACCCTAAGTGTTTGGCGTGTGTAAATCTGTCTTACACCGTTGTATGTGAGCGTAAGAATCCATCACACCCGATCATCACGTGGTGCTTAGAAGCGACGAACTTTAGCAGCGGTGCCGAGTTAGGGAGAACACTTCTTGAAATTGTTGTAAGGATCATCTTATTTACTACCGTCGTTCTAAGTAAACAAGATGCATAAACATAATAAACATCACATGCAATTATATAGTAGTGACATGATATGGCCAATATCATATAGCTCCATTGATCTCCATCTTGGGGCTCCATGATCATCATCGTCACCGGCATGACACCATGATCTCCATCATCATGATCTCCATCATCGTGTCTTCATGAAGTTGTCTAGCCAACTATTACTTCTACTACTATGGCTACGGTTAGCAATAAAGTAAGGTAATTACATGGCGTTGTTTAATGACACGCAGGTCATACAATAAATAAAGACAACTCCTATGGCTCCTGCCGGTTGTCATACTCATCGACATGCAAGTCGTGAATCCTATTACAAGAACATGATCAATCTCATACATCACATATCATTCATCACATTCTACTTGGCCATATCACATCACATAGCATACCACTGCAAAAACAAGTTAGGCGTCCTCTAATTGTTGTTTGCATGTTTCTGATGGCTGCTATGGGTTTCTAGCAAACGTTTCTTACCTCGCAAAACCACAACGTGATATGCCAATGCTATTTACCCTTCATAAGGACCCTTTTCATCGAATCCGTTCGACTAAAGTGGGAGGCGGCACCCGCTAGCCACCTTATGCACCAAGTGCATGTCGGTCAGTGGAACCCATCTCACGTAAGTGTACGTGTAAGGTCGATGCAGGCGCTTCATCCCACAATACCGTCGAAACAAGATTGGACTAATAGCGGTAAGCATATTGAACATCATCAACGCCCACAACTACTTTGTGTTCTACTCGTGCAAAGAATCTCGCAATAGACCTAGCTCATGATGCCCTTTGTTGGGGAGCGTGGCAGAAATTCAAAATTTTCCTCGTGTCACCAAGATCTATCTATGGAGAAACTAGCAGCGAGGGAAGGAGAGTGCATCTACATACCCTTGTAGATCGCTAAGCGGAAGCGTTCAAGTGAGCAGGGGTTGAAGGAGTCGTACTCGTCGTGATTCAAATCACCGGAGATCCTAGTGCCGAGCAGACGGCACCTCCGCGTTCAACACGTACAGCCGGTGGCGTCTCACGCCTTGATCCAGCAAGGAGAGGGAGAGGTTGAGAAGACTCCATCCAACAGCAGCACAACGGCGTGGTGGTGATGGAGGCGTGGCAATCCCAGAGGCCGCCAAGCACCAAGGGAGAGGAGGAGGAGGAGAGGCAGGGCTGCACCAAGAGGAGGAGGTTCTCATGTGTGTTGGGCAGCCCAAAACTTCAAGTATATATAGGTGTAAAAGGGGGGCTGCGCCCCCTTTAGGGTTTCCCACCCCAAGGGGTGCGGCCAGCCCTAGATGGGACTTGGGGGGCAGCCAAGAGGGGGAGGAGTGCCTCCCAAGTCAAGTGGAGGCCCTCCCCCTTAGGGTTTCCCCTTTCCCATGCGCATGGGCCTCGGGGGGGCTGGTGCCCTTGGCCCATTATGGCTAGGGCGCCCCCCTACAGCCCATGCTACTGTATTGGACGTGGTGAAACAATTTCCGGACCTCCGGACCCCTCCGGAATCCTCCGGAACCTTACAAGCTTCCGGTACAATACCGAAAAAACCTGAACTTTTCGGAACCCGAACAACAACTTTCCATATATAAATCTTTACCTCCGGACCATTCCGGAACTCCTCGTGACGTCCGGGATCTCATCAGGACTCGAACAACATTCGGTAACCACATACAAACTTCCTTTATAACCCTAGCGTCGCCAGACCTTAAGTGTGTAGACCCTAAGGGTTGGAGACATGTAGACATGACCGAGGCGTTCTTGGTCAATAACCAACAGCGGGATCTGGATACCCATGTTGGCTCCCACATGTTCCACGATGATCTCATCGGATGAACCACGATGTCAAGGACTCAATCGATCCGTATACAATTCCCTTTGTCTAGCGGTATTGTACTTGCGAGATTCGATCCTCGGTATCCGATACCTTGTTCAATCTCGTTACCGGCAAGTCTCTTTACTCGTTCCGTAACACATCATCCGTGATCAACCCCTTGGTCACATTGTGCACGATATGATGATGTCCTACCGAGTGGGCCCAGAGATACCTCTCCGTTTACGGAGTGACAAATCCGATCTTGATTAGTACCAACCCAGACACTTTGGAGATACTGTAGTGCACCTTTATAGTCACCCGATTCGTTGTGACGTTTGGTACACCAAAGCATTCCTCGGTATCCGGGGTTGCACAATCTCATGGTCTAAGGAAATGATACTTGACATTAGAAAAGCTTTAGCTTATCGAACTATGATCTTTGTGCTAGGCTTAGGATTGGGTCTTGTCCATCACATCATTCTCCTAATGATGTGATCCCGTTATCAACGACATCCAATGTCCATGGTCGGAAACCGTAACCATCTATTGATCAACGAGCTAGTCAACTAGAGGCTTACTAGGGACATGGTGTTGTCTATGTACCCACACATGTATCTGAGTTTCCTGTCAATACAATTATAGCATGGATAATAAACGATTATCATGAACAAGGAAATATAATAATAACTAATTTATTATTGCCTCTAGGGCATATTTCCAACATCAATGATATGACCGTTAGGTGGATAAGATATTTTGGGACAGCTGGCGCTGGCACAATAACGATCGGAATTTGACTCTCAAATTCCTCGGGGCTATCATGTTCCTCCTTTGTGTAGGCAATCCGCCTTTGGCGAATTCCTAACTCCTCGGTCGAACAAATTCCTCGATTGACCGGAAGAACTTCGTCTCATCCTTTGAAGAAATTGACTGAACTGTATGAGATTTCAAAGGCTTCACTCGAAGGGATTGGTAGGTGTAGGATTTTGAGTTGAGCATCACATGGAAATTTTTCCTTCGTATTTCCTCGACCCCCTTTAACGATGACGGTGTTTCTGTGACTCAAGAAAGAAAAAGCGAAACTACGAAAACAAAAGTCTTCACGCTTCATGTTCCTCAAGTGAATACCAAGTCTTCAAGGTCACACCAATTTCTTCAATTTCAAAGTCTTCAGAATACCAAAGTCTTCAGTCGAAAAACTTCATTTTTAGGGGTCGACTTTCTCTGTAAATATCAAACTCCTCATAGACTTATAGACCTGTGTACACTCATAAACACATTAGTCCCTTAACCTATAAGTCTTCAATACACCTAAATCACTAAGGGACACTAGATGCACTTACAACATGCTCCAGTGCATATAAATTGGTTGAAAAATCGAATCTTTGTCCTTGGTGTATGCTTAGGTCCAATGCAAGAAACGGGAATGAATTTCAAACACCAGGGCACCGTTGATTACCGGTTAAACATTGAGATATTTTGTTTTTAAATTCTAGTCAATCCAAAACTTGGCATGCTATCATGGAAGGGCACCTGACATGCCATGGTATTTTTCATGTCCATTTTGAGAGAAGGCGCACTCAAATAACAGCCAACAAAGTCATTTTGAAAAAATAGCTGCCACTTTAATATCTCAAACGTTTGTATAATTCAAACAGTGTGTGTTCTGTTAACCATTCACGTGACGCCACATGTCTTGGTTTTAATGGCTATAGGAGGTGTTGTGCGGACAGCTGCTTGATGAGCAGGGGCGTCGGCGCGATCCGATGTCGAGCTCACCGGAAGCAGGCAAGCTGTTCAACGCAGGACCTATGCATCTCTTCAACGCAAACAGTTCAGATTATGGTATGCAAATTAAAGCCAGCCTTCGGCGCTAAGCCAAGGGACACTGCGATTTGTCAAAATATGCAGCTATAAATCAACAAAACTATCTATTTTTTGCAACTAAAATTCAGTAATTAAGCATAGATTTCATTCATAGAGATTAAGCAGCCGTTCTCACCGGGAAGCGAGACAGCCTTGGACCGCCGCCCGCCTAGCTCCCACTAGTATGTATTAATGGCGCGGCCGAGCGGCCGCACCCCCCATCCTCGCCACACACACAATGCTCTCTCTCCGCCCACATTCTCGACGCCGCTCTGAGTCCTCAAAGCCATCAGTGTACGAGGATGCTGCCGAAGCGCCCCTCAGAGGAAGTGGCGACGCCGGGGCTGCTGAAGCACCAGAGCATGGCGTGAATATGGAGATAGAGGTTTCCGTTGCCGCGGATGAGGTGGAGAACGAGGCTGCCAACAAGCGGAGGCGGGTCAAGAAAGAACCGCAAGCGACTCCAGCAGGCCTAGACTTCATCAACAACCTCCCCGATGATATGTTGATAGTCATCATATCCCTCCTCCCAATCAAATATCAGGCGAGGACAACCGCCCTTTCCCGGCGGTGGTGCCCCCTACGGCTCCTTACCCCTGTTGACCTCCTCGACGCCCACGAGCTCTTCCATGGCTATCGCCAAAGCTTGGATGCATTCTCCCAGATCCTCGGCAGTCACCATGGCCCAATCAAAGGCCTTATCACGGGCAAGTTCCATTCCAATGGCAAAGACCGAGCCAAGCTTGACAAGTGGTTCCGATCCCGCGCAATAGATCAGCTCTAGAAGCTTAGTTTTTAATTATGGGCATATGCGCTTGCCGCCAACGTCCGCGCTCTGCTTCGCGCCCACGCTGCGCCTCGCCAAGTTCATGAACTGCCATTCCCCCCCTTAATGACGCACCCTCTCTACCATGACTGAAGCACCTCGAGCTCGTCGCCATCTGCATCCCAAAGGATGACATGGAGCGCCTGCTCCACGGCTGTACTGCACTCGAGTTCCTTCGTCTTCAGGCGATTAATTGGTCGAGTACCTTGCACATCACCTCCAGGACTCTCCGGACTATTTATGTGTGTTGGTGGTGCTGCAATGAGAGATCAAAAAAGGTAGACCACAATATGGTCATTGAGGACACACCTTCCCTTGAGAGATTACTTGTAGTTGATCAACAAGGTCTAACAAGAATCAATGTCATTTCTGCGCCGAAATTGACAGTGATGGGCTACTCGTCTGTCAAATACTACTACTTTCAGGTACAACAGTCTCCTTATACCTCTCCTTCTTGATATCAACATTATTTCTAGTTTTGAAGATGTATGTTCGTCTATCATCCAACAAAGCTTCACCAAGATTCTGGGAACAGTGAAGGTCTTGGCACTAGAATCTGTCAGCCCCAACCTGGACCAAGTTGTCAATTGGCTGAGATGCTTTCCGTGCCTGAAGAAGTTGTATATCGAGGTGATGTTTGAGGGAGTCATGTATTAGGGGGTCCTCGGACAGCCGGACTATATACTTTGGCCGGATTGTTGGACTATGAAGATACAAGATTGAAGACTTCGTCCCGTGTCCGGATGGGACTCTCCTTTGCATGGAAGGCAAGCTTGGCAATTCGGATATGTAGATCTCCTCCCTTGTAACCTACTCTGTGTAACCCTAACCCCCTCCGGTGTCTATATAAACCGGAGGGTTTAGTCCGTAGGACAACAACAATCATAATCATAGGCTAGCTTCTAGGGTTTAGCCTCTACGATCTCGTGGTAGATCAACTCTTGTAATACTCATATCATCAAGATCAATCAAGCGGGAAGTAGGGTATTACCTCCATCGAGAGGGCGAACCTAGGTAAACATTGTGTCCCCGCCTCCTATTACCATCCGCCTTAGGCGCATAGTTGGGACCCCCTACCGAGATCCGCGGTTTGACACCGACATTGGTGCTTTCATTGAGAGTTCCACTGCGTCACCATAAAGTCTTAATGGCCCCTTGATCATCGGCAGCGATGCGATCCAGGTGAGTTTTCCTTCCGGACAGGTCATCGTATTCGCGGCCGTCTGCGGGCCAACTCGCTGGCCATCTGGAGCAGATCGAGAGCTACGCCCCAGCCATCATGTCGAGTTTGGAAGCTTGAACTATCTGCCGACATCGCGAGACTTGATCTTCGACGGATTCGAGCCCATGTCAGGTGCGCCGCGCAGTCACGATGAGCATGACTTAGCTCTACCGTTGGACGGTGTTCGGGAGATCACACCTGTGGCCACTCCGGCCCTCAATCCGGAGCAGATCGTGCTGTCCGAGGACAGGTGGATGGACCCCACCATGGAGGCCGCACACTCAGCGGCGATAGAGCCAAATGCTGACTTCATCTCCTATGAGACCTGTGTTGCCGTACACTTGGATTCGTCCCCGGCCACGGGCTCCGAACCGCCTGCGTCCGTGCCTATTGAATCGGATTGGGCACCGGTCATGGAGTTTTCCGCCGCGGATATCTTTTAGCACTCGCCCCTGGGCGACGTGCTAAATTCATTAAGGTCTCTCTCCTTGTCAGGAGACCCTTGGCCGAACTATGTCCGTCTTGAGTGGGAAGCGGACGATGAAGAAATTCGTTCCCCACCCACCACCCACTTAATAGCCACTGTCGACGACTTAA
Source organism: Aegilops longissima (assembly GCA_021605205.1). NCBI lineage: Eukaryota > Viridiplantae > Streptophyta > Magnoliopsida > Poales > Poaceae > Aegilops > Aegilops longissima. The sequence continues at coordinate 498,458,115 of CM038677.1, read as the reverse complement.
CTGACATGCTCGATTTCGGCTCCGAAGACATCAACGGTATGGACGACGATGCAGGAGACGAACAGGAACCACCGCCCATAGGGCGCTGGACTGCCACCTCATCATATGATATATACATGGTGGACACCCCCAAAGAAAGCGATGGCAATAAGGCAACGGAGGATAATCCCCCCAAGAAGCAATCTAAGCACCGGCGTCATCAGCGCCACTCTAAGCCCCGCCATAGCAAAAGCAGCGATACCGGCACAAGAGACAATAACGCTACGGATAGTGCCGAAGACCAAGACAATCCCCTCCAGCCAGGTTTCGAGCGGGAGGATGGGCAAGCTAGCCCTAAGGAACATGCAGCAGACGGAGAATCAGAGGATGGCAATTAATGCCCCTCTCCGAAGACGAGGTGAGCCTCGGCGACGAAGAATTTATCGTGCCCGAGGACCCCGTCGATCAGGAGCGCTTCAAGCGCCGGCTTATAGCCACAGCAAAAAGCCTGAAGAAAAAGCAACAACAGCTTCAAGCTGACCAAGATCTGCTAGCGGATAGATGGACCGAGGTCCTGGCGGCCGAGTAATACGAACTCGAGCTCCCAACCAAAAGTTACCCAAAGCGCAGGTTGCTACCCCAACTCGAGGAGGAAGCATTAAAGCCTACACTTCGAGCGTATGATGTGGCTGACCGGCCACCTCATGGCCGAGACAAAGCGGCATGTCAGGCCGAAGTCCAGCACGCACCCTGTCGCTAGTTAAACAAAAACACCAAGGCCCGGGGCAACACGCAGGACCTGCGAGACGTATTGGAAAATAAAGCAGGACATAAAAGCTCGATCTACGGATCACGGGGGCGTGCCCCAACGCGTGACGACGACCGTCACACCAGATATACTAAAAGCAAATCCGGCCGGGCCGAACACAGCAGACAAGACTTGTATGAATTGCGTCGTGATATAGCCAGGCACAGAGGTGCCGCACACCCCCTATTCTTCACTGATGAAGTAATGGATCATGAATTCCCAGAAGGGTTTAAACCTGTGAGCATTGAATCATACGATGGTACTACAGACCCCGCGGTATGGATAGAGGATTTCTTCCTCCACATTCACATGGCCCGCGGGGATGATCTACACGCCATCAAGTATCTCCCGCTAAAACTCAAAGGGCCGGCTCGTCATTGGCTGAATAGCTTGCCAGCAAACTCCATCGGAAGTTGGGAGAACCTGGCAGACGCATTCCTGGACAACTTCCAGGGCACTTATGTGCGACCACCGGATGCTGATGATTTAAGTCACATAACACAACAGCCCGGAGAGTCAGCCAGGAAATTCTGGACTCGGTTCCTAACTAAAAAGAACCAAATTGTCGAATGTCCGGATGCCGAAGCCCTAGCGGTGTTTAAACATAACATCCGTGACGAGTGGCTCGCCCGACATCTCGGACAAGATAAGCCAAAATCCATGGCAGCCCTCACGACACTCATGACCCGCTTTTGCACGGGCGAAGATGGCTGGTTGGCCCGTAGCAACAACATAACAAGGAACCCTGGCACATCAGAGACCAAGATAGCAATGGCAAACCCCGACGCAACAAACACAAACGCCGCAAAAATGGTGAAAACACCGAAGATACGGCAGTCAATGCCGGATTTAGTGGCTCTAAGTCCGGTTAGCGGAATGGGCCACTCAAAAATGACAATTTGGGTCCGTCCAGTCTGGACCGCATACTCGACCGCCCATGCCAAATTCATGGCACCCCAGGAACACCAGCCAATCATACCAACAGAGAATGTTGGGTCTTCAAACAAGCCGGCAGGTCAGGCGCCAAAAACAAAGATAAGGGATCTCAAAGCGATGATGGCGACGAAGAGCCCAGATCACCGAATACAGGAGGGCAAAAGAAATTTCCCCCGCAAATCCAAACAGTGAACGTGGTAAACAACACCCACACTCCCAACCCGGACCGTATGCACACCCTTAGGGATGTCGACTTGACGGAACCAGTCGTCCCACAATATAAACTAGGGTCGATCACCTTCAACTGCATGGATTGTCCGGTTAACACCAATCAGGGCAATCCAGCCGCACTAGTCCTCGACCCAATAATTGACGGGTTCCACCTCACACGAGTCCTTATGGACGGAGGCAGCAGACTAAACCTGCTTTACCAGGACACAGTGCGCAAGATGGGCATCAATCATTCGATGATCAAGCCTACTAAAGCCACCTTCAGAGGTATTATACCAGGTGTGGAGGCCAGCTGTATAGGCTCCATCGCCCTTGAGGTAGTCTTCGGATCACCAGACAATTACCGTGCCGAAGAGTTAATCTTCGACATCGTCCCCTTCCGCAGTGACTATCAGGCACTGTTCGGACGAACCGTGTTTGCTCGATTCAACGCGGTGCCACATTACGCCTACCGTAAGCTCAAGATGCCCGGTCCGCGCGGCGTCATCACCGTTAAAGGCAAGGCCGAACTTTCCCTCGGCACCAAGGAGTATATCGCTGCTTTAACAGCAGAAGCAACAAGTGGCACCTTCCAATCGAACCTCGAGTCGACGGCCAGGCTCCCGGACACCGCCAAAGGACTCCGAACTACTTCGCGGCAGGATAGCCCGGCTCGTCCAGAGCTCAATTAAACACTTCGGCGAAGGCCAGGACAGGCCGCATACCGCGGCTCAACCGCTCTCCGGCACACAAACATTTCTTACATTTCCTTTGCAGGTTCACCCTTGCGCTGACCAGGACTGGTGATATGGAAGCAGCTCGAACGTGCAAGGGAATACTTAGATATTCCCCGCAATGACCATCCGACTATACTCCAGATCCGCACACAGCTTCTTCCCCCCTGGTCTCAGCACGTTCCACAGTCATATCTCTTTTTTATCACATTATCTGTACACATACGCATCGACGTACCATTCAAATACAACATGTGGATTTATATGACGATTATCTGCTTTTATTCTTATTGAAATTGTTTTTTCAAGTGGCATCCGTACACCGCGATATGCCTTAAGTATGCCAGGGGCTTTGTTTTACTCATAATACGGCAATAAAGTCTGAACAACTTCATGGAAGTTCGGCACCCCGAACTTATAGCATTATATGCATCAGCTCCGAATCATGTCTTGGGTCAAATGTTGGGTTTGCCCGGCTCCCATGTTTTGCTGCCTTACGTTCCACTATATCGGCTAAGGCTGCATAGGGAGAACTACTGCGATTGTGTCCCGGTTCTTCCGGACGAGCACCTCAGTAGAGAAAGCCGAAAACTGACTGTCATGATACGGCAAGAGCTGGTCAGCTGTTCGAGAGGTTGTAAAATCTTTAAGCATTTCTCCCGCATAATGCCATAACCAATGCAGCGTGTGATGGATCGATTTTTCTTCCGATCAGGTGCTTATAGAGCCCCTCGTGCGGTCTTCCGAACACCAGGGGCTGCGCCTACCTTCCTTTCCTAAAGCTCCTATGGCTAAGCGAGAGTGATAAAGCCCTATAGTCCGATTGCTGGTTCACAGTCTGAACACCTCCTTCGAAGGACCCAAAACTGGGATAAAGAGTGATCAGGTTTATCCCGAACACCCCTGTACTTCCTACATGGGGGCAGAAGCCGACGACTGGCCAACTCTCAGGATTAATATATAAAACGACCGCGCAGGAGGATAAACTTTTATACAACAGGCAATAAATAATGACCTTGTTCAACATTACAAAGGACAACATGATTTGCATTCATGGAAATACAACGTCCTTGGTGCATAGCTCCGCCGCAAGGTAGGATCCTTTCAGGACACTTTCATAATATAATTCGGGCTTGTGGTGCTCCTTCCCCTCTGGCGATCCCTCGGTCATCAGCTTCTCAGCATCCATCTTCCCCCAGTGCACCTTTGCGCGGGCGAAGTCCATTCACGCACCCTCTATACAGACCGACCGCTTGATGACGTCAAGTCGAGGGCAGGCACTTACAAGCCGCTTCACGAACCCGAAGTAGCTGCTTGGAATCGGCTCCGCGGGCCATAGCCGGATAATCAAATCCTTCATGGCTATTTCCGCCGCCTTATGCAGTTCAATCAGCTGTTTCAGTTGACCGGCAAAAGGCACCAGATAATTCGGTGCCAGATACTGTGACCAGAAGAGCTTATCCACAGTGTTCCTTTCTTTGGCTCGGTAGAATTGGGCGGCATCCGATATGCTGCGGGGAAGTTCCGCAAATACCCCTAGAGAAATCCGAACTCAAAATTAGAAACATGATTTTCTCCTCAAATACTTGCTTTACATGAAGAAAAAAAACCTTACCCGCCGCGATCTTCCTCGCCTCTCAGATCTCCTGCAGGGTACTTTGGTTTCCCCCCAGGCATCACGCGCGGCCTGATGAGCCCTGGTGAGTTCGGATTCTTTCTCCGTTAAACTCTGCTCCAAGGTCTCGCATTTCTTCACGGCCTCTTGAAGCTCCTGTTCAGCTTCAATAACCCTGGCCTCGTGCTTCTCACGAAGAGCCTCCTCTACGGCTGCCTTTTTCTCGGCCTCGGCCACAGCCTTCTTAAGAGCCTCGACTTCGGTCATCGTCTCTAGCGCAAATCATGAAACATATTTTATCATACTGGAAATTCGTTCGCACTGAACACGAACGAGGTTTGTGCGTACTTTGTTTATCTCCCAACTGCCTTTTGAACTGGCCAAGTTCTTCTTTGGCCTGCTCTAGACTTTGATTCAGTCCGGAGACCTCCGCAGTATGAGGCAGCAGCCGCTGCAGACGCCTGCTTATAAAAGAAGAGAGATAGATGTCATCAAATGAGTCTTCTTGTGAACATAAATTTGATCCTCTGTCCGGTTCTTTCTTTCATCTAACAGTGTATCAGGGGCTACTATCCGTACTATGACACTCTTCGAAACCTCATAAAATATACCTCAAAGCCTCTTATAAGGCTGATATAGGCTTCATTCAGTTCACTCTCAGCAGACTGAATCTTCTCAATCACCGCACCCACAAGGGCACGGTGTTCATCGACGATGCAGGCGCTCTTCAGCGCTGCCAACAAAGCATCCGACACCTCTGGTTGGACACAGGCTGCCGGTGGAACAGGCATGCCCCCTCCAGCCGAGGGAGGCCGCCTGCTTGATTCTGGAGCCGTATTGGTCTCCGGAATTATGTCCGGCTGGGGGCCGAATTCAAGATGGCCCCCGCCGTCGACTCCCATGGGAATCTTCTCCCCCATGTCTCCGGCCCCTCAAGTTTGACCTCCAAGCACCGCCTTCACGATCTTTTCCTCCCCTCCTTGGCCGGGGTCCTTCTGGGATGAAGCCTTGGTGTTATTCACATATTTGGGGGGAGGGGCCTTCGGGGGCGTCCTGCTCTCCATAGAATCCGAGCTCAGCAAATCATTTGATGAGGATTGTTCGGTGCGGGACCTCGCCGGACTACAAAAAATATGGCTCAGGTTAAAATATTATGCCATGATGAGTCTGGACGCATAAACGTGTTTAGATTTTATATACTCACGAGTTCACCAGGGGCTGGGCCCTGGTATCCCATGCTGGGCTGCTGTCGGCGGCGGCAATGGAATCTTCCGGAAGAGGAGCTTTTCCCCTTTTAGGTGACTCGGCCTCCAAGCGTACAGAGGTCGTCCTCTTCTTTCTTCCCCCTGCTGGGGATTCGTCTTCCTCCTACTCCTCGTCCTCTTCGGAGGCAGAACGAGCGTTGGAGTCTTCGGATATTGTGTCCGAAGTGCCGCGGCGATGAAGGCTGCCCCGGGTCTTTTTGGCCTCCTTCTTGGTCTTCTTCTTCGGCGCCTTGTAAGGTGCCGGTACCAGCATCTTCATCAGAAGTGGGCCGGACGGTTCTTCGGGCAGCGGGGCCGAACATTGCATCCGCCCCGCCTTCTTCGTCCAGTCCTAGGAGAGTTGAGGAAAACACATTAAGCATTTCCCTTGGTTTATGCGGATAAAACGTATAATAACTTACCGAGCTTGCAGGGCGAGACAGTTGGTACCCGCGGTCCTCGGCCGAGTCCGGCCATGATTTGCCGGACTTGAAAAGCACCTTCCAAATGTCTTTGTGCGAGGAACCAAAGAGCTCTCGCAGGGTCTGGTGCTTGGCCGGATCGAATTCCCATAAATTGCAAGACCGGTGTTGACAAGGCAGGATCCGGCGAACTAACATCACCTGGAATACATTGACAAGTTTGATATTCTTGTCTTCCATATCCTTAACGCGCGTCTGGAGCACCGACAGTTCGTCGGACGAAGACCAGTTTAGGCCCTTCTTAGGCCAGGACGTAAGCCGCAGAGGGGCTCCGGATTGGAACTCGGGAGCAGCGGCCCATTCCGTGCCGCGTGGCGCAGTGATGTAAAACCACTGTTGTTGCCACTCTTTGACGGAATCATTAAAAGTACCTGTTGGCCATGTGACGTTTGGCATATTGCTCACCATAGCACCCCCGCACTCGGCATGCTCGCCGCTCACTACCTTGGGCTTCACATTAAAGATCTTCAGCCATAAGCCGAAGTGTGGCGAGATGCGGAGAAAAGCCTCGCACACGACGATGAATGTCGAGATGTTGAGGAAGGAATTGGGGAATAGATCATGAAAATCGATCCCGTAATAATACATGATGCCGCGAACGAACGGGTGGAGGGGAAACCCTTGCCGCGGACAAAATGAGGGAGGAATACAACCCTCTCGCGGGGTTCCGGAGTAGGGACGATCTATCCCGCCGTCGGGAGACGGTGGCTGATTTTCTTGGCCAGGTACTCGGCCTCCCGAAGCTTTTTGATATCCTTCTCCCGGATGGTAGAGGCCATCCACTTGCCTCCTGCTCCGCATCCGAACATTTTCGGAAGGCCTTTGTGGGTGGAGAAGACGAATGCTCGGGCGCTGGAGCTCGAGCGAAGGGGAATGGATCGGGAAGAAGAAAGCGTGGGTGTGAAAGGGAGTCCTTATCCCCTTATAAAGGCAGCAGGGATTCTGCGCCTCCCCACTTTCCTGGTAAACTCGCTTATTCCCCAAGCGTCGTGATTGATGGCGCGGTTGGGTTACCCACACCCGTATTGAAGAGAATCCCGTGATAAGGGGACACGATCTCTGCTTCGACAAGACGTGCAAAGAAAACCGCCTCGCAATATGTGAAGTAGCTGGTTGAGAAAAATGGTTCAAATAATGACCGGGCCGTGGCGTGGTGTCACGCTATGAAATTTGTCAGCAGATTAGATTTGTGGGATATTGTACTCTCTACGGTGGTATGTGGAATTTGTTTTGCAGAGCCGGACACGATCCTTGTGTTCAAAATCTTCTATGGAGTATTCGGAGGAGGAACCCGCCTTCCAATGTCGAAGACAATCTGCATGCCGTACTCATCGTCATTGAAGCCTGGTTCAGGGGCTACTGAGGGAGTCCTGGATTAGGGGGTCCTCGGACAGCCGGACTATATACTTTGGCCGGACTGTTGGACTATGAAGATACAAGATTGAAGACTTCGTCCCATGTCCGGATGGGACCCTCATTTGCGTGGAAGGCAAGCTTGGCAATTCAGATATGTAGATCTCCTCCCTTGTAACCGACTCTGTGTAACCCTAGCCCCCTCCGGTGTCTATATAAACCGGAGGGTTTAGTCCGTAGGACAACAACAATCATAATCATAGGCTAGCTTCTAGGGTTTAGCCTGTACGATCTCGTGGTAGATCAACTCTTGTAATACTCATATCATCAAGATCAATCAAGCAGGAAGTAGGGTATTACCTCCATCGAGAGGGCCCGAACCTAGGTAAACATTTTGTCCCCCGCCTCCTGTTACCATCTGCCTTAGACGCACAGTTCGGGACCCCCTACCCGAGATCCGCCGGTTTTGACACCGACAATGTTCCTTTCCTGTTAAATGTTAACCATAAGGGAGTTCAATTGGTTGCTTGATTCATATGGTTCAATCCATAAGCATTTCTCCTTTGGATTAATCTGTACTAGTTTTCTTAGGGAATTTTTTATCCAATGCAACCTCTTGTGAAGAAGGCTACATGTTTCTAGATTCTAATCAAATGCCCATGTTAATCATGTCAGATCGAAGATGGCATGTTGTGCATTTTACAAATCCTGCAAACCAAATAGGATTGTAGTAGTGTTCAAAACTGCATGTAGGCACTAACACGTTCTCTTCTTTTGCAGATAATAGTAGGCCTGGAGGTGGATAATGTTTATAACGACAATCACATCGAATGCCTGGATCTTCATCTCTCAAATATTACTTTGAACTCCTACCGAGGGACCTTACCGGAGATTACACTCACCAGGTTCTTTCTTGCCAGAGCAAGGGTGTTGGGGGTATTGAGGTTGAACACGCATTTAATTAGGAAAGATGAATGGTATGTTGATCACAGCCGGCAGGTACTGCAGAAAGGAAGAGGCTCCAAAAAAGCTAAACTTCGTATTGGAAGAGCATATGACAGAGTAATTGGAAGTCATTGTGTCAAACCCATACATAACTTGTCAGTGGCTGATCCCTTTGCAGAAATGACGAAGTATGCAATGTGTGAATTTGGGCATTGTAATCTTTGAATTTGAACCTTGCAATCATTATGGTATTTGTTATATTGAACCGTTTATGTTCTATTATCTCAACACAAACAGTTCATCCGAGTGAACCGCATGTCGTATACTGCACACACCTTGATCTAGCTGACCGTTTCTTTTGTGTTTCCAAACCACAAATAGTTCATCCGAGTGAACCATATGCTGTACATCGCACACACCTTGATCTGGCTAACCGTTTCTTTTGTGTTGCCTAATCACAAATAGTTCATCTGAGTGAACCGTATCCCGTACATCGCACACACCATCTAGTTTCCTGCTTATTTTGTTCCTCCTCATTGCAAACAGTTAATTGAACTGAACCGTATGCCCTGCATCACACACGCAACTAAAATCTGAACCGTGTTTGATGCATCCTCCATCGCAAACGTTTTGCACCCTTTTGACGGTTTTTTACACCATCGTTTGTGATTATTGCATCACACACAGTTTCGTCGAAGGGTCTCTGTTAGCAGCATCCTGCAGTATTGTGATAACCACTGCGAATAGGGGCGATGTCAAAGATCGATTCTTCTTCGGAAGTTATCTGGAGAGCCGAATACTACTTCCAGTGTTAGGGAGCCCGTGCAGTGGGCCTCCACGCCGGGTATCACTCCTTTAAAGGTAGTGTTGCTAGGCTTGATTCTTGATAGGTCAATACCTATCTTATAGACAGTATCGTGATAGGTCAAGTTGAGGCTGCTATCGCCGTCCATGAGGACTCTAGTGAGATGGTATCCATCGATGATGGGATCGAGCACCAGGGCCGCCGGACCTCCATGACAGATACTGGTTGGGTGGTCCCTGCGATCAAAGGTGATCGAACAAGCTGACCATGGGTTAAACTTTGGGGCAATAGGCTCTATGGCATAGACGTCCCTTAATGCGCGTTTGTACTCCCTCTTGGGGACGTGGGTGACATATATCATGTTCACCGTTTTCACCTCTGGTGGAAACTTCTTCTATCCCCCAGTGTTCGGAGGGCGAGGCTCATCATCATCCTCGCTTTGAGGTCCTTTCCCCTTATGTTCGGTATTTAATTTACTGTCCTATTTAAAAACCAAGCAGTTTTTGTTGGTGTGGTTGGCAGGCTTGTCAGCGGTGCCATGAATCTGGCAAGGCCTATACAGTATTTTGTCCAAATTGGATGGACCGTCCCTATTTCCTTTGAACGACTTCTTCCGTTGACTAGGTTTAGAGCCACTGAATTCGGCGTTTATAGTGGTATCCTCTGTTTCTTCGTTGTTGTTCTGATGCTTGTGTTTGCTGCGTTGTGGCCTTCCATTGCCATCCCTGGCCTCAAAGGTGTCGGGGTCGCTGGTACTGTTGCTTCTACAAGCCAACCATCTATCTTAGCCCGCACAAAAGCGGGTCATAAGTGCAGTAAGAGCTGCCATAGTCTTCGGCTTTTCCTGACCGAGGTGTCGGGCGAGCCATTCGTCACGGACACTGTGCTTAAATGCCGCTAAGGCTTCGGCGTCCGGACAGTCAATGATTTGGTTCTTTTTAATTAAGAACCGATTCCAAAGTTTGCGGGCTGACTCTCCAGGTTGCTGGACTATGTGACTCAGGTCATCAGCATCCGGTGGCCGGACATAAGTGCACTGAAAGTTGTCCTGAAAAGCGTCCTCTAGGTATTCCCAACTTCCAATGGAGTTCTCTGGGAGGATGTTCAACCAGTGTCGTGCTGGTCCTTTCAGCTTTAGTGGGAGGTATTTAATGGCGTGGAGATCATCTCCGTGAGCCATGTGAATGTGTAGAGGAAAATCTTCAACCCATACAGCAAGATCCGTCGTTCCGTCGTATTGTTCGATGTTCACGGGTTTGAACCCTTCCGGGAATTGGTGCTGCATTACCACATCGGTAAAGCACATGGGGTGTGCGGCACCACTGTATCGGGTGACATCACGATGGAGTTCAGGTGACATCTGTGTGCGGTGCTGATACCGAACTTGGTTATGTTTGTCGCGCCAGGCTTGATGGCCGTCGTCTCGTGTTGGGGCACGTCCTTTTGATCCGCAGATTGATCTAGTCTGGCCGGCTCTATTGGTCAGGTCATGACGTAGGTCATATGTGTATCCCGGAGCCGCTGTCTCCCTGCCTCTATGGCGAGGAGGCGCGGGCTGGTATTCGGCATAATTGGCCATTTTGTCCCGTCCACGTGGTGGTCGGTTCGGTTGATCAGCATGATTGTATTTTTGACGATATTGGCTCAAAGGCCTCGTCGTCGAACTATGGCAGCAGCCTGCATCTGGGGTAACTTTTTGTTTGGCACTCAAAGCCATATCCTTCTTCGGCGGCTAGGACCTTGGTCATCTAATGTTGAGCGTATCCTGTTCGGCTTTAATCTGCTGCTGTTTCTTTTTCAGGCTCCATGCGGTGGCGATGAGCCATCGCTTGAAGCGTTCTGGTTCGATGGGTTCCTCTTGGACGATGAAATCTTCGTCAACGAGGCTAGCATCCTCTTCGGAGATAGGTAAGTAGTTACTATCTTCCGAATCCTCGTGATCAACGTGTTCGAGGCTGACCCTCTTCCCTTTCATCCTGCTCGAACGCAGGCTCAACAGGGTGGTCGGGGTCTTAGGCGTTGTCCGGAGTGTCATTATCTCTGATGCCGGTATTGCTTTCCCTTGCCCGATGCAATCGTGAGCGACGCCGCTGACGCCGTTGCTTTGGTGGTTCATCGATGGGCTTATCCTCATCTGGGTCTTTAGTGCCATCATCGTCCTTCTTCTCAGGTGTATCCACCATGTATACATCGTAAGTAGAAGTGGGCGTCCCAACGCCCCGTGATGGGCGGGTTTTGACCTGGTTCGGCCTCGACATCATCGTCCATGCCATCGATGTCTTCGGAGGCATAGTCTAGCATGTCGGTTAAGTCCTCGACAGTGGCAATTAAGTGGGTGGTGGGTGGGACATAAAATTCCCTACTCTCAGCCCCTAGTTCGAGCTGGGCGTAGTCAGAAGGTGACACTTCCGTGATGGCGAGAGATTGCATTAGGTCTAGTGTTTTGTTTAAGAGCGAAAGATGGACGTGCGCCTGAGGATCTGCAGAGCTAGGTTCGGTAATAACCACTTGACCAAGCCCGATGGACGCAAACCTCGAGAGTTCGGAGTTGACATCCAGAGGCGAGTCCGGCTTCCTAATGACGGGGAGAGTCATGTTTGACTCCGGGTCCGCCGATGGCATGGTCGCATCTGGGTCTCCAGCCAGAAGCTCTGTAATGGGAGAGAGTCCGGCGGGGTTTATCCCCCCATCTTCGGACGAAGTGGTCCGCCCTGGATCTAAGGCCGAGGCAGGCATGAGCGTCGACCCCTGAATGGAATCTGATGGTGGCTCTGAAGGGCCTCCTTCATAGGGGTGGGGAGCGGCGGCCGAGGCCGTGAACCCCTCGAAGATCAGGTCTCCTCGGATATCAGCGATGTAGTTCAAACTTCCAAACCTGATCTGGTGACCAGGGGTGTAGCTGTCGACATGCTCGAGGCAACCAGTCGAGTTGGCACGCAAGATGAAGCTGCCAAACACAAAGAGTTGGCCAAGGAGAAAGGTCTCCTTGGAAATAGCGTCATTGTCGATGACAAGGCGAGCCATCGATCCTTCTGTCGACAACAGAATGGAACTCTCAGTGAAAGCACCAATGTCGGTGTCAAAACCGGCAGATCTCGGGTAGGGGGTCCCAAGTTGTGTGTCTAAGGATCGATGGTAACAAGGGACAGTAGGGACACAATGTTTACCCAGGTTCAGGCCCTCTTAATGGAGGTAAAACCCTACGTCATGCTCGATTATATTTGGTGTGTATAAGGGTCACAAGAGTTGACCTACCTCGACATCGTAATGGCTAAACCCAAGTTGTCTAGCCTATGATTATTCTAATAGCCTCTACAGACTAAACCCTCTGGTTTATATACACACCGGAGGGGGCTAGGGTTGTACAGAGTCAGTCACTAGAGGAAGGAAATAACATATCAGGACATCAAACTAGCCGTCCATGCATATAGGAGTCCTACCAGGACATGGGGGATAGTCCTCTGCTTTATCTTCACGGCCCATCAGTCCGACCCATATCGAATAGTCCGAACACCCGAGGACCCCCTAATCCAGGACTCCCTCGGTCGAGGAGGATCAGTGGAGGAAGAGGAACTCGATGGTGGTGGTGGCTGAGGAGGAGGTGCACGAGAGGGGTCGGGCCAGAGCAGAGGCCGCGCGGAGAGGCACCTCACCGGAGAGGAGGAAGAGGGCTCGCCATCGCTGCTGGACTCCAGAGAGTGATTGGGAGGGAGAGAGGTGGAGGGGTGGAGAGAAACAAGCTCCGGGGTGGCTTAAATAGCCGTGGGCAAAGGATACAGAGCTTGGGCTCGCCATGGCTCACGGGTGGCTCCGGCGATGGACGCTAGCTGCATGGGGAGGGTACGGGAACATGACGAGGCAGCAATGACAAGCTTCACGGGGCAGAGGAGGCCAAGGGGGCACGAGAAGGAAGAAGACGAGCGATGAACAGAGCCATGTCGGCCACTGTTCTCCCGTGGGCGCGCGGCGGCGAGCACCGACGAGGAGGTTTCTGGAGGGGGAGAGGGGTCCAGGGTGAAGGCGACGATGAGGGGAAGACACAAGACATGGTCACGCGCGCGAAGACGACGAGAGGGAGAGGGGCCAGAGCTAGGCGACGTCCTGGACGCGGCCACAGCGAGCAGAGCGCGTGAATTGGCATGCCAGTGGTGCAGTCACCACGGGACAAGGCAAAGAGGGATCACTAGAGGCGGGGAAACTATGTCGAGCATGGTGTCTTTCCAACCTGGAGACTGTCGAAAGAAAAAGCTCGAGAGAAGAGGCTCTGTAGCTAAGGTAGGCATCGATGAAAGTTTGTTGTAGCAAACTTGGTCATGTTACTATGATCAACAAAGAGATGCTAAGGGCCAAATGTGATGTCTGGGGTGTTTAAGATAGGAAGGACTCTAATCATGTGCATTATGAGGGGATTTGGGCCAAGATACATCATAGTTGCTTCACAACTGCATATTTGGTCCAGAATCAAGATCAAGATGATGCACTTGCATAGAGTAACCACTTGAGATCAAATTTGGCAAGACAGCATGTTTTGGACATACAAAGATGCTGTAAAAATTTCATACTAAATGGACTTGCCAAAATGGTACTTGCTTCACACACATCCTCCTTGTCCATAAAATTGCAATAATTTTAGGGAGAAAATGGCTTGATGAAATGGTCCCAAATTTGGTGGAGAGAAGTGGTATTGGTATTAGCATGATCTGGTAATTTCTCAGAATTAATGAAGCAATATAAAATATACTTGCTTCACAACCTGAAAGTATCAACATAATCAAAGATTTGAAGCTGTGCTCACATAGATGATTGGATGGGGCTGGAATTTGGAGGAGGGTAATGATATGAGCACATGAAGAGGCATGCAAAATTTAAACGTATTTGGGATCTTCTAGCTAGTACTTCCTTCACAATGACTTCTGTCTGCCAGAAACTTTGAAAAGTCACTGAGGAAGATTCACTAGGCAAGTGGAGTTGAATTTTGGCATGTGGCAATGGTTTGGACATAAAAGAATGCCCAAAAAGTTTGGGAGCAATCAAGAAAGGATAGGTGGCACTTCCTTCATAGACAACCACACTGGACAGAAATGAAGAATAAATATTGGGGAATTATTTTTGGGCTAGGACAGGAAAGTTTGGGCATATTTGAGCAAAATATGACCCTTCGCAGGAGATAACGTACTTGTCTATTTTGAGAAACAGGCTTCACTGTGAGCGGCAACCGCCCAGGCCGTCGAAGTATCTGAACTCAAGTGGAGGTTATGAGAATTATTTGGGAATTTTGTGGAATACAGAAATATAGGCTGCTTCACAACCTAGGACAAATAGGGTTATTCCTTTAATATAAAAAGGAATATTCCTTAGAAAAAGAATTTTGAGGTTGGGCTAGAATGGGGATAACATGATCTTGGGATAGATTTGAAGATGATGAGCCACCTGGGATAAGAAATGATGATGATCTCCCAGGTTTCAAGTCCAAAGAACTGCTCCAAAAAGAAAATCAGAGCAAAAACCAGTAAATCAAAAAGAAAAAGAAAAGAGCCAAAAACCAGGGTGTTACACCTTTCATGGTATCATTATTGATGAGGATGAACTAGCCATGAATTACAGTGTGTGTGTTGCCTAGCCCTTGCTAGGGTTCACATCAAAAAATCCTTCAACCAACTAGTTTTTACGCCGAGATGACGGTTGTGTGGAACCCAACCTAGGAGATACGCTTCCATCCAATTGGCCCCAATCTATTCGTCGTCCAGGCAGCGTGGCTAGGCGATTGGAAGGGAATCATGAAGTCTAGTCCCTGGTTGTTCAGGAATTGGGTAGTACTGCTAAGCCCATACGATGCATTTCGTCCAGCGAAAGAGGTGAGCATTGTCCATCTACCAATTGATCTGCAAATTAACCTATTGTCGGATGGTTATTGCAAGAAGGTTCTCATTGAGAAACTCTTAAAGAATTGTGGAAAGATACTTGAGATGCGCCTCAATGGTAACTCCAGGTCAGATTATATGTGCGTCCATGTGTGCCATGAATGTTCGTCAACCAATGACAAAGTACATGGGCATTATTAGAGGGAAAGAGAGGTAGCTCTTCTTGGTTCATTACGAGAAGCTTGCTTGCTTCTGTAAGAAGTGTAGCCTTGTTGGCCATAAGCACAAGGAATGTGGGACTGCAATTCATGAGGAAATGGAATTGAAGTACGGAGACTGGTTGTACGTTGATCCGCTGAATGGGGTGAGTCCTGATAACTCTACTACTGCAGCGAGCAGTGGCAAATAAGGTAACGTGAAAGGAGATGCTATAGTGACCAAGAACAAGAATGCTAAAAAGGTAGTGTTGGACCGCATGTTATGTGATATGGCGTCTAGCCTAAATAAGAATGCAAATGGTATAATGGAGATGTGCAGGAACTTCAAGAAGCGCTTGAACCTGGATCCAGGGTGTTGGGAAACATATTAGAAAACAAAAAATGACGCCCTACGATCACCCAAGAACAGTATGAAGATGCGATAAACGGTTTGGATCAGATCATTACCGACTCTAAGTTGCAGCGGAAGAAGACGAGTCGGTGTAGATTGTACTTGGAGTCCCTCGAACTGTAGATGAACGATCCCGCGAGCCACCCACGAACAGTCCCTCGAACGGAAGACCGAAAGCATGGCCTCTCCACATATTGTAAGCATACGATCTTCACGATCTGGTAGTGCTTCGTCATCCAGAGCTAATCATTGTTGGATAATTAGAGCGAGGAGATTAGAACCACATTGGTCTTCTAATTATGAGGATTATAGGAACTAGATCTAGTTCTAATTGGAACTACTAGAACTACACTAGAGAACTAGAGGAGGCTCCAAAACTTGTGTTCCGAAAGGGCGAAAACCTCTAGTATATATAGGTTGAAGGGAGGGGAAGGGGTGCCACAAGGGGAAGGTAAACCTTCCCCTTTTTCCAACCAAGGAGGGGGGGGGATCCCCCTCCAATTTGGCCTCCCCGTTCCTTCTACAAGGCGGAAGGGGACGCCTCCACCTATTGGGCCCAAGTGGCCAAATATGCTTTCCACCACTTGGTTTTTTAAGGCCAGTTGGTATTAAATTTAATATAAAAGCCTCCTAACTTTTATTAGATCCTTTTATTATTAATTTAACATATCCAAAAACATTTTTCACCTATATATTATTTATCGACAATACCCTGTATTGCCCGATAAACCTTAAAACCCTTCCGGTGACCCCCAAACGCTTCTAGTTCCTATCGAAACTATTTTGCATGTTAGTGAAACTATCTCACAAATATTCCCTCATTACTCCTATCCCACTAACGCCCAACACATCAAGATTACCTTAAGATTGTGACCCTGTAGGTTCGGTAAAACATAGACATGAAAAAATCCCCTTTCGTTCAATGACCGATAGCGAAACTGTGGACGTCCATATCGACCCCTATGAGTACAACAATGACATTCGAGTGAACCTTTGGTTATAATGTGACATGTGCTATACCTTTGCTTCACGATACTTTACAAAACCTGAGTTGGTATGTATCAGTATCCTCTTGAGCCATACACATGCTCATTATACTGGTCTCCTCGTTACCGGTTTTGTTCTTCTTTCTCGTTGACATGTTCCGCCATCACCGTGACATAGTCACATGTGTCTAGACAGACGATGAAGGACGTTGTCACATCTAGAGGGCCCTAAGAGTATCTCTCCGTCATTGGAGGATCAAATCCCACTCTTGAGCTATCTTGTCCCTTATCAAACTTTCTGATGAACCTATAAGTTGTCTTTGTGATCACCGTGTTATAGATGATGTCTGAGCAACCCCAAAGCCCATCATACGGTAAGAAGTGACTATGATTCTCTCATGGTCTAAGGAACTAAATCACACATTAGCTCTCCATGCTACAACAATTGACATGTGACGGTTGCACCTCAAAGTATAACAAACAAGTTTGGGTCGATTCAATATGATCGTTCTTCCAACGTCATATTCTCAAAGTTGTTTTAGGACTATCATTACACTTAATGATATCCTAATATCTGAAAACATGATCACGAGCAACACTTGAGCTATTCTTAGAAGTGAGACTAGGAATCATATTTTACCGTCTATCATTCCACACGTGCATACGAGTTTTCCACTAAATCGCATATTCTAGGATCATAGCAGCTATAGCATAGAATATAAACTCTTGATTATGAACATGGAAATAAAATAATACAATATTATTGCTTTAGGGCATATTTCCAACACAGGGCAGGCGATATTTTAGCGGGATGGAAAAGGAGGTGACCTTGCTAAGGATGAGGAGAAGTTAAATAATTCTAATAGTAAGTGTGCCATGATGGACAAGAGTCTATATGATGACAACATATTGGCGGACTCCCGAGATGGGAGCCGCATGACCCAATGAGGCTACTCAGTTGGAACTTTCGAAGGGGCGCCAGACAGTTCGAGAGGTGTTGGCCCTTCGAAAACCAACATCCCCAAGTTTGTATTTCTCTATGAGACAAGGCAAACTAAAGAGAAGATGGAGAAGCTTAAAAATAGACTTGGATTAAAGGGTTTCGGTAGTGTTGGTAGTAATGTAAGAAGTGGGTTTTGGCCCTTTTCTGAGACGAATCTTTAATGGTGCCTGTATTGGACTATTGTGCACTCTACATTGAGCATGTGATGGACAATGATACTGATGTTATCTAGCATGGTACCTTTGTATATGGCGAACCTCATGTGGAACATTGTCACTTGATGTGGGATCATCTCTCTAAGCTACGGAATCACAAGACCCAGTTTGCTTGTGAGGCTATGTGGCAACATGAACACCTCTCGTTGTGCAAGAGATCGGAGAATAAGATGATGAAGTTTCGGGATTGTTTGGAGCTATCTGAACTGGAAGACCTAGGGTTCTCTGGATTTCCATATACGTATGATAATGGCTAGTCAGGAGATTGAAACATCCAAGTAAGGCTCGACCGGGCTGTTGCGAATGAGGCATGGCATGATTTATTCCCATCGGCTAAGGTGGTGCACCTAGATTTGTCATTCTTGGACCACTACCCGGTCCTTGCCCAGCTCAAGGTCATCGATAATTCTCGAAGACAGCGCCCCACATAAGAAATTATGTGGGAGCGGCGTCCCGTGCTACATAAAGTTATAGCTTAAACTTGGGCAAGAAAGCATGTAGGCAACTTGGGGGAGGAGGCGAACTCTCTCAAATCAGTCATGGCTAGCCTATGCACTTGGAGAGCAGAGAAATTCGGCCACATTATATGTCTCAAACGTATTTTTTTTATTGTTTCATGCTATTATCATACCACTTTTACATACTTATGGCAACATTTTATATTATTTTTATTTGGACTAACTTATTAAACCAATGCAAAGGCCAGTTCCTGCTTTCTATTGTTTTGGGTTTTAGGTGAAAAATTCAAGGAGCTGGAATGACCTAATTTTTTTGTGTTTTTTATGGAATAAACGACTCCCGTAGCCAGAAGACGGAAACTGGGGAACCACAAGGGCCCCATGCGGCCACCTGGCATGGCCAGGGCTCCCACAGGTACAGTGAGCTTCTATACAAATAGGTTTTAACCCGTTTTCATGACATCATTTTGAACCGTCGCCTAGTGAGTGTGGGCAATAGAGGGGGGGGCTCCTTCTCACACGACCCTGAAACCGTCGGGGATAGGCCCTTCGGTCACACACGCTAGAAAAAATGAGCTCGTGTGTGACGGGCGAGTGATCAAATACTGTTATACATACAGGTGTGTTAAAAAAACTATAATTATACAAGCCCAATCGTTTCCGGTCGTAAGTATATCACACATAGTCAGTCCCAGACAAACATTTCCATTTGTATGTACATCCCGCACAGTCAATCCAAGAAATACGTTTCCGTTAGTATGTACATCCCACACAGTCAATCCAAGAAGTATGTTTACGTTCGTATATACATCCCACACAGTCACTCCAAGGAAATTGTTTCCATTCGCATGTAAATCACACACAATGTTCCCCATTAAATCCTTTGTGATAGCATTGCCATTGCAGATGATATTAACAAATTTATCATTTGCGTTATTGAATGCATCACACACGGTGCATAGAAGAAACTATGTGGCATAGGCTATCCGTGACACACACTTTTTATGTGGAAAATGTTTGCGCAAGGTGGCCTAATGCAAACAGTTTTCCAGAGGAAGTCATGTGTGATTGTTCATTGATCTAACATGTTTTCTTCCTACAAACTATGTGGATTGTCAGAGGTCATCGCCCACGGTGTTGCCTCAATAACCGTTTGCAATAGAAAAACAAATAAGCATGCTAATTGGCCTATTATTAATAATCCATTTATTAATAAAATTGAAATTTCATATTAAGCACATAATATATTTCATTTTTGTATTACGGAACCAGGATTTCATAATTGAAATACATCAGAATACGTATAACATCAGCGCGCAGTTACAACATATAGACATATAGCTGGCTACCCCATTACACAACTGCACCAGCACCAAGTTTCACATGCAACATCTATAACCTTTGGAAATTAGCATCAAAGGCGGTAGATGGACAGATGAATCTCATCTGGAAAATTTCTGAAGTGGAAGGCGAATATTGAGCATTCATTGATGTGGAAGCTCCTTGCCAGTGCTTGTGGATGATTGACTGTCCATCCTTCGTCCTCTTGAGGAAGACTTCAATATTGTACCATTGGTGTTGTATGAATACCTTCCTCGCCTCCTGACCATACAGGTGGTTTGAGAGGTCATCATCAGTGAACTGCTTTGGAAAGGCATGGAAACAAAGATATGCATAAATATATTCTCTAAATTTGAAAATGGCGCAAAGGAATAAAAAAGACAAGGTATAATAGTTAGTACCAACCTGCGGTGCACTGACGTCTTCTTCATTGTGCAGACAAAGATCTTATTTTTTCTCTTCGCTAGTTTCTTTATCCTAACAACATTTATGAGTTTCTTGACTTGACTCATATTCATAGTCAAGTCATTTCCTCTGATGCAAAATGGGTCGAACAGTGGGTCAAAACCTCTGACAGCAGGACCTACATGTGCAAGACCAAATTGTTAAAAACCTAAATATTAGAATGGTTCCTGCAAATGCACAATAATGTGCTATTATACAAGGACCATGCATGTGCACACCTTGATTGTAAACCTCAGTGCTTCCCATTGTTTCCCTGCAACACATATATGATAGTCATTGATCATGTTAAGTCAGGGTTAGCATATTATCAATAAAATATGTTGATGAAAAAACAAACACATTGCAGATTTAGCATATTAATTCGAGCCACATGGAAAAGCCATTTATCGAAACCAAGCATGATTAAGAACTAGGAAATGCTACAACTGTATATGTTTCTCATGTATTTAGTACAGCCAAATTCCTTTTTTTCCTCACATGCATAACGATACAAAATTGTACACACAACAATTGAACATTGCATTGCAGACTTGAACCAAATAGTTAACTAAACACCACAAACAAATGAACCAAACATTAACTAAGCACCACATTGCACAATATATAACATACTAGAAGATCAGACAGTTAAGCAAACCAAGCATGCTTAAAAACTTGGACATATAACAATTGTATTTGTTTCTCATGTATTTAGTACAACCAAATTCGATTTATTTCTCACATGGAAGACAATACAAAATTGCACCACAAGAATTGAACATCACATTGCAGAATTGAACCAAACAGTTAACTGAATACGACAAGAAATCAACCAAATAGTTAATAAGTAAGCACCGCATTGCATGACATATAGAACATATATACTAGAGGATCAGATTACATGGTAGAAGTACATGGGACAAATCACTATAATTTGTGAAGGAAAGGCAGGAGCACCATGCAACAGGTAAACCGAACATGCTTAACCAGATTAGCTAGCTAACTAAACATAGGTCCTTATAGTCAGCTAATAAGACAAGCCACTCCTCATCGTCGGAGATATCGATGATGATTGGCCCCTTGGACTTGGAAGAGGGCGAGGCCTCCACATCGTGAGTTCCCCCCTCGTAGTGGTGAGATGCCTAAGCCACTCCGGGCACCAACCTGCTGGCTCTCGAGTTGAGGTAAGCACGTGCATGCTGAGAAAACACCTCATAGTCTTCGTCTAAGGCACCGATGGTGGCCTCGAGAAAACGCCATGAACTGTTGTTTAAAGCAGCCAACCACGTGGCGGCGTTGCTGCGTGAGGCGTCGACGGTGGCCTCGATGGTGAGGTGCTCCTCCAAGATTTGGGGGTCGGCACGAATGCCAGCCATCGCGACCTCATTCGCGCGTGTGGTCGCGATTTGCTTCTCTGCTGCGAAATGCTCCTTGAGCTCCTGGCTATACTACATGCACCATGGCTTAGAGAGGCGCTTATTTGGAGGATATGTCGGTGATTTGGGTGGAAGGTGTTGCGCTGGCGGTTGGGGCATGTGGGATGTAGAAGGAGGAGGAGGATGGGGCCGGGTCGGGTGCACATTACCTGCCTAGACCAACAAGGCCGAGCACCGTGAAGGAGGTACTTCGGCAAGGAGGTGGCGCAGGAAGCAAGCAGTGAAGGTTTGAACTTGGGAAGGAAGGCGGAAACAGGGGAAATGTGGCCTTTGATCAGGGGTAGGGGACGAGGGAGGTAGATATTTCCAAGTAAGCCGAAAGTTTTGGCTCGGTGAAGTGAAAAACTGGCGCGCAAAGTGTCATCAGACACGGTCCCTTATTCAGCAATATGTGAACATCACAAACGATTCATATAGCTTATCCCGTGTGTGATGAGTTTGAACGTGCAAATTTTGGTCCGAATTTCCCTAGTTACAGTGGTCATCCACGTCATTGCATAATTTGGCTACACAAAAGAGGCTACAACACACCCACACTTCCTAATCGAGCAAGTATAGCAATTAAACAGAGCTACCTGACCTAAACATTACTCTAACAAACTAAAGACCGGCGCTCTAAACAAAATGTACTACTTTCGCTGTCGCTCGTCGATCTGTGCCGCCTCCTCCATGTCCAGCTCGCACCCGACGATCTCCTGGGGAAGGGGCTCCATGGCATCCATCGCACTAAAATCGCCAAGCATCTCGCCATCTGCGTCCTCCATGAAGGCCGCCATGAGCTGGTCGTGGGTGGCCACCGTTTGGGCTTGGATGGGCTCCATCATGGAAAGGTATGCCTCGAACAAATGGACGACTACTCAAACGCTCTCGGCGATTACCATCTCTTCGGCCGTGGGTTGCCGTCCGTTGTCGGACAAACTTTGTGCGATTTGTGCGATGACGGCCAAGAGCTGGGCATGGGCGGCCTCGACATGGTCGTGGGCGACCTCCATCAGGGCTAAGGCGACCAGTGCGGAATGGACATCTGTTGTGCCACTCTCGCCAGTTGCTATCCCCGTCGCAGATGTTGTTGCCGCCACCTGAGCAGCAATAGCGGTCGTTTGGGCTACGTTGGCCGCCCGGTCACATATTGTGGCCGCACTCATGCAGGTTTTTAGCACCCTCTTGGCGGCTGTCGCCGCGCTCTCACAGAAGTGGGCCACCAAAGTTGCCCTCACGACGCGGGTCCACGTCCCCATCTTTGACCGGTGACGATTGAACAGTAAAATGATATTTGGGGAGCGAGCTAGTGTGCTTGACGCGCCGGCCATGGACTATAACCGACGAACCTTCTCGCGTATGCCATATACTACTCTCACGGTGATCCAAGATATTTTCTACTGCATCACACACGGTTGGTGATAATAAACTGTGTGTGACCAACTTGATTTTTTGTCTTGATTTGAAATACATAATGGAGTCATAGCGGCAAAGGAGGGTGTTTGAATTGCTAGAACTTTTATCCGCAATGAACATGCAACTATGGGAGTGTCGTAAAAAAATGTAATTATTCGGGGTTCGTTTGGACATTTCTATACATTAACTAAGTTTTCTAGGCATTTAAGGTGCGTAATTCAAAATTAAACTATATGCACATGCTCTACTGCACCAAAATGGGTTGTTAAATCATATATGTGTCCATGGCTGGATGCTTATGTACAATGCAAGAAATGGAAATGAATTTCAAACACCTCGACATCGTGGGTCGCCAGCAAATGTTGAGATACTTGGTTTTGAAATTCCATCAAATCGAAAACTCGGCTGAAATTCATGAAACTTGGCATGCTATCATGGAATGGCACCAAAATGTTATGGTTAAAAAATTGTCCCATTTGGGGCAGATTTGGGAATAAGCTTCTCACAAACTAGAGTTTCTCAAAAGAAGCCTCATTGTTCCAGTAGGGAACTTGTCACCTTTGTGGACGAAACGATATTCGTTGCCTCTTCTTGCTTTCAAATTTTTTTCTAGTGTCAACATAGAACAACATGAGTATCTTTTAAATTTTGTAATTTTTGGGGGTTCGTTTGGACATTTTTATAAATTAACTGAGTTTTCTAGGCATTTTATGTGCACAATTCAAAATTGAACTATAGGCACTTTGTCTTACCTCTTCCTCTTCCGCTTCTCTCCGGTGCCATCCTTCGATCTCGGGTCGAGATCTCTTGTAAGTGGGGGAGAGTTGTGATGCCCCGAGACCGGCGCTCCAGAAGACTTCCAGCTTTTTCATTGTCGTCGTGTGATTTGTTTTGTCTGTTGCATTCTTCTTAGCATCATTTGCATTGCAACATGTCACCATGCAACCTTTTATTTAAAACTCAACTAAATATATTGCATAGATTGCTGATCTATTTAAATCAAGGGAATTCACATGGTGATTTCTCTTTAGAACATATTCTCTCAATATTGTTAGGGAGCTATATTAAATATTCCACTATGCATAAAAATGTGTTGAAAAATCAAATGTGTGTCCTTGGGTGCATGCTTACTTCCCACGAAAGAAATGGGAATGAATTTCAAACACCTCGGCACCGTGGGTCGCCAGCAAACGTTGAGATGCTTGGTTTTGAAATTCCATTAAATCGAAAACTCGTCTAAAATTCATGAAACTTGGCATGCTATCATGGAATGGCACCAAAAAGTTGTGGTAAAAAAGTTGTCCCATTTGGGGTAGATTTGGGTATAAGCTTGTCGGTGTACAAAAGTAGGGGCCCTTTTTGCACCCCTTTACTTGTGCACGGGCAGTCAGAGCCGCGCCCACGGCCAAACTAAGTTGGGAAGAGGAGGGAATCCAAAGGCACAAGACGGGCGAAGCAACACCAAGATCAGAGACACAAAGAGCAAGACGACGAGGTGGACACCCCGGCAAGACCCTTGCCGGGCGGCCTACACAGCCCCGGCAAGAGCCTTGCCAGGGCGACTTGCCCAACACCAACAGAGCCGCCACCCTTGAGCCCAAGGGTTCCAACACCCTCAACCACATTGGAACCAAAGCTCGGGAGGCACGTCCATGGTGGCATGCAGATCTTTGTGAAGACTAGAAGCATACAAGATCAGATAAGAACCAGAAGACGACGGTCCTCGGCAAGATCCTTGCCGACGAAATCCACGAGACCCCCGGCAAGATCCTTGCCGGGGACAACCGCGGTGCCACAGCAAGACCCTTGCCGGGGCCCCGGCAAGACCCTTGCCTAAGACACCTGTGACGCCCCGAGACCGGTGCTCCAGAAGACTTCCAGCTTTTTTGTTGTCGCCGTGTGATTTGTTTTGTCTGTTGCATTCTTCTTAGCATCATTTGCATTGCAACATGTCATCACGCAACCTTTTTTTTTAACTCAACTAAATAAATTGCATAGATCGCTGATCTATTTAAATCAAGGGAATTCACATGGTGATTTCTCTTTAGAACATATTCTCTCAATATTGTCAGGGAGCTATATTAAATATTCCACTATGTCGGAATCACCTATAAACACACTTGCAGAATAATTCCGTTCCTTTTTTGCTTCAAGTTTGGTCTCCAAACTTTGCCCTAAATTCTTTCTTCACTTTCCGGAGCTCCACCAAAAATCTCAACCTTTTGGCCACTCCTAAACCTTGTCCTAGTTCAAACCATTTGAATTAAATTAAAATGAGTTTGAATTTAAATCTTGAAATCGTGCCAACTTCTATTTTATTGGATTAAGCTCATTTTCTGAGTCTTAGAAAATCAACCCCATGCTCCAATTATTTACCTAACCATCTCTTCTTTTTTCTTCTCACTAATGCTTTCTCCTAAAGAAGAAAGAGGAGAGAGAGAGAGAGCAGCCTTGCAGACCATCAGCCAAGCCGGCCCACCAAATCCCTAGGTCCATCTCCCGCAGCCCACCTAAACCCTCTACAACCCTAGCCCAATCGAACCCCCCCTCTTGCTCCCCTTCTCGATCCTCCAGTGCCGCCAGGAGCCCGATCCCCATCTCCCTCCGCTCGATGTCCTTCTCTCCCTCTCAATCTCCCACGCGCGCCACCCACAGGAGGGCCACCCCTGCGTGTGACCCCGCTGCCTTGCTGCCCTTCCTGCGCCCGTTCGCCTCCTCCCTCAACCACGCCGGCCACCGGAGCCATTGACGACCGCCGCCTCATCGCCGCTCCATTCCTCGCCGTCTCCTGCGCGTCCCGTCGCCTCACAGAAGCTGCCTGGCTGGCGCCGTCGCTCACCGACCACCTCCGCTCCGCCGTCCTCTACTCCTCCCCCACCTCCTCATCTACCCGGCGCTGCTGCCTCATCAGCTCCGCCGCTGGATCTCGCCTCCGTCAGAGCCGCAGCAGCAGAATAGATTGCACCCTCTCCGGTGCCATCTCATGCTCCCCTCCGACCCGATTTGCCGCCGTCGCCTTCCTCCGCGCCTCCACACAGTTCCCCTCGCTGCACCTCCCCGAGCAGGAGCTCTGCCTCCCCTGCTTCGCGCCAAGGCCGACGCCGGCCAATTCGACCTTCGCCGCCCTGCTGTCGCTGCAGTCTAGCCACGCCTTTGCTTTGCGTCTGCGACCTTCTATTGTCGTCCCCATCGACCCGAGCCTCGGCCTCGAGCTGTTGTCACGGCACCTGCCCGAATAGGAGCAATTTTGGAACGCCAAGCACCCCTTCGGATTCGTCAGACCCTCATGTAGGACTACACCTGCCGATGCGTCAAGTACCTCTTCCGTGGACCCGAACATATACAAGCCATGTATCACTACAGCCAGTGTGTATTTTGTCAAGTCCGACTACGACAGAAAGGACTACACGATGACTCCGAAGAACATGGAAACACCAAGTTCCTCCCTGGAATGTGTACGACTACAAAACGTGTACCACTACTTCCACTACCATCGATGTGTACGACTATGATGTCCCACGACGACACGTGAACAACTACATTGCATCGAACCCGTCCACCCCGAAACGCATGATTCGAAGGTATAACCACCGGGACGACCGCCATGAACGAATGCATGAGTGATGTATGAGATGAACCGCGTGCTTTCACCGTATGCAAATGACGTTGCACGTTCCTCCTCGTTTGCCATGCCGTCGACCCATGGGAACTCGGTAACCGGGATCACCCCACCATCTCTAGCATGTTCCGCACATCCGCACACTTGCTTCTTTTGCACCGATATCTCAATGAGTTGTCAGAACCGGAACGTTGCCGTGGCACCGTGTCCGTTATCGTTGCCGTGGCACCCTTCCATTTCATCATGGTGACCAAATGCTTCATAACATGCTCATGTCAATATTTTCATTAAATTGCATAAAACTTGCATATGTCATCCGCATCATGTTAACAACATTTAAAATTCTTGTTTGCTTTAAATTGCTAAATATGCATATGGGGATTTTCTGAAATTGTTGTTTGTTGTTTTGGCCTCATTTAAACTTGCCTAAATAGTTAGTTTACTTATGCTTCACCTCTTGCCATGTTTAACAACATTTAATATTGTTGGTTACATAACCGAGAGAGAATTAAATGAGTCATGTGGTGTTTCATCAATATGCAAGTCGTTGCATATTGAGCTCCGCTTAATTTGTAGTGTTGTTTGTTGCACTTTGCCATGCCATGCTCATTAAATCAGACATGCCTCATACTTGATTGTGCATCATGCCATGTTTATGTGATGGTTGTTTACTATGTTGTTTGCTTCTTTCCGGTTTGCTTCTCTCATTAGCTTCGGTTTCATTCCGGAGTCGTGAGGATTCGTTCGACTACGTTGGTTCGTCTACTTCTTGGACTCGTTCTTCTTCCTTGCGGGATCTCAGGCAAGATGACCATACCCTCGATATCACTTCTATCTTTGCTTGCTAGTTGTTTGCTCTATCGCTATGCCGCGCTACCTACCACTTGTTTATCATGCCTCCCATATTGCCATGTCAAGCCTCTAACCCACCTTCCTAGCAAACCGTTGTGTGGCTATGTTACCGCTTTTGCTCAGCCCCTCTTATAGCATTGTTAGTTGCAGGTGAAGTTGAAGATTGCTCCATGTTGTAACAAGTTTATGTTGGGATATCACAATATCTCTTATTTAATTAATGCATCTATATACTTCGTAAAGGGTGGAAGGCTCGACCTTATGCCTGGTGTTTTGTTCCACTCTTGCCGCCCTAGTTTCCGTCATACCGGTGTTATGTTCCTTGATTTTGCGTTCCTTACGCGGTTGGGGTTATGGGACCCGTTAACAGTTTGCTTTGAATAAAACTCCCCCAGCAAGACCCAACATTGGTTTTCCATTTGCCTACCACCTATTTCTTTTCCCTTGGGAGCTGCAGCCCCAAGGGTCATCTTTATTTAGCCCTCCCCCCGGGCTAGTGCTCCTCAGGAGTGTTGGTCCACCTACCTAGCAGTCGGCGGTGCCACCTTGGGGCAACTTGATGGTATTTTGGCTACCGTCCACTTTGCATGGATGGTGTTGTCCTGAGAACGAGATACGTGCGGCTCCTATCGGGGTATCGACGCACCGGGTGGTCTTGCTGGTCTTGTTTTACCATTGTCGAAATGTCTTGTAACCGGGATTCCGAGTTTGATCGGGTTGTTCCGGGAAAAGGAATATCCTTCTTTGACCATGAGAGCTTGTGATGGGCTAAGTTGGGACACCACTGCAGGGTATAAACTTTCGAGAGTCGTGCCCGTGGTTATGTGGCAGATGGGGATTTGTTAATGTCCGGTTGTAGAGAACTTGACACTTGACTTAATTAAAATGCATCAACCGCGTGTGTAGTCGTGATGGTCTCTTTTCGGCGAAGTCCGGGAAGTGAACACGACTTTGTGTTATGGTTGTACGTAAGTAGTTTCAGGATCACTTCTTGATCACTTCTAGCTTCAGGACCGTTGCGTAGCTTCTCATCTCGCTCTTATTTGCGTATGTTAGCCACCATATTTGCTTAGTGCTTGCTGCAGCTCCACCTCATTACCTTATCCTACCCATAAGCTTAAATAGTTTTAATCTCGCGGGTTTTGAGATTGTTGAGTCCTCGTACTCACAGATACTATCACAACAGTTGTAGGTGCCGTTGATACCAGTGCAGGCGATGCTACCGAACTCAAGTGGGAGTTCGACGAGGACCTTGGTCGTTACTATGTTTCGTTTCATGTTGATCAGTAGTGGAGCCCAGTTGGGATAATCGGGGATCTAGCATTTGGGGTTGTCTTCTTTTATTTTGGTTCCGTAGTCGGACCTTGATTGTACTCTGAATGATGTATGTTTAATTAATGTATTGTGTGAAGTGGCGATTGTAAGCCAACTCTTTATCCCATTATTGTTCATTACATGGGATTGTGTGAAGATGACCCTTCTTGCGAAAAAACCACCATGCGGTTATGCCTCTAAGTCGTGCCTCGACACGCGGGAGATATAGCCGCATCGTGGGTGTTACAAGTTGGTAATCAGAGCCATCCCCAACTTAGGAGCCCCCTGCTTGATCGAATCACTAACGTTGTTGAGTCTAGAACAAAAATGTTTTGAGTTTTAGGATTATATCAGAGAGTAGGATTCTTTTTACTCCTCAGTCCCTTCGTCGCTCTGGTGAGGTCTCCTGACGTAGATTTTTTTGACTTTCCTGTCCTCAAATTTCACTAAAAAAAATTAGGATCAGGAATGTATCTTGGGATCGTTCCGATATCCTTGTGACGAGAACATTGTTCTTGGTGCCTCCTGACATTTAGGGGTTGTGGCAGTGTCCCGGGGAGTTGAGCTCCGAGGTGTTGTCGTCACAATTTTATCGTTGCAGTTCTGGAATACCTGAGTTTCGCCGACATAGAAAATCTCTTTTATGTAGTTGTTTGTGAGATAACCTCGACGCCACCCAAGATCGGGCGGAGTTCGAGTATTGCCATAGCTCAGATAACGGATGCTTTTTGAAGGTTGAGGTACACGATTTCTGGAGTTTTCTTGGTTATGTGTTGACGGATGGATACAGCTGGATGTAGGGATTGTTAGTTTGGGTGAGATATTATGCTTCCCCTGTATCCCCACCACCAGATTGCATAACCAGAAAGTTTCGGGAGTTTATAGTGGGAATTCAAGTAGCTCCTAGAATATCTTTTCGACGGATGTATGATTTGAGATTGGGGTCCAACGTCTAGTGGTTCGCTTTTCACGGTCGATTTACAGTGGTCGCGAGGCGTCTTAACGAATCCTTGGCTATGCGATTCGGGGACGTCTTGTTTGTCATTCATGATGTCCACTATACGTCGTGCCCGTGGGGCCTCATCACGAACACTTTGGGCGAAATCTCTATCATATGTTTGTTTTCGGCTTATTCTGCAAGCCAAATCTTTTGTTTTTGTTTTGGTTTGTGGTATTCGAGTTGCTTCAATGCCAAGTGTTGATTCCATACCTTCCCTAAACGGTGTTATCATATTTCTATGTGAATACTAATCCTTCTTGATCATCGAGGTTGTCATGTTAATTCTTTTCCAACCGGCGTGCTTCTCTTCAAGTGCATCTGATCATTCCAACATTCGGAAGATCAATTCTAAGCTTTTTCTCAACGATGTTCATTTCATCTGACCCAAGTTGCCTTTGTTTTCCCGCCCTCCCACCCTTTTTCTTCAAGGACTCATATTTCTTAATCATGTATCCATCTTATGGATGCGAAGTTTCTTCATTCTTTTCTTTCAATGTTTTACCCGGTGTTTCTTATGAAGATACTAACGGGCAAGTTCATAATTCTTCGTTCTTTTTCTTCTCCCGTGGATCCAATTCAAGCTTTCGGTGTTGATCATATTCCTTTCCTCGTGTCAAATGCTTTCTCATGCCGGTGTACCTCTTAATCTTTCACCTCTCACTATTCATTTGTTCCGGGGTGCTGAAGATATCTCACAAGACTTGTGTTTCCATTCTCAATCCGTTCAACCTATTTCGAGGTTGTTATCTCATTCAAGCCATTTAATTCAACCGGTACAATCCCCCCTTTTCAAGCAATCGTTCAACGGTGTATCTTTTGAGTGGGTCCTAACCCACAGGTCTTTTTCCAGGATCTTACCCGACTCTTCTAATTTTTCTGGAGCTTTTCTCAAATTCATTTCAAAGTTTGACGTAAGAATGAATTATCATCAGTCAAATGTTTTTCTCCAAGATCTTTCAAATTATTTTCATCGTTGGTTCAACCTTTCTAATTTTCATTCCGGAGTGCCTCTACAATTCATGGTGGTGTTTCTTGTCGTCATTCTCGGTTTTGAAGACCGAAGAGGAGTTCCTCTTAAATCCTTACCCGTTCTTCCAAAGATGCGTATTTCAAGCTTGATGCCGTCCTCTCATAATTGTTTTTGATTGTGAGAATTCTTTTCACCCATCCGCAACAGTTCAGGTGTATTTTCAGTTTGATTCTCCGGAGCCATCATCTCAGTATTATTCATTCTCAGCTTTCAGATCTCATTCTCCAAATCTTACCGGTGCATCATTCCAGTATTCTCTAATCAGCTCATGATCTCTTCGTTACTTGTATCTAATTCCCTCATGTATCTTCGTTCGTTTTCTAATTCTTCCCGGTGTTTCGTTCTCTTTTCTTCGTTCGTTTTCAATCCTACCGGTGGTTCGTTGAAGACCTTCCCAAGTTTACTCTATATCTCTCTTAATCCTTTCTACGAGAATAAGTAGTATGCCAAATCCGTTGCTTGTTATCAATTTAAATTGGTGAAGGATATGCATAATGTAATTATTATTATTGTTTCATCCAAGTGATCTAGTTTTATTCGATCCAGAATTGTTCATCATGTCACATTTCTCGGTTTGAGATGCTCCATCTTTTCTTTTCCGGAGTTCCAAGTTTTTCCGCATCATCTCATCGCGAAGCTCCTTCTAAATCATCACAAGGGTTCACCTTGTGTTCTCAACCTCTCTTTTCTTTCTATCATTCTTTTATTACCGGAGTTCTTCATGGAGGCTCTACATGGTGGTCCATCAAGGATTTAATTCATTCTCGAAGTGTTTTTCAAGATCCTTGTTGGAGCTCAAGCATTCTTGCATTCCAAAGTGCAATTCTTTCTACATAATCTTTTTAGGTGGTGTTATGTCATTCTTGACAATTTCCCGTTGTGTTTCATGATTCACAAGTTTCAAGAGTGACATATTTTAAACCCATCATTTTTCAATTCGTTCACGAGATCTTTCAGCCCATCAATCTCTTCATTGGTGTTATCTTGGTATAGATTTCACCTAAAGCCTTTCCATTGGGAATGTTGATCTTTTTGTGGTGCTTATCAATGATCCAAGCTTTCTCCTATCCTATCGTCGAGAGAAGTTTTAATCTCTTCGTTGATCTCAAGCAAGCGATTGTTTTCGTTAGTGGCAGAATTTCACCTCAAGTTTTGAGATGTTTTCCATAAGCCCACTACAAGCTTATCCCTTTTCGTTGATGATTTTTCAACAACTCCGTTTAATCCTTCTTTGTAAGAATGCTATATCAAATTCATTTGAGGTAGAAGATGTTATTGTCTTCTTTGTTCTTTTGTTCCAGAGGCATTGTGATGTTGCTCTCTTCACTCATCATCTCCAATTGTGAGGACCGTGTTTTTTCCTTTTTTTCTCGCTTATCCATTTAACCGGAGTGTTGTTCAAATTAGTTCTTCCTTGTCCCTTGTTTATCTCGTTTCAACCAGAGTGGTTTCAATTCCTTCTTGTCCATTGTGCTCGTCATTCATAGCTTTGCAACCTCCAAGGTTCACATGGTGTTCCTTGTTACTCTTTTCTACCGGAGTGCTCTCAATTTCGTTCAACTCTGTTGTGTTCTTGTTTCAAGTTTTCAACTTCTCAAGGTTCATTGGTTTCACTCTTTTTTCAAAGAAGCAACTTTGTCTTACCTCTTCCTCTTCTGCTTCTCTCCGGTGCCATCCTTCGATCTCGGGTCGAGATCTCTTGTAAGTGGAGGAGAGTTGTGACGCCCCGAGACCGGCGCTCCAGAAGACTTCCAGCTTTTTCGTTGTCGTCGTGTGATTTGTTTTGTCTGTTGCATTCTTCTTAGCATCATTTGCATTGCAACATGTCACCATGCAACCTTTTATTCAAAACTCAACTAAATATATTGCATAGATCGCTGATCTATTTAAATCAAGGGAATTCACATGGTGATTTCTCTTTAGAACATATCCTCTCAATATTGTTAGGGAACTATATTAAATATTCCACTATTTCGGAATCACCCATAAAGACACTTGCGGAATAATTCCGTGCCTTTTTGCTTCAAGTTTGGTCTCCAAACTTTGCCCTAAATTCTTTCTTCACTTTCCGGAGCTCCACCAAAAATCTCAACATTTTGGCCACTCCTAAACCTTGCCCCAGTTCAAACCATTTGAATTAAATTCAAATGAGTTTGAATTTAAATCTTGCATTCGTGCCAACTTCGATTTTCTTGGATTAAGCTCATTTTCCGAGTCTGAGAAAATCAACCCCATGCTCCAATTCTTTCCCTAACCCTCTCTTCTTTTTTTCTTCTCACTAATGCTTTCTGCTAAAGAAGAAAGAGGAGAGAGAGAGAGAGCAGCCATGCAGCCCATCAGCCTAGCCGGCCAACCAAATCCCTAGGCCCATCTCCCGCAGCCCACCTAAACCCTCCACAACCCTAGCCCGATCGAACCCCCCTCTCGCTCCCCTGCTCGATCCTCCAGCGCCGCCAGGAGCCCGATCCCCATCTCCCTCCGCTCGATGTCCTTCTCTACCTCTCGATCTCCCACGCGCGCCGCCACCCATAGGAGGGCCACCCCTGCGCGTGACCCCGCTGCCTTGCTGCCCTTCCCCGCGCCCGTTCGCCTCCTCCCTCAACCACGCCGGCCACCGGAGCCATTGCCGACTGCCGCCTCATCGCCGCTCCATTCCTCGCCGTCCCCTGCGCGTTCCGTCGCCTCACAGCCACTGCCTGGCCAGCGCCACCGCCCGCCGACCACCTCTGCTCTGCCGTCCTCTACTCCTCGCCCGCCTCCTCATCTACCCGGCGCTGCTGCCTCATCAGCTCCGCCACTGGATCTCGCCTCCGTCAGAGCCGACAGCAGCAACAGCTGCACCCTCTCCGGTGCCATCTCGTGCTCGCCTCCGACCCGATTTGCTGCCATCGCCTTCCTCCGCGCCTCCATGCAGTTCCCCTCGCCGCACCTCCCCGAGCAGGAGCTCTGCTTCCCCTGCTTCGCGCCAAGGCCGACGCCGGCCACTTCGACCTTCACCGCCCTGCTGTCGCTGCAGTCCAGCCGTGCCTCTGCTTCGCGTCTGCGACCTTCTGTTGTCGTCCCCATCGACCCGAGCCTCGGCCTCGAGCTGTTGTCACGGCACCTGCCCGAAAAGGAGCAATTTTGAAACGCCAAGCACCCCTTCGGATTCGTCTAAGACCCTCATGTACGACTACACCTGCCGATGCGTCAAGTACCTCTTCCGAGGACCCGAACATCTACGAGCCATGTACCACTACAGCCGGTGTGTATTTCGTCAAGTCCAACTACGACACAAAGGACTACACGATGACTCCGAAGAACATGGAAACGCCAAGTTCCTCCCCGGAATGTGTACGACTACAAAACATGTACCACTACTTCCACTACAATCGATGTGTACCCCTCGACGACTCGTGAACAACTACATTGCATCGAACCCGTCCGCCCCGAAACGCATGCTTCGAAGGTATAACCGCAGGGACGACCGCCATGAACGAATGCATGAGTGATGTATGAGATGAACTGCGTGTTTTCACCGTATGCGAATGACGTTACACGTTCCTTCTTGTTTGCCATGCCGTCAACCCACGGGAACTCGGTAACCGGGTTCGCCCCACCATCTTTAGCATGTTCCGTACATCCGCACACTTGCTTCTTTTGTACCGATATCTCAATGAGTTGTCGGAACCGGAACGTTGCCGTGGTACCGTGTCCGTTATCGTCGCCGTAGCACCCTTACATTTTGTCATGGTGACCAAATGCTTCATAACATGCTCATGTCAATGTTTTCATTAAATTGCATAAAACTTGCATGTCATCCGCATCATGTTAACAACATTTAAAATTCTTGTTTTCTTTAAATTGCTAAATGTGCATATGGGGATTTTTCGGAATTGTTGTTTGTTGTTCCGGCCTCATTTAAACTTGCCTAAATAGTTAGTTTACTTATGCTTCACCTCTTGCCATGTTTAACAACATTTAATATTGTTGGGTACATATCCGAGAGAGAACTAAATGAGTCATGTGATGTTTCGTCAATATGCAAGTCGTTGCATATTGAGCTCCACTTAATTTGTAGTGTTGTTTGTTGCACTTTGCCATGCCATGCTCGTTAAATCGGACATGCCTCATACTCCCTCCGTCCGAAAATACTTGTCATCAAAATGAATAAAAGAGGATGTATCTAGATGTATTTTAGTTCTACATACATCATTTTTTGTCCATTTTGATGACAAGTATTTTCGGACGGAGGGAGTACTTGATTGTGCATCATGCCATGTTTATGTGATTGTTGTTTACTATGTTGTTTGCTTCTTTCCGGTGTGCTTCTCTCATTAGCTTCGGTTTTGTTCCGGAGTTGTGAGGATTCGTTCGACTATGTTGGTTCGTCTACTTCTTGGACTCGTTCTTCTTCCTTGCGGGATATCAGGCAAGATGACCATACCCTCGATATCACTTCTATCTTTGCTTGCTAGTTGTTCGCTTTATCACTATGCCGCGCTACCTACCACTTGTTTATCATGCCTCCCATATTGCCATGTCAGGCCTCTAACCCACATTCCTAGCAAACTGTTGTTTGGCTATGTTACCGCTTTTGCTCAGCCCCTCTTATAGAATTGTTAGTTGCAGGTGAAGTTGAAGATTGCTCCATGTTGGAACATGTTTATGTTGGGATGTCGCAATATCTCTTATTTAATTAATGCATCTATATACTTGGTAAAGGGTGGAAGGCTCGGCCTTATGCCTGGTGTTTTGTTCCACTCTTGCCGCCCTAGTTTCCGTCATACCGGTGTTATGTTCCTTGATTTTGCGTTCCTTACGCGGTTGGGGTTATGGGACCCGTTAACAATTTGCTTTGAATAAAACTCCCCCAGCAAGACCCAACATTGGTTTTCCATTTGCCTACCACCTATTTCTTTTCCCTTGGGAGCTGCAGCCCCGAGGGTCATCTTTATTTAGCCCTCCCCCCGGGCTAGTGCTCCTCAGGAGTGTTGGTCCACCTACCTAGCAGTCGGCGGTGCCACCTTGGGGCAACTTGATGGTATTTTGGCTACCGTCCACTTTGCATGGACGGTGTTGTCCTGAGAACGAGATACGTGCGGCTCCTATCGGGGTATCGACGCACCGGGTGGTCTTGCTGGTCTTGTTTTACCATTGTTGAAATGTCTTGTAACCGGGATTCCGAGTCTGATCGGGTTGTTCTGGGAGAAGGAATATCCTTCGTTGATTGTGAGAGCTTGTGATGGGCTAAGTTGGGACACCCCTGCAGGGTATAAACTTTCGAGAGCCGTGCCCGCGGTTATGTGGCAGATGGGAATTTGTTAATGTCCGGTTGTAGAGAACTTGACACTTGACTTAATTAAAATGCATCAACCGCGTGTGTAGCCGTGATGGTCTCTTTTCGGCGAAGTCCGGGAAGTGAACACGACTTTATGTTATGGTTGTACGTAAGTAGTTTCAGGATCACTTCTTGATCACTTCTAGCTTCATGACCGTTGCGTAGCTTCTCATCTCGCTCTTATTTGCGTATGTTAGCCACCATATTTGCTTAGTGCTTGCTGCAGCTCCACCTCATTGCCTTATCCTACCCATAAGCTTAAATAGTTTTGATCTTGCGGGTTTTGAGATTGCTAAGTCCTCGTGACTCACAGATACTATCACAATAGTTTCAGGTGCCGTTGATACCAGTGCAGGCGATGCTACCGAACTCAAGTGGGAGTTCGACAAGGACCTTGGTCGTTACTATGTTTCATTTCATGTTGACCAGTAGTGGAGCCCAGTTGGGACGATCGGGGATCTAGCATTTGGGGTTGTCTTCTTTTATTTTGGTTCCATAGTCGGACCTTGATTGTACTCTGAATGATGTATGTTTAATTAATGTATTGTGTGAAGTGGCGATTGTAAGCCAACTCTTTATCCCATTCTTGTTCATTACATGGGATTGTGTGAAGATGACCCTTCTTGCGACAAAACCACCATGCGGTTTTGCCTCTAAGTCGTGCCTCGACACGTGGGAGATATAGCCGCATCGTGGGTGTTACAACACCTATGGGGCCACAACCAGGCCCACATCCGCCAAGACTCCACCGCCGTTCCCATACAGCTGCCAGCCCAACCAGCTAGGCGAGCACCTGCGTGGCGATGTGCGTTCTCCAGGACGACTCAGCAAGCACCTGCGTGGTAGCATGTAGATCTTTGTGAAGACTCTGCCACCGCGCCAGCCCAGCAGCCAGCCAACGTGGCACTACAACGCCTCATCGGCTCGGGACGCGTCGAGCCAAAGCGAGGCGGCGGCATACCGGGACGAGCTTCCTTGCCGTCCCCGATAAAGCAATAAGGGCACGTCGGCAGCGCATTAAATGCGTTTGTCCAACGGTGCCAGGGGATAGACTTAACCACTGTATACCTTTCCACCTCCTATGTGCCACTGTGGCAGCCCCATTGTGTATAAAAGGAGGCCTGAGGCATACCGGGAGGGGGGGATTTGGATCTTTTGTACAGCGCACACTCCGTAGCTAGTTCAATAGCTCAAGAACACTCAAATATACACCAAGGCAGGACTAGGGTATTACGCATCTTCACGGCCCGAACATGGGTAAATCTCGTTGTTCTAGCTGTTAGACCCGCTCTTTGCACAACCTCGCGCCCGCCAACCGCAAAAGGGATTCTAGTGATCCCATAGGTGTCGTTTTCCACCGACATCTTTGGCGCGCCAGGTAGGGGGCGCAGTTGTGAAAATCCAGTCTAGCAGTTAGCTTAGCAGTTCTTCATTGCCATGGCTTCCAAGGAAGAAGACGACCGAACAAGCGGCATCATCAGCGAATGGAGTGAACGCTCAAGCAGAGGCAGAAAAGCTAAGTCATGCAAAACTTTGAGCAATCCCTTTTTATATAAGGTTATCGTCCTCGAAGATCTTGCCCTATGTATGGAAAACCTGCACGCAATGGGGTCCTTCCACTATTGGCAAGGCCCTTTCTCTGTTTCAAGTCCGCTCAACAGTTCGAGCGGCTGCGTCGAGAACGGCAGTGTGGCTTTCTGCAATTGGCAATGCTCTCGTTCTGTCTCGAGTCCGCTCGACAGTTCGAGCGGCTGCGTTAAGAGCGGTAAGGTGGTTTTCCTGGCAGCAAGCACACCCGGCAGGCTACTGGGGATCCGTCCCCAAGGCGCCGTGGCCTGGGTTTATGCGCCGGCAAGCCTACCCGATTAAGTAGGGTGGACATACAAAGAGAGATCAAACAGGAAAATAACATGCATCGTTTCAAAGTACTACAGAGTTATATTACATCAATTGTTGTTGCGGTTCTAACTAAAGATAAAAATTGTCTTGGTCATGAACCTGCAGCGGCGATGAGAAATGGGGTGCCTAGTCCCGGCGCTGGCCCTCTATCCTCCGAACTCCATCGACGCGGCTGATGATGGGCTCGATACGCTCCTCGAGCGCCCTGAGGTCCGCATCCTCCCGCAAGCTCTCCAGCGCGGCGTCGAAGTCGAGGTTGGGGTTCCAGTATGCCACCTTGTTGAGGACCTTGGTCATGGCACCCCGGCAAAGCTTCCAGGCCTCATTGGCCAGAGAGGCCGCTTGGTTGGAGCAGAGCTGCTCCAGAGCTCCAAGAACACCCTAAAAAACAGGGTCAGTTTGGCACTGGGACTCACATTCGGCTCTGGGGCGTACCTCACGTTCGGCATCCCCATGGTAGCCAGCTGCGTGGTGATCCTGCCGGCGACGTCGGCGAGGCGGCTGATCCAGAGGTTTTCGCCCTTCACAAAATCCTCGTGGTTGGCAGCGTCATTCCTCCGCAGCTGCTTCTCGGCCTCCAGATCCTTGGTCAGGGTCTCCTCCCGGGCCCTGACCTCCGAAAGCGTCCCCTCAAGGCCTTCCAGCTTCAGCTTCAGGTCTTCGATGGAGTCATTGGCCTTGGAGAGTAGCTCGACCTTGTCGAGGACTATGGCATGTGCATCAGCCAAAGCGCCTTTGGCCGCGTCCCTCTCCTCCGTCAGCTCCAGGACCTGCTTTTTCAGGCTGTTCTGCTCCACCTCCAGCTCCTTCACCTTGCCGGCATGGACCTGGGCCTGAGCATTGAGTGCCTCCTCGTGCCTCTGTTCCAGCTCTTGGGTCTGCTGCATGACAAGCTTCTCGACCTCCTCATCCTTGCCGCGGATTGTCGCAGTGAGCCTCTCCTCACGAGCGGCAAGGTCCTCCTCCTGGGAGTTCAGCGCGGCCTGGTGCTGGTGCCGAGTGGCCTCGTCCTTGGCGGCCTGTTCCCTCGCCTCCTCCTCGGCCTTCTCGACGTGGGCCTGCTTTAGGACAAGGTCCTGCTTGCGCTCGGTGCAGCAGATCCTGGGCGACCTTCAGTTCCTCGTGGGCCTGGCGGAATCAGGCCTGCGTCTCGGTGACGCGCTCCTCGAGGTCCGCCTCCGCCTTGTCCACTGCCGCCATCCTGG
Source organism: Aegilops longissima (assembly GCA_021605205.1). NCBI lineage: Eukaryota > Viridiplantae > Streptophyta > Magnoliopsida > Poales > Poaceae > Aegilops > Aegilops longissima. Next base: position 498,419,017 of record CM038677.1, on the reverse strand, counting down.
ACTTTGCCTTGTCCAGGCGGGCACGGTGAAGCGCCTGGAGCTTCTGGTAGTTGGTGCTCATGGCTTGGAGGAGCCGCTCTTCTTGGGAACCGCCGCCACCGGCGCTCGGTTCAAAAAACAACCTCAAGCCCGGCGGCAGCAAGCACCTCGTCATCAAACATCTCCCCCTCGGCGGGTGTCGGTGTCAAAACCGGCGGATCTCGGGTAGGGGGTCCCGATCTATGCGTCAAGGCTGATGGTAACAGGAAACAAGGGACACAGATGTTTACCCAGGTTCGGGCCCTCTCGATGGAGGTAAAACCCTTCTTCCTGCTTGATTAATATTGATGATATGGGTAGTACAAGAGTAGATCTACCACGAGATCGTAGAGGCTAAACCCTAAGAGCTAGCCTATGATGGTATGATTGTAATTGTGATCGGTCTTCTAAGGACCAACCTCTTCGGTTTATATAGACACCGGAGAGGGCTAGGGTTTACATGGAGTCAGTTACAAGAAAGGAAATATAATATCCGATTCGCCAAGCTTGCCTTCCACGCAAAGGATAGTCCCATCCGGACACGGGCCGAAGTCTTGAGTCTTGCATCTTCACGCTTCAATAGTCCGGACGTTGTACACAGTCCGGCTGTCCGGATACCCCCTAATCCAGGACTCCCTCAGTAGCCCCTGAACCAGGCTTCAATGACGATGAGTCCGGCGCGCAGTATTGTCTTCGGCATTGCAAGGCGGGTTCCTCCTCCGAATACTCCAAAGTACCTGTTACGACGAATAGTGTCCGGCCTCCAATCAATGTTGTGCTCCTCGGCTTCAGTGCCTCAATTATGACCATCTCCACATGTCGAGCGAATGCGAGGAGCCGAGGCATTTTTGCATCTGCCACCCTCAACCCTCCGGGCTGACCGTCTATTTGATGGGACGGGGATTCTCAGATCCAAACCACACTCTCCCTCCCAGAGCTAGCATCCAACAGAGCGCCCCGGGAAATACCATTCCAACATGGCTGGCCGTCGCAACTCTTCTGCTCGCCCTTCTCGTTCCTAGTCGGGGGATTGGGGAGAGTGCTCAGTTCCCCATAGCCGTCTGATAGAGTTGCAAACCCAAGGGTTTCTCCCACCGGCGTTCATGGTCCCCGTCCGGGCTGGAATAGCCACTTATGACGGAGGGGAACAAGCAGAGGGATCTCCTAATCCATCTCCAGAGGAGCGTATATGCCTCATCCCGCATCTGTTGAGGGGCGTCGGATTTCCTATCCACCTGTTTCTTCGTGGGCTCCTGGAGTTCTATGGTCTCCAGTTACACAACCTTACCCCTGCCTCCATACTGCACATAGCGGGGTACGTCGCCCTTTACGAGCTGTTTTATGCTGCGAACCGCACTTCGGATTATGGAGGAAGATGTTCTGCCTCGTCTCCCGCACCCAGGGAGAATCCCTATGCCAATTGGGGGGGGGGGCGAAGTATGGCGCATTGCCGAGACCGGATACCTGTCCGACACTCCTGAGAAGGCACCAGAAAACTGGCCTTCAGAGTGGTTCTATATAGATGACGTTCCCCTTCCGGATCCAGTCCGGACGGGTCTCCCCAAGTTCAGCAACGCCCCGCCAAAGGCACGCCTAAGCTGGCGCCCCCGGGGCCCTCAAGAAGAGGACACAAGGGAAATATACTCCCTGATGAGCAGGATAAAGCTACTGGCCAAATCCGGACTGACCATAGTTGAGGTCATGGCGATATGCATAAGGCGTGGAGTACAACCGCTTCAATATCGGGGGAAGCCCATGTGGCACTTCAACGGAGAAGACGACGCCACCCGCTGCGGCCGTAAGGGTCCGGACTCCGCTGCCGCTTTGGCAAGGATACTGTCCGATTTGTACAAAGGGGAAGAGGAGGAATTCCTTCGCATTAAAACGCGGGACGGATTCTCCATGTACAACCCCCCAACGTGGGTAAGTTGCCATTCTTTTCACTGCTTCACTTACTCGAGTACTCTTCTTGCTAAGATTTACCTGCGGCGATGTTTCCGAACATGAACTAAGGAGGGCCGTAGAAGGAATCTTCAGCCCCTCCCCGCAGCCGGAGGACCCCGGAAGGGCCCGGGATCCGGGGCTCAAAGAAGATCCGTATATTGCCGTGGAGCTTGTCAATGGGGTATTTTATCAAGCGAGCTGGGATGGTGCCTTAGTGGCCATTACAGCCGACTATCCCGGACTGCTTCCTGCTCGCGTGTAAGCCGAGCTAAAAAAAACCTATCCTCCGAGGAGGACTTCCCCCAGGCATTATGCCCTACTCTTAAGGCGTCATGCTATTTGCAGAAAGACGGTCGGAGCGTGGGGCCGAGCCCCTAGGGACTCGTCAACCACAGACGTCCGGATCGGGCAGGCTCAAGAGGAAGGCGGTGAGGGTCGACACACGCTGCAGAGGTAAAGTGATAACCTGTCCTGCGATCATAGTATTTGAAATATGAGAGCGCCCTTTGTGTCTGGCAGGAAGAGGAGCAGCCGGACTATATCCGGGAATCCCGCTAATCACGCCTCCACCAGCCAGGTTCCAGAACCGGCTCTGAGAGCGGAGGCGGGCACGGGGCCAGCACCGCATAATTCTCCGACAGAGGATGCAGATATGTGTTCGGCTATGAACTCCAAAGTGGAGAGTGCCATGAATCACCGGCGCCGGAGGGCCGTGCTTCGGAACAACATCTTTTCCGAAGAGGCTTTTGATGCCTTCAATTCGGCAGACGCATACGTCCGAGCTGCTCAAGGCGGGCTTGCCCAGGCGACGAACCAGTACACCAAAGATATACGGGTAAGAAAGTTTAACATGTATGTATAGGAGTAGCCCCTGAGACTTGAAATAGTTGGGACAACTGTTTGAAGGATCAATGTATGCACAGGTCCTGGTGGACAAGAATGAACAATTGGCTCGGGAGCTGGAGGCATGTAAGGCCCAGCTGATGGACGCGGTTGCCAAGTTAGAGGAGTCCTGAAAGGCCCCCTCTGGTAATGCTTGTCTCCATTGTACGCAGATGTAGTAGTTAGTAAATGGCTGTTGGATTAGTCTAACAGAAAATTATGCAGACAATCTCGGAGTGAATCCGGAGGGCGTAACGGATGACGACTCACATCTCAAAAGGCAGCTAAAGGCTGGCGAGCGCATCCTTATGCAAGTGGCACAAGAGAGGAACAAGCTACAAGATGCCAATATTCGGCTGGACGTCGAATTAAAGGACGTCCGCTCTCAACTGGCGAACTCCGTGAAGGAGAACAAAGGGCTTCGACGCGGCATCTATGGTGAGTGCTCAAACGAACTGTATGATAGTTCGGCGAGGAAGTATTTTGAAGGAATTTTGCTTGCAGGATCAAGTAATGTGTCGCCTCAAGAGGAGATGCCCTCATCTGCGAGTGACTTGCTGCAAGAACTTTCGCAGTTGCACGAGCATGTTCGGCAGGTGATGCACGGCGTTGCTCAGGCCTTGTGGATATCAAGCCTCCTGCCCAATGGCATGGGAGAGCTTGCGGACCTGCTTCAAGGAGCCCGGCGACGCTTCTGTCTGTGGAAGATATCAGCATGCCGGCAAGGTGCAAGAGAAGCTTGGCCAATGGTGAAGACGCGCTACACCGAGCTGGACCTGAACCATATGGCCGAAGTAGGACCAGCGGGGCCCGATGGGCGAGAAATTCCCGTAAGTCTGGTATATGACCAGGTAGCGTTAGCCGCTAAGTATTCTCAACAGGATTGTAAGCTAGATAGCCTGTTAGATGGTATAGAGGAGGAGTATGGTTAGTCCGAGTGACTGTGTAATGTAATGGGCATAAGTAGCCCCTAGCTGGATTAAAATCATTTGTCATGGCGGACCTTTTCGCTTCAGCCCCCGGATCCTATAGTCTGGGGTGTGTGCGAATACCCACTCGATTATACAAAACCGGGGTATGCATGGAGACCAGGCGTAGGGGTCATAAGTGCTTGAACAGACAAGTACCCAACTAGTTATGTTATATTACATGGATAGTAAGAAACATCTTCCAGGGAAAATAGTTCCATTAGGGGTTCCTTTTCCTGGGTACGCATGTGTCAACACACATGTCCGGACTGCGAATGATGGCGCAGGATACAAAACTTCTGGGTTTTTTTGTTGTAACCAACGAATACATCCTTTGTTCACTGATCGAATATTCTCTTAAGGAAACTAGCTTTCGGCTTCACCCAGTCTGAGGTACACATCCGGCTGAACCGCAAGAATAATCGCAGAGGTGCTCCCCTTATGCCCTAGCCGAATTAACGGGAACGTAGGGCATAAACACAAGAGCCAGGCAACCCAGCTTGGCCACATCTTAAGTCATATCGATGCATATAATGGTGAAGAAAAGGCACATATGGAAAATGAACGCATATGTGATGGGCGAAAAGCCTTTCAAAGTAATTATGTTTAGCTTCCGAATAGGAAGCCCCCAGGTATTTCTTACACACATAGTACGGCCGGAGTATTCCGGTAGTCCGCACTGTATGAAGTACTTTGTGTGAAGAGAAAAAAAGGTCGAGAAAGGAAAAGTGGGGTGGAGCATAAATAAAAGAGGGGAGTAGGGAGACGAACGCTGAGTTCGGCGTTAGGCGTAGAATCTCCGGAGTCTGGCCGCGTTCCATGGGTTCGGCTCGAGTCTGTTGTCCGATGCATTACGTAGCGATGCACGCCTCCAAAGGAGAACTTTGTCGATGACGAAGGGGCCCTCCCACTTGGGTTTGAGCTTGTCCTTCTTCTTCTCCGGTAGGCGTAGAACGAGCTCGCCAATATTGTAAGTTTTGGCCCGCACTTCTCTGCTTTGATATCGTCGAGCCTCGCTGCGATAGAATGCGGAACGGGCTTTTGCGACATCACGCCCTCCTCCGGGCATCCAGTTATCCCGCCGATCTAATTCGGCTTCCTTCTCTTCATTACATGCGTCACGCGCTGTGAATCATGTATTATGTCGCAGGTAGTATCGCTTCCGCGCCGTACACCATAAAAAATGGTGTATATCCGGTGGTGCGATTCGGTGTGGTCCGCAGCCCCCAGAGTACGGAGTCAAGCTCCTCCACCCAGTGCATATCCGATTCTGTTAAAGACCGCACTAGTCTGGTTTTGATGCCGCTCATGATGAGATCGTTTGCCCGTTCGACCTGGCCGTTTTTTTGGGGGTGGTAGACGGAAGCATAGTCGAGCTTAATGCCCATTTTGCCGCACCAAGTTTTCACTTCATCGGCTGTGAAATTTGAGCCATTATCAGTGATGATGCTGTGGGGGACACCGTATCGGTGTACGACCCCAGATATGAAGTCGATTACTGGTCCGGATTCTGCCGTTTTAACTGGCTTGGCTTCTATCCATTTGGTGAACTTGTCCACCATGACCAATAAGTATTTTTTCTTATGGCTTCCCCCTTTAAGGGGTACAACCATATCCAGCCCCCAGACCGCGAAGGGCCAAGTTATGGGGATTGTTTGGAGAGCGGTAGGGGCATATGACTCTGATTGGCGAAGAGCTGGCAACCGACGCAATGTTGGACAAGGTCATGTGCGTCTGCTCGGGCCGTCGGCCAATAGAAGCTGTCTGCGAAGGCTTTGCTTGACTAGCGCCGAGCCAGCGGCGTGGTGTCCGCCTAGTCCGGCATGGATTTCAGCCAAGAGTTGCCGCCCCTCCTCTTCAGAGATGCACCTTTGGAGCACTCCAGTCGCACTTTTCTTATAGAGTTCCCCTTCGTGGACTTTGTAAGCTTTAGAATGCCGGACTATGCAACGTGCTTCATTTTGGTCTTCGGGTAGCTCCTGCCTATTTAGGTAGGTGTGGGGACCTCGACTCATAAGTCATGATCACCGAATGCACGTGTACAGTGATCCCAGATATCAATGCTCACTGAACACACAGAAGCTGAATAACAAGAGTCTTACATCCATACATACCAGATTATACAAGTAGGACCATTATGGTTTAGTCTTGAGTATAACATCGCAGCGAAATCTTCGCCGATAACTTGGACCCATGCCATCCGCCTTAACCCTACATGCATTCTCGACCGAAGCGCCCTAGCTTGCATGATCGCCACCAAGTATTCTTCATCATATCATGTTCTTTCATGCCTGCCAATAAAATAACCAAGGGCAAGCCAATGAGTACTTTGAATGTACTATAAGCAGCCCATGTTTTGGTTCGAGATACGACAATGCATGATATAGGTAAATTTTTGCAGAAAGCTAGTTTTGAGTGCAATGACATGTTCAACAACTTGTAAGATATGCATCAGGAGAATTCAAGTATCCATGAGGACAGGTTACAGATATCAACATAAATAGAGTGGGCACCAACCCAACTCAATCATGTCAAGTCCCTTGACTTGACCCAAGTAGTTATCCAAACACACACACCCGGTTTGTAAACATGTGGACGTAGCCCAAGAGCGGTTACCCAACTGTCCTTGACCGTGGACACGACTATTCGAATAGTTTTACACTCTGCAGAGGTTGCACACTTTACCCACAAGATCCGGGGAACTTCCGTGTCATCCACGACCCGCGATACCTCAAGTACCCGGGGTAAGCACCCGATCACTACCTTTCCCTAGACGACACCTCACGATGTACATCATACGAGACTCACTCGAGATCGTAACATCCGAGAGGGGACACAACGGTGTATCCGGTGCCCTGTAAAGACAATCATGGCCGCCCTACCTGGCACGACCCCGTCCCGAGAGAGAGAGCACCAACTCTCCCCCGTCACTAGTAATGTGGGCTCCAAGCTAGTATCGGCCTAGGTAATCAATAATGCCCTTTCCCATATAAGGGTAGAGTGGTTGCGCATGTAAGGTTGGAATAACGGTCGCAACTTAAACCAATCCGTTTTTGAAAACAACACACACACTTGCCTCGGCACACCACTTCGTCATCAAGTGGCTACCCAACTCATCATCTCCCTCGGGCATAAGTGTCAACCGACGGGGTTTTCGAAAAGTCCTTTGAAAATACTTTGTCTCCATCACTATGCATACTCCCGTCCCTTTTTGCGTAGCATCTACTTTAGCATCCTACCTACTCCCACCGGCATAACCCTCATAAGAAGGTAGGGTCATGCACAATGCAAGTATCAACGAGGAAGTACGGTGGCAACCCATCAAGGTGATTACCACCTCATCATGATTCCATTGCGACAACAATATGGTGTTATATGACATGCATAAAAAGGGTTTCATAGACATGGTCAAAGGGCTGCTTGCCTGTTTTAACAAAGTCTTCGAGGTCTTCAATTATCTCTGGTCCAACTCCAAGCATTTCGTCTACTTCGTCAACTATCGTCGGAAACAATCACAATAAGCAACACAACAAGGCAAGAATGAATGTGCTCTAAAAATATGAAGTTGAATTTTATTGGATACCTCTGGTCATATGAGGAATGACCAAAGTGATTTCATTGGAAGTGGATCAATGGATATTTCTAAACATTTCGATATGATGGAATCAGGGGGTTTATGGATTTGCAAGAAGTGTACAGAAATATATTTTTGAAAAATGAGCAAGGGCACCCATTTAACAAAGGATGATTTTAGAAGCATCTAGGAATTGGTTTCATTGGATTTGGAGTTGAGATGATTTTCCTATGAATTTGCAAAGTTGGCTATATATAAAGAAATAGACCATTATTTGAGGTGATACAGAAAGTATTAGTAAAATGTTCAAAACTAAGTTTTGAACTTATAGACATCTAGGATTTTGAATCATGGAATTTGGATAAAAAATGAGCTCTCTGTGATTTTCTAAAGTTTATCACAGAAATAGGAAAAATAGGATGTGATAAATATTTGTGAAGGAAATGCTTCTGTAAAAATGTGACAATAGCACCATGTGGCAGGGAATGATTTTAGAAACTACTAGAAATTTGAATCATCAAATTTGGAGTTAATTTGAATTGTTTATGGATTTTGAAGTTGATGGAAAAGAATAAGGAAAAGGCTATACCACTTATTCTCGCTACCGGGCGAGGGATAGCTAACGGGCCGCCCAGTGGCTCACCTGCTGTGGCAGGGCCACGTCGATGGCGCCTCTGGAAGGCGCCACCAGGGGGCAAGCGGCTTCCTGGTCCCGCCCACTTAACTCGACCTGCGGGGGCGGCTCGGTTGTCATTGCCGCCGACAAAGGGCCCCATGCCACCGGCGGGCGGTCGTCCTCTACCTCCCGCCGACACAGAGCAGGGGGGAGGCAGAGCGCACGCCGGCGCTTCGTCTGGGCGATAGCCGGCGCCTCGGCTGTCTCCCGCCTATGGGAGAGCTTCAGCATGAGCGGCGGATCCGTTAAGGGTCGGTATGTGCCACTGGGGACCGAGGTGACATGGCTTCGACGGCGGCGGGGAGGCCGTCGGCCGTCGGGTCCCCCTAGCGCCGGGAGTCCCTGCAAGGTTTGAGGAGGTGGGGAGGATCGCCGAACTCGAGGACCCCTTTGGTGGAGGAATGGGAGGAGGTGAGCTCGGCGTTGCTCGAATTTGAGTGAGCCAAGCGGCGGCCGTCTTGATGGTAGGAGGAGAAGGAGGCACGGAGGAGGAGCTGGCTGCTCGAGGAGGTCTCTGGGGAAGATAGAACGAATGGTGCCCGGAGGAGGGGCTCGGGATGGTCGTTTAAGGCGGGGTGACGGTGCACCGTGGATTTGCGCCCATGGCCACGGCCTAGGCGATGCCGGAGGCCGAATTGGCACACTCGGCCATGTCTGTATGCGTTCGTGGGCGTGGACCAGGTCAAGTGGGAAGGGAAGAAGGAGGGGGAAGAGCTCTGCGGGTCCCAGCGCGCTGGCGCGCACCGGGAGGCTGGGCGGTGCTCGAGCACAGCGTGAGCACGGGCAGGAGGGAGAGAGGAGGAGGGGCCGGCCAGCTGCCGTGTCTTCGGACGCCGAGGCGACCTCGGGGACACGAGGGGGAGGCCCTAGGTGGTCCGGTGGCTCGGGCAGAGAGCGGCTACAGTGCTAGGGCGCACTGTAGCGCTCTCCAGAGCGCGTCTTTGGCCGGCATGGCCATTGTTTTGGCAAAGTGGGCGCGGCCACTAATGTCTGGTAGTGCTAGGGGGTAGTAAAGAAGTGTGGAGAGGCATTGGATGCCCTGGAGAGCCAGTAGGAGAGGAGAGAGGTTGAGGGAGAGAGGGAAATGGGCTGTCCAGAGAGAGAAAGTGGGGTTTTACCCCTCCAATAATTGAGATATGGATCTGCCATTTTCTACTGGAGGTGCAAGGGGGCTAGGAGGGGCTGTGGTAAAAAGTTGAGCTCAAGGAGAATAGTGGAAAAGGTCAAAAATGACATTTTGGTAAAGTGGCAGAAGGTGTTTGATATTGGTTTGGGCTAGTAGATGATCTCCATTTGTCATGAGGCATGACAGGGTTCAATGGCATGAGATAATAATAGGTTCCACCAAGGTTGAGTCCATTTGGGCAAAGTTGCCAATGCAACTTTTGTAAACCCTAGAAATTAGCAGAAATGAACTTGTGTAGATCTAGTTGAGCAAATCATTTCTCCTTGATGCACCACTTTGTGTGGTGGCCTCATTTGGTCATGTGAACATGCTCACAAAAGTTGGGGTCAAGGAGAGAAAGTTGGTAGTACAAAGTTGTTCAAATTTGATTCTGGTCAGAGAGGGTTTTGGGGCACTTTGATCAATATAACTTTTTCTCCAACTTGTGCCATTTGGTCTAGATGAATTATTAGACCATTTGAGCATGTACACAAGATTTGAGAGCATTTGGACATGTTTGGCAATGTAAAGTTGCTCAAACTTCAAAATGGACAGAATTGGTTTTGAGGGGATTTCATGGGGTTACACTATTCTCCATGACATGGGACTTGGCAAGATCACCAAATAGGGAATTTGTGACATGATGGAATTTTCTTGGATTTTTCTGAAAATATTTCCTGTAGAAATATTTCAAATCTTTTAAATGGGCAGAAATGGTTTTGGGAGGTTTTTTCCAAAATTTTGAACATGACCATGTGCTGAAACTCTTATATATGGACAATATATGTCCATTGAGTCTCCCTAATTTTTTCCCAAATATTTTTAAAGCTTTAAAATAATTTTAACCTATTAAAGACCATTTTTGGCCTAAAGAAAAAGCCTTTAAATAAAATAGTAAAGTAACTTTTAAAATTATATTTTTATGGTTTATGGGTATCCTATATCTAATAGGAGTCAAATATATTTTTGGAAAGATTTTTACTGCCCTTAATTAAGTACTTGCAGTGAAAATCTCAATTCAGGGCTTTTTGGAAAACAAATTTTTGAAAATACTATTTGGCCAAATTATTTTTGTAAGAAATTATTTTTATGTCCTATACACATGGCATGATCATTGGGAAAGGTTTTTGGATCAAGGAGAATGAGTATAAGAGTTGGAGGATTTATTTGATTTTTAGAGCACTTGCAAACAGTAGACAAAATCAAATCAAGCAAAGACCAAAACACACAAAAGTTTTTGTCAAACCACAATTTATCATGATTTATCATCTTAAGTGTTGTGCCATGGAAACCAGGGTGTGATAGACCTACCCCCCTTACAAGAATCTCGTCCCCGAGATTCCCAGACTAGGCGCGGGAAGGAATACGGAAACTTGGATTTGGGGTAGTCTTCACGTCCTCATACTGCTTCTACTTCCATTTGGTGCTCCATTGAATCTTGAAGTACCAGGTGTTGTAGCTTCTTGTATGACGCTCTCGGTTGATCCAGGTTGCTAAGGGGTCTCTCGCGTTAGATCAGGTTGGATCGGGCCGGAGGTTGATGGCTCGGTGATCGATGTCCTTGTTAGTGATCGGGCTAGTTAGGAAGTCGAAAACACTTCCGGAGGTGTGTCGTGTGGAAAACGCTGTGCACAGTGGGTAACTCAGGCGGTAACTCTAACTGGTATCCATCTATTCTTCGTCTTGCGGTGATCTTGGAGGGGGTTGTTAAATCCTGGAGTGATCTCGAAGAGGGCCGATGAATCTTGGTGTGGGTTTCCTTGTCATGGAAATGCTTGGTTCATTAGAGAGGAGTCACTTGCAGATACACATGGTCTTTGACGCGGAAGTATACTTATTGAAGATGGTGGTTGGTGTAGTCCTTCCTCCTAGACATGACAATCTTCAGATGTTCCTTGACCAGCTCAACGATTCTTCTTCCGTCTTCGGGTAGACAAGTATGTCACCAAAGAAAGATGACAACTTACTTGTCCAAGCACTCCATGAAGTCTATGGGGTACGTAAAGTGGGCTGAGGCATTGGTGGTGGTAACGGTTGAGTGTTGGCCAGGTTCTACTTGACCTAGAGCCAAAGCCCATGGTCATGATCGTACCATGTTGTGGTTTGGTAGGGCGTAAGGGTTTCAAGGATTCTAGTGTGCGAGTGAATGTTTATCATCCCATCCTTGAGCACAGTTTCTGAGATGCCAATAGTCCTACCTAGTCTTCACCTCATATTACCAAAAGAATCATCTCGTATAGGTCAACTCCAATCATCACTCATGTTATTCATATCCTCATGGCTCCCGAGGGGAGGTCTAACAAAATCATTCATGACAACTATTCCCAAACTCATATCTAGGCAAAAGTCCAGGGGTAGAACATACAAGCTGCTAAGCTTGAATTTAATCACCACAACCCAAGTGCTCAGTCTATTGATCCAAGGTCTATGGTTAGTGCATCTCTATCCTAAGGAAACACGTCATATGCCACTCCAAGATCTAGTTTCCTTTCCTATGAACCAACTCCAAAAGCCCATTAGTTACATAATTCATTAATTTTACAAATCCAATGTCTAGGGTGTCCCACACGATCTTCTAATATCCTATAATCCACAAATACTGGGAAGGCTACCTTACTATAGTCAGTCCACCAATTTCCATTATCATGGTCAAGTAAACTCCAAGGCCAGGCTTATATAGAACCCTAAATAAACTCCGACAATTAGTCCAATCTCCTAATTTATCGTCCACCGAGAGACATGGTATCATGATCGAGATCATCGGTCTAAATCCAATTTACTCCGAACCATGTAGACATACTCAGCATCTATATGCAACTAGAATCACCTACTTAAATCTAAATCTCTTGTCCAACGATAATTCCTACATGTCTCCCCCAAGTCATTATCGTAATATCAACTGTCTCCTATCAATATCCCATGGCTAAATTAAATCTAAACACTTCCAAGAATTTCATCTTGCGATCATAATTGTCCTACAAAATCCAATTTACTCCAGGGGTAATGAAAGCCATGCTAATCTATACTCATGATCCCACCAAGTTCATCCACCAACATCAAAGCCTCATAATCCACCAAATAGTCTCATATAATTCCTCAAGTCATTGATATAAAATCATCAAGTCATTTGTCCTTTGTTCCTATATCCTCAAATTGGTCTTCCCTATGGCATCGTCAGTTTTGGTGATATCTTAGGATGATAATGTGCTCGTTCACTATGTTCACTAGTTCCATAATGAACCCAGTGATAAGCAAGGTTACGGAGGCTTAATAGGTTCTCTTGCAACTCTGTGGGTTAAGCACATTGTTAAGGATTCGAGCTGGGGTATCTCATGAAGTCTCAAAGGGTCTAGGAATGGGTTTCTAGTCTGGAGGGTTAAACATAACTCTACGGGGTTTCACTTGGTCGAGGAGGCTGCAACAAAAAGTCTTCATGCTAGTTGGTTGTCAAGGCATTCCTTGGTGCATCTTGTCTTGCTGGTCTTCAGCTTGAGGAGAGAGATGAGAGGATAAGTAGCATAAAAGGGGATGCCTAAAGGGGTTCTATAGTGCAGGTGCAAACAAACAAGTGCCAAAAAGGCCAAACACAAACAACAAAATAAGGCAGGTGATATAGTTATGCATTTGTTGCCTAGGGCAAAAAGGGCGAATCGATATAAAAACACAAACAAATAAAAACAAGCAATACACAATCATGGTTCTATTCGAACCATCATAATGGACTCGATCACAAGATAGGGGTACACGACTCATCCTACCCTAGGGGTTCTCGGACTAAGTAGTCGTGCTTTACTTCGTGCCTCGTGCAGTCTTCTGAGCTTTCCTCCGGTGTTGCTACGTCTCTTGTAGTTGTTCGATGAAACGATCCAGGTTGAGCTCAAGATTCTTCAACAACTTTTTGCTCGCTGAAGTGATGGGGTGAAGGTGGCTCCTCGTAGTGGCATTGACTTGGTCTCCTTTTGTCTTCTTAATCATGACGATCCCTCTTGCCTTCTAAGGCGTCGAGTGTACTAGGTAGGCAACCCTTTATGTAGTGCCACTAACAACGCATAATAGAGGTCCAACCTATCAGTCACGTTGATGACAACATCGATACCAAGAGCGGGGGACGAAGAGAACCGTTTTCCTGCTCACTATAGTGAGGCGGACCGAATGGCTAGGTTCTCATCCACCGGTGGTTGCCGATACAACAACGGTAGTGACAGGGTTACCCTATTAGCGATGTATACCATGATCTTGCATATCCTATGCCCCGATCGCTGTAGGCTAAGGTTGCATCGCCTTGGGGCAAAGGTCAAGGGTGTCACCATCTCCACAGGCCTTCGTGTCCTCATCCCTCGAGGATGTAACTTCGCTTGGTATCATCTTGTTGTGATGTCGCCAATCTTGTGTTCGGTGATCTGAATGAATGTCCTGCAAGGCATCTTCCTTCTAGATTATCCACGAGGATTACAAGGAATCCAAAGGTCGTGGGCATAAGGGTTCTAGCGACCAAAGGTTTTGAAGGGGAAGAGATCAATAAGGAAAGTATACCTTAGTTTTCGAAAAACTAAGAAGGGAAGAGAAGTATAGATAGTTTTGAAAACTAGTAGTAGTTTTGGAAATAGTTTTACCCTAACTAACGACCATGCTAACTAAGGCTTCCTACAACGAGGATGGCTCGATACCAGCTCTGTGGGGACCCCGACTCATAAGTCGTGATCACCGAATGCACGTACAAGGATCCTAGAGATCAATGCTCACCGAACACACGAAGCTGAATAACAAGAGTCTTACATCCATACATACCGTATTACACAAGTAGGACCATTATGGTTGAGTCTTGAGTATAACATCGCAGCGGAAATCTTCGTCGATAACTTGGACCCATGCCATCCGCCTTAACCCTACAGGCATTCTCGACCGGAAGCGCCCTAGCTCGCATGTTCGCCACCAAGTATTATTCATCATATCCTGTTCTTTCATGCCTCGCCAATAAAATAACCAAAGTGGCAAGCCAATGAGTACTTTGAATGTACTACTTAAGCAACCCATGTTTTGGTTCGAGATACGACAATGCATGATATAGGTAAATTTTTGCGAAAGCTAGTTTTGAGTGCAATGACATGTTCAACAACTTGTAAGATATGCATCAGAGAATTCAAGTATCCATGAGGACAGGTTACAGATATCAACATAAATAGAGTGGGCACCAACCCAACTCAATCATGTCAAGTCCCTTGACTTGACCCAAGTAGTTATCCAAACACACACACCCGGTTTGTAAACATGTGGACGTAGCCCAAGAGCGGTTACCCAACTGTCCTTGACCGTGGACACGGCTATTCAATAGTTTTACACTCTGCAGAGGTTGCACACTTTACCCACAAGATCCGGGAACTTCCGTGTCATCCACGACCATGATACCTCAAGTACCGGGGTAAGCACCCGATCACTACCTTTCCCTAGACGACACTAACAAGGAGTCCACTCGTTGTTCCGTATCCTCACGATGTACATCATACGAGACTCACTCGAGATCGTAACATCCGAGAGGGGACAGAATGGTGTATCTGGTGCCCTGTAAAGACAGTCATGGCCGCCCTACCTGGCACGACCCCGTCCCGAGAGAGAGCACCAACTCTCCCCCGTCACTAGTAATGTAGGCTCCAAGCTAGTATCGGCCTAGGTAATCAATAATGCCCTTTCCCATATAAGGGTAGAGTGGTTGCACATGTAAGGTTGGAATAACGGTCGCAACTTAAACCAATCCGTTTTTGAAAACAACACACACACTTGCCTCGGCACACCACTTCGTCATCAAGTGGCTACCCAACTCATCATCTCCCTCGGGCATAAGTGGCACCCGGCGGGGTTTTCGAAAAGTCCTTTGAAAATACTTTGTCTCCATCACTATGCATACTCCCGTCCCTTTTTGCGTAGCATCTACTTTAGCATCCTACCTACTCCCACCGGCATAACCCTCATAAGAAGGTAGGGTCATGCACAATGCAAGTATCAACGAGGAAGTACGGTGGCAACCCATCAAGGTGATTACCACCTCATCATGATTCCATTACGACAACAATATGGTGCTATATGACATGCATAAAAAGGGTTTCATAGACATGGTCAAAGGGCTGCTTGCCTGTTTTAACAAAGTCTTCGAGGTCTTCAATTATCTCTGGTCCAACTCCAAGCATTTCGTCTACTTCGTCAACTATCGTCGGAAACAATCACAATAAGCAACACAACAAGGCAAGAATGAATGTGCTCTAAAAATATGAAGTTGAATTTTATTGATACCTCTGGTCATATGAGGAATGACCAAAGTGATTTCATTGAAGTGGATCAATGGATATTTCTAAACATTTCGATATGATGGAATCAGGGGGTTTATGGATTTGCAAGAAGTGTACAGAAATATATTTTTGAAAAATGAGCAAGGGCACCCATTTAACAAAGGATGATTTTAGAAGCATCTAGGAATTGGTTTCATTGGATTTGGAGTTGAGATGATTTTCCTATGAATTTGCAAAGTTGGCTATATATAAAGAAATAGACCATTATTTGAGGTGATACAGAAAGTATTAGTAAAAATGTTCAAAAACTAAGTTTTGAACTTATAGACATCTAGGATTTTGAATCATGGAATTTGGATAAAAAATGAGCTCTCTGTGATTTTCTAAAGTTTATCACCGAAATAGGAAAAATAGGATGTGATAAATATTTGTGAAGGAAATGCTTATGTTAAAATGTGACAATAGCACCATGTGGTAGGGAATGATTTTAGAAACTTAGAAATTTGAATCATCAAATTTGGAGTTAATTTGAATTGTTTATGGATTTTTGAAGTTGACTGGAAAAAGAATAAGGAAAAGGCTATACCACTTATTCTGCGCGCTGGGCGAGGGATAGCTAACGGCCGCCCAAAGGGCTCACCTGCTGGAAGGGCCACGTCGAAGGTCCATCTGCGGAAGGCGCCACCCAGCGGGCAAGCGGCTTCCTGGTCCCGCCCCACTTAACCTCGACCTGCGGGGCGGCTCGGTTGTCATTGTCGCCGACAAAGGGCCCCCATGCCACCGGGCGGGCGGTCGTCCTCTACCTCCCGCCGAGACAGAGCAGGGGAGGCAGAGCGCACGCCGGCGCCGTCTGGCGATAGCCGGGCGCCCGGCCGCCTCTCCGCCTATGGGAGAGCTTCAGCGCTGAGCGGCGGATCCGTTAAGTCGGTATGTGCCACTGGGGACCGAGGTGACTGCTGCTTCGACGGCGGCGGGGAGGCCGTCGGCCGTCGGTGGCCCCTAAGCGCCGGGAGTCCCCTGCAAGGTTTGAGGAGGTGGGGAGGATCGCCGAACTACGAGGACCCCTTTGGTGGAGGAATGGGAGGGAGGTGAGCTCGGCGTTGCTCGAATTTGAGCGAGCCGAAGCGGCGGCCGTGCGGTGGTAGGAGGAGAAGGGAGGCACGGGAGGAGGAGCTGGCTGCTCGAGGAGGTCTCTGGGGGAAGATAGAACGAATGGCGCCCAGAGGAGGGGCTCGGGATGGTCGTTTAAGGCGGGGTGACGGTGCACCGTGGACGGCGTCCATGGCCACGGCCTAGGCGATGCCGGAGGCCGAATTGGCACACTCGGCCATGTCCAGGGCGTTCGTGGGCGTGGACCAGGTCAAGTGGGAAGGGAAGAAGGAGGGGCGAGCTCTGCGGGTCCCAGCGCTGCAAGCGCGCACCGGGGGAGCTGGGCGGTGCTCGGGCACGCGTGAGCACGGGCAGGAGGGAGAGAGGGAGGAGGGGGCCGGCCAGCTGCCGTGTACTGGACGTCGAGGCGACCTCGGGGACACGAGGGGAGGCCCTAGGTGGTCCGGTGGCTCGGCAGAGCGGCTACAATGCTAGGGCGATCAGAAGCGCCTCAGAGCGCGTCTTTGGCCGGCATGGCCATTGTTTTGGCAAAGTGGGCGCGGCCACTAATGTCTGGTAGTGCTAGGGGGTAGTAAAGAAGTGTGGAGAGGCATTGGATGCCCTGGAGAGCCAGTAGGAGAGGAGAGAGGTTGAGGGAGAGAGGGAAATGGGCTGTCCAGAGAGAGAAATAGGGGTTTTACCCCTCCAATAATTGAGATATGGATCTGCCATTTCTACTGGAGGTGCAAGGGGGCTAGGAGGGGCTGTGGTAAAAAGTTGAGCTCAAGGAGAATAGTGGAAAAGGTCAAAAAATGGCATTTTGGTGAAGTGGCAGAAGGTGTTTGATATTGGTTTGGGCTAGTAGATGATCTCCATTTGTCATGAGGCATGACAGGGTTCAATGGCATGAGATAATAATAGGTTCCACCAAGGTTGAGTCCATTTGGGCAAAGTTGCCAATGCAACTTTTGTAAACCCTAGAAATTAGCAGAAATGAACTTGTGTAGATCTAGTTGAGCAAATCATTTCTCCTTGATGCACCACTTTGTGTGGTGGCCTCATTTGGTCATGTGAACATGCTCACAAAAGTTGGGGTCAAGGAGAGAAAGTTGGTAGTACAAAGTTGTTCAAATTTGATTCTGGTCAGAGAGGGTTTTGGGGCACTTTGATCAATATAACTTTTTCTCCAACTTGTGCCATTTGGTCTAGATGAATGATTAGACCATTTGAGCATGTACACAAGATTTGAGAGCATTTGGACATGTTTGGCAATGTAAAGTTGCTCAAACTTCAAAATGGACAGAATTGGTTTTGAGGGGATTTCATGGGGTTACACTATTCTCCATGACATGGGACTTGGCTAGCTCACCAAATAGGGAATTTGTGACATGATGTAATTTTCTTGGATTTTTCTGAAAATATTTCCTGTAGAAATATTTCAAATCTTTTAAATGGGCAGAAATGGTTTTGGGAGGTTTTGTCCAAAATTTTGAACATGACCATGTGTTGAAACTCTTATATATGGACAATATATGTCCATTGAGTCTCCCTAATTTTTTTCCCAAATATTTTTAAAGCTTTAAAATAATTTTAACCTATTAAAGACCATTTTTGGCCTAAAGAAAAAGCCTTTAAATAAAATAGTAAAGTAACTTTTAAAATTATATTTTTATGGTTTATGGGTATCCTATATCTAATAGGAGTCAAATATATTTTTGGAAAGATTTTTACTGCCCCTTAATTAAGTACTTGCAGTGCAAATCTCAATTCAGGGGTTTTTGGAAAACAAATTAATGAAAATACTATTTGGCCAAATTATTTTTGTAAGAAATTATTTTTATGTCCTATACACATGGCATGATCATTGGGAAAGGTTTTTGGATCAAGGAGAATGAGTATAAGAGTTGGAGGATTTATTTGATTTTTAGAGCACTTGCAAACAGTAGACAAAATCAAATCAAGCAAAGACCAAAACACACAAAAGTTTTTGTCAAACCACAATTTATCATGATTTATCATCTTAAGTGTTGTGCCATGGAAACCAGGGTGTGACAGTAGGCCAAGAAAGGCTCGGTCCACGGGGCAATAACGACCATGATTTCCTGGGCCGAGGATGTTATTTCGGTGGCAGAGCCTCCGATTGTGTCTGATGGTTCGGGATCTGGGGTGTGTTCGGGTCCGAGATAGTATTGCCGGACTCCCCTTCCCATACTACGAATGGCTTGAACAGCCTTTCCAGGAGTATGTTAGGTGGGACAGGGTCGCGTTTGGCGCCGATGCGGGCGAGGACGTCCACCGCTTGATTATTTTCTCGAGCCACATGGTGGAACTCGAGCCCCTCGAACCGCGCTGACATTTTTAGGACGACATTATGGTAGGCCGCCATTTCCGGATCCTTAGCATCGAAGTCTCCGTTTATTTGTGAGATTGCAAGGTTCGAATCCCCTCGCACTTCCAAGCGTTGAACGCCGGACTATGCCCTGGTGCTCGCCATCCCTGGGAGGTGGACTAACAGGTCGTCGCTCACCCTCAGGTACTTGCCTGAGCTAGACGCAGCGGAGGAGGAAGGTTGGTCATCGACCACCCCCTCCTCGGCAGTGGCGTTGCCGGCCTCCCCAGCAAGTCCCTTGTCGGCCTCCTCGGCAGCGGCCTTGCCGATCTCCCCGGCAGGCTCCTTGTCGGTCTCTCGGCAGGCCCCTTGGCGACATCCTCAGCAGCGCCCTTGGCGGTCTCCTCGGCGACGATCTTGGTGGCCTTAGCCGTGGCGTCCCTGGCGACCTCCTCGATGATGGTGTCAATGTCCTCCCGGTCCGCCAAGGAAGGATCTAGGTACCGTGAAGGGGAATGAGGCGAAGCCAAGACCAAGGTTCAAAAATAAGAAGAAAGAATAGGGACAGAAAGCGAATAACTTACCGTGCCAGGCTGGGAAGAAGTGGCCCCCTCCCTGCCAACATCCATCGCCGGGACAGAGCCACCCACTCCCAAGTTCGCCTCCTCCTCCTCTGTGCGCATGGGCTCGGTGCTTGGCGCCCTTGCCGGGGATGCCCCTCGGGGCGGCGTGGTCGATGGGGGCGGTTGTTGGGGGTGGCCCTTACTAGCTCCCCCTACTGCTGTCCTCCTCCTGCAGCCACGGCAAGGTTAGCACCAAGGGATCGTACCCCAACACACGTTGATGAGGAGGGAGTGGTGAACGCACACTGGGGGCTGGAGCGGGGGCTGCTATCCGGGCTGCTTTCCACCACCACCGGCGTACGCGAAGTGCCTGCCGGGGGCTGGTCGCCCGTCGAGGCCCTGGCCCTCTTCGCCGCCCTCTGCGCCATCGTATCCACATCCCTGCAGAGATGAAAACAAGTCAAGAAAAGCGGTGCGGTTTGAGGGGACGGATATGACAAAAGACAAGATACTTACTCATCCTCCGCCTCCTCTTCCGCTGCCTTCCTCTTCCTCCTTGGGTGAGAGACCCAAAATCAAAGACGACCTCCGTGTCGACATCTGCAGGAGGTGGGGAAGGGCGCGGAGTCCGGCAACGCTTAGACGAAGAAGAGGCAATCACCTTCCTCATCGCCACCGCGGCCTTCACCACCTTCTTCGCTGTCGCGACCCTCGTCTGGCGCACGGACACCTCCTGGACTTGTTGCAGTTGCGCAGTCCTGCCGGGCCGGACCGGCTCACCGGAGCTAGCCCGTTGCAGGAGGCGTCTCTTCACGGGCAGAGGGTCATTGGCCTCCTCCTCCTCCTCCTTGGTCGACTCCTCAACCACATCTTCAGTAAGAGGGGCCCCGGTGCCGGCGCTGCTGGCCTCCCCAGCAGACTCCGTCCAGTGGGCGAGCTCCCTCTCCTCCGCGGCAGCCTCGGCCTCGTCCTCCACGCAGCTAGCGCTGCCGGCCTCCCTAGCGAGCTCCGCCTCCGCCGCCCTGGCGGCGATGTAGTCCAGCTCCGCCTGGGTGGTTTCCTAGATAAGAAGTGGCTCGTCGCGGACGTACCTCTCCGACAGGTTGTCGAAGAACTCCTGCACCCGCTCCGCCTCCGGCTCGGCCCAATCTGGGTCAAGGCCGTGCGCGTTGAAATCCGCCATCATGGCGATGATGTCGGTTTGGCGAGAGTTGTTGCTCAGCGGGACCACCCCCACCGGCAACCCAAACAGGGGCCCCTTGATGGCCTTGCTGGACTTCGCGGCCTTTCCGGTCCTCTCAGCCCTGCCGTCGCTGTACACGTCGAGATGGAAAAACCTTTGACAAAAATGGGCGTGCCCCATCACCGTGAAGTTGTGCTTCAAGCCAGGACGGAGCCTCATGACGTCGGCCGCGTTCGTGAAGAGCCAGGCCGGCCTCCCTTTGTTGTGCAGCGGGGCGATTCGGCGACGGGTGAAGTCCACCCCAATCATCTCGAGGGTGAGCCTGGCCATGGTGAGGCGGTGGATCCTGGTGGTGGCGATCGAAAGCTTCTCGTCATTAGCGTCAAGGTCGCTCCAGTCCCCGCGGCGGGGCGGCGGGCTCTGACAGAACTGGCATAACTCCGGCGGGTCCTTCTCCTCGATCCAGCACCACCGGCCCCACCACTCCTCCCACCTCTCCTTCTGGGCACCCTCTGGGTACGTGCCCTTCCCCTGGACCCTCGGGATCCAGGCGATGCTCCCAGAGATGGCACCCCCTGGTTGGAGGCGAGGGGAGAAGTAGTGGCAGAAAAGCGCCGTGCTGGGCAGCACCCCGGCAAAACCCTCGCAGAGGTGGGCGAAGAGAGCCATGCACGCCATGACGTTCGGCGTGAGGTCCAAAAGAAGGAAGCCGTAGGTGTGCATGACGTCGTTGAAGAAGTCAGAGAAAGGGGGCAGAGCCCGCAAGATAAGAAATCGACAAAAAAGGGGTACCGATTTGGTCCGGCCTTGGCGAAATCGGCAGGGACGACGCACGTGGCAGGGTGCCCCATCATCTTCCTCCCCCACAGGGGCAAGAATAAGTTCTTGAGGTGGACCGCATCCATCATCGATGGGAAGTCGGCGAGCTGCATACACCGCACCGCCGCCTCGCTCTCCGGCGCCTCCTTCTCCGTGGCGTCCTTGGCCGCTCCCTTACCCCTGCTGGTTTTGGGCGCCATGACAGCTAGGAAGGGGCAAAGGATCAAGAGCAATGGGGGCACTGCAGTGGTGAGCAGAGGCAAGAACTTCGAACCTCTTGCCTAAGGAAGAAGAGGGGAACATCGGTTCCGAGATTGGAAGAAGCAGAAGGGGTAAATGACCAGCGCGCCCGCGATTATTCCTTTTTATGGGGAAGGCGCGGGCCGCCTCTTCACCATTTACTATGATGTGACGCATGAGGGCAGGAACCGCTGCACGCATGACCCCCACATCACGCACGACCCCCACGTCGCGCGTTCAACGCAGGTCGTGGGGAAGCGTAGCAGGCGAAGAAGTTAGCGAGGTAAAAACTCTTCCCCGCTTGCCTGCGCACCATTCTGGGCCTAGCCAAACAACGCGTTGCGCTAATGTGCGACCCAGGCCCGGGGGCTCCTGTCGGTGTACAAAAGTAGGGCCCCTTTTTGCACCCCTTTACTTGTGCACGGGCAGTCAGAGCCGCGCCCACGACCACACTAAGTAGGGCAGAGGAGGGAAGCCAAAGGCACAAGACGGGCGAAGCAACGCCAAGATCAGAGACACAAAGAGCAAGAGGGCGAGGTGGACTCCCCCGGCAAGACCCTTGCCGGGGCGGCCTCCACAGTCCCGGCAAGAGCCTTGCCGGGGCGACTTGCCCAACACCAACAAAGCCGCCACCCTTGAGCCCAAGGGTTCCAACACCCTCAACCCCATTGGAACCAAGGCTCGGGAGGCACGTCCATGGTGGCATGCAGATCTTTGTGAAGACTAGAAGCATACAAGATCACATAAGAACCAGAAGATGACGGTCCTCGGCAAGATCCTTGCCGAGGAAATCCACGAGACCCCCGGCAAGATCCTTGCCGGGGACGACCGCGGTGCCACGACAAGACCCTTGCTGGGGCCCCGGCAAGACCCTTGCCGAAGACACCTGCGGGGCCACAACCAGGCTCACATGCGCCAAGACTCCACCGCTGTTCCCATACAGCTGCCAGCCCAACCAGCTGGGCGAGCACCTGCGTGGCGACGTGCGGCCTCCAGGCCGACTCAGTAAGCACCTGCGTGGTGGCATGCAGATCTTCGTGAAGACTCTGCCACCGCGCCATCCCAGCAGCCAGCCAACGTGGCACTACAACGCCTCATCGGCTCGGACGCGCGTCGGAGCCAGGCGAGGCGGCAACAGATGGGACGAGCTTCGTTGCCATCCCCGATAGAGAAAGAAGGGCACGTCGGCAGCGCATTAAATGCGTCTGTCCGACGGTGCTAGAGGATAGACTTAACCACTATATACCTTTCCACCTCTTATGTGCCACTGTGGCAGCCCCTTTGTCTATAAAAGGAGGCCCGAGGCATACCGGGGATTCGGATCTTTGGACAACGCACACTCTGTAGCTAGTTCAAGAGCTCAAGAACACTCAAATACACACCAAAGAAGGACTAGGGTATTACGTAAATCTCGTTGTTCTAGCTATTAGACCCGCTCTTTGCACAACCTCGCGCCCGCCAACCGCGGAAGGGATTCCAGTGATCCCATAGGTGTCATTTTCCACCGACAAAGCTTCTCACAAACTAGAGTTTCTCACAAGAAGCCTCATGGTTCCGGTAGGGAACGTGTCACCTTTGTGGACGAAATGATACTCATTGCCTCTTCTTGCTTTCAATTGTTATCTAGTGTCAACATAGAACACCAACAACATCGTGTTAAAATTTAGATTTTTTATGGGTTTATTAGGACATTTTTATACATTAACTGAGTTTTGTAGGCAGTTTATGTGCATAATTCAAATCTGAACTACATGCACTTGCTCCATTGCAGAAAATGGGTTAAAAAAATCAAATGTGTGTCCTTGGGTGCACGCTCAGGTCTCATGCAAGAAATGGGAATGAATTTCAAACACCTCGGCACCGTTGCTTGCAGGCAAACGTTGAGATACTTGGTATCCAAAACTTATCTGAAATTCATGAAACTTGTCATGCTATCATGGAATAGCACCAACATGTTGTTGTAAAAACATTGTCCAATTAGGGGCATGTTATGGTATACGCTCCTCAGAAACCAAAGCTTCTCACAAGAAGTGTCGGATTTCGGGTTCCGACAGACCCTTGAGGTTCGAACACTGGGGTGCGCGCGAAGATCTTTCCCCTACCAGCTCACGCGTTGATGTTTTGCAAGGGATCTAAACTATGAACGAAGAACAACACAAGAGACACAAGGTTTATACTGGTTCGGGCCACCGTTGTGGTGTAATACCCTACTCCAGTGTGTGGCGTGGTGGATTGCCTCAGGGGCTGATGATGAACAATACAAAGGAAGAACAGCCTCGCGAGGGGCTGTTCTTGAGCCGGTGCGATGGACTGCTTGGGTGAGTCCAGTCGCTTCTCTCTCTCTCTCTGGTAGGTTCGACCCATTTCTCTCTCTCTGTCCGACCTCCCCTCTTCTCTGTGGTGGCTAGTCCTATTTATAGAGGGAGGCCCTGGGCCTCTTCCCAAATAATGAGCGGGAAGGACGCCGACAATTGGCCATTTTGAAGGGGAACATCTAGTACACTTATCCCGACTAAAGTTGGTCTTGGCTGCCAAAGGCTCGACAGTGGACGCCCGTCCCAGGCTCCACGATGACCTCCTTCCTGCCGCTCTACTGGTCTTGGTCTTGTTGCACTGAAGCGGTAACCTTTGCCTGATGCCTTGGCCTGTGCTTGCCTCCCTTGCACCAAAGGGGAAACGAGGACACTGCGTAGCCTGGCACCCGCCTGGCCTCGATCGTCATGGCTTGCGTCACGGGGCACCCTCGTGAGGTGCCCTGCCTTGATCTCTCCGCCTCCTCGTGAGCCTGCCTGAAGAGGCTGCCTGAGGAAGGTTCCCGTCGTCCGCCCCGCGAGGCTTGGCCCCTCGCGAGGGTCTTAAGCTTGAGCTGATGAAGCTGGGCCGCGCTGGGCCCCCACTTGAGTCATGTCGCAGGCAGGCAAGTCTGGGGACCCCCGTTCCCAGAACGCAGACAGTAGCCCCCAGGCCCAAGGCACGCCCGGACTTGGCTCAGCAGAGAAGCGAAGGGGCAAGTGCGAAGCGCCGCGGGCCCCAACAGCCTGCGGCCTTGGGCGCCGCATGGCGATTGACTAGTTGTGGGCGTCTCTGCTTCCCCATGATGCCTCGGCAACCGCATGACTTGACAAGTCCCTGCACGCAGAAATGGGTCATGATTACCTGTGATCGTGGAGGCCAACGGTTGGCCTCCTCCGGCTATAAGTACGGAATGGCGCGAGCCCTTCCAGTCCATCTCTTCTTGCTACTCCTTCCTCTCCATCCTTGCCCTTGCTCCACATTGCGACAATGGCTCCGATCCGCCGGTTTTATGCAGAAGAGAAGGGAAAGGCCCCCCGAGAGGGTTCCGACCCGCTCCCGCCAAAGAAACGGCTAGTCCTCTGCCGCCGAGATGAGGGCGCCCAGCAGGAGGTGTCGAGGCCCTGGTACGAGCGGCCACCGCCAGGGTTCTCGCTGCCCTTGTACGCCCGCATCGAGGGCCCTGGAGGAGTAGACGCCGAGCGCCACGGACGACGCTGCCGTCGGCGCCGGCGGGTCACGACGGTGCGCGTCGTCCCTCCTGGAGTCCATGCCAAGGGCTCCTCCCGAGAGCTTGTGCTCCATGCCGCCATGCCTCCTCAATCCTGGATTTGCCTTCCTCCCTCCTTCGTCTTCGAGATCCCGCCGAGGGGCTCTCTGGAGCTCTGGTTGCAGCACGCTGGATGCAGCACCCCTGCGACCGGAGCGGAAGTTGCGGTTGTCGCTCTGGGCAAGGTCTACATGACCCGGGGCTGGGGCAAGATCGCCAGGGTCTGCCGGACAAGGGGCGCCCTCGTGATTCACGTAGAATACGATGGCGCCTGCTTGATGTTCTTCAAGGTCTTCGACGCGGAAGGACGCCGGCTGGAATGCTGCCCCGAGAAGGGCGGTCGGGGCGTCGTCGTGGCGAGGACTAGGCCTGCCGGTCGCCACCTCGGCAGCTCCTCGGGCAGCAGCGAAGGGGCTGGAGGGTCCAGCGCCTCCGCCGAGCTTCTGGCGACTCCGGAGACGAGCAACGACAGCTACGATCCCCCGAGCTCGCGCCGCGCTCGGAGCCGGGCGGGCGCTTCAGGCTACCGGCGCCGGTGATCTGGATGGGGTTGACGCCGGCGCCTGCGGCCCACTGTTGATGATGGCGTCTCCTACGGAGGCACGCGTAGTCGGTGTTCCTTAGGATTAGCACCTTTTATTCCCTGCAAAGAATCGAAGTAGCACCCCGCGGGGGTATGTAAGGCGCTGGCCATGTTTTTGTGAATATTATTTCCTTATGATGAATCGGTGCGAGGTGCTTGTTCTGCCCCAGCTCAGCTCCCCCTTTCTTTCCTCATGAGGGCTTGGTGCTCTACGCTGACAGGTCCCGGTCCCCAGGTAGGCTTTAGCCGTCGCTGGTATGTCAGGTCGCGATGCCGTGGTCAAGGCCAGGAGGTGAGCGGCCCGAGGTCCAGTAAGAGCCCCTGAGTCGCGATGCTCAGGAGGTCCCCTTTAGCGCTCAAGCAGCACCGCAGGGCAAGAAAGGTAGGCGGCTTTGCCGTGACAGAGCATCAGTAGGCGAGGGTTTAGTGCTGAGTCGGATCCATTTTTTTTGCGTGACTTATCTTGCGGGTTTGGAGCGGCGCTCGATGAGGTGTCGTGCCTGCGCGACAGCAACTGAGGTGTTGCTGGGTTGGGTCCTTGCGAGCTTCTTCCCTCTCCCCCGTGCTTTCCTTAGTGCTCTACGTCCTCAGGTCCCGGCCCTCGAGCGAGCTCAGCCGCCGCTGGTATGACAGGTCGCGATGCCGTGGGTCAAGGCCAGGGGGTGAGGGCTGGAGAGCCAGTAAGAGCCCATGAGTCGCGATGCTCAGGCGCCCCCCTTTTAACGTGCAAGCAGATCACGCCAGAGAGGAGGAGAGAAGGCTCACGATGCCGTCAGTGTTACTCCTGGAGCAGGTCCTGTGTACCAATCACAAGGGGAAACAAGATTCGTCGTTACGGTTGCCAGCCAACCATTGGTCGCTCCGAGGGAGTGATCGGGGGCACTGAGGGCTTGGTGAGGTGGTGCCTTTCGGGGCTGCCCTGGCCAGAGCTCAGCCACTCAGATTTATCGGCGTTGCAGGGACGGACCCATGCGCAAGTGCCGTGCCTGAGCGAGCGGCTCCAAAGGTAGGTGTTAATCGAGCAGGCGATTAGGTCAAGCATGTGATGTATGAATAAGCAAATCCATCTAGATAGGTGCGGAGAAAGCATACGCCACTGGGTCTGGCCCGAGCAGCTTGGGGATAATGCAGCCCGAGGGGCGCCCCAACAAGGTAAGTAAAGAACATAAGCAAAACGGATACATGCCGCAGGGACGGACCCACGCGGCCTGGGAATGATGCAGCCCGAGGGGCGCTCCCAGCTGAAAATGGAACTTGGAAAGGTGTCACCTGATATGGTCAGAGATGGCGGGATGTTGAGGTAGCGGATGACGCGTGATGAGGAAGCTGGCCCTCACGAGCCCTCCGGTCTTGGAGCCTCGGGAGGCTCCGGGGGCATGGGGAGGGGGGGGGGGTTCCTCGAGAGCCATCTCCATCTCTGCCAGGACCGTGCGCTGCTTGGCCTTCTGAGCCTCCAGAGCGCACCTCAGCAGGCGCTGATGGGCGGCGATCGCGTTCGGCAGACCGAAAGGCATGCGAACGCAGCTGTGAGGTGGAGCCTCGCAACGTCCCACGCGTGAGGGCCAGAGGCGCTCCTGAGACGCGGCCCGGTTGAGCCCTGGTATGTCGATGCAGATTCGCAGCCCACCATCCTCGCCTGGATGTGGCGCCACGGCGGGCAAGCGGCGACAGCCGCGCATGACTCTTGACTCCTGTAGCTCCTGGATGCTCCTCGTGATGAACTGCTGAGGGTTTGGCCCTCCTTGCCTCATACCTTCCTGAGAGAGACGTGCCTTGAAGCACGCCTCCCAATGGTGCCCGAGCGCCTCCCTCGTGACCCCGGCTAGGTCGGTGGCTCGCCATGAAAGAGCCCCCGAGCCCCGCCCGAGGAGGGCGCCGGGCGCGCCTTCCTATGCGATAGAGGGTGGCGCGCCTTGAACGGGCGCGGGTCCTATTGCCACGCCTCCGGAGGTGCCTTCCCCATGAGGGCTTGGACCAGGCGAAGCCTTCTTCTTCTTAGGGATCGCCTCGGGAAGTCTCCCGCTCCTGTGATCTGGGTCTTCGATTGCTGCAGCTTGGAAGGCAGGCTCAAGAGAGCACACTGCATCCCTTTCCTCACAAGGCACTGTGATGACTCCTCCGCTTCCTGGCATCTTGAGGACATTGTAGCCATGGTGAGTTACTGCCATGAACTTGGCCAAAGCTAGGTACCCGAGGATGGCATTGTATGGCAGGCGAATGTGGGCGATGTCAAAGTCGATGAACTCGGTGCGGTAGTTGTTGTGCTGTCCGAAGGTGACGGGGAGGCGAACTTGCCCTATCGGGACGGTGGAGCCATCGGTGACTCCTGAGAAAGGCTTGGTCGGCTGAAGCTGATCGTATGGCACTTGGAGATCGTTGAATGTCTCGACAATAGGACGTTGAGTCCTGCTCCGCCGTCGATGAGGGTCCCGGTGACTTGCACGTTGCTGATGATTGGTGAGCAAAGCATGGGGAGGACTCCGGCCGTTGCCGCACACTTGAGCTGATCCGCTGAGCTAAACGTGATAGCGCACGACGACCACCTGAGAGAGCATGTGGCCTCAGTCTTGGGGAGGACTACATTCACCTCGCGAGCAAACTTCTTGAAGATGCGCTGAGAGGCTGGGGCCTGAGCGCCACCCAGGATGCAAGCGATCGCGCGCGGCTCCTGGAAGCCCCCAGCCCCCTCGTCCTGATGATTGTCTTTGTACCTCCTTGGCGGCTGTGGCAGAGGTGGGAGCCCCGCGTTGCCTTGAGGGCGGTCCTCACGAGGCTGGTCCCTCCAACCTCCCTCGCGAGGCCGGTCCTGCCAGCTGTCCTCGCAAGGTCTGTCACGCCATCCTTGGCGAGGGCCACGGTCTTCCCAGCGTCCTGCGCCTCTTCCTCCTCCTCGGCCGTATCCCCGATCATTGTGCTCGGGGCGTTGGCCTATACGCCCTTCTCGCACGGCCCTGAGCTCCTGGCATTCGTTGGTGTTGTGGGTGTGGAGGTCGTGGTATACGCAGTACCGGCTGCCTTTGGATGACTCGGGCTGATTCCTGCCTTGCTTGGTGTCTGGTTCTGCCGCGAGCACGACAGCCCCCTTGCGCTTCACGTCCTTGGCCTTGGGCTTCTTCTCTTCTGGATCGGCAGCCGAAAGCTCGAGGAGGGAGAGGCGCCCTTCCTCAGCCCTGGCGCATTTGGTCGCCAAGTTAAACAGCTCGAGGATGTGCACAGTCTTCATGCATTGCTAGCTCCTCCTTCATCTTGACGTCACGCACGCCATCGGAGAAGGCTGAGATGATGGCTTCCTCAGTCACCTTGGGGATTTTGAGGCGGGCGTTGTTGAAGCGCTGGATGTACTTCTGCAGGGTCTCTCCTGGCTGCTGCTTGATGCAGCGCATGTCGCTCACGGCCGGGGGCCGGTCGCTAGTGCCTTGGAAGTTGGCGATGAAGCGGGTGCGCATCTCGTCCCAGGAGGAGATAGTGCCGGGAGCTAGGTTCAGGAGCCAGGTTCGGGCTCCGTCCTTGAGCGCCATGGGGAACCAATTCGCCATGACCTTTTCATCCCCGTTGGCGGCTTCGATGCCCAGCTCATAGAGCTGAAGGAACTCCACGGGGTCGGCAGTGCCGTCGTAGCGAGGAGGCAGGTCTGGCTTGAACTTGCCGGGCCATGCGACGCTGCGTAGCTCAGCGGTGAAGGTGCGGCAGGCTG
Source organism: Aegilops longissima (assembly GCA_021605205.1). NCBI lineage: Eukaryota > Viridiplantae > Streptophyta > Magnoliopsida > Poales > Poaceae > Aegilops > Aegilops longissima. The sequence goes on along the minus strand of CM038677.1, from coordinate 498,389,447 downwards.
CAGTGGCCACCGGGGCTCTCTGCTGATGCAGAGCTTGCTCTTGTAGATTCCCGCGCATCGCTGCCTGGAGCAGCGCGGGGTCTTGACGCGGTGGTGCTGGAGCGCGGTCGCGGCGCTCCGGTGCTGGGAGCACGCGAGCACCTTCTTGGGGACGAGGGATCTCCTGACATCTCCTTTCTTGTTGCGCGGGCGCCGGACACGGAGGGTCCCGGCCCGGGGCCACGCTCCTTGGAGCCAGGGCGCCTTCTTGGGGAGGAGGTGGCGGGGGCACCTCCGGCTCCCTGCCTCCCGCGTGGGGTGCGGGGCGAGGCAACGAGAGGGACGGCACGGGGGAGCCCCTTGCGGCACGGACGAGCTCGGCGACGCGGTCGAGCCACTCCTCGTAGACGTCATTGACAGGGCGGTAGCGCAGGAGCTCGTTTGCCGTGATGAGCGCGGCTCGAGCCTCCTTGGGAGCGCGGTGCGCGCGGGATGAAGAACCAGCAGGGGCGAGCGAAGGAGTAGCGGTGCGGCCTTCTCGCCTCACCGATGGATGCAGGGATGAGGCCTGCGCTCGTTCCCGCCGGGCCGGTGGCGGCGGGCGACGGGGAACGACGGGGGTGTCCGCCGACGGGAGCCCTCTGGGCGACTCGAGTGGCGTGAGCTCGATGAGCGTCAGCCATGGACACGACGGAAGATCACACGTGACCAGCGAAAGAAAGATTCCGGCATACCCCTACCTGGCGAGCCAAATGTCGGATTTCGGGTTCCGGCAGACCCTTGAGGTTCGAACACTGGGGTGCACGCGGAGATCTTTCCCCTACCAGCTCACGCGTTGATGGTTTGCAAGGGATCTAAACTATGAACGAAGAACAACACAAGAGACACAAGGTTTATACTGGATTGGGCCACCGTTGTGGTGTAATACCTACTCTAGTGTGTGGCGTGGTGGATTGCCTCAGGGGCTGGTGATGAACAGTACAAAGAAAGAACAGCCTCGCGAGGGGCTGTTCTTGAGCCGGTGCGATGGACTGCTTGGGTGAGTCCAGTCGCTTCTCTCTCTCTCTCTCTCTCTCTCTCTCTCTGGTAGGTTCGACCCGTTTCTCTCTCTGTCCGACCTCCCCTCTTCTCTGTGGTGGCTAGTCCTATTTATAGAGGGAGGCCCTGGGCCTCTTCCCAAATAATGAGCGGGAAGGGCGCCAAAAATTGGCCATTTTGAAGGGAAACATCTAGTACACTTATCCTGACTAAAGTTGGTCTTCGGCTGCCAAAGGCTCTGACGGTGACGCCGTCCTGGGCTCCACGATGACCTCCTTCCTGCCGCTCTACTGGTCTTGGTCTTGTTGCGCCGAAGCGGTAACCTTTGCCTGATGCCTTGGCCTGTGCTTGCCTCCCTTGCACCAAAGGGGAGCGAGGACACTCACGAGGTGGCGCCCTTTGGTCTCAATCGTCATGGCTTGCGTCACGGGGCACCCTCGTGAGGTACCCTGCCTTGATCTCTCCGTCTCCTCGTGAGCCTGCCTGACGAGGCTGCTCCTAAGGAAGGTTCCCGTCGTCTGCCCCACGAGGTTTGGCCCCTCGCGAGGGTCTTGAGCTTGAGCTGATGAAGCTGGGCCGCGCTGGGCCCCCACTTGAGCCATGCCGCAGGCAAGCAAGTCTGGGGACCCCCGTTCCCAGAACGCCGACAACAAGCCTTGTCCGGTAGGGAAGGTGTGTCACCTTTCCGGACGAAACACATCTGTTGCCCCTTCCTGTCTTGTTTTTTATAGATACAACACAGACCGACATGAGTGTTATGTTAAATTTTGGAATTATTCGGGGTTCATTTGGATATTTTTATACATTAACCGAGTTTTCTAGGCATTTTATGTGCATAATTCAAATTTGAACCACATGCACATGCTCTAGTGTAGCAAATGGGTTGAAAATCATATGTGTGTCCTTGGGTGCATGATAAGGTCGCATGCAAGGAATGGGATTGAACTTCAAACACCTGGGCATCGTGGCTCAGTCGATAACATTGAGATACTTGGTTTTAAAATTCTAGTAAGTCCAAAACTCATCTGAAATTCATGAAACTTGGTGTGCTATTATGGAATGGAACCACATGATTTGTTATTTTTTGTGTCCAATTTGATAGAAGGTGCACGAATTAATAGCCAACAAAGGCATTTTGAAACAAATAGCTGCCTTGTTATATCTCAAACATTTGTACTTTGTATAATTTAAATTGGCGGCGTTCTGCTAACCATTCATGTGATGCCACGTGTCAAACATTTAGTGACTAGGAGGTTCCATGCGGACAGTTGCTTGAGTAGACGGGAGGCGTGCGAGTGTAGTTCGCTGCGCACGATGACCGAGAGGCGTGCAAGAAGTCCATTGATACGTCCATTTTGCATCATGCTTTTATATCGATATTTATCGCATTATGGGCGTTTATTTCACGTTATGTCACAATACTTATGGCTATTCTCTTTATTTTACAAGGTTTACATGAAGAGGAGAATGCGGCACTGGAATTCAAATTTGGAAAAGGAGCAAATATTGGAGACCTATTACATGCAACTCCAAAAGTCCTGAAACTCCACGGAATATCTTAAAATAAATAAAGAAAAATCGTCACCAAAGATGAAGGACAGGGGCCCACACCTGCTCACGAGGGTGGGGGCGCGCCTACCTCGTGGGCCCCCGGTGGCTCTCCGATGCCCATCTTGTCCTATATGAAGTCTTCGATGAGAAAAAAATAAGAAGCAACCTTTCGACGAGACTCCGCCACCAGGCGGAACCTTGGCGAACCAATCTAGGGCTCCGCAGAGCTGTTCTGCTGGGACACTTCCCTCCGGGGGGAAATCATCGCCATCATCATCACCAACGCCCTCTCACCGGAGAGGGCAATCTCCATCAACATCTGCACCAGCACCATCTCATCTCCAAACCCTAGTTCATCTCTTGTATCCAATTCTTGTCTCCAAGTCCGGGATTGGTGCTAGTAGGTTGCTAGTAGTGTTGATTACTCCTTGTAGTTGATGCTAGTTGGTTTATTTGGTGGAAGATTATATGTTCAGATCCTTTATGAATATTATTACCCCTCTGATTATGAACATGAATATGCTTTGTGAGTAGTTACGTTTGTTCCCGAGGATAAGGGAGAAGTCTTGCTATTAGTAGTCATGTGAATTTGGTATTCGTACGATATTTTGATGAGATGTATGTTGTCTAGACTCTAGTGGTGTTATGTGAACGTCGACTACATAAAACTTCACCATTATTTGGAAGTAATAAGTAGATGATGGGTTGCTAGAGTGACAGAAGCTTAAACCCTAGTTTATGCGTTGCTTCGTAAGGGGCTGATGTAACACCCTGGATGTAAACTTCCCATTTTGGGCAATATATCAATTTGGCCTCATCCAAGTCTTGTGGGTTTTTGTCATGCTTGGCTTCATGTTGTTTGGTTATGTGGGTTTTCTTTTTCTTTGTTTTGCCTTTTACCATATTGCATTTGTGTCTCTTGTCATCTTGCATTCCATTCTTATCATGTGTTTGTGGTGTTCTCCCACATGTTATGTTGTGCAGGTGCCATTCTTATTTGCATTATCATCTCCTCCTTCCCTCTACTTCTTTCCTTTGCAAGGGCTATAATTTCCTTTCTCAATTAATGTTCATCTTCTCCCTGAAAATCTTGCTCTTTGCACTAAACCTCTCTGCCAAATATCTCCTCATTTGAAGTTGTTATGGTCAGGTTCAAAAATGGCACAAGTTTGAAATATTTCCAAACTTGCATTATTTTTCTACCTCTAAAAATGTCCATTACAATTTATTTAAATAGTGGTGAATTCCAGGAGTGTGGGGATATTTTCCTTTCTCTCCAACTCTTTTTCTTTTCTTTCTGTTCTTTCTTTTCTCTTCCTTTTGTTTTTAAAAAGGGAAAGAAAAGGAGGCAGCAGCAGCAGGGCAGCCCAGCGATTCCCTCTCCACCTGGGCCCCCGGCCACTCCGAGCCGGCCCAGTTCCCCTCAGCCCGCAGCACGAGAGAGCGCGCCAGCCCGCACGTTTCCCTCTCCCTGCCTTGGCAAGACCCATCTCCGCGTACCCCGCTAGCCCGTCCCACGTGGAAGCCGGTCCCGCCTGGCAGCGTCGGTCTTTATTCTTTCACCCGCCTTTCCCTCTCCTCTCGCCATCGTCATGGGGACCCCGGAGCACGAGGGAGCGTGAGCTCGCCCCGTCGCCCTAGCCCCCTACTTATCCCCTCTCCTCGTCAAGCGAACCCTAGGGTTTCCCTCTCCCTCTCGCCGCCGCCAGTAAGAAACCACCAGATTCGCCGCCCGCTCCGCCCGGCGCGATCCGAGAGCGCGCCTCGTCGCCGGCGTGCTCTCCGGCCACCCCAACCCTGCGGCCCGTGTCCGTCGTCTTCCTCGTCGTCGACTTCGACCACGACGTCGACTACGGGGGCCCGGATCGCCAAGTTCGTCGGCGCCTGTTCTGTCTTCTTCTCGGCCAGAAACCCGGCGAGTTCGAGACGCACGACGCCCGTCAGCCCGTCTCCGTCGCCGATTTCTTGTCCTAGGGTAAGGAGGTATAATCTACTTCCTCCCTGCTCCTTCCTGTCGTCGCTAGATCTCCGTAGAGTAGGGTCCGGGCCGTGTCCTTGCCGCGCTCGGCGTGCTCCGGCGTGTGTGTAGTTTTGGGTTCAGAGTAGTGTGGCCGTGCGTGGTTGCCGCTATCCCCGCTCGGGCTTGTCCCTTCTTGATCCCGTGGTGCCTCTCGTGCGCACCCAGTCTTGGCCAAGGGCGCAGAGCCGCCGTAGTTGCAGGTGTCTCGCCGGAGTCGTCGTCCCGTCTCTGTCTTAGGTCCGGCCTGGTAGTTGGGTCAGATAGCCATCGTCCCTGATTCTACCGACTCCCCTAGCCTAGCCGAGCTGGTTTGACCCCCGCTCTCTCACCGCGGCGACCTGGGTTCGAACCCCAGGCGCGCCTCCCCCCTTTTTATTTCTGCTTTCGCGCTTCATCCGGTGCGTCTCCTCTGCAGCAGCAGTAGATAAGGGCCGAGGCCCCTTCCTCTGTCAGTCGCCGCCACCCAGCCCAGTGGTAGCAGGGGCAGGATTCCAACGGGGAGACCCGGGTTCGAATCCCCCCCGAGGCTGTTTTCTTCCCCCTTTTTTTAAACCTGCTAAACCCCTGTCTCTCTGACAAGAGGGCCACCTGTCGACCTCTCAGCGCCCTCCCCCATTCTTATTTTTTTTTCCTTACCCCACGTTTCCATTTCTGGTTTGTTCCCTTGTCTGTTTTAGGCAAGTCCATTTCTGGACATTTCCAAATCTGGAAATTGCCATTTCTGTTAACTTCCAGTTTAGGCAGGTTTTGACTTGATGCTTTTGTGATGATTTCTCTCTCGCAACCCTAACATATTATATATGTTTTGGGGTGAAAATCCCACCAACTCAGTGGTGGCATTAATTTCTGCATTTGGGCAAGTTTATGTTCATGCCTTTTTGCATCATGTTTATGTGTTGTTTTCATTGGGCATATTTCATTGCTTTATGCTATGATGTAGTTTTGCACACGTGCATGGCTTTGTTCATCATGCTGTTAAGTAGGTTTTCTCACCCTTCTTGTTTTGCCCGCCATATCCAACCCGTGCATCCGTTTCCGGTGATCTCTATATCGATTTCTACCGAAACCATCTCATCTTTCCGATGGCATGCTTGGTTTGCCAAGATGATGCACAGTTTTTCATTTACCTTCCGAGCGCTTTATCGCTTTGCATATCACTTCCGCATATCATGTCATGTTGTTGCATCATGTTGATTGTGCATTGCACCGTGATTTATTGTAGTTCCTTGTTTGTGTTGTTGTTTTGGGTAGAGCCGGAGGCGAGTGCGTGAGCGAGGAACCTGTTGAGAACGTTTTCGAGGATCAAGCTTTCGACAACTCGAGAACATTGCGAGCAAGATGACCATACCCTCGAAATCACTTCTATCTTTGCTATGCTAGTTGCTCGCTCTTTTGCTATGCCTATGCTGCGATGCCTACCACTTGCTATATCATGCCACCCATATTGCCATGTCAGCCTCTAACCATCCTTTCCTAGCAAACCGTTGATTGGCTATGTTCTTTGCTTTGCTCAGCCCTCTTATAGCGTTGCTAGTTGCGGTGAAGCTGAAGTTTGTTCCTTGTTGGAACATGGAGATGTTGTTCCTCTTTGGAACATGTTTACTTGTTGGGGATATCACAATATATATCTGCTATAATTAATACATCTATATACTTGGTAAAGGGTGGAAGGCTCGGCCTTATGCACGGTGTTTTGTTCCACTCTTGCCACCTAGTTTCCGTCATACGGTGTTATGTTCCTTGATTTTGCGTTCCTTACGGTTGGGTGATTTATGGGACCCCTTGACAGTTCGCTTTGAATAAGACTCGTCCAAAGAAGGCCCAACATTGGTTTTACCATTTGCCACCTAAGCCTTTTCCCCGGGTTTCGCGAGCCCGAGGGTCATCTTATTTTAAACCCCGGCCAATGCTCCTCGAGTGTTGGTCCAAACTAGAGCCACTTGCGGTGCCACCACGAGGCAACTTGGGGCATCTTCGGTTGCCGTCGTAGTGTTCATCCGGATGTGCCACGAGAACGAGATATGTGCAGCTCCTATCGGGATTTGTCGGCACAATCGGTGGCTTTGCTGGTCTTGTTTTATTCTTGTCGAAATGTCTTGTAGTCCAGGATTCCGAGATTGATCGGGTCTTCCGGTAGAAGGAATAATCCTTCGATGACCGTGAGAGCTTATAATGGGCTAAGTTGGGACACCCTGCGGTAATATCTTTCAAAGCCGTGCCCATGTTATGAGGCGATGGGAATTTGTTAATGTCGGTTGTAGAAAACCCAAAGATGACCTCAATTAAAATACACATCAACGCGTGTGTAACCGTGATGGTCTCTTCTCGGAGTCCGGAAGTGAACACGGTGTTGGAGTTATGTCGGCGTAAGTAGTTCAGGATCACTTCTTGATCACTACTAGTTTCACGACCGTGCTTTGCTTCTCTTCTCGCTCTCTTTTGCGATGTAGCCATCATATATGCTAGTCGCTTGCTGCAGCTCCACTTTATTACCTTGTCCTTCCTATTAGCTTAAATAGTCTTGATCTCGCGGGTGTCGATTGTTTGAGTCCCGTGACTCACGAATACTTCCAAAACAGTTGCGAGTTCCGATGAGGCGGTGCAGGTGATTCAACCGAGCTCAAGTGGGAGTTCGACGAGGAACGTGGTCGTTACTATGTGTCGTTTCGGATGATCGAGAGTGGTGCCCAGTTGGGACGATTCGGGATCTGTGTTAGCATTTGGGGTATCTTCTTTTATTTTGGTTCCGTAGTCGGACCTTGAGTGTACTCAATGATGTATGTTTAATTATGTCTTGTGTGAAGTGGCGATTGTAAGCCAACTATGTATCTTTCCCTTAATTACTACATGGGTTGTGTGAAGATTACCTCACTTGCGACATTGCTTTCAATGCGGTTATGCCTCTAAGTCGTGCCTCGACACGTGGGAGATATAGCCGCATCGGGGGCGTTACAAGTTGGTAATCAGAGCCTTCCCCGACTTAGGAGCCCCCTACTTGATTGTTTGCTGACGTTGTTGAGTCTAGAATGGAAAATGTTTTGAGTCTTAGGATTATATATATCGGAGAGTAGGATTCTTTTTACTCCTCGGTCCTTAAATCGCTCTGTGAGGTATCTGACGAGAGTTTTGACTCTTCTCTTCTCAAATTTCACTAAATTTTTTTAGGATCACGTGGGTATCTTGGAATCATTCCGATGGTTTTGTGGCGAGAACATTGTTCTTGGTGCCTCGACATTTAGGGGTTGTGGCGGTGTCCCGGGAGTTGAGCTCCGAGGTGTTGTCGTCACAATTTTATCGTTGCGATTCGGAATACGAGTATTGCCGACATCGAAATCTCTTTTGTGCAGTTGTTGGTGAGATAACCACGATAGCCCGATCTTGTGGCGAGTCTTGGAGTATTGCCATGACTTGCATAACGGATGTTTTTGAAGGTCGAGGTACACGATTTCGAGGATTTCTTGGTTATGTGTTGACGGATGGATACAATTGGATCTAGGTATTGTTAGTTTGGGTGATATATTTTGTGTCCCTGTATCCCCAACACCAGATTGCATAACCAGAAAGTTTCGGGAGTTTATAGGTGGGAATTCTAGTAGCTTACGGGATATTCTTTCCGATGGATGTATGATTTGAGATTGGGGTTCAACGTCTAGTGGTCCGCCCATTCACGGTCGATTCTGATGGTCGCGAGGCGTCTTAAAGAATCCTTGGCTATGCTGATTCGGGGCGTCTTGTTAGTCATTCGTGACGTCCGCTATACGTCGTGTCCGTGTGGGCCCCACCACGAACACTTTGGGCGAAATCTCTATCATGTGTTTGTTCCGGCTCATTCTAGAAGCCAACCTTTTGTTTTCAGTTATGATATTCGATTTGTTTATCAGTCAGATGTTATTTCCATATCTTTTTATAAGTGGCTTCTCTCCTTAATGGATGTGTGATGATTAACTTTTGGAATTCATTCGTTCATTCTTGTTCGAATGTTTATTGTGAAGACTAGATGTTGCAATTTCTATCCGTTGATTCTACTTATCTTTTGTCTATCAAAGGACTAACGGATGTCACCCTCTTGAGATGGCTCCGCCAACGCCGAATCCGGATCGCAATGATGGGGATCGATCGAACCTCCACCTCCACCTCCACCTCCGCCTCCGGAGGCACGGCAAGCTATCATGGCAGCCACCAATGCCAATGCTCGAGATGATTTTGCAGCTCTTGCAAGAACGTACTCGAGGGCAAGGCAATCAAGGCAATCAAGGCAATCAAGGCCAAGGCAACAATCAGCCACACTTTGCTACTCTCGATCGGTTTCTCGCTAATCGGCCAAGTCTTTCGGTTTACGTGTTGAGGCAGCAGCGATGATTGGTTAGTGGACATCTGCAAGCACTTTGGTCTGTAGCAATGTCGGACACGAGGACTTTGTCAAGTTTGCATCGTTTCAACTCAAGGATCAAGCAGCTGAGTGGTTCCAGCAATACAAAGATTCGAGAGGAGGTCGTGTCATTACAGGATGAGTTCCGCCGTGATTTCGAGCTCATCACATTCGAAGAGTGTTGTTGAGAGCAAGCGTGAGGAGTTCCGCAATCTCAAGCAGGGCAACATGACTGTCTATCAATACAATATCCAGTTCGAGCTTCGCTCGTTTTGCTAAGCAAGATGTACACGATGAAAGGAGTATGATCTATCGATTCGGAGGTGGTGCGAGAGAAGATCTGCAATTACCTCTTGTGCTGTTTGAGCGGATAAGTATGATGATTTCTACAACATGGCTCTCAAGCAAGAAGCGGCACAGCTCAAATGCGAGGCTTCTAAGAAGAGAATCGGGGATGCAGTTCAGTCCTCCTCGTCCTCTCAAGTGGCAGCCAAGCAGCAGAAGTTTTACCTGCCCCTCCTCCGTTCCGTCGGCCTTACCAAAGAGAAGAACTCAGGTGGCCGTGGATCTTCCCACCCACCCAACCCAAGCTATCGTAACAAGTCTAATTCTCAAGCTCCAAGGTCAAGTGCTCCTTACCACCGTCCGCTCTCGAGGTCACTTGCAACAAGTGTCGTGAGAAGGGTCACTATGCTGAACAAGTGCTTCAACGAGGCGCCTTCCGCCTCCTCCTCTGTGAAATCTTCCAGCAATGCGGTGGTCAAGCATAATCCAAAGTATGCCAAGGTCAATATGATGAATGCAGCTCGAGCGGAGGATTCTTGAGATGTGCTAATGGGTAATCTCTCAGTTAATGATATTCCTGCTAAAGTCTTATTTGATACTGGTGCATCGCTTTCTTTCATTTCGAGACCTTTTGTTGCCAAGCATGAATTTGTGACGGAAAAGATTCCTATTCCGTTGAAGATTGTGTCCCCGGGCAAGCAAATGACATCTAATGTTTGCGTCCCGGATGTTTCTATCAAGATGGGCGATTATAGATTTCTTTCTAAACCAGTGGTTCTTGGCGACTCGGATATTGACCTTATTCTCGGAATGGACTGGCTTTATCAGCACAAAGCTCAGCTCGATTGTGCTGCCAGGGAAATTCAATTGACTCATTCTTCTAATGATGTGATCATCTATGCCTCTCGTGATGAAACCATTCGGTTGTTTTCTCTCAATGAGAAGGGCGAACTGAATGCCATCTCTCGATTCGATCGTTTGTGAGTACCAAGATGTCTTTCGGAAGAGCTTCCGGTATGCCTCCTCATCGGCCGCTTGAGTTCGTTATCGATCTTGAGCACCGCATCAACCCGTTTGCAAGCGTCCATACAAGCTTGGACCTGATGAGCTGAAGGAATTGAAGAAGCAGCTCGATGAACAAGAGCGTCTGGTTTGATCGGACCGAGTTCATCTCCTTGGGGTTGTGGTGTTCTTTTGTCCGAAGAAGGATGGCACGGACCGACTTTGCGTCGATTACCGTCCATTGAATAAGAAGACAATCAAGAACAAGTATCCACTTCCCAACATCAATGAGCTTTTCGAGCAACTCAAAGGTGCTACTGATGTTCTCTAAGCTTGACCTTCGTATGGGGTATCATCAGATTCGCATTCGTGAACAAGATATTCCCAAGACAGCATTCGAACAAGCTTTGGTTCTTATGAATATCTTGTCATGTCTTTCGGCCTTGTCAATGCTCCTCCAACTTTCTCTCGGATGATGAACTTCATATTCAACCCTACACCAATGAATTCGTCTTGGTCTATCTTGATGATATTTTGGTCTTCTCCAAGAATAAGAAGGATCATGCCAAACATTTGCGATTGGTGCTAGACAAGCTCGAGAGTATCAATTCTATGCTAAGTTCTCCAAATGTGAATTTTGGCTTGATGAAGTGCTTTATCTTGGTCATATCATCTCTGCCAAGGGCATCGCTGTTGATCCCGAGAAGGTGTCCGCAATTGTGAATTGGGAACCTCCTCGAATGTCAAGCAGCTCCAGCTTTCTTGGTCTTGCAAGCTATTGCGAAGATTCGTTGAGAACTTCTCCAAGATTGCAAAGCCTCTTTCCAACCTCCTCCGAAGCATGTGAAGTATGTCCGGTCTCCCGAGTGTGGCGTTGCTTTCAATACCCTCAAAGAGAAACTCGTCACAGCTCCTGCTTACGACTCCTCTGATGAATCCAAGCCATATGAAGTTTTACGTGATGCTTCTCTTCAAGGTCTCGGTGCTGTGTTAATGCAAGAGAAGAGAGTTGTGGCTTATACCTCTCGCCATTGAAGCCCAACGAGAAGAACTACCCCACTCACGATCTTGAGTTGGCGGCGATTGTCCATGCATTGATTACGTGGAGACATCTCTTGTTGGGAAGGAAAGTGGACATTTTCACCGATCACAAGAGTCTCAAGTACATCTTCACTCAGCCCAACCTCAACCTCGAGCAGACTCGATGGGTGAAATGATTCAAGAGTACAACCCAAGTATTGAGTATACTCGGGCAAAGCCAATGTCATTCAGACGCTTTGAGCAGGAAGGCTTCTCGCAATGCCTAATCCTCAAGCCCTTTCAGCCGGATCTCTGTGAATCTTTCCATAAGCTGAATCTTCAAGTTGTTCCTCAAGGCTTTCTTGCCAACCTCATAATATCTCCTACTTTGGAAGATCAGATTCGTGAGGCTCAACTCTGGATACCATGGTGAAGAAAGTGAAGCGTGGTATCGATAAGGGTATTTCAAGTACAAGTGCTTCCGTTGATGACAAAGACACTCTGTTCTTTGAGGACGGATTGTGGTTCCTAAGGGTGATCTGCGAAAAGTCATTATGAGCGAGGCTCACAATTCGCTTCTATCCATTCATCCGGAAGTACGAAGATGTACCATGACCTCAAGCAGTCATATTGGTGGACTCGAATGAAGCGAGAAATTGCTCAATTCGTGAATGAGTGTGATGTCTGCGAGAAGAGTGAAAGCGAGAACACCAAAGACCAGCTGGTCTCCTCCAACCTCTTGCTATTCCTGAATGGAAGTTTGATCATATTGAAATGGACTTCGTCCTGGCTTTCCAAAGTCCAAGCGTGGAAATGATGCTATCTTCGTTGTCATTGACAAGCTTACTAAAGTGGCTCATTTTCTTCCTATCAAAGAATCCATCACAGCAGCTCGGTTAGCGAGCTATACACCTCGAGATTGTCTCCTTGCGGCATTCCACAAGTGATCTCTTCTGACCGTGGCAGCATCTTTACCTCCAAGTTCTGGGATTCTTTTCAGAAGGCCATGGGCACCAACATTCGTTTCAGCACAGCTTTCCATCCTCAAACAAGTGGCCAAGTTGAGCGAGTAAATCAAATCCTTGAAGATATGCTCAGGGCTTGTGTCATTTCCTTCGGTATGAAGTGGGAAGATTGTCTTCCTTATGCCGAGTTCTCTTACAACAACAGCTTCCAAGCGAGTTCGGGCAAGGCCCCATTCGAAATTCTATATGGCAGAAAGTGCCGTACTCCTCTCAATTGGTCTGAGACAGGTGAACGCCAACTTCTTGGCAATGACTTGATCACAGAAGCAGAAGAAATGTGCAAGATCATTCGTGAGAATCTCAAAGCAGCAATCGCGCGCGAAGAGCTATTATGATGATAAGCACCGTGATGTGACTTTTGAAATTGGAGACCATGTCTACCTCCGCGTCTCTCAATGAAAGGCACTCGTAAACCCGGTATCAAAGGAAGCTTGCACCTAGATCGTGGGTCCTTTCAAGATCATTGGGAAAAGAGGCGATCTAGCCTATCAACTTGAGCTTCCTTCCAACTTTGCAAGCGTGCGATGTGTTTCACGTGTCACAACTTCGCAAGTGCTTCAAGACTCTGAGCGCACTATCAACTTCAAGAGATTGACCTTCAAGAAGATCTCTCTTATCATGAGCACCCGTTGCTATTCTTGAAGAAACCGAGCGCAAGACTCGCAACAAGTCAATCAAATTCCTGAAAGTGAAGTGGTCACACCATTCGATCGAGAAGCTACACGGGGCGTGAGGATCACCTCCGTTCGAGTATCCGGAGTTCTTTCAGGTCCTAGATCTCGGGACGAGATCCTCTTGTAGTGGTGGAGTGTTGTAACACCCTGGATGTAAACTTCCCATTTTGGGCAATATATCAATTTGGCCTCATCCAAGTCTTGTGGGTTTTTGTCATGCTTGGCTTCATGTTGTTTGGTTATGTGGGTTTTCTTTTTCTTTGTTTTGCCTTTTACCATATTGCATTTGTGTCTCTTGTCATCTTGCATTCCATTCTTATCATGTGTTTGTGGTGTTCTCCCACATGTTATGTTGTGCATGTGCCATTCTTATTTGCATTATCATCTCCTCCTTCCCTCTACTTCTTTCCTTTGCAAGGGCTATAATTTCCTTTCTCAATTAATGTTCATCTTCTCCCTGAAAATCTTGCTCTTTGCACTAAACCTCTCTGCCAAATATCTCCTCATTTGAAGTTGTTATGGTCAGGTTCAAAAATGGCACAAGTTTGAAATATTTCCAAACTTGCATTATTTTTCTACCTCTAAAAATGTCCATTACAATTTATTTAAATAGTGGTGAATTCCAGGAGTGTGGGGATATTTTCCTTTCTCTCCAACTCTTTTTCTTTTCTTTCTGTTCTTTCTTTTCTCTTCCTTTTGTTTTTAAAAAGGGAAAGAAAAGGAGGCAGCAGCAGCAGGGCAGCCCAGCGATTCCCTCTCCACCTGGGCCCCCGGCCACTCCGAGCCGGCCCAGTTCCCCTCAGCCCGCAGCACGAGAGAGCGCGCCAGCCCGCACGTTTCCCTCTCCCTGCCTTCGCGCACCCATCTCCGCGCGTACCCCCGCTAGCCCCCGTCCACGTGGAAGCGCCGGTCCCGCCTGGCAGCGTCGGTACTGTTCTTTTCACCCGCCTTTCCCTCTCCTCTCGCCATCGCCATGGGGACCCCGGAGCACGAGGGAGCGTGAGCTCGCCCCGTCGCCCTAGCCCCCTACTTATCCCCTCTCCTCGTCAAGCCGAACCCTAGGGTTTCCCTCTCTCTCTCGCCGCTGCCGCCAGGTAAGAGAGCCACCAGATTCGCCGCCCCGCTCCGCCCGGCGCATCGAGAGCGCCCTCGTCGCGGCGTGCTCTCCGCCACCCAACCCTGCGGCCCGTGTCCGTCGTCTTCCTCGTCGTCGACTTGACCACGGCGTCGACTCGGGGCCCGGATCGCCAAGTTCGTCGGCGCCTGTTCTGTCTTCTTCTCGGCCAGAAACCCGGCGAAGTCGAGCACGCGCGCTTCGCCCGTCGGCCCGTCTCCGTCGCCGATTTCTTGTCCTAGGGTAAGGAGGTATAATCTACTTCCTCCCTGCTCCTTCCTGCGTCGCTAGATCTCCGTGAGAGTAGGGTCCGGCCGTGTCCTTGCCGCGCTCGGCGTGCTCGGCGTGTGTGTAGTTTTGGGTTCAGAGTAGTGTGGCCGTGCGTGGTTGCCGCTATCCCCGCTCGGGCTTGTCCCTTCTTGATCCCGTGGTGCCTCTCGTGCGCACCCAGTCTTGGCCAAGGGCGCAGAGCCGCCGTAGTTGCAGGTGTCTTGCCGGAGTCGTCGTCCCGTCTCTGTCTTAGGTCCGGCCTGGTAGTTGGGTCAGATAGCCATCGTCCCTGATTCTACCGACTCCCCTAGCCTAGCCGAGCTGGTTTGACCCCCGCTCTCTCACCGCGGCGACCTGGGTTCGAACCCCAGGCGCGCCTCCCCCCTTTTTATTTCTGCTTTCGCGCTTCATCCGGTGCGTCTCCTCTGCAGCAGCAGTAGATAAGGGCCGAGGCCCCTTCCTCTGTCAGTCGCCGCCACCCAGCCCAGTGGTAGCAGGGGCAGGATTCCAACGGGGAGACCCGGGTTCGAATCCCCCCCGAGGCTGTTTTCTTCCCCCTTTTTTTAAACCTGCTAAACCCCTGTCTCTCTGACAGTAGGGCCACCCTGTCAGCCTCTCAGCGCCCTCCCCCATTCTTAATTTTTTTCCTTACCCCACGTTTCCATTTCTGGTTTGTTCCCTTGTCTGTTTTAGGCAAGTCCATTTCTGGACATTTCCAAATCTGGAAATTGCCATTTCTGTTAACTTCCAGTTTAGGCAGGTTTTGACTTGATGCTTTTGTGATGATTTCTCTACTGCAACCCTAACATATTATATATGTTTTTGGGGTAGAAAAATCCCACCAACTCAGTGGTGGCATTAGTTTCTGCATTTGGGCAAGTTTATGTTCATGCCTTTTTGCATCATGTTTATGTGTTGTTTTCATTGGGCATATTTCATTGCTTTATGCTATGATGTAGTTTTGCACACGTGCATGGCTTTGTTCATCATGCTGTTAAGTAGGTTTTCTCACCCTTCTTGTTTTGCCCGCCATATCCAACCCGTGCATCCGTTTCGGTGATCTCTATATCGATTTCTACGAAACCATCTCATCTTTCCGATGGCATGCTTGGTTTGCCAAGATGATGCCCGTTTTTCATTTACCTTCCGGGCGCACATACGCTTTGCATATCACTTCCGCATATCATGTCATGTTGTTGCATCATGTTGATTGTGCATTGCACCGTGATTTACTGTAGTTCCTTGTTTGTGTTGTTGTTTTGGGTAGAGCCGGGAGACGAGTACGTGAACGAGGAACCTGTTGAGAACGTTTTCGAGGATCAAGCTTTCGACAACTCGAGAACATTGCGGGCAAGATGACCATACCCTCGAAATCACTTCTATCTTTGCTATGCTAGTTGCTCGCTCTTTTGCTATGCCTATGCTGCGATGCCTACCACTTGCTATATCATGCCACCCATATTGCCATGTCAGCCTCTAACCATCCTTTCCTAGCAAACCGTTGATTGGCTATGTTACTTTTTTTTGCTCAGCCCTCTTATAGCGTTGCTAGTTGCAGGTGAAGCTGAAGTTTGTTCCTTGTTGGAACATGGAGATGTTGTTCCTCTTTGGAACATGTTTACTTGTTGGGGATATCACAATATATATCTGCTATAATTAATACATCTATATACTTGGTAAAGGGTGGAAGGCTCGGCCTTATGCACTGTGTTTTGTTCCACTCTTGCCACCTAGTTTCCGTCATACCGGTGTTATGTTCCTTGATTTTGCGTTCCTTACGGTTGGGTGATTTATGGGACCCCCTTGACAGTTCGCTTTGAATAAGACTCGTCCAAAGAAGGCCCAACATTGGTTTTACCATTTGCCACCTAAGCCTTTTCCCCGGTTTTCGCGAGCCCGAGGGTCATCTTATTTTAAACCCCGGGCCAATGCTCCTCGAGTGTTGGTCCAAACTAGAGCCACTTGCGGTGCCACCACGAGGCAACTTGGGGCATCTTCGGTTGCCGTCGTAGTGTTCATCCGGATGTGCCACGAGAACGAGATATGTGCAGCTCCTATCGGGATTTGTCGGCTGTCGGGCGGCTTTGCTGGTCTTGTTTTATTCTGTCGAAATGTCTTGTAGTCCGGATTCGAGATTGATCGGGTCTTCCCGTAGAAGGAGTAATCCTTCGTTGACCGTGAGAGCTTATAATGGGCTAAGTTGGGACACCCTGCAGGTAATATCTTTCAAAGCCGTGCCCATGGTTATGAGGCAGATGGGAATTTGTTAATGTCCGGTTGTAGAAAACCCAAAGATGACCTCAATTAAAATACACATCAACGCGTGTGTAACCGTGATGGTCTCTTCTCGGTAGTCCGGAAGTGAACACGATGTTGGAGTTATGTCGGCGTAAGTAGTTCAGGATCACTTCTTGATCACTACTAGTTTCACGACCGTGCTTTGCTTCTCTTCTCGCTCTCTTTTGCGATGTAGCCACCATATATGCTAGTCGCTTGCTGCAGCTCCACTTTATTACCTTGTCCTTCCTATTAGCTTAAATAGTCTTGATCTCGCGGGTGTGAGATTGCTGAGTCCCGTGACTCACGATACTTCAAAACAGTTGCGAGGTTCCGATGAGGCCGGTCAGGTGATTCAACCGAGCTCAAGTGGGAGTTCGACGAGGAACGTGGTCATTACTATGTGTCGTTTCCAGATGATCGAGTAGTGGTGCCCGGTTGGGACGATTCGGGATCTGTGTTAGCATTTGGGGTATCTTCTTTTATTTTGGTTCCGTAGTCGGACCTTGAGTGTACTCAATGATGTATGTTTAATTATGTAATGTGTGAAGTGGCATTGTAAGCCAACTATGTATCTTTCCCTTAATTACTACATGGGTTGTGTGAAGATTACCTCACTTGCGACATTGCTTTCAATGCGGTTATGCCTCTAAGTCGTGCCTCGACACGTGGGAGATATAGCCGCATCGGGGGCGTTACAGCTGATTTGGATCCATATGTTTCAGGCTATGGTTAGGTTTACCTTAATACTTTTGTTGTAGTTGCGGATGCTTGCAATAGAGGTTAATCATAAGTGGGATGCTTGTTCAAGTAAGAACAGCACCCAAGCACCGGTCCACCCACATATCAAATTATCAAAGTACCGAACGCGAATCATATGAACGTGATGAAAACTGGCTTGAAGATATTCCCATGTGTCCTCGGGAGCGCTTTTCCTATAATAAGAGTTTGTCCAGGCTTGTCCTTTGCTACAAAAAGGATTGGGCCACCTTGCTGCACTTTATTTACTCTTGTTACTTGTTGCTCGTTACAATTTACCTTATCACAAAACTATCTGTTACCACTTATTTCAGTACTTGCAGAGAATACCTTGCTGAAAACCGCTTATCATTTCCTTCTGCTCCTCGTTGGGTTCGACACTCTTACTTATCGAAGGGACTACGATAGATCGCCTATACTTGTGGGTCATCAAGACTCTTTTCTGGCGCCGTTGACGAGGAGTGTAGCGCCTTTGGTAGGTGGAATTTGGTAAGGAAAAATTTATATAGTGTGCTGAAATTTCATCACACTTGTTACTATGGAAAGTAATTCTCGAGGGGCTTGTTCGGGTATCTTCACCCGTCCCATGAGACAAAGAGTTGCTCCTCAACCTACTGAACCTATTGAAAATGAAACTCCTTTTGAATTTCCTTGGGTATGATGGAAAACTGCTAGCTAATACTTTTACGGGAGATGGAACAAAGCATCCCGATGAACATCTACTCTATGTGGATGAAGTTTGTGGACTATTTAAGCTTGCAGGTATACCCGATGATGTTCTTAAGAAGAAGGTCTTCCCTTTATCTTTGAAGGGAGACGCATTGACATGGTATAGGCTATGTGATGATACGAGATCATGGAACTATAAAAGATTGAAATTGGAATTTCATCAAAAGTATTACCCTATGCATCTTGTTCATCGTGATCGCAATTATATATATAACTTTTGGCCTCGCGAAGGAGAAAGCATCGCTCAAGCTTGGGGTAGGCTTAAATCAATGTTATATTCATGCCCCAATCATGAGCCCTCAAGAGTGACAATTCTTCAGAATTTTTATGCTCGGCTTTCTGATAACAATCGCACCATGCTCGATACTTCTTGTGCTGGCTCTTTTATGATGAAGACTATCGAATTCAGATGGAATTTATTGGATAGAATTAAACGCAACTCTGATGATTGGGACCTCGACGAAGGTAAGGAGTCAGGTATGACACCTAAGTTTGATTGTGTTAAATCTTTTATGGATACCGAGATATTTTCCGTAAGTTTAGCACTAAATATGGACTTGACTCTGAGATAGTAGCCTCTTTCTGTGAATCTTTTGCTAATTATGTTGATCTCCCCAAGGAGAAGTGGTTTAAATATCATCCTCCCATAGAAGTAAAAGTAGCTGCACCTATTAAAGTTGAAGAAAAGACTGTCACTTATAATGATCCTATTGTTCCCACTTCGTATGTTGAGAAACCACCTTTCCCTGTTAGAATAAAAGATCATGCTAAAGCTTCAACTGTGGTTCATAAAAGCAATATTAGAACTTATACACCTCCTGAGCAAGTCAAAGTAGAACCTAATATTGCTATTGTTAAAGATCTATTGTCTGATAATATTGATGGGCATGTTATTCAATGCTGTGGTGAATCTGCTAGAATTGCTAAACGTAGTGTTAAAGATAAACATAGACCTGTGGTAGGCGTGCCTGTTGTTTCTGTTAATATAGAAGATCATTGTTATCATGGCTTATGTGATATGGGTGCTAGTGCTAGTGTTATACCTTATGATTTATATAAAGAAATTAAGCATGAAATTGCACCTGCTGAGTTAGAAGATATTGATGTTACAATTAAACTCGCCAATAGAGATACTATATCTGCAATGGGAATTGTTAGAGATGTTGAAGTCTTGTGTGGGAAAACTAAATATCCTGCTGATTTTCTTGTTCTCAGTTCTCCACAAGATAGCTTTTGTCCCATTATATTTGGTAGACCCTTTTTGAACACTGTTAATGCTAAGATAGACTACAAAAAGAATGTTGTTACTATTGGCTTGGATGATATGGTTCATGAGTTTAATTTCTCTAAATTTAGTAAACAACATCGTGAGGAAGACTTGCCTAGTAAGGATGAAATTATTGGTCTTGCTTCTATTGCCGTACCTCCTAGTGATCCTTTAGAGCACTATTTGCTAGACCATGAAAATGATATGTTCATGAATGAAAGAAGGGAAATAGATGAAGTATTCTTTAAACATGAACCTATTCTGCAACACAATTTGCCTGTTGAAATCCTAGGGGATCCTCCTCCACCCAAGGGTGATCCCGTGTTTGAGCTTAAACCGTTACCTGATAATCTTAAATATGCTTATGTTGATGAGAAGAAAATATATCCTGTTATTATTAGTGCTAACCTTTCAAAGCATGAAGAAGAAAGAGTACTGAAAACTCTGAAGAAGCACCGTGCCGCTATTGGATATACTCTTGATGATCTTAAGGGCATTAGTCCCACTCTATGTCAACATAAAATAAATTTGGAAGCGGATGCCAAACCAGTTCGTGATCCTCAATGATGTTTGAATCCTAAAATGAAAGAAGTGGTAAGAAAAGAAATACTCAAGCTTACGGAGGCGGATATAATTTATCCCGTTCTTTGATAGTCGATGGGTAAGTCCTGTCCATTGTGTTCCTAAGAAGGAGGTATTCTTGTTGTCCCTAATGATAAAGATGAATTGATCCATAAAAGAATTATTACAGGTTATAGGATGGTAATTGGTTTCCATAAATTAAACAAAGCTACTAAGAAAGATCATTACCCCTTACCTTTTATCGATCAAATGCTAGAAAGATTATGCAAACATACACATTATTGCTTTCTAGATGGTTATTCTGGTTTCTCTCAAATACCTGTGTCAGCTAAAGATCAATCAAAGACTACTTTTACATGCCCTTTTGGTACTTTTGCTTATAGACGTATGCCTTTTGGTTTATGTAATGCACCTTCTACCTTTCAAAGATGCATGAAGGCTATATTCTCTGACTTTTGTGAAAAGATTTGTGAGGTTTTCATGGAAGACTTTTCCATCTATGGATCCTCTTTTGATGATTGCTTAAGCAACCTTGATCGAGTTTTGCAGAGATGTGAAGAAACTAATCTTGTCTTGAATTGGGAAAAGTGCCACTTTATGGTTAATGAAGGTATTGTCTTGGGGCACAAAGTTTCTGAAAGAGGTATCGAAGTTGATATAACCAAGGTTAATGCTATTGAAAAGATGCCATGTCCCAAGGACATCAAAGGTATAAGAAGTTTCCTTGGTCACGCCGGATTTTATAGGAGGTTCATTAAGGACTTCTCAAAAATTTCTCGGCCTCTGACTAATTTATTACAAAAAGAT
Source organism: Aegilops longissima (assembly GCA_021605205.1). Taxonomy (NCBI): domain Eukaryota; kingdom Viridiplantae; phylum Streptophyta; class Magnoliopsida; order Poales; family Poaceae; genus Aegilops; species Aegilops longissima. Next base: position 498,368,679 of record CM038677.1, on the reverse strand, counting down.
GTACCATTTGTCTTTGATGATGATTGTGTAGAAGCATTTGAAATACTTAAGAAAGCATTAGTCTCTGCACTTGTTGTTCAGCCACACGAATGGAGTTTACCCTTTGAAATTATGTGTGATGCTAGTGATTATCTTTGTAGGTGCTGTTCTAGGGCAAAGAGTTGATAAGAAATTAAATGTTATCCATTATGCTAGTAAGACTCTAGACAATGCTCAAAGAAATTATGCTACTACCGAAAAGGAACTTTTAGCAGTTATATTTGCTTGTGATAAATTCAGACCCTATATTGTTGATTCTAAAGTAACTATTCACACTGATCATGCTGCTATTAAATATCTTATGGAAAAGAAATATGCAAAACCTAGACTTATTAGATGGGTTCTCTTGCTGCAAGAATTTGATTTGCATATTGTTGATAGAAAAGGAGCTGAGAACCCTGTTGCAGATAACTTATCTAGGTTAGAGAATGTTCTTGATGACCCACTACCTATTGATGATAGCTTTCCTGATGAACAATTAAATGTCATAAGCACTTCTCGTAGCATTCCTTGGTATGCTGATTATGCTAATTATATTGTTGCTAAATTTATACCACCTAGCTTCACATACCAACAAAAGAAAAAGTTTTTTTATGATTTGTGACATTACTTTTGGGATGACCCACATATTTATAAAGGAGTAGATGGTGTTATTAGGCGTTGTGTACCGAGCATGAGCAGGAGCAGATCCTACATAAGTGTCATTCGAAGCTTATGGTGGACACCACGCTGGAGATAGAACTGCACATAAGGTATTGCAATCCGATTTTTATTGGCCTACTCTCTTCAAGGATGCCCGTAAGTTTGTTTTGTCTTGCCATGAATGTCAAAGAATTGGTAATATTAGTAGACGTCAAGAAATGCCTATGAATTATTCACTTGTTACTGAACCATTTGATGTTTGGGGCTTTGATTATATGGGACCTTTTCCTGCCTCTAATGGATTTACACATATTTTAGTTGTTGTTGATTACATTACTAATTGGGTAGAAGCTATTCCAACTAGTAGTGCTGATCATAACACCTCTATTGAAATGCTTAAGGAAGTTATTTTTCCGAGGTTTGGAGTCCCTAGATATTTAATGACTGATGGTGGTTCACACTTTATTCATGGTGCTTTCCGTAAAATGCTTGCTAAATATGACGTTAATCATAGAATTGCATCTCCTTATCACCCGCAGTCTAGTGGTCAAGTAGAATTGAGCAATAGAGAGCTCAAATTAATTTTGCAAAATACTGTTAATAGGTCTAGAAAGAATTGGTCCAAGAAACTTGATGATGCACTATGGGCCTATAGAACTGCATATAAGAATCCTATGGGTATGTCTCCGTATAAAATGGTTTATGGAAAAGCATGTCACTTACCTCTCGAACTAGAACATAAGACATATTGGGCTATTAAAGAGCTCAATTATGATTTCAAACTTGCCGGTGAGAAAAGGTTATTTGATATTAGCTCACTTGATGAATGGAGAACCCAAGCTTATGAAAATGCCAAGTTGTTTAAAGAAAAAGTTAAAAGATGGCATGACAAAAGGATACAAAAGCGTGAGTTTAATGTAGGTGATTATGTATTGCTATACAACTCTCGTTTAAGATTTTTTGCAGGAAAACTTCTCTCTAAATGGGAAGGTCCCTATGTTATCGAGGAGGTCTATCGTTCCGGTGCCATAAAAATCAACAACTTTGAAGGTACAAATCCGAAGGTGGTAAACGGTCAAAGGATCAAACATTATATTTCAGGTAATCCCATAAATGTTGAAACCAATATTATTGAAACCGTAACCCCGGAGGAATACATAAGGGACACTTTCGGACCGTTTGGACTCGAAAAGGAATAGGTATGTGGTACGGTAAGTAAACCGACTCCAAAACAATTTTTAAGGCAATATTTCTCCGTTTTGGAATATTTAGAAAAATAGAAAAATAAGTGGCAGTCCGGGAAGGACACGAGGGCTCCACGAGGGTGGTGGGCGCGCCCTACCCCCTGGGCGCACTGCTACCTCTTGAGCACTGCGTTGGATTTCCCTGAAGAGGAGAGGATGATGCAGCAAAGTAGCGTAAGTATTTCCCCCAGTTTTTGAGAACCAAGGTATCAATCCAGTAGGAGGCCACGCACAAGTCCCTCGTACCTGCACAAAACACTAGCTCCTCGCAACCAACGCGATTAGGGGTTGTCAATCCCTTCACGGTCACTTACGAGAGTGAGATCTCATACAGATGATAAATAATATTTTTGGTATTTTTGGTATAGAGATGCAAAGTGAAAAGTAAAAGGCAAAGTAAAAACAAAGCAAGTATAAAAGTGATGGAGATTGATATGATGAGAATAGACCCTGGGGCCATAGGTTTCACTAGTGGCTTCTCTCAAGAGCATAAGTATTCTACGGTGGGTGAATAAATTACTGTTGAGCAAGTGACAGAATTGAGCATAGTTATGAGTATGCCTAGGTATGATCATGTATATAGGCATCACGTCCAAGACAAGTAGACCGAAATGATTCTGCATCTACTACTATTACTCCACTCATCGACCGCTATCCAAAGATGCATCTAGAGTATTAAGTTAAAAAGCAGAGTAACGCCTTAAGTAAGATGACATGATGTAGAGGATAAATTCATGCAATATGATAAAACCCCATCTTGTTATCCTCGATGGCAACAATACAATCGTGCCTTGCAACCCTTTACATCCTTTGGGTAAGGACACCGCAAGATTGAACCCAAAGCTAAGCACTTCTCCCATTGCAAGAACTACCAATCTAGTTGGCCAAACCAAACGGATAATTCAAAGAGACTTGCAAAGATAACCAACCATACATAAAAGAATCCAGAGAAGATTCAAATATTATTCATACATAATCTGGATCATAAACCCACAATTCATCGGTCTCAACAAACACACCGCAAAAAGAAGATTACATCGAATAGATCTCCACGAGAGAGGGGGCGAATATTGTATTGAGATCCAAAAAGAGAAAAGAAGCCATCTAGCTAATAGCTATGGACCTGAAGGTCTGAAGTAAACTACTCACACTTCATCGGAGGGGCTATGGTGATGATGTAGAAGCCCTCCATGGTGGATGCCCCCTCCGTGAACTCCTAACAGCCCCAAGATGGGATCTCGTGGATACAGGAAGTTGCGGCGGTGGAATTAGGTTTTTAGCTCCGTATCTGATCGTTTGGGGGTACATAGGTATATATAGGAGGAAGGAGTACGTCAGTGGAGCAATAGGAGGCCCACGAGGCAGGGGGGCGCACCCTAGGGGGGGGGGCGCCCCCCACCCTCGTGACCGCCTCTTTTGTTCCTTGGAGTAGGGTCCAAGTCCCCTGGATCACGTTCGGTGAGAAAATCACGTTTCCGAAGGTTTCATTCCGTTTGGACTCCGTTTGATATTTCTTTTCTTCGAAACACTGGAATAGGCAAAAAAACAACAATTCTGGGCTGGGCCTCCGGTTAATAGGTTAGTTCCAAAAATAATATAAAAGTGGAAAATAAAGCCCAACATAGTCCAAAACAGTAGATAAAGTAGCATGGAGCAATAAAAAATTATAGATACGTTGGAGACGTATCAGGCATCCCAAGCTTAATTCCTGCTCGTCCTCGAGTAGGTAAATGATAAAAAGAGAATTTTTTATGCGGAGTGATACTTTAGCATAATTTCAATGTAAATCTTCTTAATTGTGGTATGAATATTCAGATCCGAATGAATACAAAATAAAAGTTCATATTGATAAAAAGAAATAGTAATACTTCAAGCATACTAATCAAAGTAATCATGTTTTCTCAAAATAGCATGGCAAAAGGAAGTTCATCCCTACAAAATCATATAGTTAGGCTATGCTTCATTTTCGTCACACAAAGATGTTCCCAACTTCTATACCCCCGATGACAAGCCAAGAAATTGTTTCATACTTAAATAATCTCAAACTTTTTCAACCTTCACGCAATACATGAGCGTGAGCCATGGATATAGCACTAACGGTGGAATAGAATATGATGATGGGGATTGTGTGGAGAAGACAAAAAAGGAGAAAGTCTCACATTGACGAGGATAATCAACGGGCTATGGAGATGCCCATCAATTGATGTCAACATGAGGAGTAGGGATTGCCATGCAACGGATGCACTAGAGCTATGAATGCTCAACAAAAGAAAACTAGTGGGTGTGCATCCAACTTGCTTGCTCATGAAGACCTAGGGCATTTGAGGAAGCCCATCGTAGGAATATACAAGCCAAGTTCTATAATGAAAAATTCCCACTAGTATAAGAAGACAACTTATGAGACTCACTATATGAAAAACATGGTGCTACTTTGAAGCACAAAATATAAGACTCACTACATGAAGAACAAGGTGCTACTTTGAAGCACAAGTGTGGAAAAAGAGATAGTAACATTGCCTTTTTTTTATTTTTTGGGCCTTTTTTCTTTTTGGCCTTTCTCTTTTTTTTGGGCAATGCTCTAATAATGATGATCATCACACTTCTATTGATTACGTAAAGATTACAACTCGAAACTTAGAACAAGATATGACTCTATATGAATGCCTCCGGCGGTGTGCCGGGATGGTGCAATGAATCAAGAGTGACATGTATGAAAAATAATGCATGGTGGCTTTGCCACAAATACGATGTCAACTACATGATCATGCAATGGCAATATGTCGGTGTACTAGAGTAGGGGTACCCTAGTATCCCGAACTCGTGCACGGGCAGTTGCAGCCCCCCGCGGTAAGGCTTGCCAGGTGACCGCCAAGGTCCTCCGTGGTTCTTTTGGAGCCATTCAAGAACAAAGTATTTTAGCCAAGGAGACAAGGCCCCGGCAAGAGGAGCTTGCCAGGAAGGCCAACCAAGGCACCCAGGAGACAAGGCCCGGCAAGAGGAGCTTGCGGGAAGGCCATGGCGACAAGCTTCGGGACGCAACAAAGCGACAACCACGACAAAGGCGCTTGCCATGACAGACTACCACTCTTTTCCTCCGCTCGGCACATCCACCAGCGTGTCTCCATGGGACCTTTCTAGTAGCAGCGTGGCAAGAGGCTGTCTTGACCAGCGGGCCAGTGATGTGTGGCTGACAAGATTGCCATCGTGGCAGCGGTGGCGCCCACAGCGGTCCCTGTTTGCCTTTGTTTAGGCGGCGTGAGCGGGCATTCAATGCTTTTGTCCCTGCCGTCGGGGTTAGGTATGATACCTTTGTACAAGAAGTTGTACCAACCACACTCTTTTCCATTTTACCCTTGTCTCGTTGCCACCTGTGGGAACCCTTGAGCATATAAAGGAGGCCCATGCATAGCGTGGGGGGGTTGAAGGTTCGAATCCGAAAGCACCTAGCTCTCGAGCAAGAACTCAATACACCCATACATGCAGCGGTAGGAGTGTTATCTCTCGGAGAGCTCGAAGCTGGGTAAACTGCTTTTATGTGCCGCCTCGATCTGCTCTTCGTCGACCTCCGCCCCCAGCCCGAACGAAAGGGGCTCGGTCCGCCGGTCCCATAGGTGTTCGTGGGACCGATCAGCTTCCCAACATCTTTGCGTCGGGAAGCTGATTCTGTTCTATGGCAGACCAACTCCCAGACCAACTCTATGCAATTCTGGCAACAACCGCTCATGTGTGTTCTTGCTGGGAAGCTGAATGCTACAGTGCACACCTGCTACGAGACCTGGCGTGGGTGCTGCGGCAGACGTTCGAACCTTCGTTAGCATGCACAAGGGTCGCAAAGCGGTGTGAACAAGGCAAAATGGAAAAGAATGAAAGTGTATCTTACCTACGCAACAACGTGCAATGCCGTCTACATCGCTAAGATGCAAGCGAACCGTGGCAACGCGCTGCCGATAACGATATCGGCGCGCTACCAGCGCTCAACCTACCATGCAGCAGCTGAAAGCTGTGAATGCTGGCAGAAAATCCAGCCAACGCTAGCGCCAAAATATGTCGGGAAGCTGATCGGACCCACGAACACCTATGGGACCGGCGGACCGAGCCCCTTTCGGTTCGGCGGGGGGCGGAGGTCGCACAAAGAGCAGATCGAGGCGAAGCACACGAGCAGTTTACCTGACATCTTTGGCACGCCAGGTAGGGGGCGTCGAGGCTGTGTGAACCTGATCCGGCGTTCACACGAGCAAGATCTTCATCATCTTCATCGACATGCCACCGAAGAAGAAGGCTTCGGCGGCAGCAGAGCCGTCCACGTCGATCCCACCACCACCGGAGCAAATGGGTGGTGGGGTAGACACCATCGGAAGAACGGGCGTCGACGAGGGAGCCCACGACGCTGCTAAGTCCAAGGACAAGGCGGCGCAGACCTCGGCGTCCGTACATGCACCGCGCCCATCTCAGGAGGCGCGGGACCGACAGCGTCATGGTATTCACAGTACCATACGCTCGTTGGATCAAGATCGAGCTGGTGGATCCCGGGGCCCTCAAGACCAGCGTGCACGCCAACACGCTGGCACGAGCGAGGCACGATCGCCTGGACGGGATAATGCTCCTTTTAACATCGTTAGAAGTCCGAGCATATCCCGCTCCTCGTACCGTTCACCACTGCCGCCCACCACTCCAGCAGAAGCTTTGGCGAGAGCTCAACTGCTCCTAGATTACCCTCCAACAGCCGACAAGGTCGATGAATGGAGGCCACCATCGAGTCTCGCCGGCTTTGCCAGCGGCGACACTCCGGCAACCAAGTACGCCGCTGCGCGGCGGACCGCCAAGCACGAGCGGTGGCGGCAAAACAGGTGAAGTGCAACCACCATGCACTCTCCACCCGAAGGCCAAGATCGCCGACTCGCGGATCCACCTCGGCAGCGACTCCACGCGTCGCCGGACCCACGAGCTCGCCGCGATCAGCGCCAAGTTCTTCACGAACGACAGCAAGAAGGCGCTCAAACTTCGCATCGGCGCCGAAGAAAGCGGCGTCAATCCGACCAGCGCTGGGCCCTCTGTCGATATGCATGCGCCGAAGAACGAGCGACTTGCCGTGCGTGGTAGGTTGCCCTGCGTTCACTCGTGAGCTGCGGCAAGTCCGGTGGCCCAGCAAGAAGAATTTCAAGCCAGATGTGCGAGAGAAATGCGGCGGCAAGGCGCATCCGTCGGAGTTCCTCAGCATCTACACCATTGCGGTGCAAGCTGCGGGGCGAGGCGACAAGATCACGGCCAACTACTTCCGGCGGTACTCAAGCCCAATGTCGAGATCTGGCTCATGCACTTGCGGACAACTCCATATCCTCTTGGGCGGATCTATGCCATCGGTTTGTTGGCGCCTTCACGGCGACCACAAACCTCATAGCCAAGAGGCGACCTTCATCTGCTTCGCCCGAAGGAAGGAGAGCCCTGCACAAGTTCATTCAGAGATTCAGCCGTGTACGGCACAACATCCCAAATGTCCACCCTGCGCGTAATCAGCGCGTTCCATCGAAACGTCGCGGAACCGCGAGATGCGGGAGGAGATGGCGATGTACAAGATCAAGGACATCAGTGAGCTATATGCCCTGGCCGACAAGTGTGCACGTGCTGAGGAAGGGAGGAGACTCCTCGGAGAGAATGTGGAGGCAGCAGGATCTGATAGTGAGGGGTCCGCTCCGGCAAAGAAAAGCCGGCGGCGGAGTAACAGGAAGAAGAAAAGCAAAGATGTACTAGTTGTTGAGCAGTCCGGCAACGGAGGTGGTGCCAAGAAAGCCAAAGTTGGTAGCTCCGGCAAGGAGGTTGCCGCTGGCACCAACTGCCAGTACATGGCGGCCGTGACAAGCGGGACAGCTCAATAAACAATCTTGCAAGATCCACCGCACCAAGGGCCATGACCTCGAGCTGCAAGAAGGTTGAGCAGCTCGTTGAGCAACAAAGGCTGAGTCTGAGCGACGCGACAAGGAGAAGGCCAGGAAGGTCTTTGGAGGAGCTAGCAAGAAATGCCCGGCCGGGAGGGCGCCGCGGCAAGGCCAAGCAGCGGCAAGGAGACAGACCTCCCGTGGCGCGACAAGGATGAAGATGGCGGCGACGATGAAGACATGGAAGATGGCGAAACCGATGAGCAGGAGTTCGAGAAGCCACGAGAGGTCTTGTGCGTTGTGGCGGTGCTTCTGCATACTTCACACCGCCAACTCAAGCGGTGGATGCGGGAAGTCAATGCGGCAGAACCATCCATTGAGTCACGCAAGACTCTGAAATGGTCCAGCATGCCTATCATCTTTGATATTGGGGACCACCCTGATCGCATAACTGCGGTCGGGTGCTTGCCGATGTTGGTTTAAGCAACTATCCGCAACCTCAAGGTCACCAAGATGCTAGTTGACGGCGGGGCCGGCTTAAACCTGATCTCCTCCGCGGTACTCCAGAAGCTTCAGATTCCTGATGGCGAGCTCGAAGAGACAGGCACATTCCAAGGAATCAATCCGGAAAGGAGCAAGCGAAGGAAAGATCACGTTGCGGTGGCGTTTGGCGCGAAGTTGAACTTCGGGACTGAGAGGTCACTTTTGATGTTGCTGATTTTCCATTGCCTTACAATGGGATACTTGGCCGTCCGGCACTCGCCAAGTTCATGGCAGCCTCTCACTATGCATACAACTTGCTGAAGATGCCATGCCCAATAAGTGTCATCTCATCCCTGGCGACAAGAAGGATGCTCTTATCTGCGCCGACAAGATCTCTGAGGAAGCAGCAGCGCAGCAGATCACAAGTCACTTGCCACCAAGCTCCGGGGAGAAGAAGACCAGGTCGGCAAGAGCTCTGATGCCCACTCCGGCAAGCGCACCTCCTCGGAGTGCTGCGCTACCGTCGAGGACGCACCATCGAGCTCCACCGGCAAGTGCAAGAAGAAGACGATGGCAGCTCCACCAGAGACAAAGAAGGTGTCCGCCAAGGAGGACGGCACTGGTGGTACCTTCACCATCAGTGCCACTCTCGACCCTAAATAGGAAAGCGCGCTCGTTGCTTTCCTGCGGGCGAATGTCGACGTGTTTGCATGGCAACCGTCTGACATCCCCGGTGTTCCCAGGAAAGTAATAGAGCACCACCTAGATGTCTGTCCTCATGCGCGGCCCGTCAAGCAGAAAGTCAGGAAGCAGGCAGTGGAGCGCCAAGAATTCATTGCAGAAGAAATCAAGAAATTGGAAGCAACATGCCTTGTCAGAGGAGTGCTCCATCCTACGTGGTTGCCAATCCTGTAGTCGTACGCAAGGCAAACGGGAAATGGAGACTTTGTATCGACTTTACCGATGTTAATAAAGCTTGTCCCAAAGACCCATTTCCCTTGCCGCGCATCGATCAGATTGTTGACTCCACGGCCGGATGTGATTTGCTTTCATTTCTTGATGCATACTCAGGATACCATCAGATCTTCATGGCAGAAGAGGATGAGGAGAAAACCGCATTCATCACCCCATGTGGCACATATTGTTTCGTACGGATGCCTTTCGGTTTAAAGAATGCTGGTTCAACATTTGCAAGAGTAGTCCATGATGCTTTTGAGCCGCAAATACACAGAAATGTTGAAGCCTACATGGATGACATAGTGGTCAAGAGCAAGGACAAGGCAACTCTGATTCAAGATTTAGATGAAACCTTTGCAAATCTGCGCAAGATCAACCTCAAGCTCAACCCCGAGAAGTGTATTTGGAGTCCCCTCCGGCAAGCTTCTCGGCTTCTTCGTGTCTCAGCGGGGAATTGAAGCCAATCCCGACAAGATCAAGGCTATTGAGCAGATTGAAGCACCAAAGCACGTCAAGGATGTACGAAGACTTGCCGGTTGCGTAGCTGCTCTTAGCAGGTTTATCTCTAGGTCTGCTGAGCACGCCCTGCCATTTTTCAAAATTTTGAAAAAGGCAGGTCCAATGAAATGGACTCCGGAAGCGGAGGCTGTGCTTCAGGACTTAAAGAGATACCTGTCCTCCACTCCAATACTTGTCGCACCTAAGCCACAAGAGAAGTTGTTGCTGTATATAGCGGCAACCAATCAAGTGGTTAGTGCTGCGTTAGTAGCGGAGAGGGAGGCGGATGATGAGCTAGCAACCACGGCAGATGCATCCAGCGACAAGCAAAGGACTTCACCGGCAAGCTCTGGTCCCGACAAAGATGGATCTGCGCAGGAGTGTGAGAAGGTGCGAGAGAGAATGGTGCAGCGCCTTGAGTTTACTTTCGGCTACCTTCTGCAGGGGGCTAGGTCAAGGTACTCTGGTGTGCAGAAATTGCTTTTCGGTCTTCTCATGGCCTCGAGAAAGCTGCGCCATTACTTTCAAGCACATGAGATCACAGTCGTCACTCGCTTTCCGCTGAAGAGGATCTTGCAAAATCCGAAGCAACAGGCAGGATTGTCGAGTGGGCCTTTGGGCTGTCAAGCTTTGGCCTCAAGTTTGAGAGCACTTCAACTATCCAAGCGAGCATTGGTGGAGTTCATAGCAGAATGGGCGCCAACCGGGATGAAGAAATTCCAGAAATGAGCATCCCGTCAAGGAAGCGAGCAAAGAGTGGCTGATGTACTTTGATGGTGCCTTCTCGCTACAAAGGCGCCCGGTCTTGGCGTCTTGCTTATCGCACCCACCGGAGAGCACCTCAAGTACATAGTCCAGATGCATTTCCCAAGGAGCAAGCAACAAACAATCTTGCAGAGTATGAAGGTTTGCTTGCGGTCTCGAGATTGCAGAGACCTTGGGATCAAGAAGCTCATTGTCGGGGTGACTCACACTTGTCGTCCGCCAAGTGAACAAGGATTATCGAGTCCGTTGATGGAAGCCTATGTTGATGAAGTGAGAAAGCTAGAAGAGCACTTTGACGGCCTACAAATGGAACATGTTCCAAGAGCTCGAGCGATATTGCGATGGCTGTCAAAGTGCGCCGCACTCAAGTTACACAATGGAACCAGGGATTTTGTGCTCAAGCTGACTCAACCGATCGTAATGCCATCAAGCTGGACAGAACAAGAAGAGGAAGTTGATTTCGGTGACTATTTTCCGCAGAGCTCGAAGCCGCCGCCAAGAGGGTCCCCAAGATCAACACCAAAAGCAGCGAGGAGCGATCTGCTCCGACAAGCCATAGGGTTTGTTTCGTTGAAGCGAGACACTCCCGACCAGTTTTGCTCCGGCAAGCTTGCGGGGAACATCAAGCTCGGCCGAGCCGCGAGTTCTTGCCGTGAAGCGGATGTTCCGCAGCAGCAGATGTGCCTTTAATCCTTGTTGTCGAGCCGCAAGCTCCGGCATGGGCGCAGCAGATTGTCCATTTCCTTGAGACGGAGAACTTCCGAAGAGCAAGAAGAAGCGGAAAGAGTAGCCCGGCGGTCAAGTATGTACCAGTTTGTCGACAAAGACACTGCATGTAAAGAAGACTCAACGGTGTGAAATTGAAGTGTATTCACGGGAAGATGGACGAAGCTGTTGGCGAGAGATACATGGAGGCATATGTGGTCACCACATTGGCGCAAGAGCACTTGCCGCAAAGCTTTCCGGCAAGGTTTCTTGTGGCCAACAGCCCTCCGGATGCAACTGCACAAGTAACCAAGTGTGAAGCGTGCGGTTCCATTCCAAGCAGATACACCAGCCAGCTCAAGCTCTCGGGCGATCCCTTTATCCCGGCCATTTTTGATGCAGGGGCTCGACATCCTCGGCCCCTTTCCCGAGCTGTCGGGGCTTTGAGTACTTATGCGTTGCAATCGAGAAGTTCACAAAGTGGCCGGAAGTGGAAGTAGTGAGGAAGGTGACAACACGGTCGGCGATCAAGTTCTTGGTCGATTGTTTGCCGTTTGGAATCCCTAACAGGATCATCACCGACAATGGCACACAATTCCTGAGCCGCACCTTCATGCAAGATGCGTCTAAGATCTTGGCGCCAAGGTCGCTTCGCTTCATTGCTCATCCGAGAAGTAACGGTCAAGCGGAGAGGGCAAATGCTGAAGTGCTGCGCGGGTTAAGACCAGGACTTTGACAGGCTGCACAAGTGCGAAGAAACTGGATTGAGGAGCTGTCGGTGGTTCTTTGGTCGATCAGACGACGCCAAATCGAGCCACCGGCGGACACCTTTCGCTCTAGTCTATGGAGCGAGGCAGTTCTCCCCACGGAACTTCGTATCACGGATCACCTCGAGTGCTCGCTTATGATGAGCTTGAGCAAGAGCAGCTGCGACAAGATGACGCACTGCTCCTTGAGGAGGACCGTCTTCAGGCTGCTATACGAGCTGCTCGGTATCAGCAAGCTTTGCGCCGCTACCATAGCCGCAAAGTTAAGGTCAGAAGTTTCGAGGAAGGCGACCTTGTTCTTCGGCGCGTTCAGTCCGCCAAGAATTCCAACAAGTTGACGCCGAAGTGGGAAGGCCCTTACCGGGTGAAACGAGTCACTAGGCCTGGCGCTGTCCGCCTTGAGACCGAAGATGGCATTCCGGTGAGCAACTCCTGGAACATTGAGCATCTTCGTAAGTTTTACCCGTAGGGCGCGGTTGCCGGAACCTGTTCGGGCAACCACCTTTTGTACAAGTCTTGCCGATGTTGCATGTAATCCTTTGTACAGAGCCGGGCGCAGACCCCGTGCATAAGTAAAGCTCATGTGCTTCGTGCATCTTATCAATTTCATGCTTTCTACTCTATTATTTTGCATGCATTATCTGACACCTTGTGCAGCACCTACCCCGGTAAGCAATAACGAGCCGCAAGGCTCCATATCATTATTTTCTCTTCTTTCTCTTTCTCAAAGAAAGTAAGTTTCCCTCGCCCACAAGTTTGCCAGGGGGGAAGGAGAAGATAACGGTGTGGACCAAACGACGCTCGAGGAAGTTTCGCCGTACCGGGGAGCAAACGACAGAAAAGCTAAGTTGCCAAAGTTTGAGCAATCAGTTTTTAAATTTTTAAGTTATCTTCCTCGAACGACCGTGCTTTGTATGGAAAACCTGTGCGCGGAGGAACCAACTCGTAGCTAGTTGCGCCCTTACTTTGTTTCGAGTCCGCTCAACAACTTAAGTGAGCTGCGACTAGTTGCGGCAAGGTTTCTTGTCGGTAGCGGCACCGCCAAAGAAGCTCTGACGTCCGCTCTCAAGACTGCTTTCATGGCTCAAAAGTGCCCGCGCCGACAAGTTCCCTAAAAGCGTAAGGGAAAAACATACAAAGGAAGGAATCAAGTAAAGGAAATAACATAGCAATTACTACCTGAAATAAAGTATATATTACAAGATAGCTTGTCGCAACTCTAATAGATTGTCCTCATGACATGATCAGCAGCGACAAGAAAAAGATAAAATGGGCGGCCTAATCTACGCGGTCGCCATCAACCCTCTTGATCCCGCTCACCCTGTCCACGATGGGTGCGACAAGGGCCTTGAGCGCTTCAACATCAGCATCCGGCGGCAAGGACTTCAGGACGTTGGTGAAGCTGACGCCAGGATTGCGGAAGGCCACCTTCATCAGCACCTTTTGGAGAGCTCCCGCGCAGATCTGGCGCGACTCCTCGGCCAGCTGTTTTGGGATCTCTTCCCGGAGTCGCTGGAGGGCCGTCACTACGCCCTTGAAGAACAAGCTGAGCTTGGCGCTGGGTTGGAGGTGCTCGTCGGAGGAATATCCAAGATCCACCATCCCCAGCTCCGCCAGCTCCCTGTCGATGGCTGTGGCAACATTCACGAGACCTTCGTCCGATGCTCCACATTCTCCCGAAGGTGTTACGGGTGGCGTAGCACTTCGCCAGGCGCCTCGTCGGCCTTGATCTTCTCCAACAAGGCCACCTCCCGCTCCCTGGCGCCGTCCAGCGCCTGAGTCAAGGTGGTCAGCTTCAACTCGAGATCTGCGCTGGAGTCCTTGGCGGCGCTGAGCTCCTTGCTCCTCTCGGCGAGACGGCCCTGCAGCTTGCCAAGAGTGTAGGCGTCCTTCTCGCGCTCATGTTTGAGTGCGGCAAGTTTCTCGCCGCTCTCCTTCAGATTGGCCTCTAGCTGCGTCACTTTCGTTTCCAACTCCTTCTTGGCGGCCTCGGCAGCTGCGGCAGCATCCTTTGCTTCCTTGAGAGCCCCACCAAATGTTTGCTCGCGCGCGGCAAGATCTTCCTCGTGGCTGTCAAGATTTATCTTCCGCTGCGCCAACTCGCCTTCTTGCGCAGATAGCTTCACGGCGGCAAGACGCTGTTGCTCCTCAGCTTTAGCCTTCTCAAGGATGAAGGCTTTGCGCTCCTCGGCGAGTCGCTCCCGCTCCTCTGCCAAAGACTGGAGAGCTTCTTGGTTGAGGCCCCGGAGCTCCTCTACGCGCTTCTCGATGTCTGCTCCCGCCTTCGCGACAAGCGCTTCCCGGGATTCCAACTTGGCTTGTCGGGCGCGGTAGAGCGACAGCTTCCTTCAACAGCTGCTCCTCCTCGACTTCGCCGCTGCTTGTTGCTTGGCGCGTCGACCAGCGTCAGCCAGCGGAGGCGAGCAGCTCTTTGTCAAAGGTCTCTCCTTGACCGCCTCGAGCTCGGCGCCTGGGAAGCTTGATGAAGACGCCATCGCCGGCCTTCAAGTAGGCGCCTGGCTGGGGCTCTTCGAAGCCTGGCGCTGCAGCAGCGGCGGAGGGGTTGGCGGTCGGTGTAGCGCCTGGCGCTCCTGCGGCCTCAGGGCCGTCAGTACGATCGCCGGACTCCTCACCAGCTTCTGTGGCGGCAGCTTTGGCGGCCTCTTCACCGGCAGGCTCGTCAGCGCCGGGTTCCCCTTCTGTGGCGGCGGCGTCGTCAGTGTTGCCACGCGCATCCTCCTCGCCGGCGACCTCGTCTCCATTGGCTCTGCGGCAGATGGATCTGACGACCGAAAGAAAATGAAGAAAAATCAAGCAGATATTCAAAGAGAAAATCAGAAGAAAAAGAACCCAAGGGAAATTTTCAGGCAAGAGGATTACCGGCGATGGGATCTGCAGCAGCGGTCTCAACCGCCGGAGGGTCGCTGGTGTTATCCCTTGCCGGAGAAGCCCCCCTTGCCGGAGAACGCTCCCTTGCCGGGGGATCCTCCCTTGGCGGTGTAGTCGAAGCAGACGGCATGTCAGGAGCGGCTTCAAGGCACTCCTGGTGGGGCTGCTCTGCTCCTACACAAATCAACAGTCAGATATCAGCAAAGAAAGAGCACCCATGCACATCTAACAGCAGAAAGTAAACCATATACTTACGCTGGGGGCTGCTTTGAGGAAGAGTTGCCGCATCCGGCAAGGTGGTCTCGGACGCGCCTCCTGTTGCCGCGGTGGGTTCGTCCTCGATGACATTCACTGGGGCCTTGGCTCTCTTCGACGCTCTCTGGGCCAGCGTCCTAAAAAGGAATGGGTTCAGAGTGAAGCAAATCAGACACAAGACAAAGCAACAAAATTGAAGAACTACAAGTACAGCAAGGAATCTTACTCTTCTTCTTCCTCGTCGGAGCTGAGCGCGGAGAGATCAAATTCTGGCTCGCCTCCGGTGCGACGAGGCGGAAGGGTGGGTTCCCTTGGCCGCTTGGCGGGTGCAGAAGCGGTGGTCTGGGAAGGCCCCGCTCCAGTTGCTGCAGCGGCGTGAGGTGCTCCCACGGCAACAGTGCTTGCCGCGGTGGAGCGCGTCGCGCGGCGCGACGGCTGTTGGCCCGTCTGCCGCCCCGCTACATCTCCGGCCTTGCGAAGACGCCTTCTTGGTGGAGCTGGGGGCTCCGCTCGCGGCAAGCTGTTCGAAGGTGGGGAGGAGGCGCCCTCGGCGGGCTCGTTCGACTCAGCTTCAGGCTCGGCAAGCTCTTCCTCGCCGGCGAACTCCCTTCGCTCGACAAGGCTTGCCGCCTCCGCTGCCTCTGCCTCCTCCACGGTGAATCCGAACTCGCCCGCGGCAGCAGCTGCTGCCGCCTCTTCCAGCCTGGTGGTGATGCGCTGCATCTCATCATCGGTGGTGTCGCGGGTGAGGCTCTTCTGTTCGTCGGGGCGGATCGGCACTTCTTCCAAGCTGTCAAAGAACTGCCGCACGACGTCATCTGCAGGCTCTTGCCAAGTGGGGACAATTCCATGCGAGTCGCACAACGGCATCATTGCACGGATGCGGTCGAGCGAGGAATTGTTGCATAGTGGAACGACGCCCCTCGGCAAACTGAACATCTCGGGATGGTCAGGATCGGGCTTGAACAGCTCCAGGAGCATCGCGTCAAGTTCCAAGACGGTGAAGTTGAAGTTGAGGCCCGGGCGCAGCCTCATGATATCCGCCGCGTTCTGGAACTCCCAAGCAGGTCTCCTCCTCTCCTGCAGGGGGGCTATGCAGCGGCGAAGGAAGTCCGCGCCAACGGTGCCTATGGTGAGCCCGGCAAGTCTAAGGCGAAGGATTCGGGTGACTGCAATCTTCAGCTTAGCATCTTCCGGGGCCACGTTACTCCAATCGTTGCCGCGCACTATTGGGGTTTGGCGCTGGGCAGTAAAGGGCTGCGGGTTCTCCTCAACAATCCAACACCAATCTGCCCTCCACTCCTCCCACTTGCTGCGGAGCTCTCCTTCCAGATAGGCTTCTTTCTTGCCGATCCTTGAGATCCAAGCGATTCCTCCGGCAAGAGGCTCTCCTCTCTCAACTCGAGGCATGAAGAAGTGGCGGAAAAGGGCTACGTTGGGATGGACTCCGACAAAGTTTTTGCAGAGATGTGCGAAAACTGCCATGGTCAGGACAACATTGGGGGTGAAATCAAGGAGGCGGAACCCGTAGGTGTTCATGATGTCACAGAAAAATTCAGAGAAGGGCGGGCAGAGCCCGCAGTAGAAGAAGAGCGCGAAGAAAGGGTACCCAGTTGGAGCTAGTTCCGAAGCAGCGGCTGGGAGTACCTTCGTGCGCGGATGCGCTCGCGTCTCCGTCGACCAGAAGAGATAGTAGTACTCCCTCGGCTCCTCATGGCGAGATGGGTGGGGGAAGATGGCCGCTCCTTCGCAGCACCGCGAGCCGCTGCTGCGTCGGCCGACTTCACGGCCTTCCCTTGTCGGCTTTGAGCCATGGCGGAGGTGGTGGAGGAGATCGGCGGCGCGTTGGTGGTGCTGGTGGCGATGAAGGCGGGCGCTGCTCTCTTCAGCCTTGGGAGGAGGGGGAGCAGCGGTGGTTTTCGAGATTGGACATCAAGCGGCAAGGTGGGCGGACTGCCCTGTTTCCCTGCTTATAAAGAGGGGGGACGTTCCGCTTTTCCGAATAAAGAAACCCCCCACGATCTCTCCCACGACGCCGCAATCGATGCGTGCCGTGCTCGTGGAGGGCGTGGTGGGTCCAGAGTGAGTGTGGCGTAACCCAGGCAGCGGCGTGCCCGTGCAGATTTTTTGGGCCTGGCCCAACAGCGCTTCGGCACCGTGTGTGGCCCAGGCCGGGGCTCTGCCGGTGTACTAGAGTAGGGTACCCTAGTATCCCGAACTTCGTGCAGGGCAGTTGCAGCCCCAGCGGCAAGGCTTGCCAGGTGACCGCCAAAGTCCTACGTGGTTCTTTTGGAGCCATTCAATAACAAAGTATTTTAGCCAAGGAGACAAGGCCCCGGCAAGAGGAGCTTGCCGGGAAGGCCAACCAAGGCACCCAGGAGACAAGGCCCCGGCAAGAGGAGCTTGCCGGGAAGGCCCGGTGAGCGACAAGCTTCCGGACGCGACAAGGCGACAACCGCGGCAAGGCGCTTGCCGCGGCAGACTACCACTCTTTTCCTCCGCTCCAGCACATCCACCAACGTGTCTCCATGGGACCTTTCTAGGCGCGCGTGGCAAGAGGCTGTGCGGCCAGCGGAGCGCGGTGGTAAGCGGCGCTGACAAGATTGCCATCGTGGCAAGCGGTGGCGCCCCTGACGGTCCCTGTTTGCACTGTTTAGGCGATGTAGACGGGCATTCAATGCTTTTGTCCCCTGCCGTCAGGGTTATGTATGATACACTGTACAAGTAGCTGTACCAACCACACTCTTTTTCCATTTTTACCCTTGTCTACGTTGCCACCTGTCGGAGACCCCTTGAGCATATAAAAGGAGGCCCATGCACAACGTAGAGGGGGGTTCGAAAGGTTCGAAGCCAGAAAGCACCTAGCTCTCTCGAGCAAGAACTCAATACACCCATACATGCAGCAGTAGGAGTGTTATCTCTCCGGAGAGCTCCGAAGCTGGGTAAACTGCTCGTGTGCTTCGCCTCGATCTGCTCTTCGTGCGACCTTCGCCCCCCGCCGAACCGAAAGGGGCTCGGTCCGCCGGTCCCATAGGTGTTCGTGGGTCCGATCAGCTTCCCCGACACAATATGACAAAAGTAAAGTATGTCATGATTATGATGAACGGAACGGTGGAAAGTTGCATGGCAATATATCTCGGAATGGCTATGGAAATGCCATAATAGGTAGGTATGGTGGCTGTTTTGAGGAAGATATAAGGAGGTTTATGTGTGATAGAGCGTATCATATCACAGGGTTTGGATGCACCGGCGAAGTTTGCACCAACTCTCAAGGTGAGAAAGGGCAATGCGCGGTGCATCAAGAGGCTAGCAAAGGCGGAAAGGTAAAAGTGTGTATAATCCATGGACTCAACATTAGTCAAAAGAACTCATATACTTATTGCAAAAATTTAGAAGTCATCAAAAATCAAGTACTACGCGCATGCTCCTAGAGGGATAGATTGGTAGGAAAATACCATCGCTCGTCCCCGACCGCCACTCATAAGGATGCACAAGCCAAGTACACTTCATGTTTCAAATTTGTTACACAACTTTAACCATACATGCATGCTACGGGATTTGCTAACTTCAACACAAGCATTCTTTAAATTCATAATCACCCAACTAGCATGACTTTAATATTACTACCTCCATATCTCAAAACAATTATCAACTATCAAAATTTTCTTAGTATTCAACACACTCAAAAGAAAGTTTCACATATCTTGAATACCAAGTATATTAATTTTAAGCAAATTATCATGCTATTAATGACTCTCAAAATAATCTACGTGAAGCATGAGAGATCAATAGTTTCTTTAAAACAAATCCACCACCGTGCTCTAAAAAGATCTAAGTGAAGCACTAGAGCAAAAATTATCACGCTCAAAAGATATAAGTGAAGCACTATGAGCAAAACTATCAAGCTCAAAAGATATAAGTGAAGCACATAGAGTATTCTATAAAATTCCAATTCATGTATGGCTCTATCAAAAGGTGTGTACAGCAAGGATGATTGTGGTAGACTAACAAGCAAAGACGCAAATAATGCAAGACGCTCCAAGCAAAACACATATCATGTGGTGAATAAAAATATAGCTCCAAGTAAATTACCGATGGAAGTAGACGAAAGAGGGGATGCCTTCCGGGGCATCCCCAAGCTTTGACTTTTTGGTGTCCTTGGATTATATTGGGGGTGCCATGGGCATCCCCAATCTTAGGCTCTTGCCACTCCTTGTTCCATAATCCATCAAAAGAATTTACCCAAAACTTGAAAACTTCACAACACAAAACTCAATAGAAATCTCGTGAGCTCCGTTAGAGAAAGAGAACAAAAACTACTTTAAGGTACTATAATGAACTCATTCTTTATTTATATGGGTGTTAAAACTACTGTATTCCAACTTTTCTATGGATTATAAACTATTTTACTAGCCATAGATTCATCAAAATAAGCAAACAACACACGATAAACAGAATCTGTCAAAAACAGAACAGTCTGTAGTAATCTGTAACTAACGCAAACTTCTGGAACTCAATAAAATCTACCAAAATTAGAAGACCTAGACAATTTGTTTATTGATCAGCAGAAACTGGAATCAGTATTTCATCACGTTCTGGTGATTTTTAATAATTCGGGCACTGAGCGCAAAGTTTCTGGAAATTACAGCAAGATCAAATAACTATCATCCAAGAAGATCCAATAGGTCTAGCTTGGCACAAACACTAATAAAACCACATCTAAACAGACTCTAGATGGATTATTTATTCCTAAACAGAAGCAAAAGCAAAAAAACTAAAAATAAAATTGGGTTGCCTCCCAACAAGCGCTATCGTTTAACGCCCCTAGCTAGGCATAAAAGCAAGGATAGATCTAGGTATTGCCATCTTTGGTAGGCAATCCATAAGTGGCTCTCATGATAGATTCATATGGTAATTTTATTTTCTTTCTAGGAAAGTGTTCCATGCCCTTCTTTAAGGGAAATTGGAATCTAATATTTCCTTCCTTCATATCAATAATTGCACCAATCGTTTAAGGAAAGGTCTACCAAGAATAATAGGACATGAAGGATTGCAATCTATATCAAGAACGATAAAATCTACGGGCACATAATTCCTATTTGCAACAATAAGAACATCATTAATTCTTCCCATAGGCTTTTTAATAGTGGAATCCGCAAGATGCAAGTTTAGAGGGCAATCATCAAAGTCACGGAAATCTAGCAAATCACACAAAGTTTTGGGAATAGTGGAGACACTAGCACCCAAATCACACAAGGCATGAAACTCATAATTTTTAATTTTAATTTTAATAGTTGGTTCCCACTCATCATAGAGTTTTCTAGGGATAGAGACTTTCAACTCAAGTTTTTCTTCATAAGATTGCATCAAGGCATCAACAACGTGTTCGGTAAAGGCCTTATTTTGACTATAAGCATGAGGAGAATTTAGCACGGATTGCAACAAGGAAATACAATCAATTAAAGAGCAATTTTCATAATTAAATTCCTTGAGATCCAAAATAGTGGGTTTAGCAACATCTAGGTTTTTATTTCTTTCAATCCCACATTTATCAATTTCATCATCAAGATCTAAAAACTCTGAATTCTTAGAACCCCTTCTAGGTAAGGGAAGATCATATTCAGTTTCATCAAGATTATTGCAAAACAAAGATTTAATGGGGACACATCAATAACTTTTAGATCTTCATCTTGATTTTCATAGGAATTGGAAGAACACGCTTTAATAAAGGCATCTTTGGAAGCACGCATCCTAGCGGTTCTTTCTTTGCACTCATCAATGGAAATTCTCATAGCTTTGAGAGACTCATTGATATCATGCTTAGGGGGAATAGATCTAAGCTTTAAAGAATCAATTTCAAGAGAAATTCTATCAACGTTCCTAGCCAAATCATCAACTTTAAGCAATTTCTCTTCAAGCAAAGCATTAAAATTCTTTTGTGAATTCATAAACTCTTTAACACTACTCTCAAATTCAGAGGGCATCTTATTAAAATTTCCATAAGAGTTGTTGTAGGTATTTCCATAATTATTAGGAGGATTACTAGGATAAGGCCTAGGATTAAAATTCCCTCTATACGCGTTGTTACCAAAATTATTCCTACCAACAAAATTCACATCCATAGATTATTTATTATTCTCAATCAAAGTAGACAAAGGCATATCATTAGGATCAGAAGAAACACTCTTAGTAACAAATAATTTCATAAGTTCATCCATCTTTCCACTCAAAACATCAATTTCTTCTATCGCATGCACTTTTTTATTAGTAGATCTTTCAGTGTGCCATTGAGAATAATTAACCATAATATTATCTAGAAGTTTAGTAGCATCTCATAGAGTGATTTCCATAAAAGTGCCTCCCGCGGCCGAATCTAAAAGATTTCTAGAAGCAAAATTCAATCCGGCATAAATTTTTTGTATAATCATCCACAAGTTCAAACCATAAGTAGGACAATTACGTATCATTAATTTCATTCTCTCCCAAGATTGTGCAACATGTTCATGATCAAGTTGCTTAAAATTCATAATATCGTTTCTAAGAGAGATAATTTCAGCGGGAGGAAAATACTTAGAGATAAAAGCATCTTTGCACTTGTTCCGAGAATCAATACTATTTTTAGGCAGAGATGAAAACCACGCTTTAGCACGATCTCTAAGAGAAAAAGGAAATAGCTTCAATTTAACGACATCATTATCGACATCTTTTTTCTTTTGCATATTGCATAAATCAATGAAGCTATTCAGATGAGTAGCGGCATCTTCACTTGGAAGGCCGGTGAATTGATCTTTCATAACAAGAATCAACAAAGCAGTATTGATTTCACAAGATTCAGTATTGGCAAGAGGAGCAATCAGAGTGCCAAGGAAATCATTATTATTGGTATTGGTGAAGTCACACAATTTGGTAGTATCTTGAACCATTGCAACAAA
This sequence comes from Aegilops longissima, assembly GCA_021605205.1. Taxonomy (NCBI): domain Eukaryota; kingdom Viridiplantae; phylum Streptophyta; class Magnoliopsida; order Poales; family Poaceae; genus Aegilops; species Aegilops longissima. The sequence continues at coordinate 498,346,630 of CM038677.1, read as the reverse complement.
CAAGCAATCTAACACACGAGCAAACAAAAGGCAAGCGGGAAAAAGAGGAGGAGATTGGGAAAGAGAGGGCGAATAAAACGGCAAGGGTGAAGTGGGGGAGAGGAAAACGAGAGGCAAATGGCAAATAATGTAATGCGGGAGATAGGGATTGTGATGGGTACTTGGTATGGTGCTTGACTTGCTCTTGCGTGAGCCTCCCGGCAACGGCGCCAGAAATTCTTCTTGCTACCTCTTGAGCACTGCGTTGGATTTCCCCGAAGAGGAGAGGATGATGCAGCAAAGTAGCGTAAGTATTTCCCTCAGTTTTTGAGAACCAAGGTATCAATCCAGTAGGAGGCCACGCACAAGTCCCTCGTACCTGCACAAAACACTAGCTCCTCGCAACCAACGCGATTAGGGGTTGTCAATCCCTTCACGGTCACTTACGAGAGTGAGATCTGATAGAGATGATAAATAATATTTTTGGTATTTTTGGTATAGAGATGCAAAGTGTAAAGTAAAAGGCAAAGTAAAAACAAAGCAAGTATAAAGGTGATGGAGATTGATATGATGAGAATAGACCCGGGGGCCATAGGTTTCACTAGTGGCTTCTCTCAAGAGCATAAGTATTCTACGGTGGGTGAACAAATTACTATTGAGCAATTGACAGAATTGAGCATAGTTATGAGTATATATAGGTATGATCATGTATATAGGCATCACGTCCAAGACAAGTAGACCGAAACGATTCTGCATCTACTACTATTACTCCACTCATCGACCGCTATCCAGCATGCATCTAGAGTATTAAGTTAAAAACAGAGTAACACCTTAAGCAAGATGACATGATGTAGAGGGATAAATTCATGCAATATGATAAAAACCCCATCTTGTTATCCTCGATGGCAACAATACAATACGTGCCTTGCAACCCTTTCTATCACTGGTAAGGACACCACAAGATTGAACCCAAAGCTAAGCACTTCTCCCATTGCAAGAACTTCCAATCTAGTTGGCCAAACCAAACGGATAATTCGAAGAGACTTGCAAAGATAACCAATCATACATAAAAGAATTCAGAGATGATTCAAATATTATTCATACATAATCTAGATCATAAACCCACAATTCATCTGTCTCAACAAACACACCGCAAAAAGAAGATTACATCGAATAGATCTCCACGAGAGTGGGGGAGAACATTGTATTGAGATCCAAAAGAGAGAAGAAGCCATCTAGCTACTAGCTATGGATCCGAAGGTCTGAAGTAAACTACTCACACTTCATCGGAGGGGCTATGGTGATGATGTTCCAAGATGGGATCTCATGGATACAGGAAGTTGCGGCGGTGGAATTAGGTTTTTGGCTCCGTATCTGATCGTTTGGGGGTACATAGGTATATATAGGAGGAAGGAGTACGTCGGTGGAGCAACAGGGGGCCCACGAGGCAGGGGGGCGCGCCCTAGGGGGGTTCCCCCCACCCTCGTGACCGCCTCTTTTGTTCCTTGGAGTAGGGTCCAAGTCCCCTGGATCACGTTCGGTGAGAAAATCACATTTCCGAAGGTTTCATTCCGTTTGGATTCCGTTTGATATTCTGTTTCTTCGAAACACTGAAATAGGCAAAAAACAGCAATTCTGGGCTGGGCCTCCGGTTAATAGTTAGTCCCAAAAATAATATAAAAGTGGAAAATAAAGCCCAATATAGTCCAAAACAGTAGATAAAGTAGCATGGAGCAATAAAAAATTATAAATACGTTGGAGACGTATCACGCGCCCCCCTACCTCGTGAGCACCCCGTGTGCCCTCCGGACTCCGTTTTCTTGCACGATACGTATTTTGGTCGGTAAAAATTCATTATATATTCTCCCGAAGGTTTTGACTCCCGTATCCCGCAAATGTCCTCTGTTTTTGTTTTGAGCTGTTGCTGTTGCAGATTAGAGCAAGATGTCTTCTCAAGAGTCAGTCAGGGAGAGCCGGGTATCTAATCCGGCACTGGAACCAAGGGCAAACAGTGATGCTGACCACTTTGGGCCAGCAACGGAGGAAGAGATGGAGGCCGACTTGATGAGGGTAGATGCCATGGAGGATCAAGAAGTCACCTCTCACCTCCGAGCTGGGTTTACGACGGGGGAACTACAGAGCTCAGCTATTCCAAACTCGGTTATCCCTTCCAATGTTAGATTTCTTTCTTATGAAAATATGAGGAGGAGTGTCTCTTGTTCTCCCGCGACTATGCAACACCCTTGGGTGCAAGGAGCTTTAGCTGTTACAGGAAAGCTTCGCAAGGAAATAATGGACCTCAAGCAGCAAGTCAATAAGCTCGAGGAGGAGAACCGTATCTTGAGGGGAATCATCACCAAGAATATTACACCAACAACAAAGAAGGAGACATAATCACATGTGTATGGGCACTCCCCCTTGGCAACTGCCAAGCTTGGGGGAGGTGCCCCGGTATCGTATCACCATCACATCTCCTATCTTTACTGTTTTTCTTAGTTCGATCCTATTAGTAGTATCTTGATCTAGTAGAATAAAGTTTATAGCATGATCTAGTTTTGAGTTTTGCTTTATGATCTCTCTATGTAATCGAGTCCGTGAGCTATATATACATAATAAAGATTAGTGTTGACTCAAGGGCTTGATTATTTTGCCATGATCTTGGGTGAATAAAAGAAAGGAAGAAAAAGAATAAAAAGAAACATAGAGTTCATATTGATCTTATTGAGAGTAATGACTTCACATAGAAAGAGTATGATGATTAAAAGTTGTTGGAGTTGGCAAATATAGCTTTGGTCATTGTTGCAATTAATAGGAAGTAATAAGGAAAGAGTGGTTTCACATATAGATATATTATCATTGACGTCTTTTATGATTGGGAGCACTCGTTAAAATATAACATGCTAAAGAGTTGATGTTGGACAAGGAAGACAACATGATGAGTTATGTTTTCTTATATCTGAGATAAAGTATGTTGTCATGGATCCTCTAACATGTTGAGCTTGCCTTTCCCCCTCATGCTAGCCAAATTCTCAGCACCAAGTAGAGATACTACTTGTGCTTCCAAATACCCTTAAACCAGTTTAGCCATGAGAGTCCACCATATCTACCTATGGATTGAGTAAGATCCTTCAAGTAAGTTGTCCTCGGTGCAAAGCAATAAAAATTGCTCTAAACATGTATGATTGATTGGTGTGGGAGAAATAAGCTTTATACGATCTTGTGATGTGGAAGTAATAAAAGCGACGGACTGCATAATAAAGGTTCATATCACAAGGGGCAATATAAAGTGACGTTCTTTCACGTTGAGATTTTGTGCATCCAACCATAAAAGCGCATGGCAACCTCTACTTCCCTCTGCGAAGGGCCTATCTTTTATTATTATCCTCTACCTTATGCAAGAGTCACGGTGATCTTCACCTTTCCTTTTTCATTTTATATTTTGGCAAGCCCAGCATGTTGGAAAGAACATAATATACATATCTAATTGGATGTAGGGGAGCATGAATTATTATTGTTGACATTACCCTTGAGGTAAAAGGTTGTGGGGCGAAACTATAAGCCCCTATCTTTCTCTGTGTCTGATTAAAACTCTGTAACCACAAGTATTGCGTGAGTGTTAGAAATTATGAAGGACTAAGTGATAGTTGAGTATGTGGACTTGCTTTTAAGCTCTGACATAGACTCTTTCCGATGTTATGATAAATTGCAATTGCTTCAATGACTGAGGTTATAATTTGTTGGTGCTCAAAAAGGTTTCTGATTCATACTTTTACATTGTGAAAAGATCATCACTTGAACATAAGTAATCATATGACAAAACCTATATATGTTGCTGTTATGAGAATAATCATGATGCCTTCATGTCCGTATTTTATTTTTATCGACGCCTCTACCTCTAAACATGAGGACATATTTATTATTATCGGCTTTTCGCTTGAGGACAAGCGAGGTCTAAGCTTGGGGGAGTTGATACATCCATTTTGGATCATGCTTTTATATCGATATTTATTGCATTATGGGCTGTTATTTCACGTTATGTCACAATACTTATGGCTATTCTCTTTATTTTACGAGGTTTACATCAAGAGGAGAATGCCGCAAATGGAATTCAGGCTGGAAAAGGAGCAAATATTGGAGACCTATTCTGTGCAACTCCAAAAGTCCTGAAACTCCACGGAATATCTTAAAATAAATAAAGAAAAATTGTAGCCAAAAATGAAGGCCAGGGGGCCCACACCCTGCTCATGAGGGTGGGGGGTGCCCCCCCTGGGGCGCGCCCCCTACCTCATGGGCCCCCTGGTGGCTCTCCGATGCCCATCTTCTCCTATATGAAGTCTTTCGATGAGAAAAAAAATAAGAAGCAACCTTTCGGGATGAGACTCCGCCGCCACGAGGCGGAAACTTGGCGGAACCAATCTAGGGCTTCGGCATAGCTGTTCTGCCGGGGCACTTCCCTCCGGGAGGGGGAAATCATCACCATCATCATCACCAACGCTCCTCTCATCGGGAGAGGGCAATCTCCATCAACATCTTCACCAGCACCATCTCATCTCCAAACCCTAGTTCATCTCTTGTATCCAATTCTTGTCTCCAAGTCCGGGATTGGTGCTAGTAGGTTGCTAGTAGTGTTGATTACTCCTTGTAGTTGATGCTAGTTGGTTTATTTGGTGGAAGATTATATGTTCAGATCCTTTATGCATATTATTACCCCTCTGATTATGAACATGAATATGCTTTGTGAGTGGTTACGTTTGTTCCTGAGGACAAGGGAGAAGTCTTGCTATTAGTAGTCATGTGAATTTGGTATTCGTTCGATATTTTGATGAGATGTATGTTGTCTAGCCTCTAGTGGTGTTATGTGAACGTTGACTACATAACACTTCACCATTATTTGGGCCTAGAGGAAGGCATTGGGAAGTAATAAGTAGATGATGGGTTGCTAGAATGACAGAAGCTTAAACCCTAGTTTATGCGTTGCTTCGTAAGGGGCTGATTTGGATCCATATGTTTCAGGCTATGGTTAGGTTTACCTTAATACTTTTGTTCTAGTTGCGGATGCTTGCAATAGAGGTTAATCATAAGTGGGATGCTTGTTCAAGTAAGAACAACACCCAAGCACCGGTCCACCCACATATCAAATTATCAAAGTACCGAACACGAATCATATAAACATGATGAAAACTGGCTTGACGATATTCCCATGTGTCCTTGGGAGCGATTTTCCTATTATAAGAGTTTGTCCAGGCTTGTCCTTTGCTACAAAAAGGATTGGGCCACCTTGCTGCACTTTATTTACACTTGTTACTTGTTGCTCGTTACAATTTACCTTATCACAAAACTATCTGTTACCACTTATTTCAGTACTTGCGGAGAATACCTTGCTGAAAACCGCTTATCATTTCCTTCTGCTCCTCGTTGGGTTCGACATTCTTACTTATCGAAAGGACTACGATAGATCCCCTATACTTGTGGGTCATCATCCATTGATGTGCAGGCTCACTGGGAAGCATGCGAGCTGTGCGGTATGCAGGCTGACTGGGAAGCGAGCCCTTTGACATCCATGGCCTCGCGCCCCCTCGGCATCATAGGACGCCGCCGTCGACTGCTACATCACAGTGCCGTGAGTTGTCGTCCTCCCGTGCCACGCCCGTCGACCGCGCGACAACAAGGTCTTTGATTTGCAAGCAAAGAACATGCTGAGCTGGCTTGAAGACTTCAACAACGGCATCCCGGAGGACGATAATGACAACGACAACGCCGGCACAGCACGCCGCCTCCGTCGCCCCCACAATTAGTATCTCGGTCCTATGAATATAAAGTCACAACGTTACTGAATGAAACCTATGGTTTGAATGTATAGTCTTATCAAATATATTAAAATAAACATAAATGGTTTTTTAATTTAAAACACTCATCACAAACGATTTAGATAGAACACCCGTATGCAAACTGATAGCTTCCTTAGTAAGCCAAGGGAAAATGTGCCGCGTAGGATTTGTGTATCTCTTCATCACAAATGTTTTAGATACAACACCCGTATGGAAAGCGAGAGCTATGGTCCTTCTGCACCATGCCAAGGGAAAATTTGCCGCGCATGATTTGTGCATCTCTTCATCACAAACAGTTTAGATTGAAAACGATATGCAAAGCGAGAGCTATGGTTCCTTCGCCACTAAGCCAAGAGAAAATTTGGTGCGCAGAATTTGTACATTCCTTGACCACAAACGGTGTTTTCTAATGACCCATGTGCAACCACATACAGATAATTTGGTAGGATTTGCATCTGTCATATTGGGTATATTTCCATTTGTCAAGCTGGAAAGATTGACATTTGTCGATCTAGTAACATTGCCCTTTGTCAACCTTGTAACCCTGCCATTTGTCAAAATTTGCAGCTAAAAATCACTAGCACTATCTAATTTTGCAACTGAAATTCAGTAAGCATAAATTTCATTCATAGATTAAGCAGTCGTTCTTTATACAAACAGTTCAACCCGACAGCTGAATCAACCAAACTTCCCCCCAATTGTTGCTAACCACGTACTGAAATAGCTATTTCAACTATATACTAGCTAATTTTAAGTACGTAGTACAGTTCAACCACATCAATAGTGAGATGAACTGAACAAAATAGCCTCTAAATACTACTACTACGGATGGGCTTTGTACTACTTCCAGCAGCCTCTCCTCTGCCGAGCGCGCTCAGTAAGAGGCAGAGGAGGAGGAGCCTACCGATGAGCTGGACAACTAGAATACGGTGCCTGCCGCGGCTGCACCTTTAGTGACGCTCACCTCGAATGTCCTCTGCCACTCTAGACAACACCTCTCAAAGCGGCGTGACTCCTCGTAGATCTCCTCGTTTCGCGCCTTTGCGACGGCGTGTGCTGCAGCCACGGCAGCGGTAATGCTGTTTGCGTACTCGACCAGGCACTCCTCCTCCCACAGGAACTCGATGTGGCACGCAGGGTTGCTGACACACATGCGGGGCTCCACCTCCACCTCCCGCCTTCGGGCGGCGGTGGCAGAGCGGGTGATGACCCCGGTGGTCAACGGTGGGCTGGCGGCCACGACGACTGATGGTGGCGTGGCAGCCTTGATGGCCACCTCCCACCTTCGGGCCGCGGTGGCGGAGCGGGTGGTGGCCATGATGGGTGACAGTGGGGTGGCGGCCACAATGGCCATCTCCGCCTTTGGGTCGCGGTTGTGGAGCGGGCGATGGCCCTGTCTTTCAACGGTGGTGTGGTGGCCACGACAGCAGACGGTGGGGTGGCCGGCAACAGCTGCCGACGGGCAGCGGCGGGGGAGCATGTGGTGGGTGTGGCACGCACACCCAACAGGGACGCCACACGCACTACACTACCCCGGGGACTACGCCGGCGCCGCGGTGTAGCCTCCCAGCTGGAGCTGTCCTCTGATGATGGCGGAGTAGCTGAGCGACGACGACGGACCGGTGCCATTGGTGATTGTGGGAGAAGCAGACAAGATAAGCTACAGGGAGGGAGGGAGGGAAAATGCGACGCAGGACTCGCCGGCCGTGAGGGTTTATATAGCAGGCCGGTAAGCATTGAGATTTTGGGGGATTTCACCGAGTAGGGCAGGAAGCTTGCACGACTATGCGTGGGAACCTGGGCGGTTGCGCGGGAATGGGCTCACTAACGATTCATTGGCGCCACTTTGAGCCACCATTTGGCCAAAAGAACGCATGCGCGGTGCTCAAGCTTGCGCTCGAAGCTGTCTGTGGCAGTGGGGTGACAAGACGTGCGAGAGGAGGACAAAACGACACGTACACATACAATTAATAAATAAAAAACATTTGCAATTTAATTACCTGTAACATCCCAAATTTTGGAATGTTTATATAATTAATTGAATTGTTTGTTTGTTTGCTTGAGTGAATTAAACTTGAATGAAATTTGAACCTTTTCAAAAACTTTTGAATGAGAGGGAATAAAATGACTTTCCCCTTCTCCGGTAAATTCAAATTCATCCTATTAAAATCAATGAGAGAAGATGACATGACTTCTTCAACTATAAAGAATTTGAACGGAGTTTTGCAATTTAATTCTTTCAAATATTTTGCACTTGCTTCTCTATTTTTCTTCCCGAGAAATACCCGAAAATAAATTCTTGCAAGCAAGAAAGAGCGGAGGAAAATGACCCTCCAAAATCAGGGGCATTTTTGAAAATATTTGAGCCAAGAAAACCAAAGTTTTTATTTAAAATTATTTGCAAAAAGAAATAAAGCCTTTAGGGATTTTCTGAAAAACATTTTTTAGGTTTTTATTTTGGCCGTGGAATAATGCTCATCATCTACATTTTATTTTTCTGATAATTTTAGTATATAAAACTCTTTATTCGAATTGATTTGATTTCCTTTTTATTGTTTTAGTTTCCTAATTTTAAAAATAGGAATGGAATCGTTTTATTAGGAAAACCTGCTGGCCCATTAAGCACTTTCCTATTCTAGCCCAACAAGAGATCATCTCCTTCCTCTGTTTCCTCTCACGTTACAGAAGCTTTCCATGTCCATGGAGACAGAAATCTCCACCTTCCCGATCTCCCTCGTCTTTCCATCCCAGCGCCTCCCGAGACCGCCTATAAAACCCCTCCCTCTCCTCGCTCCATTTTTCCCATCACCACGCCCCTCCTGCCCGTAGCCTTCTCGCCACCGTCCTCCTTTTCCTGCCTAGAACGCCACCAGAGCTCTCCTGAACCTCCCATCGCCCAGCGCCACCTCCCAAGCGCCGACCCCTCCTCCGCCACCCCACCTCGCCAAGCGACCTTGCCCCGCCGAGCAGCCTCCACATCGCCATCTCCTTCCTGCCATCTCTGCTTCACGTACAGGTAACTTCGTTTTCGTTTTCAGATTTATTTCCGTAACAGATTTAGTTCCGTTCTTGTTTAGCTTATAACTTTTGATCTAGAAGTCCAATGATGCTGATTCTTTTTGCGTTAGATCACAATTTTCTTGTAGTTTCCAAAAATATATAATTTGTCTATGTTTGGATTTATAAAATTGAGTTAGATCAGATTTGAATTAAAGCTTGTTTTGCTTATTCCGGGAGTTTAAAATAGATTTTATTTGATTCTTTTTTTACTGATCACTAGTGATCATATTTACCAGTGGTAAAAACTTCAAAATTGTTTGAGTATTTTAGCTTATTGTTTCATGTAAAACAAATTCTGTTTTAGTTCTATTCAATTATAGCTACTTCTTTTCTATAGTTGTTTTAAATTATTTTATTTTATATTTCAGAAAGTTTATGTTTGGTTTCTATTAGTTAAACAGTAGGTGTTCAACAAGTTTTTATATTTATTTTTATTTTGTTATCGTGAAATCAATTCAAGTTCGCTAATAACTTGCAATGGATTTCTCTACTGTTTTAACTCCCAATTGAAAATACTTTCAAAATAGCTTTATGAAAAAATACTTTATTTTTTCTTTGTCTTAACTAAATTTATATTTTATTCTCTGTTATTTTAGTGTTTTATTTTCCGTTAGACAAAACTATTTTTGTGAATGTTGTAGAAGAAGACTCCTAGTTTTATTTGAAGTTCCTTCGGATTCTTATTCGCTCTCTCTTTTGTTTTGATTGTTAGTGTGAGTGCTTATGTGAATGATATGTTTGTTATATAGATTTCATCGAGAGTGACGAGTAGTCTATCAAGTTATTTCTTGAGAACGATAATTCTTCTTCGTCAACATCACCAGGCAAGTTCACTTTGACCATGTTTTCATACCTATGTTTTATTGCATTTAGTGGCACCCTTGCAACCACCCCTCAGTAGTGTTATTGAATCCTTGTAGTTGAGTAGTATGCATGAGGTAGGAACCCACACCCCCTGTTACCAAGCCCGGGACGATATTTTATTTAATGCTACGCTATAGTAGACAGGGTTTGGTATGAGTACTCGGGAGTGGTGTGAGAATGGAGGATCTACGTCAATGACGACAACACCATGATGAAAGCTGCAAGGACTGCATCTTCAAGGCCTCAAGACTTCAAGACTCGAGACAAGAATTCAATACACACGACTGGGTGAAGGATTTGTTGACGGGCACCTGGAGAAACCAGTGGTTGGCGGGATGCATGGAGAAGCGCCATGACATCTTGCGGAAAGCTTCACCCAGACTCAAAGAGACGGAAGAATACTTCTTGCCGGAAGCTTACCCGTGCAACCGCAAGTCATTATGGGCTCGGCTTGGTTGACCTTAGTTGTGACTCTGGCTGGGGCGGTACTAGCAGATGTAGAACTACGGTAGGATGGGTTGAGTACCGACGGTGGTCGAGGAACTCTTTGGAAGACCATGTTTGGTCATCTTGTTCTCAAACACCACGAAGTGCGAGAACGTAACGAGAGGGATCGAATCTTGCGGGTAAAGTGTACAAACCTCTGCAGAGGGTTTAAACCTAATCGATTAGCCGTGTCCCGATTCACGGACAATTTGAGCATCTGGACTGGATCTATCTCGTAACTCTCAACACCGGATGATAACTTAATTGTGGGTAATTTATGATGACTTTGGGCTATGAGACATCGGTTGGCGGAACCATGTCATGATAGAAAACTCCATAGTACAGACTTCATTTATTCCTTTGATGTAGGTAAAATAAAACCAGCTTTTACGCAAACAAAATTCAGATACAGAGCCATAAAGCCATATTGCATATAGTATAGTTTTACTATCTGTTTATTCATGTTGTGATCTTGCCGGTACATTCAATGTACTGACCTACACGGCTGCAACGTATCATGTTGCAGATATTTTCTTCCGACGAGTAAGAATACGGTACAGGGTTACGGTCTACACTCAACCTGCCGATGGCGTTGATGGGACTCCACACCCGTTTGATTGTTTCCGCTGAGTATTATGAGGTATATATCAGTTTTACGTTATTTATGCATGTGATTGCACTTTGATATATACATTGATGTACTGTGTGTGCCAGCATACTGATCCAGGGATGGCACAGTAACACAGAGGCTTGACCGTCTGAGGTCGGGTCGCTACATTACCTACTCCCTCTATCTTGCTTTATAAGTCCTGTTTGTATTTTAGTGCCATATTTTGACTAGAGATTTAACTAATAAAATACGAATACATGTCACCAAAGATTATATCGTTGGATTTGTATTCGCACATAGTTTCTATTATATTATTATTTATAACATGCATTAACATTTTGTTAGTAAAATTTAAGGTCAAAATATGGCACAGAATATAAAGGGGACTAATAAACCAGGACGGATATAGTAGCACACGACCGCTCTCTACGCATGTCGTGAATGATTGTTCGACCACCGTGTGATGATTAGATGATCGTTCCTCCTTGTTTAGAATGCATGTAATTGTTTATTGAGGTGTGTGCAAATGTTTTATATAGTCACTTATGCAATTGGATGTTTATTTTTTGTTATATATGTTGTTCATCTAAAGACAGAGCAAATCACATCGCACACAGAGTAAACTAGGCAACCCGTCAATGATGATTTCATCAATCACTGGCAATTGTATACCAGCAAGCTTTTGCCCACAACACACACAGCTTATTAGAAGCAATCCTCTGAGTTATTGTCAGTCTTCCCACACATTTCTGATTACTGACCTGTTTGCCGCATATCCCACACATCTTGTTAAGTTGAACCATTTCTGTTGTCTTGGCTCATCCCAAACAATTCATCTGAGTAAACTGTATGCCCTATATCACACATGCCTTGATCTTGCTAACCGTTTCTGTTGTGTTGCCTAATCACAAACAATTCATCCGAGTGAACTATATGCCGTATATTGCACACACCTTGATCTACCTGACCATTTCTATTGTTACGCTCATCGCAAATAGTTCATTTGAGTGAACTGTATTCCGCGCATCACACACGTAACTATAATCTGAATCATTTTTATGTCTTCGCCATCATAAAAAGTTTGTCTCATTTTTGATGGTTTTCTTACACCACCGTTTGCGATTAATGCATCGCACACAGTTTTATCGAAGGGTCTTTGATCGTAGTGTCGGGTTAGGAACATCCTGCAGTAGTGTCCGCCTGTGTGGGATACTCGCGTGAGAGCTCCCTAGGTCAGTTGAGGCCCTTCTTTCACTGCAACAAAGCTAATTTATGGGGAAAATGTGTTAAAACTTCAGCCCAATCAAAGTTTCATATCGTTGGATATTTAAGAAACGGTGCTCGGAGTCAGAAATAGAACCGAAACAAAGAGGATAACAGAGAAACAAACAGAGATAGAGATCCAATCTCAGAGGGGCTCTCACCTCCGGGAGCCATGGATGCCAAGGACCCGATGGGGACACCTATCCCTATCTAAGGAAAGGCTTAGGAAGGATAACAACGAGGGGGGAATATCTCCCTCACTCTTCCTGCGGTGTTGAAGCACCGTCAGGGAAACCATCGCCGCCGCCATCTTCTCCATCAACTTCAGCGGCTTCATCAACATCTTCATCCCTCTCTATTTAGCGAAGCACTCTCTCGCAATTGCTGTAATCTCCTACTTGAACATGGTTTTTGATGTTATAAATTATTATTCAATGATTTATTGCATATATGTATTATGTCTGAGTAATTTCTTTTTGTCCTATGTGTTAATTGTTACTTGTTGTGGTTGATTTGAGTTGCATGTTATTATGGTGCTCTCCTACTGTTCCCATTGTTTGCACAAACGTGTGGGATCCTATTGTAGGGTGTTGTAATATGTGATTTCTTTTCTTATTATGGGTTGCGGAGTGACATAAACCTAAACCCTAATTTGTGAGTTGTTGCATAGGGTACAAAAAGGGGCCTTGGATCTTTATGCTATGGTTGGGTTTTACCTTAATGAACATGTTAGTATTTGTGGATGTTTTCTAATAGTTCCAATCATAGGTACTAGTAGTCAATGGATTTTGCTACATGTTGGCGTAGGCCTCTCACAACTGTAGAAACGCCTAGCAATGGCGGGTGCAATAAGGCCAGCAGTGGAAGGCCAGGCTCCTAGGACCGCCCGCCACCGACCTCTCGCCACTTCCATAACTGGATTAGTGGCCGGCGCCTGCCCGCCACTGGTACGTTGCTTCCTGTGGCGAGCGCCAATTTCTACCCATCATAGAAACCATTATAGCAGTGGCGGTTCTTCCGTAGTGCCCTCCACTGGAGAGACAGGCTACAATATACCAATTGTTGGCACTGAGCGTTGACACACATTACTCCGAAAGGCGCAGTCATATCATTCTCAATATAAGTGAACCAGACTACATCATTTGGAAACAAAACGACCAAATAATTAAGTAACACTTCAAATTTCTTCGACTCAAGAAACAAGCATCAATGTATCGATCACATCCATCTTAACATACTAATTAACTAATAGTTCAACGACTGATATATTCATGACTTAGACCATATTTCTAAACATGGTTGACGGTAACCATCATTTGAAAGTTGCTGCAGTTGCTCTTGCTTATGGTGATTATGACAAGGGTGTCCACCCTTAGTTTTCTCTTTCCCTTCATGAACCCCCGCCAGTCAGACTCATAGAAGGATATGTGTTCGTCCGGTTCTGTCTTGTACTGAACGCTGGTGATACGCCTTGTTGGTCCTTGGTGTACTCTACCGGTGCCGATGGCGGGGATGTCAGCTCCGGAAAACATCTTCATAGGTAACTTCTGAACTCCCCATCATTAAGAGCAAATAGAGACACACAATGTTAGACATCTCACCATACTTGGTTATGAACCAAAAAAGATGAAAGAATACAAAATATCTAACCATGACTTTTTTGATGATGTTGGTTTTTGTTAACGGTGCATAAAGGGCTTCCCAATGAAAGTCACACTCAATGGTAACATGGCGGTAACATTCAGGGTCTCATCCCGAGTAAGCTTCTACATTCTTTGAGAGAAATTTGCTGAACTTAATGGACCATCGTCAACATCTTCCTCATCGTCATCATCTTGCTCATCCTCGTCATTCTGGTTGTCATCATCATCCAATCCGTCCTCTTCTTCATGGCTGCCCCCGTCATCTTGGGTGTCTCCATCATCCTGGTGATCCTGGCTATCATCATGATCATGGTCATCATCATCGTTATCGCAGCAGAAATACATTGTCCTTAACCTGTTGACCTCTCCATTCACGAAAAAGGCTATGTACTCTCCTCCAATGAAATTATTTTGTGCAATATACTGCTCCCATCCATCGCCATATATGATGGTTCTATCCTTTCATTTACGCACATCCAGTTCGAATGTGCGCCCCATATCATCGTCATAGTACATAACGTTACTGCATAAATTGTTCAAGTCAACCCTTATGTTGCATGGGATACATTATGCAACAGTTTAACATTAACAATAAAGTCAGTACAATAATTATACAAGTGGTTTCAATAGAATATTAATTGAAGTTAAAGATTGTTACCACCGATTTTTGAAATCCGTTCATCAAGAAGAGTACGAAATCTTCTGTAGTATCCACCCTGTCCATACATCAACATTTACACATATGGCAGATCTTACGCCTCATGATCCCTAATAATAATTGTGTAGCAACTATTAATTGTAATTTTAAGAGGAGGAACTGACTAACAAGGGTTTGAGAAAATTTAGCGTGAGCTTTGCTGAATATTAAACATATTTTGAGTACCAAAAATTTGATGAAACAAAAGTTAATCAATGTTTCCTCAAAACGTTGGCACTCATTTTCAAAACCCATGCACTTCTCATATGTAAGAAAATCAAACAATATTGTCATAGCCAAATGAAATTCGGCATGAACTTTGCAGACAAAGTTGATGTATGGAGTGATAAAAATTTGGCAAAACAAAAATGAATCAACGTTTCACAAAAACTTTGTCACTCTTTTTCAAATTCCCATGAATAAAGCCCATGCAATTCTCATATGTAAGAAAATGCAAACATCATTGCCACTTGCCATATTTAGCAATGTTGATCCTAAAGCCATGCACTTGTCATATGTGAGAAAAATAAACAATACTGTCATAGCAAATGAAATTCGGCATGAACTTTGCTTACAAAGTTGACATATGGAATGACAGAAATTTGGCAAATCGGAAATGAATCAACATTTTGCAAAAAAATTCACTCTTTTCAAATCCCTGTGAATAACATGAAGCCATGCACTTCTCATATGTCACTTGTCACTTGTCATATTTAGCAATGTTCCAAATACTCGGACACCTGCCGATACGAAAAAGAGCTATTTCAGTTATCTAGTACTGCTCCTACCACTGTGCTGCTCGCTTTCTTATATGATGTACACCTAGTTAATCTAGAAATTAATAAGATGGAAATTCTAAACCCTAGAGTGTAATTTAGTCATAGAGATATAGTATACCATTGGCAGCTTTTCTGCCACGGACATGACGACGGTCGAGGCGGAGTACAGCGGCGGCGGTCGAGGTGGAAGACGGAGGATGCACACAGTCAAGGCGGAGAACCACACATCGGTGGTCGAGACGGATGATGCGACAATCAGCATATCTAGCGGCGGTCAAGGCGGAGGAAGGCGCCGCCGACTAGTCGGAGGGACGACGGCGGCGGCCGAAGCGCAGGACGACGCAGAAGGGGAGACGAGCGACATGAACTGACAGAGAGAAAGACGAAATGGTGGAAATGAAAAGGTTGTGGACGTTTGTTTGGCAGGTGCGGATGTGTAATTGTCCATCAAGAGGAGTGGCGGGCGATAATAGATACCCGTCACAGCAAACATTTTCAAATTTTAGATTTTTTTTGGCGCGCTTGCCAAAATATAGTTCTGGCGGGCGCCTGGCAGTGCACTATATCGATGCCCGCCACTGCAGTTTCCATCCAGTGGGCATATCTGGAAAAGCCTAGCTATGGGGGGTGCTTGCTAGCGCCCGGCACATGCATGGCCGTAACTGTGAAGGGCACGGACAGGTACCCGCCACTACTCTTTCTGAAAAGTAGCAGTGGCGAGCGACCCGTCCTGCCTGCCATTATTTATAGTTCACC
This sequence comes from Aegilops longissima, assembly GCA_021605205.1. Classification (NCBI taxonomy): domain Eukaryota; kingdom Viridiplantae; phylum Streptophyta; class Magnoliopsida; order Poales; family Poaceae; genus Aegilops; species Aegilops longissima. The sequence continues at coordinate 498,330,665 of CM038677.1, read as the reverse complement.
TATAGGGCTTTTCCCAGTAGTGCCTCCAACATAAAATAGTAATAGATGGTTATCATGTTAGTTTCATATCCAATTGCCTAGGGATCATCCTTTACTTTATTGTTCTTTTACAAATGAGCAACTAACATTTATTTATACCTTCTTTATTTTCTTGCAAAACTATCTTTTCATACTTGCGGAGTAGATTTATTTCTTATTTCTCGGTAAAGCAAACGTTCAGGGTGTGTAGAGTTGTATCACTGGTTGATAGAATTGGAGAGAATACTAATCCTACATTTATCTCCTTGTTGGGTTCGACACTCTTACTTATAGAAAAGGCTAAAATAGACTCCCTACACTTGTGGGTTATCACCACATTATTGAAAAGATTGAGAAGGTGAGAGTCGAACTAGATGAGCTAAAAAAGAATTTAGCCGATCATCTCCTCATCTGTGCAAAGACGAATGAGATGGATGAGTTGTTGTCTTGCAACGAAATGCTCTTCTACATCGCTCGCGTATTACGTGGCTTAATTAAAGAAGGCGGACGTAACACAAAATACTTACTCCCACGAGCTATTTGGAGGTCACGACGTAATCATATTCAACGACACATTGGATGGATGGCACTTGGTGTAATGTTCCGTCAGATATGGAGCGTATGGCAGCCTCGCACTTCAAAGAGGTTTATACTAAAGATCCTACCCTCTCTCGCGAGTCGGTATTGGATTGTAGTATGCCGAAAGTGACTGCTGAGATGAATGCTTCTTTATGTGCGCCCTATACGGAGAAAGATATTTTCACGCCTTGTTTCGGATTGGGCCATTGGAAGTGCCAAGTACAGTTTCCCGACGCATTTCTATCAACGCAATTAGTTTGTGCTCAAGTTTGAAATAATTTTTGGTGTACTTGAGTTTTTTGAAGCAACAATTATGCTTTAGGGCGTTAATGACACGGTGATCATCTTAATCCCTAAAATTCAACATCCTAAAGAACTAAAGGACTTTAGGGAAATTAGCTTGTGTAATATGATATACAAAATAGTCTCGAAGTGTACAGTGAATAGACTTCGACCTTTACTCCTAGATCTTATTTCAGAAAATTAGGGCTCTTTTGTTCTAGGACGTCTTATCTCGAATAACTCTATCATCCTTCAAGTGCATCGACCTTATACAGTCTCGGCATCAGGGATCCCCTACTTTATGTGTGTACAATTTGGATCTCATGAACGCGTATGATCTTGTGAACTAGTTATATTGGATAAAGCCCTTTGCATTATAGCATGTGCTTCTTTGTTTAAATATTCCATCAAGTTCAATGGTAAATTATTGGAGTCCTTCACACCGTCAAGAGGACTATGACAATGTGATCCATTGTCTGACTTTCCATTCATGTTTGTTGTTAATGCCTTATTTGCTCTGTTCACTAAGTCGATGGCTAAGGAGGGATTAGAAGGGATCAAGATTTGTCGGAGCGCCCCGGTTATTCCGCACCTCTTTTTTGCGGATGATTCTTTGTTATTTTTCTGTGCTTTTGTGCAGCAGGCAACACTGGTGAGAGGTTCGTAGAACATTTATGCCTCGATTATGGGGCGGCTCATAAACTGATGAGTCCAAATTATGTGATGATTTTGATATTTATTTTGCGCCTCCATGGTAGGCTTTGTGGAATTTTATCGCGGTTGCACAATACTTTTTGTCGGTATTCCCTAGTTAAGGTCTTTTGGAACAAACAAAGTTTTATGTAAGGAATTCTAGGGTATCATGGTGGAATCATATTATTTAATGTGATAATCATTTGCCATAAAAGAATGAAGCAAAAGGGGATCAAGGAGGAGTCCATGCGGTGCTTCTAGAGCGAAAGACGACCTAGCATACGAGCGCACCCACTCATATGTGCAGTTGTATGATGCTAGTGCTGCCTCCTCTTCCATTACTTATACCCTGTGAGGTGGATCAGGGATTAGAGGGAGACACAAACCAGTGACACATCTAGAAGGCAGAACCCTAGCCTCTAGAATGATCTGGAGGAGGGATTGGCAAGGAGGAGATCGCCATCTTCACCACCACACACAAGGGGGCATCAACATCATCCCCACTCTCATCATTATCATCATATACATCTATCTTGTCTCATTATAACATGAGCATTCCTAGTGTAACATATTGTGTGTTACGTGTGTGATTCATTCATGCTTGGCATTACCACCCTCAAGATCCTTGTTGTCCCCATGTGTGAGCAGACCCGGACCTTGGTACTTATAGGATCTGAAAACTTATAATGGATATAAGATCATGTGTTGATTGCTTAGTTTAATAAACTCCGTGAATGTTGTGAAGGGGCCCCACTAAGCATTACCACTGAAAGGCCATGAAGTGTATCATTGTCGTTGTAAAGGGTAGGACGTGAAGGTAATTCAAGGTGACAGTAAAAGACTTTGCTCCTAGCTTTTGCAATTGATAAGGGATTTACATAGAACCCTTGGAGAGGCCACGTCAATTGGGTAACCTTAACTACCGAAGTTGTAACCTGCAGGGGGGACTATGGCAGTGGCGTGTGTGGCACGAATTCTACCTAGAGTAGAATGTGTTCTGTACCCGGCTCCACCCATCATAATCGTCAAGAGTGGATCAAGTATCTAGACTATATTATGTGGTTGCATAGGTTGCGCTAGAAACATACCAATGGGAATTCCAGACTCCCTGAGAACGCCTTATCCTCTGCCAGTTCCACTTGTTACTCGTGCTACTGTTTTCTTATTACTTGTTATGTTATTTAATTTTAGTTCGCTCTACACCAAAACAAGTATTTATTTTTGCCCACACTTTGTCTGGAGTCTACAATTACTTGCAGGCACAAATCCATAATTCACTATAAGAGGCAATGTTTAGTTCTTGTGCTCCGTGGGGGATCAATACCCTTACTTCAAAAAGGCTACAACCAAAGCCCGTGCACTTGCAGGCCATCAAGTTTTTCTGGTGCCTTTGCTGGGGAGCTGAGCGCTTTTGGGCTTTGCTTTGAGTTTTAAGTTATCTAGTGTTCTAATAGTCTTTGCAGGTTGCAGGTACCGATGGTTGTACAAGAACAAATTTACTAGGTAGGTGTGGAAAGCGTTGCAGGTCCAGCTCGATGAGAAAATTATATATCTATTGGCCCCAACCTAACTGGTAAAACATTTGAGATAAATCCTCGACTCCTTGATATGTTGGAGAAAAATACAATCAAAGGTGATGGAACTGAAAGTCCTAATGTACACGTGAAGGAACTTGAAAATTTATGTGGTCCATTCAGTTGGATGATTTGACTCATGAAGAAATCAAATTGAAATTTATTCCTTCCACTCTCGAAAGTGAAGCTGTTAAGTGGCTACAAGATCAGTTTACAAGTACCTTGAATAATTGGAAGGAGTTGTCATTTGTATTGTTCGCTTGTTTCTATCCTTGAGGTAAACTACATAAGATAAGAACAAAGATTGGTAGCTTTGGGCAACGTCCAGGTGTGCATTTGTTTGATGCTTATAACAGGTACCAAAATATACTCTCTGAGTGTCCTGATCATTATTACCCTCCTTAGTTGATTGTGAATTTCCTTTATGGGGGTAGACATGAGGCCAGGCGCATAATTCAGCGATCTAAAGCCTATAAAGTCTATGAGGGATAACTTCACATAAAAAGCGCCATCGAATTCCTCCAAAGATGCATATCTGAAGAGGAGGGGAACGAGCTCTTGGCCGAGATCCACACTAGAATGGGCGGTCACCACACGGCAGCTCATGCCCTGGTCAGCAAGGCTTTCCGAGCTGGGTTCTTTCGGCCCACCGCCCACTCAAATGCCCAAACCTTGGCATTTTGTGGTCTGGGGGCTGGACATGGTCAGACCACTTAAAGGGGTGTCCAAGAGAAAGAAGTATCTACTCGTCATGGTAGATAAGTTCACAATATGGATTGAGGCGAAACCAGTGACCTCAGCTAAGTCCAGGCCAGTCATTGATTTCATATGCGGCGTGGTTCACCATTACGGTGTCCCTAATAGCATAATAACGAACAATGGATCCAACTTTACTGCTCATGAAGTAAAGGACTGGTGCGCTAACTTGGGCATTAAGCTCGAATATGCCTCTGTATACCACCCACAGTGCAACGGACAAGTCGAGCGAGCTAATGGCCTGATTTGGAGCGACATTAAGCCCCGCTTGATCCGCTCTTTGAAAGAGTCCAACTGCCACTGGGTCGAGGAGCTCGACTCCGTATTATGGGACCTATGCACAACCCCCAATCACTCCACACGCTATACGCCGTTCTTCATGGTGTATGGGGCAGAAGTTGTTCTACCCAGCGAACTTATCCACAACGCACATCGAGTGCGCATGTACGAAGAAAAGGAAACCGAGCTAGATCGACAAGATGACCTAGACGCCCTGAGAGAAGAAGTTCTACTTTTTATCAGCAGCAATCCCGACGCTCTCAGAGTAGGGAAGTTTGGGCGAAGGCATACAATGTGGGAAACTCGTCCTACGCCTCCCGAAGAAGCAAAAGCATAAACTATCGCCCAAATGGGAGGGGCCCTTCATAATTTATCTCGCACTCGCAGGGCAGGGCGTACCATCTCCACAACCCAAAGGATAACCGCCTCGAACCAAACTGTAGCGACCAGACCCGAATGGATCAAGTCTCTGTGCTCAGTGTCATCCCTGGATCAGTAATGCCGACACCACACAGTACTTCGAAGGATTTATAGCAGAGTAGCAATCACACACTTATTACATCATTGTCCACAAGGGAACTTAATACAATAATATGGCTTAAGGCCATCTAATAATAACAGCGAAGGCTTGGAAGATAAGCGAGTCCATCAACTCCAACGGCATCATCGAGTATAGAACCACGACCTAACATCTTACTCGTCGTTCGAAAAGTCTCGCAACGTGAAAGTTGCAGCCCAAAACGGGTCATCACATGGAATATGCCGCAATGTAACACATAAGAGCAATGAAGGAATAAGCCTATACTACATGCATATATGGCTGGTGGTAAGGCTCTACGATTTACATTTGCATAAAGCTGATTTTTCCCTACATCAAAGGAATAATTTTATTTAACTATCATGGTGGTTGTTAAACATTGAGAATGGTTGACAAGATCCTCAATCCCAATTGAAAGTACTCATCAAAATCCCAATAACTTTTATTAGAAGTAACATGTTGAGATTCACATGATATTCAATTACCAGATACTCAAATTGTCCATAACCGGGACACGGCTAATCATGATTAGTTTATACACTCTGCAGAGGTTTGCACACTTTTCCCCACAAGACTCGATCGCCTCCGCTTGGTTCTCGTGACTACATGGTGTTTGAGAAACGGATGACCGAGACATAGTCTTTCGAAGCGCTTAGCACCTTACATATGGGTAGACCGTATCAACCTACATCCCCTACATCAGCTAGCCTACCCGTAAGAGTTCGCACAACTTAGTCAACTACGCCAGAGCCCATAATTGGCTTGTGGCTGCACACGGAAGTTTCCAGTTTGAATAATCTTATGATCCCTTGGAGCACAGGTGGCGGTCCAAGAAATACAGCAAGTCTGATGGAAACCAGTGCCTCAATCCACCCAGATGTGTGTTAGGTTGCCACCTTAGATAAACCATTAATTACAATCTCACATCTGTCATGGATATTCACTCACCCAATCCACGTCTACTAGCATAGCATGGCATAATAAGCAAACGTAGAAGTAACTCCCAAAGGTTCATAAGTAAAACAGGTAATAGGTACTACCTCAATCTACTTCCCAATCCCACAATTTAATTAGATCCTAACCATGCAAGTGTTTGAGGGTTTGATCTAATGCAATAAAGCTAGGTAGTAGAAAAGGCATGATCAAGTGTTACTTGCCTTGCCGATGATCCGCGAGACCTAGAGATTCGAAGTAACAAGCGGCGCACTCCGGGTGATCTAACGCAGACAAACAACAAGCATACAATAAGTACTCATCTAATGCACAGGGAAATCTCGAATAAAAGATCTAACCAGAGAGTTCAACTTAAGAACCCTGGTTGCAAAAGAATCGAATCAAAATAAGACATCGAAAGTCGAAACTCGAGAGAGAACGACTCGGTTTAGCAATCTGAAACTAGGTCAAAATTTTACAGTAGCAAAACTCTGTGTAAGTAGGGTAGTCGAACGGCGGTTTCAGAACGAAACTCCAGCGCTTGAATCACCGATTCCGATAAACGAGCAAGAAATAAAACAGATTTGAAAATCGGATCGAAATCGAATCGAAAAATAACGGATTAAATCCGATTAAAAGAAAACGACGAACGGATTAAATAACGGACGCTCATTAACAGAACTAATCCAACGAACACATTCATTGAAACGAACGATTCGGTGAACGTTCGTTAATTAAGAAACCGAAAAATAAAACCATCTAGGTTTTTTTAAAACCGAACATCTTTTTAAAAAAAACCGATCGGAAAACCGGATCGGGTGGGGCGGCGGCTACCTCGGGGCTTCGGCCGGGGATCCGCGGGGCTCGTGCGGCGAGGGGCGGTGGTCGGGAGGCGGCGGCGAGGGGCGGCGCCCGGCTCACGACGCGAGGAACGGCGGCGGCGGGCGTCTTGGCGGCGGCGGGCTCGGCTTAAAGGGCGGCAGTGAGAGAGAGGGGGGGGGTCCGTATTTAAGAGGGGGTGGCGGCGGCTTGGGAAGGGGCAGGCGGCGGGTCGAGGCGGACTCGGGCGGCGGGCGGCGTCTTGGCGGCGTGGCGCCTCCAGGCAAGCGCGTGGGGAGAGAGGAGGCGGGCAGGCGGCTGGGTCAGGCTGGCTGGGCTGGGCAGCCTTGGCCTTGGCCCGCGATTTTTTAAACAAAACTAAACTAAACGGATTAAAAAAATACCAAACGAACTCCAATTTAATAAAATAAATTTTCCCGACTCCTAAAAATGAGTCGAACAAAATGAACTTTAAAACAGCAAACATGCATATTTTTTTAAATGCTCATTTTGCCTAAGCAAAATAAATCTTCCAAAACCAAATTTGATTTATTTATAATATCTTCATTTTTCCTAAATATTGGGAAAGTCATATTATTCCCTCTCTTAATTTTTTATAGGAAAACTTTATGAAGATAATCAAATAAATCTAATGATCCTATTTTCAAAATTTGAGAAATCCCAAATATGAAAATAATGAAACTTCCAACTTTCTCCGAGGGTCCTTGAGTTGCGTGAAATTTTCTAGGATCGGAAAAATGCGAGAAAATATGATATGCATGATGACCTAATGTATAACATTCCAAATTGAAAATTTGGGATGTTACAAACCTACCCTTTAAGATGAATCTCACCCTCGAGATTCGGGTTAACTAGAAAATAGGTGAGGTGGTCCTTGAGCAAAACTTCCTCTCTTTCCCGGTGGCTTCATCCTCGGTGTGGTGGCTCCATCGAACTTTGCAAAACTTGATAACCTTGCTGCGGGTAACTCTGCTGGCATAATCAAGAATCTTAACAGGTTTTTCCTCATATGTCAAGTCATCCTTCAACTGAATTGCTTCCAAGTGTACTTGTGTCTCTTAACGGTACCTCTGCTATCTCGGGTGACATTTCTTCAATCGAGAAACATGGAATACATCATGAACTCCCGACAGTCCTTCCGCAATTCCAACTTATAAGCAACTTCTCCCATGCGTTGCAAAATCTTATACGGTCCAACGAAACGGGTGCTAACTTTCCTTTCACTCCAAAACGCTTAACTCCTCGAGCGGGATACTCTAAGATATACTCTCTCCAACCTCATACTCAATCGCTGCGCTTTGAATCGGCATAGCTCTTTTATGCGGACTGGGCTACCTTGAGCCTGTCTCGAATCAACTTAACTTTCTGTTCGACTCCTTAATCAAATCTGGTCCAAACAATCGACGATCTCGGTTTAGTCCCATGACAACGGTGTCCTGCACCTTCTTCCATCTGAGCCTCGAAGGTGCCATCTTCAAGCTGGTTTGGTAATCTGTTGTTGTAGGAAAATTCTGCATACGGCAAATTATCATCCCAACTAGATCCATAATCTAGTGCACAAGCTCTCGGCATGTCCTCCAAAATCTGATTGACTCTCTCGGTCATCCATCGGTCTGTGGGTGGAAAGCTGTCTCAATTCAATCTAGTTCCCAATGTTTCGTGCAACCGGTTCCAAAATTTTGAGGTAAACCGGGTTCCTCTATCGATCGATGCTCCTCGGAACTCCGTGTAAGCACACAATTCTGGTCATGTATATCTTTGCCAACTTAGCACTGCTATAGGTAGTCTTGATTTGGAATGAAATGAGCTACCTTTGTCAAACGGTCGACTATAACCCAAATCGAGTCATAACCTGAACGGGTCTTTGGCAAACCTGTGATGAAATCCATGCCTAGTTTATCCCACTTCCATTCGGGTATCGGCAATGGTTGTAACAATCCTGCTGGCTTCTGATGCTCCGCCTTTACTTTCTGACATACGTCGCAAATTGCTACATACTCCGCAATATCCTTCTTCATTCCGGTCCACTAGAAAATATTCTTCAAATCCAAATACATCTTGGTATTTCCGGGTGAATCGAATAGGGTGAATCATGGGCTTCTTGTAAAATCAACTTCCGATCTCGGGTCATTGGGCACATAAACACGGTCTTCAAACCATAGGGTATCGTGCTCATCCTCACGAAATCCTTTAGCTTTTCCTTTGCTCATTTTCTCCTTTATAGAGGCAACTTCCTTATCCGCCTTTTGGGCCTCTCGATCTTGTCCATCGCTGTCGATCGAATCTCCAATGCTGCTACATAGCCTCTCGGAACTATTTCCAAACATAGCTCTCGAAGGTCCTCGGCTAACTCATTGGGTATTCCTCCCATCATTAGAGTATTGACGTGGCTCTTACGGCTCAATGCGCCTTTACTGACATTAGCCTTTCCGGGTGATAATGCAATCTCATATCATAATCCTTGATAAGCTCTATCCATCTCCTCTGTCTCGAGATTTAATTCATCGTGTGAAGATGTACTTCAAACTCTTGTGATCCGTATATACTTCACAATGATTTCCAATGAGAAAATGTCTCCATGTCTTCAAGGCATGCACTGTGGTTGCTAACTCCAAATCATGTGTGGCATAATTTAACTCATGGGGCTTAAGTTGTCGTGAAGCATCTGAAACAACTCTTCCTTCTTGCATAAGCACGGCTCCAAGTCCTCGGCGTGAAGCGTGCGCAATACACCTCATAATCCTTAGTCCGATCCGCAATATCAAAACTGGTGAGGTAACCAATCTTTTCTTCAACTCCTGAAAACTTGCCTCACAGTCCTCGGTCCATATGAATTTGTTTTCCTTCTTCAACAATTCAGTCATAGGCTTAGCAATCCTTGAGAAATTCTCAATGAATCTTCGGTAGTATCCTGCGAGTCCAAGGAAACTCCGAATCTCTCCAACTGTCGTTGGTGCTTCCCATTTGGTTACGGTCTCAACCTTTGTGGGGTCAATCGCTATTCCTTCTCCGGATATAACATGTCCGAGAAATCCAACTTCCTTTAGCCAAAACTCACATTTGCTGAACTTGGCATACAACTGGTGTTCTCTCAGTTTCTCCAAAACCAATCGCAAATGTTCCTTGTGTTCCTCTTCATTCTTCGAGAAAATCAAAATGTCATCAATGAACACCACGACGAACTTATCCAAAAACTCCATAAACACTTTGTTCATCAGGTTCATGAAATAGGCTGGTGCGTTAGTCAGTCCAAATGACATAACGGTATACTCGTACAGTCCATATCTCGTGGTAAATGCTGTCTTGGGTATGTCTTGCTCCCGAATCTTCAACTGATGGTACCCTGATCGCAAGTCGATCTTGGAAAACACTTTGGCTCCTTGCAAGCGATCAAACAGATCATTTATCATAGGTAGTGGGTACTTGTTCTTGATTGTTACTTCATTCAATCCACGATAATCAACAACCATTCTCAAAGATCCATCCTTCTTCTCCACTAAAAAAACGGGTGATCCCCAAGGTGAAGAACTTGGGCGTATAAAACCTTTATCCAATAGTTCCTTAATCTGCTTCTTGATTTCCGCCAAATCCTTTGCGGGCATCCTGTACGGTCGTTTCGATATCGGGCATGTTCCTGGTAATAGCTCAATCAAAAACTCAATGTCTCTATCCGGTGGCATTCCTAGCAACTCTTCCGGAAATACATCAGGAAAATCCTTCACCACTGGTACTTCTTCCTGCACCACTCCTGATAGGCAATTAACTTGCGCTCTTCTCGTCTCGTGCCGTGATACATACTTAATCCTTCTTCCTTCTGGTGTGGTGAGCAAAATTGACTTTGTGGTGCAATCTATGTTTCCTCCATACCTTGATAACCAATCCATACCTAATATCACATCCAATCCTTGGGATTCCGTAACTATTAGGTCCGAGGGGAAAACATAGTGTCCAATCCTTAATGGCGATCGATCACACCATTTACTAGCCATGTATTCTGCTCCCGGTGAGGTTACTAGCATGGGTGACCTAAGGGCTTGGGTCGGTAATTTGTACTTATCCACAAATCCCTTGATATGTATGAATGCGATGCACCAAGATCGAAAAGAACAACTGCAGAAAAGACTTAACCAAAACTTACCGATTCTCGCATCGGGCTGATCTTCAACCTCCTCCACATCAATGTGGTTCACCCGTCCCCTGTTGAAAGGGTTGGGCTTCTTTCGAGCTTCCATTGCCATTTCCATTCGGCCTTCGGGACAGTCATTTGCATAATGCCCATCTTGCGGCACTTAAAGCAAGTGATATGACTCAGTCTACCTTGGATGGTGTTGACGGGTTGGTGCGGTTCTGTCCATTGCTTCCTCCATTCCGTTCCCATTCTTGGTGCCATTATGGTTGTGCGAATTACCTCCTCCATGGGTATGCTGAAACTGAATTCTGATTTAGGGGTATAACGAGGCTTCTGCTGGGTTCGAGTTATACTTCCCTGTCCATACTTCCGCATGCGGTTCTCAATTTGTCTTGCTTTCCTTCAATCATGAGGGCTCGGTCTACCAACTCTGGTAGTTGTTGAAACTTGCTACCATCAACGGCATGCTGAACTCATCATTCAGTCCTTCTAGAAACTTCTCCTGTTTAGCTGCGTCAGAGCAACGCTATCCGGGGCATAACGTGCTAATTTGCTAAAGTCATCCACGTCTTCGCCAACAGTCCTTCCTCCTTGGCGTAAGTTGCGAAACTCACGCTTCTTCATGGCCATCGCTCCTGCTGAAACATGGGCAAGGCGGAAAGCTTGCTGAAATTGATCCCATGTGACAAAGGTGTCTACGGGTAAGTGGCTGTGAAATTCTCCCACCATGTCTTCTGCGGGTCCTTCAAGCTGATGTGCTGCAAACTTCACTCTTTCACCATCTGTGCATCCCGCAGTGGTCAACTCCTTCCTATCTTGCGGAGCCAATCATCTGCTACAATCGGCTCGGTGCTCTTTGGAATACACCGCGGGTTCATCTAAGGAAGCGAGTCAAGTGGTCCGCAGGTGGTGGTGGCGGTGGGTTGTTATTGTTGTTGTTGTTGTTGTTGCCACAGTTCGCACCAATGTTTGAATCGTGGTATTCTCTTTGGATCAATTGGGTGATCTCTGGCGGAAAACGAATCCGGGTCGCGTCTCGGAGGCATCGATGGGTTTAGAAAAGAAGAGAAATGTAGAATAGAATGAGGTCTAAGGGGAATCACTACCCAATGCACATGAGCAAATGCACACAAAATCACTTCATTCAATCAAACAAGGGCTTACAACGATCTAACTATCGCAAAAGTGCGTGTACTACAATGTTTACATGGAGGGAAATACTACTAATATGTGGGGACTTCTACTAATTTGAACCGTGGAAGACTCCATGATGTCTGCTCGACTTCGTCTTCAAAGTCGGGTTCACTTGGATCCGAATCGGTGTCGCCGATGTTGATGTAGTCGCTTGGGTATTCGACATACTTGGTCTTCATTCCCGAGCCAACTTCTTCTTGAGTTCTTCGATCTCGTACTTAAGATCGTTATTGTGTCTTGCCGTAGCTACGATCTCGTCCATGTAGTCCTTGCGTGTAGTCTTTAGTTCTCCTTCCAGTTCGATGATCCTTCCTTTGTCTTCGTAACTCCAACATATCATTGCACATTTGGTTCTCTGGCGTCGAATGTGCTGATTTAACTCTGGATGAACGCTGCAATAGATCTATCCTTCTTGGTGCCGACGACGTCCCAGCTTGTCATCTCGGCGTCCGCAAATCTGGTAGATGGTGTCCTTGAGGTCTTCTTGATAAACTTCTCCAATGCGTCCCATGGTGATGTGAGCTGCCATGCTCTTTCCTGACTCCATGTTGGTGCAATGAAAACACTATCTATAGGCTTGGTGATTGGGGCGAATGTCCTTCCCGAACGTGAGCGTGAATCTTCCAGCGCTCCTCTTGAGCGAGTGGCGTTGAAAGTCCCGTGAAACTTGGTAGTCCAATGTTCAAGTACTTGGTAACTTCCTTCAAGTGAAATCCAAAAGGTGTGCCTTCATCCGGTTGGGTGTACTTGATCTTCGCGTCCGTCATCCTAAAGAGAGTAGAAAAGGTGAGGAGTTAGAAAATGGGAAGAGAGTGGTGATCTATGGCTTTAACTTAGTGGTCGTGTCCTCAATCAACGTGTGCTCGATACCATTCTCTCAGAGCGACCAGACCGAATGGATCAAGTCTCGTGCTCGTTGTCATCCTGGATCGATAATCTTGACACCACACAAGATTGAAGGATTTATAGCAGAGTAGCAATCACACACTTATTACATCGTTGTCCACAAGGGAACTTAATACAATAATATGGCTTAAGGCCATCTAATAATAACAGCGGAAGGCTTGGAAGATAAGCGAGTCCATCAACTCCAACGGCATCACCGAGTATAGAACCACGACCTAACACCTTACTGTCGTTCTAAAAGTCTGCAACGTGAAAGTTGCAGCCAAAACGGGTCAAGACATGGAATATCTTGGCAATGTAACACATAAGAGCAATGAAGGAATAAGCCTATACTACATGCATATATGGCTGGTGGTAAGGCTCTCTGTTACATTTGCATAAAGCTGATTTTTCCCTACATCAAAGGAATAATTTTATTTAACTATCATGGTGGTTGTTAAACATTGAGAATGGTTGACAGCATCCTCAATCCCAATTAAAAGTACTCATCAAAATCCCAATAACTTTTATTAGAAGTAACATGTTGAGATTCACATGATATTCAATTACCAGATACTCAAATTGTCCATAACCGGGGACACGGCTAATCATGATTAGTTTATACACTCTGCAGAGGTTTGCACACTTTTCCCCACAAGACTCGATCGCCTCCGCTTGGTTCTCGCACTACATGGTGTTTGAGAAACGGATGACCGAGACATAGTCTTTCAGAAGCGCTAGCACCTTACATATGGGTAGACCGTACCAACCTACATCCCCTACATCAGCTAGCCTACCCGTAAGAGTTCGCACAACTTAGTCAACTACGCCAGAGCCCATAATTGGCTTGTGGCTGCACACGGAAGTTTCCAGTTTGAATAATCTTATGATCCCTTGGAGCACAGGTGGCGGTCCGAAGAAATCTGAGCAAGTCTGATGGAAACCAGTGCCTCAATCCACCCAGATGTGTGTTAGGTTGCCACCTTAGATAAACCATTAATTACAATCTCACATCTGTCATGGATATTCACTCACCCAATCCACGTCTACTAGCATAGCATGGCATAATAAGCAAACGTAGAAGTAACTCCCAAGGTTCATAAGTAAAACAGTAATAGGTACTACCTCAATCTACTTCCCAATCCCACAATTTAATTAGATCCTAACCATGCAAGTGTTTGAGGGTTTGATCTAATGCAATAAAACTGGGTAGTAGAAAAGGTATGATCAAGTGTTACTTGCCTTGCGATGATCCATGAGACCTAGAGATTCAAGTAACAAGCGGCGCACCGGGTGATCTAACGCAGACAAACAACAAGCATACAATAAGTACTCATCTAATGCACAGGGAAATCTCGAATAAAAGATCTAACCAGAGAGTTCAACTTAAGAACCCTGGTTGCAAAAGAATCGAATCAAAATAAGACATCGAAAGTCGAAACTCGAGAGAGAACGACTCGGTTTAGCAATCTGAAACTAGGTCAAAATTTTACAGTAGCAAAACTCTGTGTAAGTAGGGTAGTCGGAACGGCGGTTTCGTAACGAAACTCCAGGCGCTTGAATCACCTGATTCCGATAAACGAGCAAGAAATAAAACAGATTTGAAAATCGGATCGGAAATCGAATCTGAAAAATAACGGATTAAATCCGATTAAAAGAAAACGACGAACGGATTAAATAACGGACGTTCGTTAACAGAACTAATCCAATGAACACATTCATTGAAACGAACGGTTCGGTGAACGTTCGTCAATTAAGAAAACCGAAAAAATAAAACCATCTAGGTTTCTTTTTTTTAAAAAAAAACCGAACATATTTTTTTTAAAAAAAAACCGGATCGGGAAAACCGAATCGGGCGGGCGGCGGCGGCTACCTCACGGCGGGATCCGGGGATCAGCGGGAGCTCCGTGGGGGCCTGGGGGGGGGAGGGGCGGCGGCGGCGGCGGCGCGACGAGGAACGGCGGGCGGGCCTCTGGCGGCCAGGCTCGGCTTAGGCGGCGGGGTGAGAGAGAGAGAGGGGGGTCCGTATTTAAGAGGGGGTGGCGGCGGCTTGGGAAGGGGCAGGCGGCGGGTGGGGCGGACTCGGGCGGCGGGGCGGCGTCTTGGCGGCGGGAGTGCCTCCAGGCAGCGTGAGCGGTGAGGAGAGGAGGCGGGTCGGGGCTGGCTGGGCCGGCTGGGCCTTGGCCCACGGGGGGCGCGATTTTTTTTAAACAAAACAAAACTAAACGGATTAAAAAAAATACCAAACGAACTCCGAATTTAATAATATAAATTTTCCCCGACTCCTAAAAATGAGTCGAACAAAATGAACTTTAAAAACGGCAAACATGCATATTTTTTTTTAAATGCTCATTTTTGCCTAAGCAAAATAAATCTTCCAAAACCAAATTTGATTTATTTATAATATCTTCATTTTTCCTAAATATTGGGAAAGTCATATTATTCCCTCTCTTAATTTTTTTATAGGAAAACTTTATGAAGATAATCAAATAAATCCAATGATCCTATTTTCAAAATTTGAGAAATCCCAAATATGAAAATAATGAAACTTCCAACTCTCTCCGAGGGTCCTTGAGTTGCGTGAAATTTTCTAGGATCGGAAAAATGCGAGAAAATATGATATGCATGATGACCTAATGTATAACATTCCAAATTGAAAATTTGGGATGTTACACAAACCCATGGAATGCGGCTCGGCTCTGACACTTCTATGGCTAGACCGACATCATCGCCTTCTTAAGCTTATCCTTCTCAGATTTATGTTCTCTTTTCTTTATTCGACTAGTATCTTCTAGGTTGTGTTCGGGCATGCCGAGCTACTTAAGTTTTTCGCGGCAAAATATCTTTAAATGTACCACACACTTTTACCTGGTGGCTTCTTTTATGAAGCCCGTGATATATTCTCTATGCGACCATCAGTTTTTTCATGTTTGCAACCTTCCAGTATCGTTTTAAGCCATTATATGCATCAATTTGACTTAAGTTTTTGCCAAGCTGGGTTGCCTCGCTCCTATGCTTACCCCCTACGTTCCCGATTGTTCGGCTAGGGAGTAAAGGGAGCACCTCTGCGATTGTTACGTCCGGGTTATCCGGGTGTGTACCTCAGACGGGTAAAGCCGTAAGCTAGCGTTCTTAAGAATATAATTGGTCGGCCACGAGGGAAGTGAAAATGATTGGTAGTTATCAACAGATTATGAGGTCATTCTCCTGAAGAACCCATTACCCGTATATTTCGGGTATTAGGTTATATGCTCATGGTCCACATGACAACCCGAGGAAAGGAACCCATGGAGGAACTATTTTATTCGGGGATGTTTCTTACGTTAAGCAGTAATATAACATAACTTCATGAGTATGTTTTGTGTGTTTGCACCAAATGGCAGGATTGCCTAGTTCTTCGAAGTGTTTTTTGATGTTCTCGGATCACGTAGTAGGAAACACTCCCCGTCTGATGGCAGGGGAGGTAGAAGCCAATGGTCGGTTAAGACAATGTTTAGAGCACGGTTTGGAGAATATTTGATGTAAAGTACAGGGATACATAGAATCAAACACACTACTCTTGGTCAAGGCCATCTATTAAGGCCTTCATGGTACAATCTTCTCGGGAAGTCCGTGCAGCGGCCATCACTTGGTCATACACCAAATGTAGTACGTGGCACTTCCTACCTCCGGCCCTACTGGCCCAACCCGAGCTAAATGCTCTGGATCCAACTTGGTAAAGCGGGCCTTAACCATCGCCCATGCTTCCCACGCCCCCTCTCGACAGGCTGACATTTTCCATAGCTCAAAGCGGCGCCGAGCTCCTTTAAACGGTTAGCCAGCTCGGTCATCCCCTCCGGAGCCGCCCCGTTTGGCCACAAAGCCTTGAACATGCTTTTCATGGCCTTTCGGGCTCGCTCATGTGCGACGGGTAGCTCCTTCAGCAGGTCCCGTCCAAATGAGCTCGCCTCCTCTTCGGGGTAACCGGGCAGGAGGCCTACAAAGAGACATGGCATTGTTTATATGGCAGCATCATACACGCAGTCCATGTATTGAAAATAGGATCGCACTCACCGAACATGCTAGCTTTCAATTTCAAGTTCTGCTCCTGGGATAGAACCAATTGAGATTCCAAGCTCTTAATGTCTTGGGTCTGTTGTTCTTTTTCCGCTTTCAGCTTGTCCCTTTCCTCATGAATTCAGGTCAGCACACGGTAGCCAACTTCTTGCTGCGACTCCGCATTCCTTTGCGCTTCTCTGGCCGTGACCAGATCCTTCTGCAGTTGATCTATTGACTCACCTACTATGGAACAATCTTTCATTAGCGAAGGCGTCCATCAATTCTTTTCCAGACTTATCAAGTCTTTTACTTACCATTTGCCTCTCTCATAATTTTTTCAATCCCCTTCTGCTCGGCCTCCATAGATTTCGACTGTGACTGTGTGAGCTCGAGGTCTCTGGCCAACTTCTTGTTCTGCTCCTGAGTAGTCTGCATGATAGTGCGGCATTCCCAAACGTCAAATCCTTAACTCGGCCGTCCCGCCAAAATTAAGGCTTGGGGGCTACAGGGTTTAGTGCCCAAATACACTCACTTTTTCTAAGAGCGCTACTGGGTTAGGCTATGCATCCGGTTATCAAAACCAATTGCGTACCTACATACTGACGGACAGAAGGTTGGTTACTCCCTCGAGACCTGTTTGAGCAGATCCAAGGTATACGTCTACCGAACTAGGAGCATTAAACTCCTGATCGGAGAACGCAGAGTGTCGCAGTGACGCTTTTTGCTATCCGTGATTCATCACGCTTTCAACCTCGGAATTGGTAACCGAGATATCCTTGGAATCCCCTGGATGTTCATCTTCGATAGGGACCTTTGGAGTCCAACCGACCGCAGTCCGAAACCTCGTCTTGGGGTCACTGCTCATCCTCTCTTTGACATTCTCGGACGCCGGTGGTTCTACATATTGCTTGCAGACCGCGATAAAAGTTTATTGATACTCACTGTGGTTGTCGTAGGTAAGGATACCGAAGGTACGGTGAGAACATCACCTCTTTGGAGGAGGAGCGGTCTCCTCAATTCCTATGACCATCACATGTTTGGACGCCATGCGGCCACTCGCTGCTGTAGCTACTGGTGCCGCTCTCGCTGATGTTCGGCGCGTTGTGCGATGACCCTTGGGAGTAGAAGTCAGCGTACTCAGGGCGATAGGAGTTGAGCATCTCTTTCGAGAAGAAACATTTTTGTCACTTACAACGGAGTAGGGAAGTGTCTCGGAGTGATCAGCCAAAAGGGCCACTTTGGAACTATCAAGACTCTCCTGGTAGAAGATTCCCTGCTCAAAATCAATGGATGTTTCGGCATCATCATGAAACCTCGGGTCGTCGTCATGAGAATAATTCTCCGGTTGAGGAGCTGGGCAATTCACAGTCTCGATCGAGCTTCTCCAGCTCTGTTCAGATAAAACAGGTAACTCGTTAGAATAAACTGGGGGTTGCCCGGACTATAATGGTTGGACTCACTTTCTTGATGGGTCTATGGCTCAAAAACCATCCTTGAGCCTTAATTGAGTAAATCTTGTTTTTCCCCTTGTAGAGATCGGCCAGCACAGCCGCCATTGTTGCCTGGTCAGCGGGTCCCATCTGGGTATATCGGGTCGAGTCATTCACCCTGTTATAGGGCCACAGTGGGTGCACCCTTTGTTGGAGGGGTTGAATGCACCAAGCAATGGCTGCAGCCATCACACCAATAATGGTCAACCCATTATGTGTTAAACACCTCACCCGAGTAGCCAAGCATGCTACTTCGGCATTGTCCTTCTGGGAAGAACTCTTTGGACGATAGTTAAATTGTTTCTTCGGAGCGGCGAGATAAAATTCGGGCAGACCCCTCCGAGTTCGAAAGAGGGGGACGTTTTTGATATAGAACCATTCTAAGGTCCACTCCTTGGCATCCTTTTTGGGAGTCCCCAAAGGATACCCTGTCCTGGCAATGTGCCACACTTCGGCTTCGCCAACCTTGTAAATCGCCCCCTCTCGGGTGTGAGGGACAAGGCAGAAATATTTCCTCCATAACTCAAAATGGGCTCCACAGCTCAGGAACATCTCATAGAGCACAACGTAACCCGAGAGGTGCAGAATTGATCCTGGGGTAAGATGGTGGAGTTGAATCCCATAAAATTCTAGTAGACCCCTCAGAAAGGGGTGGATGGGGAAGCCTAAACCTCATAGAAGGAATGGCACGAAGCATACCCTTTCTTCCCCGCATGGAATAGGGAAGTTCTCCGAAAGAGCATCACCGTTCACGAAAGTCAATCCGGGAGGGTGGGTGCGAGATCCGATGCGGGTAGACACCCCTGTGTCTCAAGGCTGCTCAAGCCCATTTAGGAAATGGAGCAGCTCGCCGAGTCACCTTTAAGAGGACCGTGGGGGTGCAAGGAGGAGCCTGGAGCGCTTGCCATTGTCCAGAGCTTGCTCTTGCTTTTTGGAGATTTGGAGACGGGGATGCGACAACTTTTGCACCGTCGGTCTGTTAAATAAGGGTCTTGTCGGTGTACTAGAGTAGGGGTACCCTAGTACCCGAACTTCGTCTGCGGACAGTTGCAGCACCTGCGGCGGGCGGCCTGATGGCCGCTAAGATCCATCGCGCTCCCTTGGAGCCATTCAAGAACAAAGCAGTCAAGACCCGGCAAGAGGAGCTTGCCGGAAGGCCACGGGGCACAAAGGAAACAAGGCCCGGCAAGAGGAGCTTGCCGGGAAGGCTTGGCGGCGCTGAACCCCAAAGCGCGACAAGGTTCCCGCCATGCAAGGCGCTTGCGGGCGGGCGACCTCTTCATCTTCGCTCCAGCTCACCCGCCAACGTGTCACCACGGGCTCTCCCAAGGACGCGTGTCGGCGAGCTGCGCAGCCACGCGAGAGTAGCGACAAGCAGCGACGACAAGCCACCATCGTGGCGGACGGAGGCGCCTTAACGGTCCTGTTACCTTTGTTGAGGCGACCGTGGCGGGCATTGATGACTCTTGTCCCTTGCCGTCGAGTTAGGTGTAGGTTCTTGTACCTTTGTACATATAGGTGTACCAACCTAGGTTATTACCATTGTAACCTTTGACTACTTGCCATATGTGGTAACCCCTTGAGCCTATAAAAGGAGGGCCGAGGGCAACGTAGAAGGGGTTCGGTTCCGGTTAGGTTTGACTCGGCTGGGTTTCTAATCTAGCTGTAGCTTAGTTCATGACACTCAAGCTAGGTTTTGTAGCTCGCATCGCTCCCTAGCAAGAACACCAGATAATCCACAAAGCAGCAGTAGGAGTATTATCTCTCCGGAGAGCTCCGAAGCTGGGAAAAAAACCCTCTCGTGCACACCGCCTCGACCCGCTCTTTGTGCGGTCTCCGCCCCCCTCCGAACCACAAAGGGACCCAGGTCCCGTAGGTGCTCGTGGGGCACGACCAGCTCTTCACCCCCGACATCTTTGGCGCGCCAGGTAGGGGGCGTCGAGGCTGTGTGAACCCGTCCGGCGGTCGCACTAGCAACTCCATCGGCGTCTTCGCCGACATGGCGCCGAAGAAGAAGCCTTGGCAGCAGCTGAGCCGTCGCGTCGAACCCACCACCACCGGAGCCGTCGGTGGGGGAACGCTAGCGGAGGGACGGCGTCATCGAAGGAGCCAACGATGCCGCCAGGTCCAAGGACAACGGCGCCTGGCGTCGGCGTCCGAAGTCCGCACCGTCGCCCTTCGCAGAGGCGCGGGACGAACAGCGCCATGATACCCGCGGCACCATCGCTCATTGGATCAAGGCCAAGCGGAGGATCCCGAGGCCCTCGGGACCGCATGCGCCTCGGCATGCCGATGCGAGTGGGGTGCGGACCCTAGGGCGGATGCTGCTCCTCCTAACTTGGTTAGAGTCCGAGCACATCCGTTCTTCGCTCCGTGCGCCCTTGCCGCCAACCACACCAGCGAAGCCTTGGCAAGAGCTCAACTGCTCTAGATTACCCTCCAACGGCCGATAAGGTCGGCGAATGGAGGGCCACAATTCAGAGTCTCATCGGTTTACGCCAGCGGCGACGCCCCACGGCAACCAAGTGCTTCACAGCCGCGACGGGCGACAAAGCGCGAGCCGATGGCGGCAGACTTGCGGGGTGCACCCACGTACACTCCCTTCCGAAGGCCAAGATCGCCGACTCGCCGGATCCACCTCGGCAGCGACTCCACGGCGTCGTCGAATCCACGAGCTCGTCGCGACCAACGCCAAGTTCTTCGAGCGGCAAGAAGAGGACCTTCGAACCCGAATCGGCGCCCGAAGAGAAGCCGCGCCGACAATCGACCAACGCGCGGGCCCACCGTCGATATGCATGCGCCCGAAGAACGAGCGACTTGCCAGTACGGTAGGTTGCCCTGCGTTCACTCGTGAGCTGCGGCAAGTCCGGTGGCCCGACAAGAAGAACTTCAAACCAGATGTGCGGAGAAATGCGGCGCAGGACACATCCATCGGAGTTCCTCAACATCTACACCATCGCGGTGCAGGCTGCGGGGGCGAGGCGACAAGATCCTCGCCAACTACTTCCCTTGGTGCTCAAGCCAAGCGTCGGATCTTGGCTCATGCACTTGCCGGATGGCTCTATTTCTTCTTGGGCAGATTTGTGCCACCAGTTTGTTGGCGCCTTCACGGCGACCACAAGCCTCACGGCCGAGAGTGATCTCCACCTACTTGCCCGTAAGGAGGAGTCTCTGCGCAAGTTCATCCGAGATTCGGTCAGTGCACTATAACATCCCGCGTCCACCTGCTGTAGTAATTAGTGCATTCCATCGAAATGTGCGAAATCGCAGGATGAGGAGGAGATGGCGATGTGCAAAGTGAAAGACGTCGATGAGCTCATACAGCCGACAAGTGTGCACGCTACGAAGAAGGAAGAAGGCTCCGGAGAGAGTGTGGGAGCAGAGTCGACGATGAGGGACCGCCCGGCAAGGAATAGCCGCGGCGGAACAACAGGAGGAAGAAAAACCCAGAAGTACTAGTTGTCGAGCAGTCCGGCAAGGATGGTGCCGCCAACCAAGCCAAGGCCGGTGGCTCCGGCAAGGAGGTTGCCGTTGACACCGACCGCCAAGCTGTGGCGACCGCCGACAAGCCCGGCAGCTCAACAAGCGATCTTGTAAAATTCACCGCACTAAGGGCCATGATCTCCAGAGCTGCAAGAAAGTCGAGCAGCTTGTTGAGCTACAAAAAGCTGAATACGAGCGGCGAGACAAAGAGAAAGCCCAAGAAGGTGCAGGTGCAGCAAGTAAGAAGAGGCCCGGCCGGGGAGGACGCCGCGGCAAGGCTAAGCAGCGGCAAGGAGACAGACCTCCCCGTGGCCGCGACAAAGAAGAAGATGAAGATGAAGATGACGAGGACTATGAAGATGATGAAGCTGATGAGCAGGAGTTTCAAAAGGCAACAGAGGTCCTTTGCGTCGACGGTGGTGCGTCTCTGCACACCTCACACCACCAACTAAAGCAATGGATGCGTGAGGTCAATGCAGCAGAACCATCCATAGAGTCACGCAAACCTCTGAGGTGGTCCAGCACGCCCATCATCTTTGACATTGAGGATCACCCTGATCGCATCACTGCGGTTGGGTGCTTGCCGATGTTGGTCTCACCAACCATCCGCAACCTCAAGGTCACAAAGATGCTTTGGTTGACGGCGGGCCGGCCTGAATTGATCTCCTCCACGGTGCTCGAAACTTCAAATCCACGACAATGAGCTCGAAGAAACGGGTACTTTCCAAGGAATCAACCCAGGAAGGAGCAAGCCCAAGGGGAAGATCACACTGCCGGTAACCTTCGGAAGTGAGCTCAACTTCAGAACTGAGAGGGTCACGTTCGACGTCGCCGATTTCCCATAACCCTACAATGGCATACTTGGCCGTCCGGCACTCGCCAAGTTCATGGCCGCCTCTCACTATGCATACAACCTACTCAAGATGCCCGGCCCGATAAGTGTCATTTCTGTCCACGGCGACAAGAAGGATGCACTTATCTGCGCCGACAAGATTTACCGGGATGCAGCAGCCGCCACAGATAGCAAACCACTTACCGCTGGAGCTCCCGGGGCGAAGAAGAAGACCACCATGCCCGGCAAGAGCTCTGTTGCCCACTCCGGCAAGCGCACCTCTTCGGAGTGCTGCGCTACCGTCGAGGACGCACCATCGAGCTCCACTGGCAAGTGCAATAAGACAATGGCAGCTCCGCCAAAGACCAAGAAGGTGCCCGCCAAGGAGGACGGCACTGATGGTACCTACACCATCAGTGCCACGCTTGATCCTAAATAGGAAGGCGAGCTCATTGCTTTCCTGCGGGCGAATGTCGATGTGTTTGCATGGCAACCATCTGATATCCCCGGTGTTCCCAGGAAAGTAATTGAGCACCACCTAGCTGCTTGCGACCCGTCAAGCAAAAGTTAGGAAGCAGGCGGTGGGCGCCAAGAATTCATAGCGAAGGAATCAAGAAATTGGAAGCGGCGGGGCTTGTCAGAGGAGTCCTCCACCCCACGTGGTTGGCCAATCCGGTAGTAGTATGCAAGGCTAATGGGAAATGGAGACTTTGTATTGACTTCACGGATGTTAATAAAGCTTGTCCCAAGGACCCATTTCCCTTGCCGCGTATCGACCAGATTGTTGACTCCACAGTTGGGTGCGATCTGCTCTCGTTTCTTGATGCATATTCAGGATATTATCAGATCTTCATGGCAGAAGAGGATGAAGAGAAAACCGCATTCATCACACCATGTGGCACGTACTGCTTTATACGGATGCCTTTCGGTTTGAAGAATGCTGGTTCAACCTTTGCAAGGGTAGTCCATGATGCTTTTGGACCACAGATACACAGAAATGTAGAAGCCTACATGGATGACATAGTGGTCAAAAGCAAGGACAGAGCGACTCTGATTCAGGATTTGGATGAGACGTTTGCAAACCTGCGCAAGATCAACCTCAAGCTCAACCTCGAGAAGTGCGTGTTTGGAGTCCCTTCCGGCAAGCTTCTCGGGTTCTTTGTATCTCAGAGGGGAATTGAAGCCAATCCCGACAAGATCAAGGCCATTGAGCAGATCGAGGCACCAAAGCGCGTCAAGGACGTCGGGGAGGCTTGCGGTTGCGTGGCTGCTCTCAAGCAGTTCATCTCTAAGTCTGCTGAGCCCTGCCGTTTTTCAAGATTTTGAAAAAGGCAGGTCCGATGAAATGGACTCCCGAAGCGGAGGCTGCGCTGCAGGACTTGAAGGGATACCTGTCCTCCACTCCAATACTTGTCGCACCTAAACCGCAAGAGAAGTTGCTGCTGTATATAGCGGCGACCAATCAAGTGGTTAGTGCTGCGTTAGTAGCGGAGAGGGAGGCGGCTGATGAGCCGGCAACCGAGGCAGGTGCGTCCAGCGACAAGCGGGGGGCTTCGCCGTCAAGCTCGGTCCCGGCGACGACGGATCAGCGCGAGGTTGCGAAAGATACGGAAGAAGATGGTGCAGCGCCCGGTGTACTTTGTCGGTTCCCTTCAGTAGGGGCTAGATCAAGGTACTCGGTGTTCAAGCTGCTTTTCGGCCTGCTCATGGCCTCGAAAGCTACGCCATTACTTCCAAGCACATGAGATAACAGTTGTCACTCGCTTTCAATGAAGAGGATTTTGCAAAATCCGAAGCAACAGCAGGATTGTTGAGTGGGCACTTGGAATTGTCAAGCTTTGGTCTTAAGTTTGAAAGCACTTCAACTATCTGAGCAGGGCATTGGCAGAATTCATAGCGAGTGGGCGCCAGCGCAGGATGAAGAGATTCGAGAGACGAGCATCCCGTCAAGGAGGCAAATAAAGAGTGGCTGATGTACTTTGACGGTGCCTTCTCGCTGCAAGGCGCCCGGTGCCGGCGTCTTGCTTATCGCACCACGGAGAGCACCTCAAGTACATAGTCCAGATGCACTTTCCCAAGGAACAAGCAACAAACAATACGGCCGAGTATGAAGGTTTGCTTGCCGGTCTTAGGATTGTTGTGGACCTTGGGATCAAGAAGCTCATTGTCAGGGGAGACTCACAACTTGTCGTCCGCCAAGTAAATAAGGATTACCAAAGTCCGTTGATGGAAGCCTACGTCGATGAAGTGAGAAAGCTAGAAGAGCACTTTGAAGGCCTGCAAATGGAACACATTCAAAGAGCACGAATGATATAGCTGATGGCCTCTCCAAATGTGCCGCACTTAAGTTGCTGTGGGAACCAGGGATTTTGTGCTCAAGCTGATTCAACCAACCGTGACACCATCAACAGGCGAGCAAGAAGAAAAATTGGTTTCGGCGACTACTTTCCGGCAGAGCTCTCGAGGCCGCCGCCAAGAAGGTCCCTAGAACCAATGCAAATATCATTGAGGAGCAGTCTGCTCCGACAAACCCACGCGGTTTGTATCGTTGAAACAAACGCTCCCGACAAGCTTAGCTCCGGCGAGCTTGCCGGGATCATCGAGCTTCAGGCGGACCAGCGGGTCCTTGCCGAGAAGCTGATGGTCCCGCAGATGACAGATAAGCCTTTAGTCCTTGTTGTCGAGCCACGAGGCTCCAACATGGGCACAAAGAGATCGTCCATTTCCTTGAGCACAGAGAACTTCCGAAGTGCAAGAAGAAGCGGAAAAAAGTAGCCCGACAACCAAGTATGTACCAGTTTTTGACAACATCACATGCGGAAGAAGACTCAGCGGAGTGAAATTGAAGTGTATTTGCGGGAAGATGGACATAAGCTGTTGGCGAGATACATGGAGGCATATGTGGTCACCACATTGGCGCAGAAACACTTGCCGCAAAGCTTTCCTAAGAGGTTTCTTCGGCGAAGCCCTCCAGATGCAACTGCACAAGTAACCAAGTGTGAAGCGTGCGGTTCCATTCAAAACAGATACACCAGCCAGCTCAAGCTCTCCAGACGATCCCTTTATCCTGGCCCTTCTCGGTGCAGGGGCTCGACATCCTCGGCCCCTTCCCCGAAGTGTCGGGGCTTTGAGTACTTGTGCGTGCAAATCGACAAGTTCACAAAGTGGCGGAAGTGGAACCAATGAGGAAGGTGACAGCACAATCGGCCGTCAAGTTCTTGAGTCAATTGTTTGCCGTTTTGGGATTCCTAATCGGATCATCACCGACAACGCACGCAGTTCACGAAGTCGCACCTTCATGCAATCGCCCAAGATCTTGGCGCCAAGATCTGCTTTGCTTCCGTTGCTCATCCGAGAAGCAACGGTCAGCGAGAGAGCAAGCGCTGAAGTGCTGCGAGGACTCAAGACCAGAACTTTCGACAGGCTGCGCAAGTGCGGAAGGAACTGGATCGAGGAGCTGCCGGTGGTTCTTTGGTCGATCAGACGACGCCAAATCGAGCCACCGGCGGACACCCTTTGCTCTAGTCTACGGAGCAGAGGCAGTTCTCCCACGAAACTTCAGATACGGGTCACCTCGAGTGCTCGCTATGATGAGCTTGAGAAAGAGCAGCTGCGACAAGATGACGCGCTGCTCCTCGAGGAAGATCGTCTTCAGCTCTCTGACGAGCTGCTCGTGACCAGCAAGCTTTGCGTCACTACCATAGCCGCAAAGTTAATGCGGAAGCTTCGAGGAAGGCGACCTTGTTCTTGGCGCGTTCAATCCGCCAAGAATTCCAACAAGTTGGCGCTTGAAGTGGGAAGGCCCTTATCGGATAAAACGAGTCACTAGGCCCAGCGCTGTCCGCCTTGAGACCGAAGACGGCTTTCCGGTGAGCAATTCCTGGAACATAGAGCATCTTCGCAAGTTTTACCCATGAGGCGCGGTTGCCGGAACCTGCTCCGACAACCAACCTTTTGTACAAGTCTTGCCGCTGTTGCATGTAATCCTTTGTACAAAGCCGGTATGCAGACCCGTGCATCGATAAAGCCTATGGTTGCGCACATTTTTGTTAATGCATGCTTTCATAGTCATATATGCATGCGGTTACTAACATCTTGTGCAGCACCCGCACCCGGTAAGCGATACTGAGCTATTTGGCTCCATAACTCTCTTTTTCTCTTCTTTCTTCTCAAACAAGAAGAAGGTTCATCCACCCACAAGTTAACCGGGGGGAGGAGGAGATAACGATGTGGGCCGACAAGCGTCGCTCGAGGAACCATCGCCTTGCCGGAAAATGGACAACAGAAAAGCTAAGTTGCTAAGTTTAAGCGACCAGTTTTTAAATTTTCAAGTTATCTTCCTCGAACGATAAGTACTTTGTATGGAAAACCTGTGCGGCGGAGGAACCAAATCGTACTGGTCGCACCCTTATTTTGTTTCGAGTCCGCTCAACAATTTAAGTGAGCTGCGACTAGTCTGCGACGAGGTTGCTTGTCGGTAGCGACCCGCCAAACGAGCTGCTGAAGTTCCGCGACTCGGCGCTTTCATGTAGGGGTGCTGCTGCACCGCAAGATTCCCTAAAAGCGAGGGGTAAAAACATACAAGGGAAGAAATCGAGTAAAGGAAATAACGGTGCATTCGATTGCCTAAGATAGTGTATATTACATAATAACTTGTCGCAGATCTAATAGATTTTTGCTAAACATGATCTACAACGACAAGAGAAAGATAGGCTCGGCGGCCTAGTCCACTTGGTCGCCCTCGAGCCTCTTAACGCCGCCACCCTGTCCACAATGGTGCGACAAGGGTCTTGAGCGCCTCAACATCGGGCGGACGAAGGCAGGGACTTGAGGGCCTTGGAGAAGTCGGCCTTTGGGTTCTGAAGGCCACCTTCATCAACACCTTCTGGAGAGCCTCGGCACAGACTTGGCGTGATTCTTCCGCCAACTGCTTCGGAACCTCATCCCGGAGCCGCCGGATGCCCGCCAACACGCCTTTGAAGAATAGACTGAGCTTGACGCTGGGCTGGAGGTTCTCGTCGGTGGAATATCCAAGATCTGTCATCCCCAACGCTATCAGCTCATTATGGATGTCGGCGGCGGTGTCCACAAGACCTTCTGTCCAATGCATTATGCTCTCCCGAAGAGTATTCTGGGTGGTCACGGCATTCGACAGCGACTCCTCAGTGGCCTTGATCTTCTCCAGCAGGCCCGTCTCCCGCTCCCTGACGCCGTTCAACGTCTCCGTCAAGGTGGTCAATTTCAGCTCCAAATCCGCCTTGACGTTCTTGGCGGCATCGATCTCCTTGATCTTTTCAGCCAATCGGCCCTGCAGCTCACCGAGGGTATAAGCGTCCTTCTCACGCTCGCGCTTCAACCCGGTGACCTCCTCGGCACTCTTCTGGAGGGTGGACTCCAGCTGAGCCACCCTCGTCTCCAGTTCCCCTTTGGCGGCCTCGGCGGCAGCGGCAGCATCCTTTGCCTCTTGAAGTGGCCCGCCGATCGTTTGCTTTCATGTGAGATCTTCCTCGGCTGTCGAGGTTGATCTTCCGCTGCGCCAGCTTGCCTTCTCTAGCGGAGAGCTTCTCACCGGCAAGCCTTTGCTGCTCCTCAACCTCGCCTTTCTCCAAGATAAAGGCCGTGCACTCCTCGGCAAGCTGCTCCCGAGCCTCTGCTATGTCCCGGAGAGTCTCTTTGTTGGCGCGCTGGAGCTCTTCTGCACGTTTCTCCAAATCAGCTCCCGCCCTCGCGACAAGCGCCTCTCTGGACTCCAGTTTGGCTTGTCGGGCGCGGTAGAGCAACATCAACCTCCTTAGCAGCTGCTCTTCCTCAGATTCACCACTGCTGCTGCTCGGGGCATCAACCAGCGACATCCCGTTGGAGGCAAGCAGCTCCGCATCGAAGGTCTCCCCTTCGGCTGGCGCCCTGGAACTTGACGCCCATGGGAGCTTGATGAAGACACCCTCACCGCTTCGTAGGCGCCAGTGGGGCTCCTCGAGTGCAGTGCGGCATCGGTGGCGGTGGACCCGGCGGTCGGCGCAGCGAAGCGCCAGCGCCTCTGTGGCCTCCGGGTCGTCGGTCGATCGCGGATTCCTCCCGACCTCTGCACCACCCTCCTCAGCCTCCTCGCCAGCCGGCTTGTCGGCACCAGCCCTCCTCCTCCATGTTGGCGGCGTCGACCTTTGCCGCCGCCCGCGTCTTCCTCACCGGCAGCCTCGGTTTCCATCGGGTCTCCGGCGAGATGGATCTGATGGTCAGAAGGAGGAAGCGCAAATCAAATAGATATTCGAAAGAGGGAAACGGAAGAGCAGAACCCAAGGAAAGCTATCATGACGAGAAGGTTACCTGCAGTGGGACCGGTGGTCGCGGCCTCCACCACCGGAGGGTCGTTGGCGCCAGTCCTTGTCGGGGACGTCCCCCTTGTCGGAGAAGCCTCCCTTGCCGGAGAGCGCTCCCTTGGCGGAGAATCCTCCCTTGGTGGCGTAGTTGAAGCAAGCAGAATTTCGGGAGTGGCCTCCGGGGCCTCTGATGAGGCTGGACCTCGGGGGTAGCCTCCGGTGCTCCATGATGTGGCTGCTCTGCTGCTACAAAATCCAACAAACCAGGTATAAGTAACGGAAAAGCACCCAAGCGCCTAACATGGGAAGCATACCAGATACTTACGCTGGGGCTGTCTGGGGCTGCTCTGTTGAAGGTTTGCGGGTCCGCAAAGGAGTCCCGGACGTGCCCCCTGTTGCTACAGGGGAGTCGTCTGAGACGACGACCACCGGCGTCTTGGCTCTCTTCGGCGCCCTCTGAGCTGATGCCCTGAAGAAGAAAGTTCAGAGTGGAACCAGTTAGATACGAGACAAAGCAATAAGTTAGAAGACTACAAATAGCAGCGGCAAGATCTTACTCTTCCTCTTCCTCCTCGGAGCTGAGAGCGGACAGATCAAACTCTGCTCCAGCGCGACGAATTGGGGAAGAAGACTCCCTCTGACGCTTGGCGGGTGCAGGGGCCATGGCTCCGGAAGGCCCTGCGCCCGTCGCCATGGCGGAACGAGGCGCCCCCGCGACAACAGTGCTTGCCGCAGTGGAGCGCGTCGGGCGGCGAGACGGCTGTTGGACTGGATGCTCCCCCGACACTTCTCCGGTCCTCCGGAGGCGTCTCCTTGGCGGGGCAGCAAGCTCCTCCTGCGGCAAGCTACTTGACGGCGGAGGAGAGGCGCCCCCGGCGGGCTCACTTGGGTCATCGTCGGGCTCGATCTGCTCCTCCTCACCGACGAACTCTTCTTGATCAGCAAGGCTTGCCGCCTCGGCCCTCTCCGCCTCCTCGACTGTGAACCCAAACGCGCCGGCGGCAGCGGCCTCTGCAGCCTCCTCCACCCTTGTGGCGATGTGCGCCATCTCCTGAGCGGTGGTGTCTCGGGTGAGCCGTCTCTTCTCGTCGGCGTGGACCGGCACTTCAGACAAGTCGTCGAAGAACTGCTGCACTATGTCATCAGCAGGTTCCTGCCAAGTTGGAATGATCCCATGGAGTCGCTGGCGGCATTATCACGCGGATGCGATCAAAGCGCCAGTTGTTGCACAAAGGCACAACTCCCCTCGGCAACATGCACCATCCAGGGTTGTCCGGCTCAGGCTTGAACAGCTCCCGCAGCATACCGTCAAGCTCCAAGGTGGTGAAGTTCCAATTTAGGACTGGGCGCAGCCTCATGATATCCGCCGCGCTCTGGAATTCCCAAGCGGGTCTCCTTTCTCCTGCAAGGAGTGCGATCGGCGGCGAAGGAAGTCGCGCCAACTGCCTCTACGGTGAGCCCTGCTTGCGGGGCGCAAAATCCTAGTCGTAGCAATCTTCAACTTGTCGTCCTCCGGCGCCAAGTTACTCAATCGCTGCCACGAACTACGGGGTTTTCTTGCAGGCGGTAAAGGTTGTAGCTCCTCCTCTAAGATCCAGCACCAGTCAGCCCTCCACTCCTCCCACTTGCTGCGCAACTCTCCGTCAAGATATGCTTCCTTCTTGCCGATCCTAGAGGTCCATGCAATTCCTCCGGCAAGTGGCTCTCCTCTCTCTACGCGGGGTGAGAAGTAATGGCGGAAAAGTGCGACGTTTGGGTGGACCCCGACAAAGTTCTCGCAAAGGTGCGCGAAAACAGCCAAGGTGAGAACGGCGTTGGGGGTGAAGTCAAGAAGGCGGAAGCCATAGGTGTTCATGACATCACAGAAAAATTCAGAAAAGAAGCGCAGAGCCCGCACTGTAAGAAAATCGCGAAGAAGGGGTACCAAGGAGACCTTGGCAGATGTGGCGGCGGAGATGACCCTCGTCTGGCGGATGCGCCGGGTCACCGTCGACTGAAGAGGTAGTACCCATCCCGCAGGTCCTTCTGTCGAGCGAGGGTCAAGAGAGCCCGCTCTTTTCGCGGCCTTGAGCCGCCCGGCCTCGGCGGATTTCACGCCTTCCTTATCGGCCTTGAGCCATGAGGTGGTGGTGGAGGAAGCCGGCGGCGTAGGTGGCACCGGTGGCAGTGGAGGGGGCGGAGCGTCGATTTCTGCGGACTCAAGAAGGAAGGGGGAAGCGACGGGGGTTTTCCGATGTGACAGCGAGGGCAAGTGGGCGTCCTGCCCCGGTTTCCCCGCTTATAAAGGGAGAGGGGACGGGCGTTCCGATTTTTCCCATTAAAGGAAGCCCCACGATCTCCCCCACGACGCCACGTCCTACACGTGCCGTTCGTGGGAGACGTGGTGGGACCAAGGCGAGTAACGGCGTAATCAAGGCCACGCGCGCCCGTGCACTGTTTTGGGCCTGGCCCAACAGAGCTTGGCGCCGTGTGTGGCCCAGGCCCGGGGGCTCCTGTCGGTGTACTAGAGTAGGGGTACCCTAGTACCCCGAACTCGTCTGCACGGACAGATTCAGCACCACGGCCGGGCGGCCCGATAACCGCCAAGATCCACCGTGGCTCCTTGGAGCCATTCAAGAACAAAGATCAAGACCCGGCAAGAGGAGCTTGCGGAAGGCCACTCAGGGCACAAAGGAATAAGGCCCGGCAAGAGGAGCTTGCGGGAAGGCTTGGCGGCGCTGAACCCCAAAAGCGCGACAAGGTTCCCGCCATGACAAAGGCGCTTGCCGGGCGGGCGACCTCTTCATCTCCGCTCCACTCACCCGCCAACGTGTCACCACGGGGCTCTCCCAAGGACGCGTGTCGGCGAGCTGCGCAGCCAGCGGAGAGTAGCGACAAGCAGCGCTGACAAGCCACCATCATGGCGGACGGAGGCGCACTTAACGGTCCCTGTTACACTGTTCGGGCGACCGTGACGGGCATTGATGACTCTTGTCCCTTGCCGTCAGAGTTAGGTGTAGGTTACTGTACACTGTACATAGTGGTGTACCAACCTAGGTTATTACCATTGTAACCTTTGACTACTTGCCATATGTGGTAACCCCTTGAGCCTATAAAAGGAGGGCCGAGGGCAACGTAGAAGGGGTTCGGTTCCGGTTAGGTTCGACTCGGCTGGGTTTCTAATCTAGCTGCAGCTTAGTTCATGACACTCAAGCTAGGTTTTGTAGCTCGCATCGCTCCCTAGCAAGAACACCAGATAATCCACGAAGCAGCAGTAGGAGTATTATCTCTCCGGAGAGCTCCGAAGCTGGGTAAAAAAACCTCTCGTGCGCACCGCCTCGACCCGCTCTTTGTGCAGTCTCCGCCCCCCTCCGAACCACAAAGGGACCCAGGTCCCGTAGGTGCTCGTGGGGCACGACCAGCTCTTCACCCCCGACAGGTCTTTTCTTGGCTTGTAAGGGGAATTTTGATAAAAGACTGATGGACCTTTTGTTTTTCTCTGGTGCACGAAAATTGAGGGGCGTCACTAAAAACTGAGTGAAGAAGATGATGCGCCGAAGCCCCATGCTACTTCGCTAACCGAAGTATTGTGGGTGGCCGAGCTGTTATCAGCCGGATATAGGTAACGGAAGGAACTCGCCCCTCAAGCCGAAGAAGCTTGGAACTGATGAAGATTATCGACCTCGGAATTGGAGGCTAGTTCGGGGGCTACTGAGGGTGT
Organism: Aegilops longissima; assembly: GCA_021605205.1. Classification (NCBI taxonomy): domain Eukaryota; kingdom Viridiplantae; phylum Streptophyta; class Magnoliopsida; order Poales; family Poaceae; genus Aegilops; species Aegilops longissima. The sequence goes on along the minus strand of CM038677.1, from coordinate 498,298,105 downwards.
CCAAGACTAAGGGGTCCTCGGGCTGCCGACCTATTTTTGTGGGCTGGAAAGGCGCCCCCCTCGTGATTCATCAATGGAAGGCTAGACTACAGGCGACCCCGTGCTCCAGAAGGAAACCTCTTAAAACATGGCGTATCCCCCAAGTCTAGTTAGTGTAATCAGCATGTTTATTCTTTGATGGTCGATATATCTCTAACGTATCTATAATTTTAATTGTTCCATGCTGTTATATTATCATTCTTGGATGTTTTACAATCATTTTATAGCAACTTTATATCATTTTTGGGACTGACCTATTGACATAGTACCCAGTGCCAGTTGCTGTTTTTTTGCTTGTTTTTTACTTCGCAAAATATCAGTACCAAACGGAGTCCAAACGCAGCGAAACTTTTTGGAGATTTTTTCTGGACCAGAAGACACCTAGTGGGCCAAAGAAGTACCAGAGGGGAGTCCCTAGGTGGGCACAACCCACCAGGGCGCGCCAGGAGGCCCAGGCGCGCCCAGAGGGGTTATGCCTCCCTCAGTGACCTCCCGCACCGCCTCTTCGCCCTATAAATTCCCAAATATTCCAGAAACCCTAGGGAGTCGACGAAACACAATTCCAGCCGCAACAAGTTCTAGAACCATGAGATCCAATCTAGATACCATCACGGTGGGGTTCATCATCCTCAACGGTGCCTCTCCGATGATGCGTGAGTAGTTCATCATAGACCTACAGGTCCGTAGGCAGTAACTAGATGGCTTCTTCTCTCTTTTTGATTCTCAATACAATGGTCTCTTGGAGATCTATTTGATGTAACTCTTTTTGCGGTGTGTTTCTTGGGATCCAATGAACTTTGAGTTTATGATCAGATCTATTTATCCACAAAAGGTATTTGAGTTTCTTTGGTCTCCTTTATGCATGATTACTTATAGCCTCATATTTCTTCTTCGAATCTTTGGTTTAGTTATGCCAACTAGATCGATTTTTCTTGCCATGGGAAGAGGTGCTTTGTGATGGGTTCGATCTTGCGGTGTTCTTTTTCCCAGTGACAGAAGGGGCAGCAAGACACGTATTGATCTTTGCTATTAAGGATAACAAGATGGGGGGCTATTCCTCCATGAATATATATCGTCTACATCATGTCATCGTTCTTATTGCATTACTCCGTTTCTCCATGAACTTAATACACTAGATGCATGCTGTATAGCGTTCGATGTGTGGAGTAATAGTAGTAGATGCAGACAGGAGTCGGTGTACTAATCTTGGACGTGATGCCTATATATTGATCATTGCCTTGGATAACGTCATAATTATTCGATATTCTATCAATTTCCCAACAGTAATATGTTTACCCACCGTGTGCTATTTCTTGAGAGAAGCCATTGGTGAAATCTACGACCCCTAGGTCTATTCTTTATCATATTTGCTTTGAGATCTATTTTTATTTGCTATTGTTTTCAGATCTATTATTTCAAAAACCCCAAAATACCTTGTGGCACTATTTTATTACTTATTTTATTTGTGTTTTATCGAGATATATTTATCCAATCTACCACAATTTTATCCCGTCAACATGACAATTTCTGGCGCCGTTACACAAAAAGGGATTGACAACTCCTTATACGTGTCGGGTTGCAAGTATTTGTTGTTTGTGTGCAGGTACCGTTTACATAGTGTTGCTTGTTCTCCTGCTGGATTGATACCTTGGTGTAACGCCCCCGATGCGGCTATATCTCCCACGTGTCGAGGCACGACTTAGAGGCATAACCGCATTGAAAGCAATGTCGCAAGTGAGGTAATCTTCACACAACCCATGTAATAATGAAGGGAAAGAGATACATAGTTGGCTTACAGTCGCCACTTCACACAGTACATAAATTAAACATACATCATTCAGAGTACACTCAAGGTCCGACTACGGAACCAAAATAAAAGAAGATACCCCACATGCTAACACAGATCCCCGAATCGTCCCAACTGGGCACCACTACTGATCATCTGGAAAAGACACATAGTAACGACCACGTTCCTCGTCGAACTCCCACTTGAGCTCGGTGGAATCACCTGCACTGGCCTCATCGGAACCTGCAACTGTTTTGGAAGTATCTGTGAGTCACGGGGACTCAGCAATCTCACACCCGCGAGATCAAGACTATTTAAGCTAATAGGAAGGACAAGGTAATACAGTGGAGCTGCAGCAAGCGACTAGCATATATGGTGGCTACTTCGCAAAGAGAGCGAGAAGAGGAGCAAAGCACGGTCGTGAAACTAGTAGTGATCAAGAAGTGATCCTGAACTACTTACGTCAGACATAACTCCAACACCGTGTTCACTTCCCGGACTCCGCCGAGAAGAGACCATCACGGTTACACACGCGGTTGATGTGTATTTTATTTGAGGTCAACTTTAGGTTTTCTACAACCGGACATTAACAAATTCCCATCTGCCTCATAACCGCGGGCACGGCTTTCGAAAGATATTACCCTGCAGGGGTGTCCCAACTTAGCCCATTATAAGCTCTCACGGTCAACGAAGGATATTCCTTCTACCGGGAAGACCCGATCAATCTCGGAATCCCGGACTACAAGACATTTCGACAGCAATAAAACAAGACCAGCAAAGCCGCCCGAATGTGCCGACAAATCCCGATAGGAGCTGCACATATCTCGTTCTCAGGGCACACCGGATGAGCCAGACGTCGGGTTGGCATAAACCCTGGTTGCCCAAGGGGCGCCGGACATCGCTCAAGTTGGACCAGCAATCGAAGGAGAACTGGCCCGGGTTAAAATAAAGATGACCCTCGGGCTCATGAAAACCCGGGAAAAGGCTTAGGTGGCAAATGGTAAAACCAAAGTTGGGCCTTGCTGGGCGAGTCTTATTCAAAGCGAACTGTCAAGGGGGTCCATAAATCACCCAACCGTAAGGAACGCAAAATCAAGGAACATAACACCGGTATGACGGAAACTAGGGTGGCAAGAGTGGAACAAAACACCAGGCATAAGGCCGAGCCTTCCACCCTTTACCAAGTATATAGATGTATTAATTATAACAGATATATATATATATTGTGATATCCCCAACAAGTAAACATGTTCCAAATAGGAACAACATCTCCATGTTCCAACAAGGAACAAACTTCAGCTTCACCTGCAACTAGCAACGCTATAAGAGGGCTGAGCAAAGCGGTAACATAGCCAATCAACGGTTTGCTAGGAAAGAATGGTTAGAGGCTGACATGGCAATATGGGTGGAATGATATAGCAAGTGGTAGGCATCGCAGCATAGGCATAGCAAAAGAGCGAGCAACTAGCATAGCAAAGATAGAAGTGATTTGAGGGTATGGTCATCTTGCACGCAATGTTCTCGAGTTGTCGAAAGCTTGATCCTCGAAAGCGTTCTCAACAGGTTCCTCATTCACGTACTCGTCTCCCGACTCTACCCAAAGCAACAACACAAACAAAGGAACCACAATAAATCACGGTGCAATGCACAATCAACATGATGCAAACATGGCATGATATGCATGATGCGATATGCAATGCTTATGCGCGCCGGAAGGTAAATGATGAACCAGGCATCAACTTGGCAAACCAAGCATGCCACTGGAAAGATGAGATGATTTCGGTTGAAAACGATATAAAGATCACGGAATCGGATGCACGGTTTGCAAATGGCAAGCAAAACAAGAATGGCGCAAATCTGCCATTAACAGCATGATGCCACTTAGCAAGCAACAATTAATTAAGCTACTGCACCCAAACGTATCAACAAAGCACATGGCAGTGATCTACATGATGCTCGACAAAAGATGAGCACTGAGCTACGGCTAGTTCACATCATAACAGGTTCAAACAAGCATGGCAAAAGTGCAATAATAATCAGGCTGGACATGGCAAAAACAGTAACAGGTTGCAATGTTCAGAGCATCAAAACTACATGCTACAGGACCTTAAAATAGCAAAACATGGCATGACATGAATCTACTCAAAGCATATTTCAAAATTCCCTTACTGACCATAAGCCAAAAAGGACTAGAAAATATAGTAACACCCATGTCAATATTGAAAGTCTTTTAACAGATTCAGCAACTTGACATGTCAAAAACTGATAACGAGATGGCATGTTTACAAGCTCAATGCACTCACTACAGAGCCTCAAATGATAAACTAAGCATACATACATCAAGAAGACATGACATAGAAGACATACATGGCAAGAACACTAACATAGCCTATACGGGTCAACCACAACATCCTCGGCAAAATTGAATAACACGTATACAATCTGCCAGGAAACATTTGGTAGCAAAAGTAGAGCTCGATTGACTCAAGCTATGGCATCCCATAATTGTAAACAAAGGCATGGATGGATAGAGCAAGTCATGCTTTACAAAACACCCTTACTGAAGTATCCCAAAATATGCATAGATCTCTCGGTATCATCAAGCAAACATGGCATCAAAATCAGCTAAAACAGGGCTGAAATCAGCAACATTAGGACACCTACTTTGCATGCTTGTGCTAGTCACCACATAGATCACAAAAATACATGGCATATACCCCTGGAAAGATGACATGGCATTTTACAAAACACATGTAGGACTCAAATTCATAGGGTGCACATATTAATCATAGCAAAAAATAACAAAAGTGCAACTTCTGATAAAAATCAGAAACTCTCAGCACATAGCACTCTTCCAACAGCATTTCGGGCATCAAGATGAGCTCAAATGAAAATGATGCAATGGAATGAAATGATCTACTCTTCGAGACGAACATTTTGACATATTATACGCGAAAAATGGATCTACGGATGCGAAGATATAGCATGATGAAAATGCACGAAATTAAAACGATCTAAAGACTTAGAAAATTAAGGGAGGAGAGAGGTCAACGGCTCGCGGATCGAGGCGGATCCGATCGGATCGGGCCGGTGGCAGCGCCGGGCTTCGCCGGAGTTGGAGCCGGAGGAGGAAGATGGCGGGAGGCGCGGCCGACCGGATCTCGCCGGATCCGGCCCGGCGAGAGCGGAAGCGACGGGAGGCGCCGGACGCGGGCGCCGCGGGAGGCGCGGGCGGCGCCGCGGTGAGCCTCGGGCGGCGGCGCTAGGGCGACCGCGACCTCTTGTGCGGCGGCGGAGTCGCCGGAGATCGGCGGAGACGGCGCGGCGGGGACGGAGGTCGCCGGCGCGGGCGCGGGCTGGCCGGGAGGGCCCGCACGGGCCTCGCGGCCCCTTGGGTCGGCGGCGCGGCGGGCGCTGGCTGCGCCACGTGGCGGCGCGCGAGGTCCGGGCGGCGGGCGGATGTGTCCGGCCGTCCGGATTCGTCGTGGCCGGCGCCGGGCGAGCCAGTAGACTAGGGTTTCGTCCGTATTTCGGGGAAGGGATCTATATTTATAGGTAGAGGGAGCTAGGAGACTCCAAATGAGGTGTAGTTTTCGCCCACACGATCGTGATCGAACGACGGAGAGCATGGAGGTGACTTAGATGGGTTATTGGGCTGTTTTTGAGGGGTGTTGGGCTGCAACTTAAAAGAGGCCTCTGCGAAGGTGCGGTTAACCGTTGGAGTACCAAACGAGCTCCAAATGACCCGAAACTTGACCGGTGGTCTCCGGGTGTTATACCAAGGCCACTAGACAAACCTCGGTCCATTTCGAGACGGTTTAATACCCGCACACGGAAAAACGTAAAAGGGTCCGCCGGGGGAGATAGGAGTGCCGGATTGCAAAACGGACAACGGGAAAAATGCTCGGAATCAAGAAACGAACACGTATGCAAAAGCGATGCACATGATGACATAATATAAAATGCATGACATGGACAAAATGCAAAAAGGAGAAAACCCAACCACGGAGGGAATATCATATAACAATGCCGAAAATGGCAAGAGTCGGAGTTACAAATATGGAAAGTTACTTCCGGGGTGTTACACTTGGTTTCACAACTGAGGGAAATACCTACCATAGTTGTACTACATCATCCCTTCCTCTTTGGGGAAATACCAACGCAATTTCAAGCGACATCAATGGTGACCGACAATATGTAACCCTAGGCCCTGGTGTCTATATAAACTAGAGGGTTTATCCCGTAAGGAGGAGGCTCCATCATACCCACCTAGGGTTTAGTTCATCCGATCTCATGACAGATCAAATCTGTAATTGTCATACAACCTCATTGAGGGAGTTATGGACTAAGGGGTCCTCGGGGCGCCGGCCCATTGAATATGGACCAGACTGGTGAAGCCGCATAGCAACGGAAGATCTATGAAGCCTTGGTGTGCCCTCCAAGTCTTGGATAGACAGGATCTTTTATTCCTTATTGTAATCTATCTCCGGTAACCCTAACCCTATCGGTGTCTATATAAACCGAGGGTTGTAGTCTTTAGGGTTAGAGCTATATTCATCACCTCATAGCCTTAGGGTTTAGCTAATGCTGATCTCGAGGTAGATCTACTCTGTAAACCATACTATACATCCAATATAGTCAAGCAGGACATATGGTGTTACCTCTTCGAGAGGGCCCGAACCTGGGTAAACACTGTGTTTATCGTCCCTTGTTCCCCACCGATCCTAGATCCACAGGTCGAGACCCCCTACCCCAAGGTCTGACGGTTTTGACACCGACATTGGTACTTTCATTGAGAGTTCTGCTGTGGGGTCGCCCGAAGGATCGATGGCTCGCCTGATCATAGGAGAAGCCATAGGGTCCGGGGACTTCTTTGTCCCCGGTCAACTCTTCACATTCCGCGGCATCGTACTGCACGCCGACCCAACTAGTCGTTTGGATCAGATCGATAACTTCCCTCCTGAACACTGAATTTGATTCGGTAATCTGGAATATGTTGCGGACACTCGGGGCAATCTAGTCTTCGTCGGATTCACTACCCCCTTCTGCACCCTCGTAGGCCTTGCTATGCCTGCTCCGGAGTCTCCCTCCCATCCGATCTACAGATCAGCCCCCGCCCTCCAAACAGCTTCGAGCCAGGAGGGCTCTGCCTCAAGCGAGGACCAGACTCCGCCTTCGGCTGGATCTGTCATGTCTGTGGAAGGCCTATCCTCGACCCCTAAGACAGAATCAGGAGGCAGAGGCCAAGAGTCAATCTCGGCCGAACCTTTTCTCCACAATGCTCCTCTAGCCTTGAGCCCTTACGACGAGCCGACAACCAATGGCCAGGGGTCACCCCCGGCCCGAAGGAGCTCGATCTTGAATCCTGGCATGGAAACCACATGCAAAAACCAAGGCCCGTCCTTAGTCCCTAGTGACAATCCGGACCCTCTCAAGGATCCGTCACCGTACCTCGAGTCCAGCTCGGCCTGCGGAAACTAAGGACTGGCCATGGCACTGACTGCCCCTCACCCTGTCACAACGGAATTTGGCCTAGAGCCCTCAAGTTCGGTGACCCTCGCTATGTTAAACGAGGCGCTAGACCGAATCCAGAAAATCACCATCCAGGAGGACCTGCCCTCCATTCAAAACCATCAACTCTCCGGGGCATACCATGGGGAATTTTATGTCCCATCCACCACCCACTTGCTAGCCATTGTTGATGATTTAACCAGTATGCTGGATTACAATTCGGAAAATGCCGAATACATGAACGAGAATAGCAGAGCCACGGCTAATACCGATGTTGCCCCCCATCACCGGCCGCTGGTCGGCCACGTCCACCTATGATATTTACATGGTGGACACCGCAAGGACGACGATGGCACTCCCAATCAGGACCAAGACAAACCCAGAGATGAGCCCCCCAAGCGCCAAAGACAGCGTCGTCGATCAAAACCATGTCGAAGACATGCAAGCAACATGGACTCCGCGGAGAACGGCACCGTGAATAATACGAATGACCTCGCCGGAGCTGCAGCTAACGAACATCATCAGGATGATCCCGCAGGGCAGGAGGACCCATTCAATCCAAAAAACCCCGATGCCTCCGAAGATAGCAACTACCTCCCACTGTCTGAATAAGAGGCCAGTCTCAGGGAGGACGATATCATCGTCCCCGAAGACCCGCTAGAGTAGGAACGGTTCAAGCGGAGGCTCCTAGCCACCGCCCGCAGCCTGAAGAAACAAAAGCACAAAATCAAGGCCGAACAGGACACCCCCAATGATCGATGGACCATAGTCCTAGCCACCGAAGAAGGATACGGCCGCGAACAACTAATTAGAAGTTATCCCAAGCGAAGACTGCTGCCACAATTCGACGATGAGGCCATAGAGCCCACACGCCTGACATACACACGCGCCGAACAGCCAGACCGCCCTCCTAGAGGGTGGGACAGAGAAGCTGACAAGGCCGAGCACCCCACTGACTCACCTCGCCATTATGGCAAGGATCAAATGCGGCCCACATACAAGTGTGCCTCCTCCATGACCTAGACGCTCGAGGAGGCCATACCAGTTCCATCTACGGACCCAGAGAAGATCTGCCCACCCAACGGGAAGGATATTATGACTGGTCGAACCAAAACGATAGAATCCAGGACTAGTAGCGGACTCGGATGTCCGAAGATCTCCGACTTGACGTAGCTCGAGTCCGGAGCGCCGCACACCCCCTATGCTTCACAGAGAGGGTAATGCAACACCAATTCCCAAAAGGCTTCAAGCCAGTGAACATCGAACCATACGACGGAACAACGGTCCATATTCACATGGCACGAGGAGATGACCTCTATAGGATAGAAAGTATGTCTAGAGGGGGGGGGGTGATTAGACTACTTGACCAAATAAAAATCTAGCCTTTTCCCAATTTTAAGTGTTGGCAAATTTTAGCAACTTAGCACAAGTCAAGCAATCAACCTACACATACAAATCTAAGAGTATAGCAGTGGAATGTAAATCATTGCATATGAAGGTAAAGGCAGGAGTTTGGAGGCAACCAATGCAATGCAGACACGAAGATTTTTCCCATGGTTTCGATAGGTGGTGCTATCGTACATCCACGTTGATGGAGACTTCAACCCACAAAGGGTAACGGTTGCACGAGTCCACGGAGGGCTCCACCCACGAAGGGTCCACGAAGAAGCAACCTTGTCTATCCCACCATGGCCATCGCCCACGAAGGACTTGCCTCACTAGGATTGATCTTCACGAAGTAGGCGATCTCCTTGCCCGTACATACTCCTTGGTTCAACTTCACAATCTTGACGGAGGCTCCCAAGTGACACCTAACCAATCTAGGAGACACCACTCTCCAAAAGGTAATAGATGGTGTGTTGATGATGAACTCCTTGCTCTTGTGCTTCAATTGATAGTCTCCCCAACACTCAACTCTATCTCACAGATTTGGATTTGGTGGAAAGAATATTTGAGTGGAAAGCAACTTGGGGAAGGCTAGAGATCAAGATTCTTGTGGTTGGATAGGAATATCTTGGTCTCAACACATGAGTAGGTGGTTCTCTCTCAGAAAATGAATGCCGGAAGTGTAGGCACGTTCTGATGGCTCTCTCCACCAATGAAGAGTGGGTGGACGGGTATATATAGCCTCCACACTAAATCTAACCGTTACACACAATTCACCAAACTTGGTGGGACCGAATCATGAAACTCGGTGAGACCGATTTAGTTCAAAATGTGAACGTTAGGCTTTTCGGTGGGGCCAACATGTCAACTCGGTGGGACCGATTTGATTAGGGTTAGGGCATAATTTAATCTCGGTGAGACCGATCACAATAACTCGGTGAGCCCGATTTCTTTAATAGGCAAACAGAGAGTTGGTCAGGCAAACTCGGTGGGACCGAATCACTCATTTCGGTAAGACCGAAATGTTACGAAAGGGAAACAGAGAGTTTGCATTGCGAACTCGGTGGGACCGATCGCTCATCTCGGTTAGACCGAAACATTACGAAGGGAAAGAGAGAGTTTGCAATCCCATCTCGGTGAGACCGAGATCCCTATCAATGAGACCGAACTGATTAGGATTTCCTGCTATGGCTATGTCAAATGAACTTGGTGGCACCGGATAGTTCAAATCGGTGGGGCCGAGTTTGACTTTTTGTTTGTGACATATGTGGATATGATAAAGTGGTTGAGGGCTTTTGGAGCATATCACTAATCATTTGAGCAAGCAAGCCATTAAGCAACACCTCATCCCCTTTTAATTGTATTGGTTTTTCCTATGGACTCAATGTGATCTTGGATCACTAAAATGAAAATGTAGAGTCTTGAGCTTGAGCCAACATGTGTTGTTAGCATTTTGAGGGGTCCACATTCCTAGTCCATGTCATGCCAAACATTGAACTTTCTGAAATGGTCATATTGAAACAGCATTAGTACGATGAGCTATATGTTGTTAGGAATTACCAAAACCACCCGGGGATAGTTGCACTTTCAATCTCCCCCTTTTTGGTAATTGATGACAACATATAGATCAAAGCTTCGACAAATTATAATAAGATTGAAATACATCGTTGCTTTGAGAAGTATGTGATAAGCAAGAGCTCCCCCTAAATTTTTGCATTATTTAAAATTTGCTTTTGAATGCAAATGCACAATCGATTAGGATCATGGGTTACTCATCCATGTCACATGCTTCTTGGTGGAGCTCTGAAAATGATAGAAAGTGAAATGTGCACTCATCACCAAGACAACATGAATGATCATATATGAGAGATAAATAATAGCATCATTCAAGCACAAGCATTAATGTATGATATGATCAAACACATGATCAAACAAGTCTCTCTCACACACACATAAAGTACCATCCAAGCAAGCACACATAAGTATCAACCAAGAAACAAAAGAGATAGCAAAAGAAGCAAAGCACTCTCTCTCGAAGCCTATGATCTATACACTTTCTCCCCCTTTGGCAACAAGTTACCAAAAAGCTCGAAAATGTATAGTGCTATGCGTCTCTCTAGACATGATATTCGGGAGGTGGCATTGAGAGGACTCCAAGGAAGAATGCATCTGTTGAAGTTGTTGGAGCTGGTGGAGTGGCAACTGGAGGTGCTACTGATGCTGTGGTTGCAGGTGCTGATGTGGTAGCTCTTGTGTCAGTCACTGGGAGTGCAACAGATCTCTGTCCTCTTGGCACTCTCTGAAAGGCATCTGTGGTAGCCTGCCCTTTCCTCTCCTCAGCTTCTTCTTGGAGCTGCTCAACTATTGTCTGCATCTCTATCACATTCAAGTCAATATCATAGAATTTTGTTTCAATGATCCTCTCTAGGCTTTCTTGGTTATGAGTTAGATTGGCTAATCCCTTCTCAGTCCTCAAGGTGGCTTGAATCAGATATCCAAGTTGATCTTTCTTAGACTTGAGAAACACTTGAGAAGCCTCTTCAGCACTTGGCATCTTTGCTGCTTTCTCAGCTTTAGCTTTCTCCCTCTTCTCTTGAGCTTCTATAGATGTAGGGTCTTCTTCATTCATGAGAACTGTGTTGTCCTCAAAATCAGGTCTCAAGGGAAGATGTTCCTTGTCCAATAAGTATGTGCCTATGCCCATCTTGGAGTTGATGAGCATCTGGATGTGTGGAGCATACCCACATGACCTTTTCTGATCTACAATTGTTCTCTTGATTGTCTCAACAATCAGACTCATAACTTTGAACTTTTGGGGCACATCAAACAACTGCAGCAAGTTTATGGAATGACCTCTGATCATCCTATGATCTCCTGACTTGGGCAACAATGTATGCCTCAAGATAGTGTTGATGGTGGTCAAACCAGACAACAGATAATATATAGAGCCCATCTTGTGAGTTTCCAAGGCTTTGTCAGGTATTTCCTTATACATGTTAGCCATGGAATTGTGATCCTTCTTCTTCTTGGCATAGGCATCTATGTCATCTTATTGCTCTGCAGGGGCATTGATCAGTTTGGCCCATTCAACAATTGTAGATTGGTACCTAGTACCTTCAGACATCCAAACAATTCTGCCATCAGGATAGAAATGTGTTGTGGAGTAGAATTGCATAATAAGTTCATCATTCCACTTAGTGACTTTTTGACCCACAAAGGCATCTACTCCACATAGCCTGAAGCTCTCATGCACTCTTGGAAAGTGATCTTCATTGTTGTCAATATATTTCCAGTCTACCCACTTCATATCACAGACAATTGGCTTCTTATCAAGCAGAATAGTCTCATAGAAATCTTGCTGCTCCTTGGTGTGAAACCTATAGTCCACAACAGTCCTTCTCCTCACAACATATGGATAAGATTGTCTCCATAGTCTGAGACCTGCATCCTTTCCGATCTTCATGATTTCTGCCACTGGATGGTTATCATCATGGTCAGGGATCTTGGGTTTGAGCTTCCTAAGCACTTGGGCTTCCGCATCTTCTTCTTCAACTTCAGTCTCAGGCACTGGGGCCTTGTTCTTCTCAGCAACTGGTATATTCCGTGTGCTCCTCTTTGGTGCAGTCTTGGGAGCAGGAGTAGAAGCTTTGGGGGTTGTCTTGGGCTTAGAAGGGGTAGCCCCAGACTTGAAGGCATCCCCCATCAGCTTTTGAGCTTTGGGTGCTGGTGTAGCATCCTCTTCCTCTTCCTTTCCATCCTCATCAGAGGAGTGCTTCTCAAATTCTGCCATGGGATCCACTTTCTTGCACTATCTTCCTCTCTTCCTTTCCTTTTCTTCTTGCCCTCACGAGCAGCCTCACCACCAGTTGATTTGGAAGTTTCAAGAGTGGAGGCTCTAGCCTTAGACATGGGCACTCTTTTTGCAGGAGCCTTCTTGTGCATACTAGGCCTTGTAGATGCAGCTGTGCCAAACTCTTTCTTGACCACCTTTTTCTTGGAGCTGACCTCCTCCTCAGCAGCTACATAGTCTTCATCTTCAGACTCAGAATTCCTCTTCCTCCTGTGCCTAGTAGTAGCCTTAGACAGATTGCTAGGAGTACTTTTGCCGCCTTCATCATAACTGCTAGCGGGACTAGAGCCCTCACTCAGATTCACCTGTTCTTCTGACTTGTTCTGGCTGTCACTCTGATCAGACATACCGGCACTGCAAGCTGACAGCTGACCCTGTGAATAGTTATAGATGAGATAGAGTGGATGAGCATCACAAAGTGCAGAGATTTTGCAAAACAAATGAGTCAAAAACTTAGTTTTAGTTTTCCAGAGAAAGCACTTCGGAGCTACCGATTTGTTAAACTCGGTGACACCGAAGCAACTTTTGGAATCTAAACTAGTAAAATCGGTCAGACCGAGACACAATTCGGTGACTCTGAGATTGCTAGGGTTTCACTGAGAGTTGAACTCGGTCACACCGATTTGCAAGTTTCGGTCAGACCGAAAAGTGCAAATGCAATGGCCTAAGCCAAACTCAGTCGGTCCGAGATGAGTTCGGCGGAAACCTAACCCTAAATTTTCGAATCAAATCTAATCTAAAGGAAGTTTTTGCTGGACATCATGATCTCATACATGGTAAGAAACATGGCATTTTCTTTGTGCTAAGAATCAGATGTAAGAACAGCACAAATATTCGAACTCATACCCTAGTTCGGTGATGAGCTCGCTACGGCAGCAACGGCGGTGTGGAATTCCGTTGACGGCGACAGAGACCAGCGGCGGGAGGTCGCTGGCGACGAGAGGACGATCTAGAGACCTGATACGGCAGAGCAGGACACACACGGGTGAAGAGGTTTAGGAGAAATTTCCAAAATTTGACCCGTCGGTATATATATCCTGACCCTGTCGGTGTGACCGAGTGGAACAACTCGGTGGCACCGAGATGCAGAATCGCAAGCGGTTACTACAACTCGGTGTGACTGAAAAGTTCTAATTGGTTGCACCAAGATTGAAAACCTTGATCAACTCAGTGAACTCGGTCAGACCGAAAAGGATGAATCAGTCAAACTGAAATGCATAGAGAGGTTTTGGAAGTTTAAGTCTATGACGAATCGGGGACTCCGAGTGCTCCTCACACAGAGGGTTCGAATCTGGCTTGGTAAAACTTTGTGATGTAGCATGAATAGAGTTTGAGACGAGAAAAGCATAGATAGCTAGAGGAAGTTCTTAGGCATTCTTGTCCATCAATTTGGCAAAAGAAGAAGAGCCAAACAATCAAAGCAACAAATGGATGTCCTCGAATGAGAAAAAATTATGCAACCAACATGCTCACACAATAAAATGGCAAATGAAATATGTGACAAAGCATGCACAAACACTCTAGCATCTATCAAGCAATTGGCGATGACTAGGTCATCTATATATGAGTATATTGACTTAGGAGTCAAATGAGAACATTTGATCATAGGTCATACTCATAGTTTAAGCACAAGTGGGGTTACCACTTTTACATAAAGCATTGTTGTGTTCACACCATTAGAGTTGCTTTAGCTCAATATTTAGAGTAAATCTCCCCCTAGATGTGATATCCCCCCTAAGAGGGATGAACTAACCTTGGGTTTTGTCGATGATGAATTCATGTAGATGTTGAAGATCTGGATGCTCAATGTTGATGTAGATCATTTGGAGCAATCCATTGTAGTGAGTTGCACTTTCAATACCTACACGGGTTAGTCCCACAAGGAACAAACAAGGATATCCTAGACATAGAGTGAAGTTCAAACAAGATGATGTCCATGAAAGCATTAGGTTACCTTGTCCCTTGTCTTACCAACAATAGGGTTTGTGACTTCCTTGAACTAGTGCAAGATGTGGACGTTGTTTGCACTTGTCCTTGCCAAAATGATATGAGTGAAATATGTTGGCGGAGTCACCCTCAAGAACTCTCTAGTTCTTCTTCTTCAGGATCCACATCTTCTTGATGGGAATCCTTGGAGTTGTAGTCATACTTGATGAAGTAGAACTTGATGTAGTCTTGGGAACCCACTTGACCAAGGCCTTGGGAGCTTCTTCAAATGCATCAATCTCCTCTTGAAGCTTGTCCTTGCTTTTTTGCTTGTGGTCTTGTGGTGGAAGATCATCTTGAGCTTGTGTCCCCTTGAAGAAAGTAGGATCATACTTCTCTTGTTGAGGAACAAACTTCGTCTTGGGGTATTGATCTTCTTCCCACTCAATTCCATTGGCATTGAACTTTCGTTCAAAACCAACAACTTGATTCTTCCGGTGCCTTCCTTGCTTGCGTACAATTTACTCAAATTGCTTACTTCTAGCAAGGCTCTTGTAAACACCTTTCTCTATAATTCCCTTCAATAAGATATTTTCTTTCTCAAGTGTAACTTGGCTAAGAGAATCGTTAGTTGAATCAAGAGAACTACTAGAAGCAACAATATTGGATTTAACATGATTATTGTTACTACTAGAAGAAGAATCTTTCTTGTTCTTGTTGCTAGATTTTACTTGTGGCATGTAAGTAGACAAGAGTAAACGCTTGGCAATGTAAGACGAACTTTTCTTACGAAGATCATCATTGATTGCCTTTAAGAACCCATGCTCTTGCTCAAGGTTGAGCTTTTCAAAGCGTAGCTTCTCATGAGTCTTAAAAGTTCTCGATGATCTTCTATGGTAGTTTCATGAGCTAACTTAAGAGTGTTTAGTTCTTCAGTTAGACACTCAATCTCCTTCTTATCATTGTCATTCATTTTATCTTGATTAGCATGATTAATAGCAAGTTCATCATAGTTTTCATCACTAGAGTTGTGAACAAGTAAATCATCATCACCTAGCAAATCATCTCCATCACTATTGAAATCAACATACTCAGGGTGTGATACCTTGGGGGATTTAGCCATGAAGCATCTTCCAATTCCTTCATTTGGTGAGTCAAATATGCCATAGGAGTTGGTTGACACAAGTGATAAACCGGCAACACCTTCATCTTGAGTATATTCGGAGTCAGAGTGGTAACTTCTCTCGCAGTGATGGTCGGAGTCGGAGCCGGATACCCATTCACCAACGTGAGCTTGATGTCTTCGTTTTGTGTAGCTCCTTGATGATTTGTCCTTCCTTTCTGAATCCTTGCTTCTGTGAGAGGTTCTCCGTTCATAACGATCATCTCTACTCCTTCTCTCTCTTGGAGGTGATTCTTCTCTTCTACTTCTCCTTTTAGGTGAGTCTTCTCTTCTTTTGTAGGGAGCCGTACACTCATTGGAGTAGTGTCCGGGTCTTCAACAATTGTAGCAATTACGCTCATGACTGGAAGATCTTTTGTCATTGTAGGACCTTGACTTGGAACTTCTTTCCTTGCTTCTACTATTGTAGAACTTGTTGAAGTTCTTCACCATTAGGCTAAATTCCTCATTGAAGTCTTGTTTCTCACTTGATGATGTAGGAGCATCACATGAGGTTTTGTAAGCACCACTTGACTTTTTGTGAAGCTCTTCTTTATCCTTGAGTGACATCTCATGAGCAACAATTCTTCCAATGTGTTCTGTTGGCTTGAGATCTTTGTAATTGGGCATCATTTGGATCAATGTGCACACGGTATCATATTTTCCATCCAAGGATCTTAGGATCTTCTTGATGATGAATCTATCGGTCATCTCTTCACTTCCTAAGCCGACAATCTCATTTGTGATGAGAGCAAGCCTAGAGTACATTTCAGCGACACCTTCACCATCCTTCATTTTGAACTCGTCAAGCTGACTTTGAAGCACATCCAATTTGGATTCCTTGACAGAGTCGGTACCGTCGTGCATATCAATCAAAGTATCCCAAATTTCCTTTGCATTCTCAAGACGGCTGATTTTGTTGAATTCTTCGGGGCACAATCCGTTGAAGAGGATATCGCAGGCATGAGCATTGTATTGCAGCATCTTCAATTCTTCCGTGGTAGCTTCACGGTTCGGTTCTCTCCCATCAAAGAATTCACCTTGCAAGCCAATACACACAATAGCCTAAACAGCGGGGTTATGTCCAAGAATATGAATTTTCGTCTTATGCTTCCAACTAGCAAAATTAGTACCATCAAAGTAAGGACCTCAACGGTGGTAATTTCCCTCGCCAGACGCCATACTCTCCTAGGTTGTGAAACCAAGGTTATGATCACCAAAGCTATGGAAATCAAGGCAAATGGAGACCAAAGCTCTGATACCACTTGTAGGATCGAAAGTATGTCTAGAGGGGGGTGATTAGTGATACGTCTCCGTCGTATCTACTTTTCCAAACACTTTTGCCCTTGTTTTGGAATCTAACTTGCATGACTTGAATGGAACTAACCCGGACTGACGCTGTTTTCAGCAGAATTGCCATGATGTTTTTTTGTGTGCAGAAAATAAAAGTTCTCGGAATGACCTGAAACTCCACGGAACATCTTAGAAAAAATAATAAAAAATCCTCGCCAAAGATGAAGACCAGGGGTCCCACACCCTATCCACGAGGGTGGGGGGCGTGCCCCCCCCTCCTAGGCGCGCCCCCTACCTCGTGGGCCGCCTGGAGACCTTCCGACGCCAACTCCAACTCATATATTGGCTTTCGAAGAGAAAAAAATCAAAGAAAAGAAATCATCGCGTTTTACGATACAGAGCCGCCGCCAAGCCCTAAAACCTCTCGGGAGGGCTGATCTGGAGTCCGTTCGGGGCTCCGGAGAGGGGGATTCGTCGCCGTCGTCATCATCAACCATCCTCCATCACCAATTTCATGATGCTCACCGCCGTGTGTGAGTAATTCCATCGTAGGCTTGCTGGACGGTGATGGGTTGGATGAGATTTATCATGTAATCGAGTTAGTTTTGTCAGGGTTTGATCCCTAGTATCCACTATGTTCTGAGATTGATGTTGCTATGCTTAATGCTTGTCACTAGGGCCCGAGTGCCATGATTTCAGATCTGAACCTATTATGTTTTCATGAATATATGTGAGTTCTTGATCCTATCTTGCAACTCTATAGTCACCTACTATGTGTTATGATCCGCAACCCCAAGTGACAATAATCGGGACCACTCCGGTGATGACCATAGTTTGAGGAGTTCATGTATTCACTATGTGCTAATGCTTTGTTCGGTACTCTATTAAAAGGAGGCCTTAATATCCCTTAGTTTCCATTAGGACCCCGCTGCCACGGGAGGGTAGGACAAAAGATGTCATGCAAGTTCTTTTCCATAAGCACGTATGACTATATTCGGAATACATGCCTACATTACATTGATGAATTGGAGCTAGTTCTGCGTCACTCTATGTTATGACTGTCACATGATGAACCGCATCCGGCATAATTATCCATCACTGATCCAATGCCTACGAGCTTTCCATATACTGGTTTACGCTTATTTACTTTCCCGTTGTTACTGTTTCAATCACTACAAAATACCAAAAATATTACTTTTGCTTCCGTTACTTTTGTTACCGTTACCACCACTATCATACTACTTTGCTACTAAATACTTTGCTGAAGATATTAAGTTATTCAGGTGTGGCTGAATTGACAACTCAGTTGCTAATACTTCAGAATATTCTTTGGCTCCGCTTGTGTCGAATCAATAAATTTGGGTTGAATACTTTACCCTCGAAAGCTGTTGCGATCCCCTACACTTGTGGGTTATCAATACTAATTTCTAGCGCCGTTGCCGGGGAGCATAGCTCTATTCTTTGAGTTACTTGGGATTTATATCTGCTGGACACTATGAAGAACTTGAAAGACGCTAAGACAAAAATTTATCCCTCAACTACGAGGGGAGGTAAGGAACGCCATCTAGCTCGCACTTGATTCACCTTCATTATGAGTAAGCTTGCACACCTAAACCTGCTTCGCTATTAGCTCGATATGTCGCATGTTATTGATGATGCCACTTCTGCTATGCATGATACTTATGATGAAACTAATTCTATGCTTGATACTACTGTGCCCCTTGGTGAATTTCTTGATGAACAAATTTCTAGGGCTAGAGAGAAAGAAATTATTGAAACTGATTATGTTGATGAAAGTGATGATGAGGATATGCCTGCTATTCCTGAGGGTTATATTTTTGATGTGGAATCTTCTGCATCTATTTTTGCTTGCAAAGATAGACATGAACTTAAGAGGCTGCTAGTTAAATGGAGTAAAGAATCTCTTAGAGACAGAATGAAACCTGACCCTGCTTTTGCTACTTCACCTATTTGTGTTCCCGATAAGGATTATGAATTCTTTGTTGATCCTGATATAATTACTTTGGTTGAATCTGATCCTTTTCATGGTTATGAATCTGAAACTGTTGTGGCACATCTTACTAAATTAAATGATATAGCCACCCTGTTCACGAATGATGAGAGATCTCGCTACTTTTACATCCTTAAATATTTCCGTTCTCATTAAAGGGTGATGCTAAGATAAGGTTTAATTCTCTTGATCCTGGTTGTGTGTGTAGTCCCCAGGATATGAAATATTACTTCTCTGCTAAATATTTCCCTGCTCATAAGAAACAAGTTGCTTTAAAGGAAATATACAACTTTGTGCAAATCGAAGAAGAGAGTCTCCCACAAGCTTGGGGGAGGCTTCTCAAGTTACTTAATGCTTTTCCTGATCATCCTCTTAAGAAAAATGAAATACTTGATATCTTTTATAATGGACTAACAGATGCTTCCAGAGATTACCTGGATAGTTGTGCTGGTTCTCTTTTCAGGGAAAGAACATCGGATGAAGCTGAAATTCTATTGAATAATATGTTGACAAATGAAAATAATTGGGCACTTCCGAGCCAGCTCTGAGCCACTCGAGCCTATTCATAAACCAACTCCGAAGAGAGGTGTTCTTTTCTCAGTTCAAGATATGCAAGAGGCAAAGAAATCTATGAAAGAAAAAGGTATTAAAGCTGAAGATGTTAAGAATTTACCTCCTATTGAAGAAATACATGGTCTTAATTTACACTTTGTTGAAGAAACATATGATCTTGATCCATTACCTATTGAAGAACCTCCCGATCCCGATAACACGACACAGGTAGTAAAGGTAAATTCTCTCTATAGATTTGATGAAGGTGATATTCCTCACTATAAGTCTGCTAGACAATGCTTCGATGAGTTTGATAATTTTATTGTCAAACAAGAAAATTTTAATGCTTATTTTGGTAGACAATTGAAATACGATTCCGATATGATTAAACACTTGGGTGATTATATGGCTAATGTTAGATGTGAACTTAAACTTATTAGCAAACATGCTTCTATGGTTTCCACTCAAGTAGAACAAGTACTTAAGGCTCAAAATGATTTGCTCAATGAAATGAATAGTAAGAAAAATGATTATCCTATTAGAGTGGCTACTAGAACTGGTAGAATGACTCAGGAACCCTTGTATCCTGAAGGCCGCCCTAAGAGAATTGAACAAGATTCTCAGAGAAATAATATTGAATCACCGAGTTCTTCTAAAAGGAAGAAAAAGAAAAATGATAAGACTGTGCAAACTTCTAGTGAACCTATTGCTGAACTACCTGATAATCCAAATGATATATCTATTTCTGATGCTGAAACACAATCTGGTAATGAACATGAACCTAGCGAAAATAATAATGATGACGTTCATGATGATTCTCAACCTAGTAATGATAATGATGTAGAAGTTGAACCTGCTGTTGATCTTGATAACCCACAATCAAAGAATCAACGTTATGATAAGAGAGACTTTGTTGCTAGGAAACATGGTAAAGAAAGGGAACCATGGTTCAGAAACCCATGCCTTTTCCTCCCAAACCATCCAAGAAAAAGGATGATGAGGATTTTGAGCGCTTTGCTGAAATGATTAGACCTATCTTTTTGCGTATGCGATTAACTGATGTGCTCAAAACAAATCCTTATGCTAAGTATATGAAGGATATCTTACCAATAAGAGAAAGATACCGGAAGATGAAATTTCCACCATGCTTGCTAATTATACTTTAAAGGGTGGAATACCAAAGAAACTTGGAGATCCAGGAGTACCTACTATACCATGCTCCATTAAAAGAAATTATGTTAAAACTGCTTTATGTGATCTTGGAGCCGGTGTTAGTGTTATGCCTCTCTCTTTATACCGTAGACTTGATTTGAATAAGTTGACACCTACTGAAATATCTTTGCAAATGGCTGATAAATCAACTGCTATACCTGTCGGTATTTGTGAGGATGTGCCTGTTGTGGTTGCAAACGTTACTATTTTAACGGACTTTGTTATTCTTGATATTCCCGAGGACGATAGTATGTCTATTATTCTTGGAAGACCTTTTCTGAATACTGCAGGGGCTGTTATTGATTGCAACAAGGGAAATGTCACTTTTCATGTTAATGGTAATGAGCATACGGTACACTTTCCGAGGAAACAACCTCAAGTTTATAGTATCAATTCTATTGGAAAAGTTCCATCGATTATTTTTTGAGGTTTTGAATTTCCTCTTCCTACTGTCAAGAAGAAATATGATATTCTTATTATAGGGGATGTGCATATCCCCGTTGAGGTAACTTAGTGTTATTCGAAATTTCTCCGGTTCCATGTTATTCGGAATGAGTTTGTTAACAAGACTTGATCAACCTTGTTAGTGGATTCCTTTTGATGAGCATGAGACGGATGAAACTAGAAGCACAATCTTCTGTACTTTCTTTATACTTTCTGTTATTTAGTTGAAATAAAGTAAAAATAGTATTTTTCTGTCTGTTTCCCGATTTATCCGTGCAATATAAAAATATCCCGAAAATAAAAGTCCTTAGAATGCCATGCCAATTTAATATGATTTTTTCGGAAATATTTGAGGATTTACTGTGCAAAAATTACCACAGGGGGAGCTGCCACCTGGCCACGAGGGTGGAGGGCGCGCCCTACCCCCCAGGGCGTGCCCCCTGCCTCGTGGGCCCACGGTGGCCCTCCTCCACTTATTCCTGCACCCATCCTCTTCTTCTTCCTCCCACAAACACGAATAACCAGCTCAAACATGAGTTCCAGCCCCCGTTGCTGTGATTTTCGATCTCCTTGCTCAAAGCACCTCTCACAAAGCTGCTTGGGGAGATTGTTCCTTGGTATGTGACTCCTCCATTGGTCCAATTAGTTTTTGTTCTAGTGCTTTATTCATTGCAAATTTGTGCTGCATAGGCGAACATGTTCTTGAGCTTGCATGTCAATTTTATATGGTTCCAAGTAGTTCTAATGCATGATAAAGGCTCTAGGCACTTGTAGGAGTAGTTGATATCAATTTTATTGAAGTTGGTTCACTTTTGTTTGAAGTTACTAAAAATTTCAGAAATTTTTCAGAAAAAACAATATGTTTAGGAAGATGTTCCAAGGTGGTTCTTCAAGGAAGCAAGGCCCTAGGCTTGCCATGCGCGATGCCGATGAGGAGCCCCCAAGGGACGCTCCCTTGAGGCCCTGTGACTGGCCTTCGGAAAATTTTATGGATCAAGCTGGAATCAAAGAAGAATTTAACGCATATTTGTGTAACGCCGGTCTTGTGGATTTCGAGGCAGACAAATGCCCACAGTATCATGGTCTCACTAGCTCATTTGTGAGGAGAGAGGAGGCAGATGAGTATGAGAGGAGAGCGGAGGCGGCTCGACGCCACGCTGCAGCTCAGGAGGCGATAGCCGCTGCATCACAGTACGACCCCAGCTACACCTACGGGTATCCGCCAGGCCATCCCTGGCAATGAACCAACTTAGGCCAAAAGCCTAAGCTTGGGGGAGTACGTATTTCTCACCGACATTACATTTATGTTCACACACACAAATTGCTAGATGTCGGTGCTCATACTCTTTCACTGTAATATCCATGCTAGTTTATTTGTGTGTTTAATAAACTTTAAGAAAAACAAAAAAATAGTAGTAGTTTATTTTTCCTGCTGTAGTAGTAGTGATTAATAAGAAAACCCAAAAATATTTCCTGTTCTTCTTTTGCTTGTTGGGAGCTTTCCCGTGTAAATAGTTTTATTTCTTTTATTTTCTTTGGGGGTCAATAGGACAAGACCATGATTAAATTTTTGAAGTGGCTCTTATATGCATTATTGTTTATTTAACCAAGAGCCCATATTTCCTTGTCTTCTCCTGCTTATTGTATGCTTGCAGATTCCAGCTCAGTCCAATGCACGTGCACTCTTATTATTCACATCGTTTGGTCGTGCAAGTGAAAGGCAATTATGACGATATATGATGGACTGACTGAGATGGGAAAAGCTGGTATGAACTCGACTTCTCTTGTTTTTGTAAATATGATGAGTTCATCGTTCCTGATTCAGCTTATTATGAATAGACATGTTTGCAATGACAATTAGAGATCATAGTTGCTTATGCCATGCTTGATTAGCTATGGGTTATAATGGTTTACCTTGCGTGCCAACATGCCATTAAAATGGTTGTGATGTGGTATGATGGGGTGGTATCCTCCTTTGAATGATTTAAGTGACTTGACTTGGCACATGTTCACACATGTAGTTGAAACAAATCAACATAGCCTTCATGATATTTATGTTCATGGTGGATAATATCCTACTCATGCTTGTATCCAATGTTTATTAATTTTAGTGCATGTTCATGACTGTTGTCGCTCTCTAGTTGGTCGCTTCCCAGTCTTTTGCTAGCCTTCACTTGTACTAAGCGGGAATACTGCTTGTGCATCCAATCCCTTAAACCCCAAAGTTATTCCATATGAGTCCACTATACCTTCCTATATACGGTATCTACCTGCGGTTCCAAGTAAATTTGTATGTGCCAAACTCTAAACCTTCAAATAAACATTCTGTTTTGTATGCTCGAATAGCTCATGTATCAACTAGGGTTGCCCCTATCTTCCATGTTAGGCGGGTTATTCTCAAGAGGAGTGGACTCCGCTCCTCACACACGAGAACATGGCTGGTCACCGGGATGCCCAGTCCCATGCTTTATGCAAACTAAATCAAAATAATTGCAAACAAAACTCCCCCTGGGACCTGTTGATTGTTGGAGGCACTCGTTGTTTCGAGCAAGCCATGGATTGATGCTTGTTGGTGGAGGGGGAGTATAAACTTCACCATTCTGTTTGGGAACCGCCTATAATGTGTGTAGCATGGAAGATATCGCCATCTCTTAGTTGTTATGTTGACAATGAAAGTATGCCGCTCAAAATATTATCTATCTCTATTTCAAAATCGAGCTCTGGCACCTCTTTAAATCCCTGCTTCCCTCTGCGAAGGGCCTATCTATTTACTTTTATGTTGAGTCATCACCCTCTTATTAAAAGCACTAGCTGGAGAGCGCAGCGGTCATTTGCATTCATTACTGTTAATTTATATTGGGTATGACTATGACTGGATCTCTTTTACCATGAATTACAATGTCTAGTCAGTCCTTGATCTTTAAAGGTGCTCTGCATTTACGTTTTGCAGTCTCACAAAGGGCTAGCGAGATACCATATTGTTATATCATATTATGATTGTTTTGAGTAAGTGTTGTCATCCGAGATTTATTATTATGACTCGCTAGTTGATTATGCCATTGATATGAGTAAACATGAGACCTGAGAATTATTGCAAGTGTGGTTAGTTATAATCTTTGCTGAAAACTTGAATGCTGGCTTGACATATTTACAACAACAAGAGCAAACAGAGTTTGTAAAAGTTTTTCTTTTTCTCTTTCAGTCTGTCAACTGAATTGCTTGAGGGCAAGCAAGGGTTTAAGCTTGGGGGAGTTGATACGTCTCCGTCGTATCTACTTTTCCAAACACTTTTGCCCTTGTTTTGGACTCTAACTTGCATGATTTGAATGGAACTAACCTGAAATGATGCTGTTTTCAGCAGAATTGCCATGATGTTGTTTTATGTGCAGAGAACAAAAGTTCTCGGAATGACCTGAAACTCCACGGAACATCTTAGAAAAAATAATAAAAAATCCTCGCCAAAGATGAAGACCAGGGGGCCCACACACTGTCCACGAGGGTGGGGGGCGCGCCCCCCTCCTGGGCGCGCCCCCTACCTCGTGAGCCCCCTGGAGACCTTCCGATGCCAACTCCAACTCTATATATTGGCTTTCGGAGAGAAAAAAATCAGAGAGAAGAAATCACCGCGTTTTACGATCACGGAGCCGCCGCCAAGCCCTAAAACTTCTGGGGAGGATGATCTGAGTCCGTTCGGGGCTCCGGAGAGAGGATTCGTCGCCATCGTCATCATCAACCATCCTCCATCACCAATTTCGTGATGCTCACCGCCGTCGTGAGTAATTCCATCATAGGCTTGCTGGGCGGTGATGGGTTGGATGAGATTTATCATGTAATCGAGTTAGTTTTGTTAGGGTTTGATCCTAGTATGCACTATGTTACGAGATTGATGTTGCTATGACTTTGCTATGCTTAATGCTTGTCACTAGGGCCCGAGTGCCATGATTTCAGATCTGAACCTATTATGTTTTCATGAATATATGTGAGTTCTTGATCCTATCTTGCAAGTCTATAGTCACCTACTATGTGTTATGATCCGGCAACCCCAAGTGACAATAATCGGGACCACTCCCGGTGATGACCATAGTTTGAGGAGTTCATGTATTCACTATGTGCTAATGCTTTGTTCCGGTACTCTATTAAAAGGAGGCCTTAATATCCCTTAGTTTCCATCAGGACCCCGCTGCCACGGGAGGGTAGGACAAAAGATGTCATGCAAGTTCTTTTCCATAAGCATGTATGACTATATTCAGAATACATGCCTATATTACATTGATGAATTGGAGCTAGTTCTGCGTCACCCTATGTTATGACTGTCACATGATGAATCGCATCCGGCATAATTATCCATCACCGATCCAATGCCTACGAGCTTTCCATATACTGGTTTATGCTTATTTACTTTCCCGTTGTTACTGTTTCAATCACTACAAAATACCAAAAATATTACTTTTGCTTCCGTTACTTTTGTTACCGTTACCACCACTATCATACTACTTTGCTACTAAATACTTTGCTGCAGATATTAAGTTATCCAGGTGTGGCTGAATTGACAACTCAGTTGCTAATACTTGAGAATATTCTTTGGCTCCCCTTGTGTCGAATCAATAAATTTGGGTTGAATACTTTACCCTCGAAAGTTGTTGCGATCCCCTACACTTGTGGGTTATCAATTAGACTACTTCAACAAATAAAAATCTAGCCTTTTCCCAATTTTAAGTCTTGGCAAATTTTAGCAACTTCGCACAAGTCAAGCAATCAACCTACACATACAAATCTAAGAGTATAGCAGCGGAATGTAAATCATTGCATAAGAAGGTAAAGGAGGAGTTTGGAGGGAGCAAACACAATGTAGACACGAAGATTTTTCCTGTGATTCCGATAGGTGGTGCCATCGTACATCCACGTTGATGGAGACTTCAACCCACGAAGGGTAACGACTGTGCGAGTCCACGGAGGGCTCCACCCACGAAGGGTCCACGAAGATGCAACCTTGACTATCCCACCATGGCCATCACCAATGAAGGACTTGCCTAAGTAGGGTAGATCTTCATGAAGTAGGCGATCTCCTTGCTCGTACGAACTCCTTGGTTCAACTCCACAATCTTGACGGAGGCTCCCAAGTGACACCTAACCAATCTAGGAGACACCACTCTCCAAAAGGTAATAGATGGTATGTTGATGATGAACTCCTTGCTCTTGTGCTTCAAATGATAGTCTCCCCAACACTCAACTCTCTCTCACATATTTGGATTTGGTGGAAAGAAGATTTGAGTGGAAAGCAACTTGGGGAAGGCTAGATATCCAGATTCTTGTGGTTGGATTGGAATATCTTGGTCTCAACACATGAGTAGGTAGTTCTCTCTCACAAAATGAATGCTGGAAGTGTAGGCACATTCTGATGGCTCCCTCCACGAATGAAGAGTGGGTGAAGGGGTATATATAGCCTCCACGCAAAATCTAACCGTTACACGCAATTCACCAAACTCGGTGGGACCAAATCATGAAACTCGGTCAGACCGATTTAGTTCAAAATGTGAACGTTAGGCTTTTCGGTGACCAACATGTCAACTCGGTGGGACCGATTTCATTAGGGTTAGGGCATAACAGAATCTTGGTGAGACCGATGACATAAACTCGGTGAGACCGGTTTCTATAATAGGCAAATAGAGAGTTGGTCAGGCAAACTCGGTGGGACCGAATCGCTCATTACGGTAAGACCAAAATGTTACGAAAGGGAAACAAAGAGTTTGCATTGCGAACTCGGTGGGACCGATCGCTCATCTCGGTTAGACCAAAATGTTACGAAGGGAAACAGAGAGTTTGCAATCCCATCTCGGTGGGACCGAGATCCCTATCGGTGAGACCGAACTGATTAGGGTTTCCGGCTATGGCTATGTCAAATGAACTCGGTGGCGCCAGATAGATCAAATCGGTGGGGCCGAGTTTGACTTTTGGTTTGGGACATATGTGGATATGAGAAAGTGGTTGAGGGCTTTTGGAGCATATCACTAAGCATTTTGAGCAAGCAAGCAATTAAGCAACATCTCATCCCCTTTTAATAGTATTGGCTTTTCCTATGGACTCAATGTGATCTTGGATCACTCAAATGAAAATGTAGAGTCTTGAGCTTGAGCCAACATGTGTTCTTAGCATTTTGAGGGGTCCATAATCCTAGTCCATGCCATGCCAAACATTGAAGTTTTTGAAATGATTATCTTGAAAGAGCATGAGTTCAAAGAGCTATATGTTGTTAGGAATTACCAAAACCACCCAGGGATAGTTGCACTTTCAACCTCCACGCCATAAAATATCTGCCACTAAAGCTTAAAGGTCCGGCTTGACACTGGTTGAATAGCATTCCCAAAGACTGTATAGGTTGTTGGGAAGAGCTTGAGGACGCTTTTAGAGCAAACTTTGAGGGCACCTATGTCCGGCCACCGGATGCTGACGACCTAAATTGCATCACACAACAGCCCAGAGAATCTGCCTGACAATTTTGGAACCGATTCTTGACCAAGAAAAACTAGATTGTAGACTATCCGGATGCCGAAGCCTTGGCCGCTTTCAAGCATAGTGTCAAGGATGAATGGCTCGTAAGACAGCTCGGCCAACACAAACCAAGAACTATGGCAGCCCTTACTTCACTCATGACCCGCTTTTATGCGGGTGAATACAGTTGGCTCGCTCAAAAAAATACCAACCCCGACACACCCGGTACCTCCGAGGTTCAGGACGGAAACGGAAAGCCCCGACACAGCAAGAGTATACTTCGCCACAATGACGGCGAGGGCGAGGATATGGCAGTAAACGCCGGATTACGAAATCAAAAGTCCGGAACCCGGAAGAAAGCCCCTAAAGACAACAACGATGGACCATCCAGACTATACGCAATCATGGACATCACTTGCCAGATCCATGGCACTCCAGTGAAGCCCGCCAACCACTCCAACCGCAACTGTTGGGTAATAAGGCGGGCCGGCAAGCAAACAGCCGAAGACTCGGGCAAAAGCCCATGAAGCAAGGAGGATGACGAGCCCTGTAGGCCGAACAGTGGAGGCCATAAACCCATCCCTTCCGAGGTAAAGATGGTAAATATGATCTATGCAACCCACATACCAAAGAAGGAAAGGAGGCGAGCACTACAAGACGTATATTCCGTCGAGCCCGTAGTGCTGAAGTTCAATCCATGGTTAGCCTACCCGATCACTTTTGATCATAGGGATCACCCGACCAGCATACACCACGGAGGAAACGCAACCTTAGTCCTCGACCCCATCATCGATGGATTCCACCTCACCAGAGTCCTAATGGACGGGGGTAGTAGCCTCAATCTGATATAAGAAGACACGGTGAGGAAGATGGGGATCAAACCGTCGAGGATCAAACCCAGTAACACCACCTTCAAGGGAGTCATTCCAGGAGTAGAGGCCCGTTGCACAGGCACTGTGACGCTTGAAGTAGTGTTCGGCTCTCCGGATAACTTCTGAAGCCAGGACTTGATCTTCGACATTGCACCTTTTCGCAGTGGCTATCACGCCCTCCTCGGCTGAACAACGTTCGCCAAATTTAATGTCGTCCCGCATTACGCGTACCTCAAGTTGAAGATGCCTGGTCCTTCGGGCATCATAACTATCAACGGCAACACAGAATGCTCACTTCAAACCGAAGAGCTCACCGCGGCCTTAGTGGCCAAAGACCAATCTGGCCCATACAGGTCCCGGGGCAACCCGCCGTAAAGGTCGTCGATAATAGTAAACGGGTTCGAACCCGCTCCCCATCATGGGAACCCGCATGCGTTCGCCAAAAATAGGGATACGCACCCCACATCATGACGACATTGTTCGTGCTGCACGATCCTCGTCGGCACAACTTCGCACTCAAAATACCATGGGCAGCCATGAGGCATATAACAATAAATTCGAAGTACATGTTCGGTTAACCTGAACTTCGGAATTACCTCGTCTTCAGACGACCCAGGGACCAATTCCAGAAACCCGAAAGCATAAATCTTCATCGGCAAGATCCTCTCCCCTCAAGGTCTCATCGAAGGTCCCAGCCCCCACCTCTCAGAAGCAAAGGCGTAGACGTGCAACAGGGCACAGTGCAAGCTTCGACCCACGCATCAAGCCCCTGCGTCAACCTTTACTCTGTAAATTGTTTTCCCTTTTTTCTTACAAATAATGCCTTCGTAGTTCGAGTTGTACGGTTAGACGTCTTCAGCCTATGAGAAATAATAAAAACACCCTCTATGGTGTTCGGATATCCGCATCTTGTGATTGTCTATTTACTTTCCGATTCTCCCCTAGCTCTTTGAACAGCCCGACATGAAAACATGATCGGGTACTAAACCTAGAGCTTGATTTTCCTATCAGCTCGGCACACCAAGTCCGACACTGCTTTCCGCTGAGTGTTCGGCGTCCCAAATATTACATTATATGCATCAAGTTCTGAACCATGTATTAGATCAATAGTTGGGTTGCCCGGCTCCTATGCTTTCCCCTTATGTTCCGCACGTTCGGCTAAGAGAGCAAAGGGAGAGCCCCTGCGATTGTACTTCTGTCTTGCCCGGTCAAGTACCTCAGGAGGAGAAAGCCAAAAACTGACCATCATAGAAAGAATGAACTGATCAACGATCCGATGACGAGGTTTGACTCTAAAAATCGTTGGCGATTTCGCCGTGTCACACGAAGGGTTCGTCTTAACACAAACGATGTGATTGGAAAGGGTAGGCGGTTGACCCCCAAGTACATCACAATACACCGGGGACTAGTCCTTAGCCCCCAACGTCTAGCTCCTAAGGCTAAGTGAAAGCAATAAAACCGAATAGTCCGATTGCTTGGTTTCGCTTGCACACTACTGGCTGTGGGCACCAAGACGTTGCCTAAGGGTAATAGTGCGGAGACAAAACACCCCTCGTGATATTCACCTGGGGCTAAAGCCGACGACTGGTAGCTTTCAGAATAAACATACGGCCGCACAGGAGTCAAAATCAAATCATGAAAATATAAAATAAGTCAGGCAGATGCATAATAAAGCATAAGGTCCACTTGGTACAAACTTAATACAATCATTCAAGCATTACATCTTTTGAACACAGGCCCTCTATCGCCTGCTCACCATTCATTACCTGTGCAAAGTACTGCTCAGGGCGGTGATGCTTTCTCCCCTTGGGCGGAGGACCAGTGGCCATGTCCATTGGATTAATCTTCGGCCAATGCACCATGGTCTTCGCAAACGCAAGCCTCGGCCCCTCAAGGCACGTTGAGCGCTTCATGGTGTCAATCCGGAGCGGCGCCTCCCGCAGCCTCCACACAAGGCCGAAGTAGGTGTCCGAAATGGGCTCGGCGGGCCATAGACTGACACAAAGGTCCTTCACGGCCAGCTCGGACATCCGATGCATCTCCATCAGTTGCTTCATTTGATAGCTGAGGAGGGGAGGACGCTCGGAATCCATAAACTATGACAAGAAGAGCCGCTGCGTAGAGTCCTCCTCGAGAGTAGCGCAGTGCTTCGCCACGACTGCCGCATTCTTCGGAAGTTCGATGAAGACGCCTGCGGAGCGCCAGACCTGCGTCAGCAGGGCGAACCTGTTGCCTCAGAATATACTCTGCAGTATGTATTTCTTACTATTTGCAGTTTGCCCGACTTGGCGGAGCTCCTCCCGGACACCTCTTGATTCGGTCCTCGTCTCTTGGAGCTCCTTCTCTGCCTTGGATAGCCGGGAGGATCGCTCCTCCTTCTCCATCTCAAGGGCCTCCAAATTCTTGGCGGCATCCTGGAGCTCCACTTGGCCTTCGGTTACTCGAGCTTCGTGTTGACCAACAGCGGACTTGTCCTTCTCAAGCTCGGCCACCGCCTCATCAGTAGCCGTTTTCTTTTCAGCCGCCTCGGCCTCGGCTTTCTTCAGGGCCTCTGTCAAGCCCTCGACCTCGGCGGCAGTAGCTTCAAGATCATCACGATAAAGGATTAGCATACAGTCTGGATCATCAATATCCGACATCAAGCAAATATACATCTTATCAAAGGGCTTACCTTGCGCCTCGTCAAGCCGTTTGTTGACAAGGTCAAGCTCTTTATCAGAAAGCTTGAGTTTCCGATCCATCGACTCTAGTGCCGCAACATTAGAAGCCGCGGCCCCGGAAGATGCCTGCGTCAGCAAAAAGAAATGTTGACATTATTCATTGGCCTACCGAATTTGATCCTCTACAGGCTTCTCTGAAGTCCTTCCAGAGTCTCGGGGGCTGCTATGTACATGGCCTACCCAGACTAAAGATTACAGCCGCTCTATGAGAAAGGTGCATTACTTGACTTACCTCAAAGCCCCTCAGAAGGCCTTGGACAACATCGTTCAGTCCGGATTGGATGGACCGAACACCTGCATAACCGCACTCATAAGACTGCGGTTCCCATCAATGATGACGGACTTGTTCACCAACTCCTCCAGCACGGCAGACCAGCCAGCTGTCACCCGCGTAGAGGTGTCCGGCGCTGGCGTTGGCTCCCCGACCCCTTCTCCACTGGAAGGAGGAACCTGTGTCGACGAGGGCCTTGGGGGCTCGGGAGCAGACGGCTGACAGTGTCCGGATGGTCCAGACTCCCTTCGTACATCAACCAGGAGGGACACACCCTCCTGGTCTTCAGTGACCGAGGTGTTAGCCTCGGCCATTATGGTGTCGACCTCCCCCTCTGTGTTTAAAGGAGGGGGAGTCCTTCGGGACAGCACCTCCCCAATCTCTTTGGGGATCGGAGGAGGCACAGGACGTGAGCCACTGTTCGCCAGTTCGGCGGGTGGGGACGTCCGCTCCATGGTCTCCTCGGCGGGGTGGCCACACTGTGGGATGCACCGCCAAAAAAAATCAATATGCGAACGACCAGAGATTACTGCATAATAAGACAATGGAAAATGCCACAATGTGTACCTGGTCGCAGGTGACTTGACCCTGGATCCCTTTTGTGGGATCTCCTCGGACGCTTCAGACTCCTCGTCTGAGTTGTCAGGCACTAGCTGCTTGGGCCAACACCGCCTCTTCAGGGCTTGAGGAGGCTGAACCTCTTCGACATCCTCAGACTCCGCTATCTTTTTGGAGCGCGAGGAGGCGCTCTCCTCCTCGTCGCCATCCTCATCTCCATCCTGTACGGATGAGGCTGCAGCGTCTCTGGACCGGTTGCCGGGTGATCCCTTTGGTGGAGACCCTCCTTGGCCTCCGGTACCTCTTTCTTCTTGCCCTTCTTGTTGGGTGCCTTATAGGGCACCACGACCAGCTGCTATTCCAGCTTCTCTGATCAGGGCTCTTCTGATAGCGGCGCTGGGCTGCTGATCTTCTCGGCCATGGCAAGCCAGGCCTGCAAAATCCACATAGAGGTTCAGGCCGAATCATACGCAGTATGAATATCCGACTACACCTTGAAGATGAATGCTACTCACCTCCTTTGGGGGGTTCGTGGCATCAAGGCCGATGTCCTTCCCCTCGACCGGCCACTCCTTCTGGGGCTTGAATAGCTGGCCCCATATTAAATCGTGGGTTGTTCTGAAAGATGTGTTGCACGGTGGCCGGATCCTCGGGCTCATGCTCCCACATTGGCTTGGCCCTCTCCTGGCAAGGGAGGAGCCGGCGGTGGAGCATGATCTGGACCAGGCTCTTGGTTGTCCATGAGGCCAGTCTGGTAGGGGGTACGGACTTGAATGCGGGAGCCTCTCTCCAGGCGGCATCCCTTGGCTCGGTGATATAAAACCACTCCTTTTGCCACATTTTGATGGTGTCAACAAAGTGGTCGTCCGGCCACTAGACCCACGCCAGTTTGCTAATCATGGCCCCAACTACTTTGGGCTTGACATTGAACACCTTCAGCCATAAATCGAAGTGCGGCCAGACCAGAAGGAGCACTTCGCAGAAGACGATCACGGTCAAAATGTGGAGGAGGGAGTTGGGGGCTAGATCATGAAAATCTAGCCCATAAAAGAACATCAACCCCCTTACGAAGGGGTGCAGAGGAAATCCGAGCCCCCAAAGGAAATGGGGAAGGAATACGACCCATTCGCCTGGCTTGGGCGTGGGGATGATCTGGCCCTCTTTGGGGTCCCGATGGGGAATGTTGGCCGACAAATAGCTGGCCTCCTTCATCTTCAAGATGTCCCCATCAGCGGCGATGGAGGCCTCCCACTTCCCGTTGGCGCAGGATTCGGATATGGTCGAAAGAGACGGGGTGGGATTTGCTGCGGAAGCAGAGGAAAAGGATGCTAGAGCTCTGAGGATCTGCGTGAGCGGAAGGTGGAGGAAGACGTGGGATGTTAACTTTTGTAGCTCCCCCTTTTATAGGCTATTGGTAGGCCAGAAGCTCCCTTTTTCACGCTGTTGGCTCCTCCACTTCCCGACACGCTCGCAACGTTATGTGAGGGGAGGGGAATAAAAATCATTGATCGTATACCCTGAAAGGCGGAGTCGATCCCCACCTTGACAAGACGTGTCAAATGTTGGTGGCCCTCGAATCATGCCCCAGGAAATACTAACCGCTTGGCGTTATGGACGGATGTGACTCTTTGTTGAAAGAGAAAAAGTTTTTAGATGAAGGCACTATTTAGTACCGAACGGTTTTTTGTCATTGCTTTTGTTGTTAAGTAAAAATACCATTTCAGATTTCGGACATCACTTGGCTTCGAATATGAACAAAGCACGTTGAAGTACTCGCCTCACAAGCCGGATACTGTTGAGTGAGTGGATGCCAGATACAAGCCTTGGCATTGGAGGCAAGTTCGGGGGCTACTGAGGGAGTTATAGATTAAGGGGTCCTCGGGGCGCCGACCCATTGAATATGGGCCGGACTGGTGAAGCCGCATAGCAACGGAATATCTATGAAGCCGTGATGTGCCATCCAAGTCTTGGATAGACAGGATATTTTATCCCTTATTTTAATCTATCTCCAGTAACCCTAACCCTATCAGTGTCTATATAAACCGAGGGTTGTAGTCTTTAGGGCTAGAGCTATATACATCATCTCATCACCTTAGGTTTTAGCTCATGCTGATCTCGAGGTAGATCTACTCTTTAAACCACACTATACATCCAATATAATCAAGCAGGATGTAAGGTATTACCTCTTCGAGAGGGCCCGAACCTGGGTAAACACTATGTTCGTCATCCCTTGTTCCCCATCGATCCTAGATCCACATCTCTGGACCCCCTACCCCGAGGCCTGCCAATTTTGACACCAACACTCATCAATACAACCAAGCAGGACGTAGGATTTTACCTCCTCGAGAGGGCCCGAACCTGGGTAAACACTGTCTGTATGTTCCTTGTTACCCATCGATCCAAGATCCACAGCTCGGGACCCCCTACCGGAGATCTGCCAGTTTTGACACCGACATTTGGCTAACAAAGTAATAAGCATGTATTATATGTTGCTCCTTTATGGGATCTAATACTTTCCAAGCATGGGGGTTACTTGATAGGATGCGCCAAAAACGCTGAAAGTTGGTTCCTATGCTCGAAAGAGAAAAAGAAGACTGATCCTGGTTATGATATTATTAAATTCTTCTCTAAGACTGAGAAGATGAAAAATCTTTGTCATGAGTTTAATATTGGAACTGGCACTACTTTATGGATTTTGAAGGACTTTCCTATGTTCTTGCAGATACCTGATGACGGATTTGTGAGGCATAACAGACAATCTAAGGCAATCTGAATGGTGGAGGCAATAATAAACAAATATACTCCGACTCCTAACTGGAGAGAATCCTACTTACAAAGGAAGGCAAAAGAAAAGGGTGAGTTACTCCCAGCCAAGCGTAAGAAGAGTTTCAAGGTACAACAATACAGGATTCCACTGCACATTGATATAGTGAAAGAACTTGCTACACGTGTATCGGTGGTGACTAAAGAAGTCCATCTAGATTGAGATACCACCGCTTACTTAAATGGTTGCATTGAAGGAAAAGATACAGGTAAACAAATATTGTCATGTTCGTTTGGTAGAAAGTCTTACTTTGGATCGTGTGATCCCAGATCTCCAGTCAATATTACCCCCTACAGTTTTTACGCAAAAAATTATGATCTCATTAAGCTTGCAGATATGACTTGTAGAGCACCTTGTGTCATCATCAAGGATGTCAACATTATTATTGGTTCACTTATATATCCTATCGACATCTTTGTCAATGATTTCTGAGGATAAAGATTGTCCTATTGTAACGAATTTTCTAAATGTTGCAAGGGCATATATAAGAAACAAAATAATCTCCATGAAGTGGGAAGAAGAAATGATTAAAATTTTCTTCTCGGCCGTAATGAATAAACCTTATCAGAGGAAGTCCCAAGACAAAGAAGAAATAAAAATAAATCAACTAACTAAAATTCATCTCCAGACTCTAGAAGATCAAATTGAAAGGGTCTTGGTAAAACCCGAGTCTTTATTTGAAGATGAAGAGAAAGACAAAATTTAAATGATAATGGATGCTACTCAAGTTGTTAGTCCCCATTTTTTTAGTGAAGTGTATGAGTCTCCTAAAAGAAAGGGAGATGAGGAATTACCCCTCCTATTCTTAAACCCTTACCTAAGGGACTAAGGTACGAATTTTGGATACAACAAAAAAAGTCACGTTAGTGTTAATGCTGATTGATGGTGTCCTAGACTAGGGGGTACCAACCTATACGACCCACACTCCATGGGCCGAGCTTACGACCCACCGATCTCCACAAGGAAGGACTCCAGAAGCAATAAATCCTGGCGTGATCAAGACGAACACTACCGAAGACTTGGCGTATACTTCAAGGACAATCTAACTGTTAACGTGTTTATTCCCAATTGCAAACCGACCACATGTAACCCTAGATACCGCCGGTGCCTATATAGGCCGAGGGTTTCAGTCCGTAGAGGCACAATTAGAAGCCTTAGAGTTAGAACACAACGTACGATCTCGAGGTAGAACATCTTGTACTCGATACTTCATCACATCAACATAATCAAAGCAGGACGTAGGGTTTTACCTCCTCGAGAGGGCTCGAACCTGGGTGAATGTCATTTCCCTTGTCTCCTATTACCCATTGAGGGAGTCCTGGATTAGGGGGTGTCCGGATGGCCGGACTATAGCCTTTGGCCGGACTCCTGGACTATGAAGATACAAGATTGAAGACTTCGTCCCATGTCCGGATGGGACTTTCCTTGGCGTGGAAGGCAAGCTTGGCGATACAGATATGTAGATCTCCTCCCATTGTAACCGACTCTGTGTAACCCTAGCCCTCTCCGGTGTCTATATAAACGGAGGGTTTTAGTCCGTGGGACTAACAACAATCATACCATAGGCTAGCTTCTAGGGTTTAGCCTCTCGATCTCGTGGTAGATCTACTCTTGTACTACCCATATCATCAATATTAATCAAGCGGGAGTAGGGTTTTACCTCCATCGAGAGGGCCCGAACCTGGTAAAAACATCGTGTCCCTTGTCTCCTATTACCATCCACCTAGGCGCACGCTTCAGGACCCCCTACCGAGATCTGCGGTTTGACACCGACATTGGTGCTTTCATTGAGAGTTCCTCTATGTCGTCATCTTTAGGCCCGATGGCTCCTCCGATCATCAACAATGATGCGGTCTAGGGTGAGACTTTTCTCCCGGACAGATCTTCGATTCGGCGGCTTTGCTTTGCGGGCCAATTAAGCAGCCATCCGGAGAAGATCGAAGCTTCGCCCGCCCATCGGTCAGGTTTAGAAGTTTGAACTACACGATCGACATCCGCGGAGACTTGATCTTGATAGGTTCGAGCCACAGCCGGGCGCGCCCTGACCGCCACGATGGGCATGATCTAGGTCTGCCGCGAGCAAAGGCCACGAGGTCGCACCGATGTCTGCTCCGACCCTTAGCTCGGAGCCGACTGCGCCAATCGAGGACGGGTGGCTGGACACCGCCTCGGGGGCTGCAATCTCTACGGCGATCGAGCCGAACACCAGCTTTGTCCTTTGCGAAGCTCGCGACTCCAAGGTGCCGGACTCCACTCCGGACTCCGAACCCTCCGCGCCCCTCCCGATCGAATCCGATTGGGTGCCTATCATGGAGTTCGCCGCGGACATCCTTGACACTCGCCCTCAAAGGACATTCTGAATTCACTAAAATCTCTCTTTTATCGGAGAGCCTGGCGGACTATGGTCGGCAAGGTTGGGATGCGGACGACGAAGAAATTCAAAGCCCACCCACCACCCACTTCAGAGCCACTTGTCGATGATTTATCAGAAGGCCACCTCGTTATATGACATATACATGGTGGACAAGCCAAAAGAAGGGAAGGGCGATGGAACTATGGAGGATGACCCCTCCAAGAAGCAGCCTAAGCGCCGGCGTCAGCGGCGCCGCTCTAAATCCCGCCAAAGCAAAAACGGCGATTCTCGCATGGGAGATAATAACACCCCGGACAGTGCCGAAGACAACCCCCTCCAGCAGGATTCAGCACACGAGGATGGAGAAGCCAACCCTCATGAGAGAGCGGCAGACAGAGAGGTAGAGGACGATAATTACATGCCTCCCTCCGAAGACGAGGCAAGCCTCGACGACGACGAATTTGTCGTGTCTGAGGATCCCGTCAAACAAGAGCATTTCAAACGCAGGCTTATGGCCACGGCGAGCAGCCTCAAGAAAAAACAGCAACAGCTTAGAGCTGACCAAGACTTGCTAGCCGACAGATGGACTGAAGTCCTTGCGGCCGAAGAGTACGAACTAGAACGCCCCTCCAAGAGCTACCCAAAGCGCAGGCTGCTACCCCGATTAGAGGAGGAAGCACCTAAACCTACATTACCAACGTATGATGCGGCCGACCGGCCACCTCGTGGCCGCGACAGAGAGGCCTCTCGGCCCTCCACTCAAGCCGCACCCCGGCGTCGCTCCAAAAATACCAAGGCATGGGGAAATGCGCCAGACCTGCGAGATATATTGGAGGACAAGGCAACAAGATCGATCTACGGATCGCGTGGGCGCCCCACGACACGTGACGATAACCGTCATGCCGGATATAGCAAATCCGGCCGGGCCGAACACAGTAGACAAAGCTCATTTGAGCTACGTCATGATATAGCCCAATACAGAGGCGCCGCACACCCACTATGCTTCACAGATGGACTAATGGATCATCAAATCCCCGAGGGTTTCAAACCTGTAAACATCGAATCATACGATGGCACAACAGATCCTGCGGTATGGATCGAGGATTATCTCCTTCATATCCACATGGCCCGCGGTGATGATCTACACGCCATCAAATACCTCCCACTCAAGCTTAAAGGACTAGCTCGGCATTGGCTTAACAGCTTGCCAGCAGAGTCAATTGGTTGTTGGGAGGACCCGAAGCCGCATTCCTCGACAATTTCAGTGGCACCTATGTGCGACCACCAGACGCCGATGACCTAAGCCACATAATCCAGCAGCGGGAGGAATCGGCCAGACAATTCTGGACACGGTTCCTAACCAAGAAAAATCAAATAGTCGACTGTCCGAACGCAGAGGCCCTCGCAGCCTTCAAGCATAACATCCGTGATGAGTGGCTTGCCCGGCACCTAGGACAGGAAAAGCTGAAATCCATGGCAGCCCTCACAACACTCATGACCCGCTTTTGGGTGGGAGAAGACAGCTGGCTAGCTCGTAGTAATAATATGACCAAGAGCCCTGGTAATTCGGATACCAAGGACAACAATGGCAGGTCGCGTCGCAACAAGCAAAAGCGCCGCATTAACAGCGACAATGCGGAGGATACGGCAATTAATGCCGGATTCAGAGGCTCTAAACCCGGTCAACGGAAAAAGCCATTTAAAAGAAATACTCCGGGCCCGTCCAGTTTGGACCGAATACTCGATCGCTCGTGCGGATACACGGCACCTCGAAAAACCAGCCAATCACACCAACAGGATTGTTGGGTGTTCAAGCAGCAGGCAAGTTAAATGCTGAAAACAGTGACAAGGGCTGCATAGCGATGACGAGGAGGAGCCCGCCACGAACAATAGGGGACGAAGGGCTTCCCCCACAAGTGCGGACGATGAACATGATATGCGCAACCCTCATACCCAAAAGGGAGCGAAGCGTGCAATCGAGGACATATATGCGTTGGTGCCAGTCGCCCCAAAGTTCAACCCATGGTCCTCCTGCCCAATCACTTTTGATCAAAGGGACCACCCCACTAGCATCCGCCATGGCGGATTCGCCGCATTGGTTCTAGACCCAATCATTGACGGATTTCACCTCACTAGAGTCCTTATGGACGGCAGCAGCTGCTTGAACCTGCTTTATCAGGATACAGTGCAAAAAATGGGCATAGATCCCTCAAGGATTAAACCCACAAAGACGACTTTAAAGGCGTCATACCAGTGTAGAGGCCAACTATGCAGGCTCGCTTACACTTGAGGTGGTCTTCGGATCCCGGATAATTTCGAAGCGAGGAGTTAATCTTCGACATAGTCCCGTTCGCGATGGCTATCACGCCGCTCGGACGAACCGCATTTGCAAAGTTCAATGCGGTGCCGCACTATGCATACCTCAAGCTCAAGATGCCAGGCCCTCGAGGAGTCATTACGTTCAATGGAAACACCGAACGCTCTCTCCGAACGGAGGAGCATATGGCGGCCCTCGCGGCGGAAGTACAAAGTAGCCTCTCAAGGCAATTCTCCAGTCTGGCTAATAAAGGTCCGGACACCGTCAAGTGCGCCCGGAGTAACCTACAACAAGACCGCCTGGCACGTTCCAAGCACGCGTAGCAATGCGGCCCCAACCCCAGCCCTCGCGAAATTGCGAAACCAGTACTACGCGTACATAATTACGCTCTGGAAATACCATGGGCATAGGGGGAGGGGCATGACCACGGCACGCCCAAAATGCGGTTCAACCGCACTAGGGGCTCCCGATTATTGTCATTCTTTTTTCTTACTTTCTGGACTCCACTCTCCGGAAGGCCTGTCTGGCAGTACAATCGCCGAACACACGATGCAACAGCCTGGGAGGCAGAAAGCTACGTCGAATGTCAAGGTGGTCTCTATAACGAGCTAAATACCTGTCTTACATACCATCCCGCAGCTCGCCCCTGGAGGGGGACATGTCAAATAGTCCCATCTCTTGCTTATCGCACTATTTGTATCGTTCTGCTTTTACCGCAACCTTTTCGAATAAACAATACATAGCTTTTGTCTATTATTGCATTCCTTTTTATGTGAATATGTTCAGTTATGACATTATGCAACCGTACACTTTGGTACGGCCAATACACCAGGGGCTTAAGTACCCCAGAATATGGTGTGAGAAGTCCGAACACTCTCACGAGTGCGGCACCCCAAACTTATAGCATTATATGCATCGGCTCCGAATCATGTCCTGGGTCAGTAGTTGGGTTTGCCCGGCTCCCATGTTTTGGTACCTTATGTTCCGTTATATCGGCTAAGGTAGCGCAGGGAGAACCACTGCAATTGTGCCCCGGTTGAGCTGAGCTAAGCACCTCAGTGGAGAAAGCTAAAACTGACCGTCATGATAGGGCGAGAGCTGGTCGCTGTTCGAGAGGTTTTCGAGTCCCTAAAGACTTATGCCGCTTAGAGCGAGGAGTCGGCTTTGTCCAGCCTAGGCATGGATAGCGCCCCGAACTCGGTCTTCCAAATACTAGGGGCTTCGCCGAAATTTAAAATTATAGAATTCTATGGCTAAGTGAGAGTGTTCAAGCATTATAGTCCGATTGCCTTGTTCACTGTGTTGAGTGCCTCCCTCGAAGGACCCAAGAATGGGAAAAAGAGCGCTCAAGTTTATCCCGAACACCCCAGCACTCGTGGCATGGGGGCAGAAGCCGACGACTCGCCATCTCTCAAATTTAGCGCATATGAACAAGTTTTCAGCGTACAGGATCACAAATGCGAGTTTACTAAAAAATTACATCTTGGGAGCATTCATCCGCTATAAGGCGGGCACCCTTCAGGAGACCCGCATAAAACATCTCGGGCTTGCGATGCTCCTTGCACGGCGGTGGTCCGTCCGTCATAAGCTTTTCAGCGTCCATCTTTCACCAGTGTTCTTTAGCACGGGCAAGGGCCCTACGGGCACCTTCGATGCATACGGAGCGCTTGATGACTTCAAGCCATGGACAGGCATCCACCAGCCGCCTCACCAGCCCGAAGTAGCTCCCAGGCAGGGCCTCCCCAGGCCACAGCCGGACTATGAGACCCTTCATGGCCTGTTCGGCCACCTTATGGAGCTCGACCAGTTGCTTCAGCTGGTCGCTCAAGGGCACCGGGTGTCCGGCCTCAGCAATCTGAGACCAGACACCTTCTCCGTCGAGCTCCCCTCCTCGGCCCGGTAGTAGGCGGCAGCGTCGGACACACTGCGAGGCAGATCTGCGAATGCTCCTGGAGAGCTCCGGACTCAGATAAGTAACAAGTAATTCACTTTCACATGCTTGCTTTGCATAAATAATGCCTTACCCGCCGATATCTTCTTCATCGCTTCAATTTCCTGGAGGGCTTTTTGGGCTTCGGCCTTGGCGGATTTG
This sequence comes from Aegilops longissima, assembly GCA_021605205.1. Classification (NCBI taxonomy): domain Eukaryota; kingdom Viridiplantae; phylum Streptophyta; class Magnoliopsida; order Poales; family Poaceae; genus Aegilops; species Aegilops longissima. Next base: position 498,256,437 of record CM038677.1, on the reverse strand, counting down.
GCGCTCTCAAGCGCCGAGGCGAGCTTGGACTCTCGAGTCTTTGAGTCAAGCTCCAAACTCTCGTGTTTTTCCACGAGATCCTCGAGCTCTTGCTGCACCTCCGCCACTCGCGCCTCCTGCTTTTCTCGCTCGGTGCGCTCCACGGCCGCATTGTCTTCGGCCTTGGACAGCGCTTCCTTCAGGGTCGCCACCTCGGTTGTGGCCCCTGTAATACTCACGTTGGTCCTGCCATTTTTTGCAACCACATCTTCGGCCTTGGACAGCGCTTCCTTCAGGGTCGCCACCGCTGGGCTAGGGGAGGAGGCGGCCGGAAGTGAAGTGCTATTCACATCCGACGAACCCAGGGAGCCTCTCGACGAAGCGTCGAGCCCGGCCTTAGGCGGACTGCATGATTATATCCTGCGTTAGAAGATACTGTGCAACGGAGGAACGCCATGAGTTATTCTGGTATTCAGATACTTACGATTTTGCTAGGGGCTTGGCCCTGGATGGCCACTCCTCTCCGCCGTCGTCGGCGTTGGTGGAGTAGTCCGGAGGAAGGGTCATTCGCTTCTTGGACCCTCCTGCCCCCCCAGTTGGGGCGGCCTTCCTTTTCTGTCCTCCCCCCGCTGGGGGGGAAGAGGCCTCTTCTTCCTCCTCCTCGTCTTCGTGGCAGGAGTGCGCCTCGGAGTTATCGGACGATGAATCCGACACCGCCGAGCGCCGGGAACTCTTTCGAGTTACCGTGGCCTTTTTCTTGGCCTTCTTCTCCGGCACCACGTAAGGTGCCAGAGCCAGCAGCCCCGTCAAGCGGGCATCCGCTGGGTCTTCGGGCAAGGGAGCCGGACAGTTGATCTGGCCGGACGTCTCCTACCAAGCCTGTCAAAGGTAAGGGAGTTTAGATCCCGCATGAGTCAAACTATGAAAAACAAGTATCCCGTAAAGGGTAAAACACGCGTTGGCTTGATGCTGCGCGCTGAATCCACGATCCTCGATAGCGGATGCGGGGGCCTCGGCGCCCTTGAACAGCACCTTCCAGGTGTCTTCGTACGTAGTGTCGAAGAGCCTGCTCAGGGTTCGGTGTTGTGCCGGATCAAACTCCCACAAGCTGAAAGCCCGTTGTTGGCACGGGAGGATCCGACGGATGAGCATGACCTGGACTATGTTGACGAGTTTGAGCTTCTTGCTCACCAGGTTTCGGACGCAGGTTTGGAGTCCGGTCAGCTCTTTCGAATTACCCCACGATAGGCCCTTCTCTTTCCAGGAGGTGAGCCACATGGGAATGCCAGATCGGAATTCGGGGGTCGCTGCCCATTCAGGGTCACACGGCTCGCTGATGTAGAACAACCCCGATTGCCACCCCTTTATGGTCTCTACGAAGGAGCCCTCGAGCCATAGGACGTTGGGCATCTTGCCCACCATGGCACCTCTGCACTCCGCTTGGCGGCCGCCCACTACCTTGACTTGACATTGAAGGTCTTGACCATAAGCGAAGTGGGGCTGGATGCAGAAGGAAGGCCTCACACACGACGACAAACGCCGAGATGTTGAGGATGAAGTTGGGGCCGATCGTGGAAATCCAGGCCGTAGTAGAACATGAGCCCCGGACAAATGGGTGAAGTGGGAAACCTAGTCCATGGAGGAAATGGGTGAGAACACCACCCTCTCATGGGGCACTGGGGTGGGATGAGCTGCCCTTGTGCGGGAGCCGGTCGCGCGATGTCGTTAGACAAGTATCCGGCTTCCTCGGCTTCTTGATGTGTCCTCCGTGGCGGAGGAGACCATCCACTTGCCTCCCGCTCCGGACATTCTTTGGAGAAGGTTGAGGTGGGATGTGCGGACTTGGGCGCTGGAGCTCGAGTCTTGAAAATGGATAAGCAAAGGGGAAGAAGGCGTAGATGAAAAAGGTGGATCCTTATCCCGTTATATGGGCGGACGAGACTGCACGTCCCCACCAGCCTGGTAAAACTCGCTTATCTCCCAAGCGCCGTAAATTGATGGCATGGTTGGGTTACCCACGCCCGTATTGATGAGAATCCCGGAATAAGGGGACACGATCTCTGCTTCGACAAGACATGCCGAGGAAACCGCCTCGCTAAGTGCGGTGAGGTGGGACAAGAAAACGATTGAATAAAGGCTTGGCGTGGTGTGATGTCACGCTGCGAAATCGTCGTGATTGGATTTGTGTAAATATTATTCTCTCTACGGTGGTATGTGGAAATTATTTTGCAGAGCCGGACACTATCCTTGTGTTCAAAATCTTCTATGAAGTATTCGGAGGAGGAACCCGCGTTGCAATGCCGAAGACAATTTGCGTGTCGGACTCGTCGTCATTGAAGCCTGGTTCAGAGACTCTTGAGGAGTCTGGATTAGGGGTGTCCGGATGGCGGACTATAGCCTTTGGCCGGACTCTGGACTACGAAGATACAAGATTGAAGACTTCGTCCCGTGTCCGAATGGGACTTTCCTTGGCGTGGAAGGCAAGCTTGGCGATCGGATATGTAGATCTCCTCCCATTGTAACCGACTCTGTAACCCTAGCCCTCTCCGTGTCTATATAAACCGGAGGGTTTTAGTCCGTGGGACAAACAACAATCATACCATAGGCTAGCTTCTAGGGTTTAGCCTCTCTGATCTCGTGGTAGATCTACTCTTGTACTACCCATATAATCAATATTAATCAAGCAGGAGTAGGGTTTTACCTCCATCGAGAGGGCCCGAACCTGGGTAAAAACATCGTGTCCCTTGTCTCCTGTTACCATCCGCCTAGACGCACAGTTCGGGACCCCCTACCCGAGATCCGCCGGTTTTGACACCGACACCCATCGTTCCAAGATACACAGCTCGGGACCCCCTACCTGAGATCAGCCGGTTTTAGTACCAACATCGGTGGCCCATACAAGTCTCACTGTGTGGTCAAAATGGATTGACGAAAGCATCTGTCAACGATAAAAAACCCCATGGCGTACTCCTCATGCCAGAATTTACCATCATCGGATCATTCGAAGAATCAAAACACCACGGATTACACCTCCTCCTTCAAGAGTCAAGGCATATAATCATGAGCATACTCCCGAGCCTCATGCTCTTTCATCGAACTTGTCCTAAGATCTCTGTATGGAAGAGAATCAAGGACCAAGGTGTAGGTTAACGGATGATCACAAGACCAACCAATTGGAAGGAGCCGGGGACTCAGATCTTAAAACCAATTCGGCTGGCTCCTTGTCCGCACACCCTTCCCAGGATAAACACGTCGAAGCTTCGAGCCCACAAGCGACAGGGATCAAATTTTTTATCCCACCCACCCCACAACGAGTACTGCACAAGTAATTCAGGGCCTCACGATGTCTGGGATCTAGTCTATGTAAAACATCAAGCTAACGAGATAGTACGACATTTCTGGACAAGATTCTTGTTCATCAAGAACAAGATACCAGATTGCTACAATTTAGAGAACCTAGCAACCTTTTAGCATAACTGTCAAGACAAAAGCATCCTAAACGCCCTTGCTCGGCGCCGAGTTCAAACCTTTTTCGAGCTATCAAATCTGGGTTCAAAGTTTTGCGTCATGGAAAACACATGGTTGGCTCAAAAAGAGCAAACATATTCGATCTGCACTGGAAAATCAAGATGTGTCGGGGCAGACGCGCCTGAAGGGGAAATCTAGTCGCTCCACGTCAGTCGAGCCACCATGAAAAAGAAGAAAACTTGCAACATGAACTAAAGCCGCCCTTGACGGTCTGCTGGATAAGCCGTGCCCAATCCACTCTGTTTTGCTAAGTGCCAACCCAATGCATATCCTTCAAGCTTGCTGGGTGATCAAACAGATGGCTAAGGGAGGTGAAGCCCTCCTCGGAAGCACGCACACACAGGCATCTCGCAGCTTCTTTGGATGAAGGCGAGATCCTAATGATCTATGAAACTTACACATGAAGAAATCAAAGGAAAAGATCCCTCCGAGAGCTAAGCCACGTCCAACATGTAACGACTTTGGATACGTGGTTGGACACTCCGATCACCTTTGAACAACATGGTCAGCCAAAGACCTGCCAAAGCCGTTGTGTGGCAGCCTTGGTCCTCGACCCCATAGTGGACGGTTGTCGACTACAGACGGTTTTGATGGACGGTGGCATCAGCTTGAAATCATCTACAAGGACACTCTAGATAAGATGCAACTCGACAAATCGTGCATCAAAGTGAGTTATACCACTTTTGAGGGGGTCATCCCCCTAAGAGAGGCGCGATGTAGCGGAAAAATCACCCTCGACGTAGTTTATGAAACTCCCAAGAACTAACGATCCGGGAAGTTCACCTTCCATGTTGTTCCCTTTTGAAATGGCTACCACGCCTTATTAGAATGTGATGCATTCATCAAGTTCTATGCCATCCCACATTATGGGTACATGAAACTCAAAATGGCGGGCCCCAACGGAGTGATCACCATAACAAGCAACCCTAAGAGAGCGCTTAGAGCCGAAAACAAAACAACGTCTCTCACCTTTGAGTCATTGTCTGAGGCCCTCGCGACCAAGGAGTTGACAACACTTTGTGGTACGGTGAACAGGGACGACGTCATCCTTAATAAGAGATCTAAATCCACTTCATCCAAGCTAGCCGATAAAATCGTCAAATTTTAGGAGCACCCAATGTACCCAAATAAAACATCTTCCATAGGTGCACAGCTGGACCCAGAGATTGATGAAGCCCTACACAACTTAGGGAAAATTGGGATATTTTCACTTTGCACCCTTCGGACATGAAAGGAACCCTGCGAAATCTAGCCGAGCAAAGCCTGAATATAATCAACGGCTCTAAGCCTGTTAAGCAGGTGCTCCGTCGATTTTCCAAGCCTAAGCATCAAGCTATGGACGAAGAACTGGCCAAGTTACAGGAGGCCTGATTCATCAAAGATATTAAACGTCCTGCTTGGCGCTAATCTGGTCATGGTGCCCAAAAAGAATAAATACTCGTGCCTCTGTGTCGATTTTAAGAAGGTTAACAAGGCATGCCCAAAGGATCCTTTTTCTTTGCTGCGTATTGACCAGATAGTGGATGCCACCGCAAGACACGACTCTTCGTGTTTCCTGGATGCCTATCCGGGGTATCATCAGAGAAAAATGAAGGAGTCTGGTCAATCAGCCACAAACTTCATAACTCCTTATGGGCCATTCTGTTTCCACATGATGCCCTCCGGATTAAAAAATGCAGGTCCGACATACCAACGCATGATTCAAATGTGCTTCACTACAAAAAAAGACACATCCGTGACATTTTGGGTCGGACGAATTTTTTTCTGTCATGCTTATGACACTTCTATGACGATAATTGTGACAAAACCCAGTATCATCATAGATGTGGTGGGTTCCTACTTCTATGACAAAAAATCAAGACATTAAATGGTCTTTTTGTCCTTGGAGGGCCGGAGACGCAGCTGCATGACATTCTTTGGGCCGTCCATGACGGAGAAAACTGTGGTAGAAGCGAGGGCGAGGAAAATATCGGGGGAGTTCCTGGTTACGGTGGTTGGTCGGGGGCCGAGCGATGCACGTTTCTCTCGTACGTACGCGCGTGTGTGTGCGAGGCATTGCACTCTAACTGAACCCAAGCGAGGCATTGCGCTCTAACTGAACCCGAGCGATCGTTTGATCCCTTGCTATTAACTGAACTCGAGTGATTCCTTCGCTACTGCTGCTAACTGAAGCCCATCGATGCTGCCTCTGGATGAACAATGAGCGTTATTGGGGGGGGGGGTTGGATGAACAGTTCCCGGTGGGGGGTTGGGTGAACAGGACCACATGGTAGTAGAGGTCATTGCCGCTGGATGAATAGGACCCCGATCGATCGAGCCGATGGATGAACATGACCCCATGGAGGGCTGGATGAACAGGACCCGTGGAGGCTGGTTGAGCGATGCGATGGAGGGCTGGTTGAGCAAGAGCTGATGGAGGGCTGGATGAACAGTAGCCCGTGGAGGGGTGGTTGAACAAGACCCCGTGGAGAGAGCTGGTTGAACAGTAGCCGATGGAGGAGCGCACGGTGGAGGTTGGATGAACATTAGCCCATGGATGAACAGTCGCAGGTGGAGGCTGGATGAGGTCGACGGTGGTTGAACAGTAGCCCGTGGAGGCTGGAGGGGGTCGACGGTGAAGATGAACAGTATCCCGTGGAGTCCCGTTTTGCGGTCTGCCACACCCCTCCCGATGAACATGACCCCTGTTTCGACCGTAGCGCTCCAACACAAGTCAGTTTCCTCCATTTTGCGGGACGCCACGCCCCTCCCGATCAACAGGACCCTGTTTTGACCGTAGGAGGTCTGTTTCCTCCGTTTTGCGGTACGCCAAGCCCCTCCCGATGAATAGGATCCCGTTTCCACCGTTGCCGGTCGAACACAAGGCCGTTTCCTCCGTTCTGCGGTATGTCAGGCCTCATTTCCATTGGCTGTTCCGTCCAAGCCGGTTGGCTCCCGATGAACATCACGCGTTCTGTTGCCTCCCGATGAACACGACGCATTCCGTTGCCTCCCCATGAACACGACGACGATGAAGTTTCTCCGTTCCGACCCAGCCACACCCATGTACACGAGCCCTGGCCATACGTATGCACAAGTAGGCATTCGAGACCCTGCTCGTATGTACGTATGTGGCCGTATTTACTTTCTTGCACCGTGGCCGTTGTACGTACGTGTACATGCTACGTGCGCGCCTCTACTCCCACACGTGCGCACCTCTAAATCGACCAGTATGTACGTACACATTCGCGACCAGAATGACAACGTTACGTACACTTCGACCGGGTGGGTCCCGACCGTCAGGCACTTCCTTGCATGCGAAGGTGTAACTGGTGGGTCCCAGCAGTTAGGGGAGAAACGTTTTTTTTTCGTGAAATAAGGTGGCCCGTCCGGTGGGTTCCTGCTATCAGGTGGAGGAATCATTATTTTCCACATAATAAGGAGGCACTTCCTTGCTGCGGCCGTGGACCCAGCTGTCAGCCTCTCCTTGTACAGTACTCTTCCGATCGAAGCCATTCGTTGACCACGTTGAACACGCTGCGCCGAGAGCAACAGGGCGGTGGACGACGGCGAGGCTAGGAAGGGGACGACGCGGAGCTGGGGAAGACGCGGCAGTGGATGCCCACGCGGAGGGGAGTACGTGGGTTGACTGCTTCGGCTGCGGTGTGAGGCTGCCATCGCCGCAGGGCCAGGCCAGCGGGGGGAGTGGTAGGGGCGGTGAGGCCTCCTATGCAGCACAGGCGGCCACGGGAGGCAGGAGCAGGCGGCACGACCGGCGCTGCTTTGGGCGGCTGGAGCAAGAAGACCAGAGGTTGAAGAATCACGACGGCCGTTGTTTGGACATCGTACGGTCACTGCAGCTAGAATCGTTTATATTGACTAAGTTGACAAAGCCCTTGGTACGCGTCAACTTAGTAGGCCCACAGGTCAGCCTCCGAAACGGTGCGCCCCAGATGTCAGGGGGAGGAATCATTTTTAGGCGGCTGAAGCTAGAATATCCGAGATTGAAGAAGAATAAGCACGACATCCATTGGATGGACATCCAACGGCCACTGCTGCTAGAACCGTGTGTTGACTATAAGTTGACAAAGCGTTGCATACGCGTCAACTAAATTTTTTTTGGGGGACGCGTCAACTTAGTAGGCCCACAAGTGTGTGGTAGAGAACTTATAGCCCATTTGCGATTTGTAAGAATGTACAACCCATTTTTGAATTCTAATGGAATTTACTACAGCCCATTTATAGTTTGTTAAAAGTACAACCCATTTTCTAGCTAGGACAACGATTAATAATTTCAACAAAACATTCAAAACAGAATTCAATAAAATTTCCCACATTTTGATGGGATCCGAAATATTTTTATCCCAAAATTTCTAGTCAGATTAAATACAATGTCAATATAAATTTGTATTGCGTAAAAATCCAACGAAACATTGCGCATGCAACAATTAATGAAATTAAAATTTTACAAATCCAAAAGTAATATTTTATAAACTAATTATGTGTTTGGTGCATGTTTTTATAGTTACTGCCCAGTTTTTATAATTACATCCCATTTATTATTTGTTAAAGCTCATTTTTTTGCTAAGCCTAATGCATCCCTCCTAGGAAAGATTTGCAGCCCAGCGGGGTGGAGAATGACAAGTTGACCCGGATTGTGTACAACTGTCGACCCAGTTGCATTGCCGATGTTGGAAAAAAGGCCTGTGTAGTACAGTACATCCTTACATGGCTACTCAGCCCACATTCAGCGACACCAGAAAGGCCCAAACAAGGCTTCTGTATAACTTTTTGAAGTCACTGAGCTCAACTAATATTTGAAGAAAAAAGTTAGAGTACAGTGGAACCTAATTAAAAGCTGTCATGAGCGAAGAAATAATTCATCGGGTCCCACTTGTGCGTGTGTGTGCGTGTTGTGTGTGTGTGTGTGTGTGTGTGTGTGTGAGAGAGAGAGAGAGAGAGAGAGAGAGAGAAAGAGACCCATCGGTCGATGCTCGTAAATACACCTTTCAGCCATATGCATTGATGATGCCCAGTAAAAACTTATATAGTTGACACAATCATATAGAACATCATAGCACACTGAACTTGCATACAAAAATTTCACGCAGGCGACACAATCAGGGTGCAATCAGTGGATCGCTACGGGTAGGGCTATGTTGAAACCAACGAACTCGTACATAACGGTCCATCGTCATTATCAATGACGGGGAAATATCTTGAATGTTGTGCAAAGAAAATAGACAGACAACACAATATATAAGTTCTGCTAGAACATTAAGTTGACGTACAGCCTTTTCTAATCAAATGTACTGGCACATCAGTGCTTCACACCCATAGCTCGGATTTAACTAGATTTAGTTGTTACCTCAAATTAGAGCACATCTAGGCAGCAAGCCCTGCCTCTTCTCCCAAAGAAGCAGTGGCCTCCGCTGCGCGATGGAGTAGGCCCTGTGCCATACATCGTTCCGAGCAACACGGGGAAAGTCTTACGTTGACTCCTGTAATGGACGTCGTCGACGGAACCGGGCACTAGCGGCAGCGGCAGGACTTCGATTGATGGATTGACCACTTCTTCGACATGCACGAACACTCGATATAGGTACATCCCTAACGTGGTCCGCGGCGGCCTTGGTGGTGATGAATAGTACACCCCCGGTTCCTGCACCGGTATCTCAACACCAATCACCTTCGGTATAGTCAACGGCTTCTTCATCCATGCGATAACCGTCAGAGCCCAGCTGTCTGGAGGAACAAACATACTTACGAGCTCACCTCCAAGGTCGTTGATAAGCTCATTCATGGACTCGCTGTTCCAAGCACGTCGAGGCATGCCGTGGAAGGTAAGCTTTGTTAAAAACTCAAGCTTAGAGGGCACTGAGCCCCATCCTGGGTGCCACCGATCAGAGCTCACCAGCGCGGCATCGCAGAACAAACACCGGGAAGACTCGAACACAAGACTGCAGTCGAAAGTTGTCCGGAACCTGACAAAGAAATCAACCGGTGGCAGACAGAATTCGACGAGCAAGTCACTTATTTGGATGCCGTGCGCAATGCCAAGAGCTTTGACAAGGTCGTCCGGTGAGACTTGAGGCCGGTCGTCGTTGATGGTTACCATCAGCACTTTGCCGGCAAACTGGTTTTCAAGCGCCGCCATGCCACTGTTGAGTGACAGCATGCAGCGCCCGAAGGCAGAACGGACCTCGGGATCTTCGGCTTGGAGATCCGTGTTGACCGACACCATGATATCGCGCTTGAGTATAGGGAGTACAGGAGGGGGATTTGGGGGAACTGGAGTAGGAATTGAGATTCTAGAGGTGGGGGAGGGGTGGGAGATTGGGGATGAAAAGGTAGCATGAATTTCGAACACGCGCCAATGTGCTCTCGGTGCACAAGCGCACGAAAACACTGGTGGCGCCCACATGTCATCCTAAGAGTCCCTATTTTTTTCTTTTTTTTGAGAGCCCGGCCTTTTTTTAGGATCTTTTGAGAGCCCGGCCTGAGAGTCATAAATGACCTATTTGGCATTGCGTTACTACTCGACCCATATTCAACGACACCTCACTGGCCCAAACAAGTGTACATCATCAAAAAGACACTGAGCTCAAATTATAACTTGAAAAAGGAGATATACTCTGAACACTAGAGAATGGTGATGCCCTCATTTAGTCCATCAGCAGTTCGAGACAATAAACAGTTCGAAACAACGATATATACATCATTCAAACACTGACTAGTGAATACTACTGACATAAACAGCAAGACATGATAGTTCATAAGAAGTTTTGCTACACCACCAAAACGCACCCATCTGCAGCACTCAGACTCTCTTGATCCAGACGAGAATGACATTGTAAATAGAGGCAACTATTACATAGTAAGGGTGACATAGACGAGGATGACCAAATGACAAGGAATATGCATAACAAAAGAGAGAACTACCCATCTAGAACAAACAGCAAAGACAACAAGTCATTTGAAGAGGGATGATCCAACACCATCATAATTTGCAGCCCCGGTTCAGCCACCAGTGATCCAGAGACACCAGTACTCCACCCTTTCGACGCAACAGCCCAATTACCTATCAACCTGAAGGCTTGAACCACATCACTGCCTGTCGAACTCAACACATCCAAGGATCAAAGTTAATCCAGATGCCTTTGTCAGTCTCACCTTCTTTTGGCTGCAGGCTATATCGTTGACAATCAGGGGAGTTTGCTCCCGAACTCCTAGGGCTTGCCGTGTAGACACAATTTTCAATAGCAAACAGAGCCTCTCTGCCGTCAAGGTCTTTGCCAACAGTGATCTCCTAGTTAATTGGATAATTGAGTCCGAGAATTAGAGAGTGTGAACCAAGGCTGTTTACCCACCTCCAACTCAAAAATCCCGAAGGCCCCAACAAGCTGGTATCCTGCTCATATACGTAACATCCACTGTCCGGAAACTCACGTATTTCGCGGTGCTTGCATATAGTGGGGTTTTTGCAATATAACTTTTCCGGCTCATTTGTGTGAATGATCATCAATCTTTTGTCGTCGTCTGATCGAGGGAGGAACCAGTTGTGCTTCCCTGTTTTTGGCAAAGGTGGTGCGATTACAAAGGGAAGTAACTGTAGGGACACTGCATCATATAAAAAAGGACAGGCATTCTTAATGTAAGATCAGCATTGTTCAGAGTATGAGTACGATAATGCAAGAAATAGCATTGATATGTCCCTCTTGGAACTGGGAGGAAAATACAGGGAAATGTATACTGGGTTCGAAAATATAGAAGTGCCATGCATGGTTATACTCATGTTATCTCACAATCGATTCCTCACAGGAAACTACCATGTCATGCATGTTATGTAATCATGTTCTGTCCTCACAAACATATTCTACAAGGAAACTAACAGACCATGCATTGTTACATACTCATGTTCTGTGGGCAAAATTTTTGTGAGCATATTATTCTAGCCATTGATTGCTGAAGGGCGAACATAGGTATGTACACATGGTAAGCATTACATGATTTCACTACTTCCGAATATAGAGTTCTCCATATGCACATTTACTTCCCTAATGTATGGTCAGATGAAACCAACAGTGTGATGCATGTTTCTACATCATGAAAATGAGGAAACTAACATGGCCATTGATACACACTCAAATTTAGTAGTATACAGATTACTATAAAATAAGGAGAATATCAATATCTTCCTAATGGTTTGATTATTTAGGGGTACAAATTGGCTGTAATGAAATGGTCAAAATCACATGAATTAACTCATTCCAAATATAGCTGATTTAGGCGTCTCTAATACATTGCCAAAGTTCTACTCAAATTCTGCTAAAACAGGATATGTCTATCATCACAAAAAGTTCAAACAGTGTCATGGCGTCATCATTAACATTAGACAGAAACAACTTACACGCGCCGTCCCAGCAATACGTGGTTCCATCTGCTTAGTCAATTGCCTAGATGATGCCATTGCGTTCAATAGCATCACAGAAGTGTGTATCAGCTTTGACGATGATCCACTGCGAGCTGAGTTGTCTCCATCTAAAGAAGGCACCGGCGGAAAGATAGGCGACTCCCTTGTCGAATAAGGCAATTAGCTTGAAGTCTGCGTAATCCGCATGTCGTGTGGGCACTTGGCAGATTACAATCTTCTGCAAAACAAGGTGCGTCCAATTGACGACGTAATCTAGATGACTTGGACCGCGACGGTAAAACTCTATATCATGCAACGGAGGAAGGATAATATCATGGGAGGTCTGTAAGTTCACGAGCACCAACTTTTTCACGTTTTCTGTGACGGAAGCCATCCAGTGGGAGTTCGTGCTGACCCAGTACATACCTGCAAGAAGTTTCGAGCGATGGTGATCGGATTGAAGTCGAGGGAAATGATGTACAGTGACCCACTACATACCTGCAAAGAAGTTTTGGCTAATGGAGGTCGGATTGAAGTAGAGGGGCATCATGTATGCCTCCGTATCATGGTGAGCAAATCTCGCAAGACCAGATAGCAGCAAGCTAGGTGTCTTGAAAAGCTTAGACCTCGCTTCGATGATGGTCGTGTGCATGCCCCTCGAGCATGCAGCCAACCAAAGGGCGCTCAACATATCCATACACGAACAACAGAGGTCGAGGACTAATGACCTACAAGTATAGGGGATCTATCGTAGTCCTTTCGATAAGTAAGAGTGTCGAACCCAAGGAGGAGCAGAAGGAAATGATAAGAGGTTTTCAGCAAGGTATTCTCTGCAAGTACTGAAATAAGTGGTAACAGATAGTTTTGTGATAAGATAAACTGTAACGAGCAACAAGTAACAAAAGTAAATAAAGTGCAGCAAGGCGGCCCAATCCTTTTTGTAGCAAAGGACAAGCCGAAACAAACTCTTATAATAGGAAAAGCGCTCCCGAGGACACATGGGAATATCGTCAAGCTAGTTTTCATCACGTTCATATGATTCGCGTTCGGTACTTTGATAATTTGATATGTGGGTGGACCGGCGCTTGGGTGCTGTTCTTACTTGAACAAACATCCTACTTATGATTAACCTCTATTGCAAGCATCCGCAACTACAACAAAAGTATTAAGGTAAACCTAACCATAGCATGAAACATATGGATCCAAATCAGCCCTTACGAAACAGCATAAACTAGGATTTAAGCTTCATCACTCTAGCAACCCATCATCTACTTATTACTTCCCAATGCCTTCCTCTAGGCCCAAATAATGGTGAAGTGTTATGTAGTCGACGTTCAAATAACACCACTAGAGGCTAGACAACATACATCTCATCAAAATATCAAACGAATACCAAATTCACATGACTACTAATAGCAAGACTTCTCCTGTGTCCTCAGGAACAAACATAACTACTCACAAAGCATATTCATGGTTATAATCAGAGGGGTAATAATATGCATAAAGGATCTGAACATATGATCTTCCACCAAGTAAACCAACTAGCATCAACTACAAGCAGTAATCAACACTACTAGCACCAATCACGGACTTGGAGACAAGAATTGGATACAAGAGATGAACTAGGGTTTGGAGATGAGATGGCGCTGGTGAAGATGTTGATGGAGATTGCCCTCTCCTGATGAGAGGAGCGTTGGTGATGATGATGGAGATAATTTCCCCCTCCCGGAGGGAAGTGTCCCTGGCAGTACAGCTCCGCCGGAGCCCGAGATTGGTTCCGCCAAGGTTCCGCCTCGTGGCGGCGGAGTTTCGTCCCGAAAGGTTGCTTTCTCTTTTTTTCTCATCAAAAGACTTCATATATATATAGGAGAAGATGGGCATCGGAGAGCCACCAGGGGGCCCATGAGGTAGGGGGGCGCGCTCGGGGCGCCCCACCTCGTGAGCAGTGTGGGCCCCGGCCTTCATCTTTAGCGATGATTTTATTTATTTATTTTAAGATATTCCGTGGAGTTTCAGGACTTTTGGAGTTGCACAGCATAGGTCTCCAATATTTGCTCCTTTTCCAGCCCAGAATTCCAGCTGCCGGCATTCTCCCTCTCCATGTAAACCTTGTAAAATAATACAGTATAGCCATAAGTATTGTAACATAACATGAATAACAACCCATAATGGGATAAATATCGATATAAAAGCATGATGCAAAATGGACGTATCAACTCCCCCAACCTTAGACCTCGCTTGTCCTCAAGCGAAAAGCCGATAACAATAAATATGTCCTCATGTTTAGAGGTAGAAGCGTCGATAAAAATAAAATACGGACATGAAGGCATCATTATTATTCTCATAACAGCAACATATATAGATTTTTGTCATATGATTACTTATGTTCAAGTGATGATCTTTTCACAATGCAAAAGTATGAATCAGAAACCTTATTGGGCACCAACAAATTATAACCTCAGTCATTGAAGCAATTGCAATTTATCATAACATCGGAAAGAGTCTATGTCAGAGCTTAAAAGCAAGTCCACATACTCAACTATCACATAGTCCTTCATAATTGCTAGCACTCACACAATACTAGTGGTTACGGGGTTTTAATCGGACATAGAGAAAGATAGGGGCTTATTATTTTGCCCCGCAACTTTTTACCTCAAGGGTAATGTCAACAATAACAATTCATGCTCCCCTACATCCAATTAGATATATATATATATATCATGTTCTTTCCAACATACTGGGCTTGCCAAATGATAAAATGAAAAAGGAAAGGTGAAGATCACCGTGACTCTTGCATAAGGTAGAAGATAATAATAAAAGATAGGTCCTTCGCAGAGGGAAGCAGAGGTTGACATGCGCTTTTATGGTTGTATGCACAAAATCTTAATGCAAAAGAAGGTCACTTTATATTGCCCCTTGTATGTGGAACTTTATTATGCAGTCCGTCGCTTTTATTACTTCCACAACAAGTTCGTACAAAGCTTATTTTCTCTGCACTAATAAGTCATGCATATTTAGAGAGCAATTTTTATTGCTTGCACAGATGACAACTTACTTGAAGGATCTTACTCAATCCATAGGTAGATATGGTGGACTCTCATGGCTAAACTGGTTTAGGGGTATTTGGAAGCACAAGTAGTATCTCTACTTGGTGCTGAGAATTTGGCTAGCATGAGGGGGAAAGGCAAGCTCAACATGTTAGAGGATCCATGACAACATACTTTATCTCATATATAGGAAAACATAACTCATCACGCTGTCTTCCTTGTCCAACATCAACTCTTTAGCATGTTGTATTTTAATGAGTGCTCCCAATCATAAAAGATGTCAATGATAATATATCTATATGTGAAACCTCTGTTTCTTTATTACTTCCTATTAATTGCAACGATGACCAAAGCTATATTTGCCAACTCCCAACAACTTTTAATCATCATACTCTTTCTATGTGAAGTCATTACTTTCAATAAGATCAATATGAACTCTTTGTTTCTTTTTATTCTTTTTCTTTTATTCACCCAAGATCATGGCAAAACAATCAAGCCCTTGACTCAACACTAATCTTTATTATATATAGCTCACGGACTCGATTACATAGAGGGATCATAAAGCAAAACTCAAGACTAGATCATGCCATGACTTTATTCTACTAAATCAAGATACTACTAAAAGGATCGAACTAAGAAAAATGGTAAAGATAGGAGTTGTGATGGTGATACGATACCGGGGCACCTCCCCCAACCTTGGCAGTTGCCAAGGGGAGTGCCCATACCCATGTGATTATGTCTCCTTCTTTGTCGGTGATGGTGGAGGTGATGGATAGTCGCACATCGAGCGTAAAAGGTCCTCCAGCTTGCGGATAATGCCCTTGAGTGCAACAATATGCTCCTTCAACAAAATATTTTCACTTGTGAGATACTTGTTTTGAATACGAGCTAACTCAATCATCTTGAAAGCTTCGATTTCAATTGGGGTGAGAAAGTTGTGATCAAATTGGAGAGTGTCTTCTGCTGCCGGAGCTTGGTCCTCCGTGGCCTTCTTGATCCTTTCATCCTTGTTGATCTCCATGGGTTCTTCCCTCTTCAGCTCTATCTTCATTAGCCAAGCATCTTTGTCACCATTGTCGGAGGAGGGGGATGACATGATGCCCTGGCCTTGACAACACTGACAGAAAATAGCTCGAAACAAGAACAGAGGATAATTGCGTGATACAAGAGTCAAAACCTTCGGGAGAATATATAATGAATTTTTACCGACCAAAATACGTATCGTGTAATAAAACAGAGTCCAGAGGGCACACGAGGTGCTCACGAGGTAGGGGGCGCGCCCAGGGGGGTAGGGCGCGCCCACCACCCTCGTGGAGGCCTCGTGTCCTTCCCGGACTGCCACTTATTTTTCTATTTTTCTAATATTCCAAAACAGAGAAATATTGCCTTAAAAATTATTTTGGAGTCGGTTTACTTACCGTACCACATACCTATTCCTTTTCGGAGTCTTAAACGGTCTGGAAAGTGTCCCTTATGTATTCCTCCAGGGTTACGGTTTCAATAATATTGGTTTCAACATTTATGGGATTACCTGAGATATAATGTTTGATTCTTTGACCGTTTACCACCTTGGTTTGTGCCTTCGAAGTTGTTGATTTTTACGGCACCGGAACGATAGACCTCCTCGATAACGTAGGGACCTTCCCATTTAGAGAGAACTTTTCCTGCAAAAAATCTTAAACGAGAGTTGTATAGCAATACATAATCACCTACATTAAACTCACGCTTTTGTATCCTTTTGTCATGCCATCTTTTAACTTTTTCTTTAAATAACTTGGCATTTTCATAAGCTTGGGTTCTCCATTCATCAAGTGAGCTAATATCAAATAACCTCTTCTCACCGGCAAGTTTGAAATCATAGTTGAGCTCTTTAATAGCCCAATATGCCTTATGTTCTAGTCCGAGAGGTAAGTGACATGCTTTTCCATAAACCATTTTATACGGAGACATACCCATAGGATTCTTATATGCAGTTCTATAGGCCCATAATGCATCATCAAGTTTCTTGGACCAATTCTTTCTAGACCTATTAACAGTCTTTTGCAAAATTAATTTGATCTCTCTATTACTCAATTCTACTTGACCACTAGACTGTGGGTGATAAGGAGATGCAATTCTATGATTAATGTCATATTTAGCAAGCATTTTACGGAAAGCACCATGAATAAAGTGTGAACCACCATCAGTCATTAAATATCTAGGGACTCAAAACCTCGGAAAAATAACTTCCTTAAGCATTTTAATAGAGGTATTGTGATCAGCACTACTAGTTGGAATAACTTCTACCCACTTAGTAACGTAATCAACAGCAACTAAAATATGTGTATATCCATTAGAGGCAGGAAAAGGTCCCATATAATCAAACCCCCAAACATCAAAGGGTTCAATAACAAGTGAATAGTTCATAGGCATTTCTTGACGTCTACTAATATTACCATCGCAAGACAAAACAAACTTACGGGCATCCTTGAAGAGAGTGGGCCAATAAAAACCAGATTGCAATACCTTATGTGCAGTTCTATCTCCAGCGTGGTGTCCTCCATAAGCTTCGGAGTGACACTTGCGTAGGATCTGTTCCTGTTCATGCTCAGGCACACAACGTCTAATAACATCATCTACTCCTTCTTTATAAAGATGTGGGTCATCCCAAAAGTAATGTCGCAAATCATAAAATAACTTTTTCTTTTGTTGGTATGTGAAGCTAGGTGGTATAAATTTAGAAACAATATAATTGGCATAATCAGCATACCATGGAGTGCTACGAGAAGTGCTTATGACATTTAATCGTTCATCAGGAAAGCTATCATTACTAGGTAGTGGGTCATCAAGAACATTCTCTAACCTAGATAAGTTGTCTGCAACGGGGTTCTCAGCTCCTTTTCTATCAACAATATGCAAATCAAATTCTTTCAGCAAGCGAACCCATCTAATAAGTCTAGGTTTAGCATCTTTCTTTTCCATAAGATATTTAATAGCAGCATGATCAGTGTGAATAGTTACTTTAGAATCAACAATATAGGGTCTGAATTTATCACAGGCAAATACAACTGCTAAAAGTTCCTTTTCGGTAGTAGCATAATTTCTTTGAGCATTGTCTAGAGACTTACCAGCATAATGAATAACATTTAATTTCTCATCAACTCTTTGCCCTAGAACAGCACCTACAACATAATCACTAACATCACACATAATTTCAAAGGGTAAATTCCAACCAGGTGGCTGAACAACAGGTGCAGAGACTAATGCTTTCTTAAGTATTTCAAATGCTTCTACACAATCATCATCAAAGACAAATGGTACATCTTTTTGTAATAAATTAGTCAGAGGCCGAGAAATTTTTGAGAAGTCCTTAATGAACCTCCTATAAAATCCGGCGTGACCAAGGAAACTTCTTATACCTTTGATGTCCTTGGGACATGCCATCTTTTCAATAGCATCAACTTTGGCTTTATCAACTTCAATACCTCTTTCAGAAAATTTGTGCCCCAAGACAATATCTTCATTAACCATAAAGTGGCACTTTTCCCAATTCAAGACAAGATTAGTTTCTTCACATCTCTGCAAAACTCGATCAAGATTGCTCAAGCAATCATCAAAAGAGGAACCATAGACAGAAAATCGTCCATGAAAACCTCACAAATCTTTTCACAAAAGTCAGAGAATATAGCCATCATGCATCTTTGAAAGGTAGCAGGTGCATTACATAAACCAAAAGTCATACGTCTATAAGCAAAAGTACCAAAAGGGCATGTAAAAGTAGTCTTTGATTGATCTTTAGCCGACACAGGTATTTGAGAGAAACCAGAATAACCATCTAGAAAGCAATAATGTGTATGTTTGCATAATCTTTCTAGCATTTGGTCAATAAAAGGTAAGGGGTAATGATCTTTCTTAGTAGCTTTATTTAATTTGCGGAAATCAATTACCATCCTATAACCTGTGATAATTCTTTGTGGAATCAATTCATCTTTATCATTAGGGACAACAGTAATACCTCCCTTCTTAGGGACACAATGGACAGGACTTACCCACTGACTATCAGCAACGGGATAAATTATACCTGCCTCCAGAAGCTTGAGTATTTATTTTCTTACCACTTCTTTCATTTTAGGATTCAACCGTCGTTGAGGATCATGAATTGGTTTGGCATCCGCTTCCAAATTTATTTTATGCTGACATAGAGTGGGACTAATGCCCTTAAGATCATCAACAATATATCCAATAGCGGCACGGTGCTTCTTCAGAGTTTTCAATAATCTTTCTTCTTCATGCTCTGAAAGGTTAGAACTAATAATAACAGGATATATTTTCTTTTCATCAAGATAAGCATATTTAAGATTATCAGGCAACGGTTTAAACTCAAACACGGGATCACCCTTGGGTGGAGGAGGATCCCCTAGGATTTCAACAGTGATTGTGTTGCGAGAATAGGTTCTGTTTAAAGAATACCTCATCTATTTCCCTTCTTTCATTCATGAACACATCATTTTCATGGTCTAGCAAATAGTGTTCTAAAGGATCACTAGGAGGTACGGCAATAGAAGCAAGACCAATAATTTCATCCTTACTAGGCAATTCTTCCTCATGATGTTGTTTACTAAATTTAGAGAAATTAAACTCATGAACCATATCATCCAAGCCAATGGTAACAACATTCTTTTTGCAATCTATCCTAGCATTAACAATATTCAAGAAGGGTCTACCAAATATAATGGGACAAAAGCTATCTTGTGGAGAACCAAGAACAAGAAAATCAGCGGGATATTTGGTTTTTCCACACAAGAATTCAACATCTCTAACAATTCCCATTGCAGATATAGTATCACTATTGGCAAGTTTAATTGTAACATCAATATCTTCTAACTCAGCAGGTGCAATATCATGCATAATTTCTTTATATAAGTCAATGGGTATAACACTAGAACTAGCACCCATATCACATAAGCCATGATAACAATGATCTCCTTTTTTGACAGAAATAACAGGCACGCCTACCACATGTCTATGTTATCTTTAGCGCACGGTTTAGAAATTCTAGCAGTTTCACCACAGAATTGAATAACATGCCCATAAATATTATCAGACAAGAGATCTTTAACAATAGCAATATTATGTTCTACTTTGACTTGCTCAGGAGGTGTATAAGTTCTAATATTGCTTTTACGAACAACAGTTGAAGCTTTAGCATGATCCTTTACTCTAACAGGGAAAGGTGGTTTCTCAACATAAGAGGTAGGAACAATAGGATCATTATAAGTGACAGTCTTTTCTTCAACTTTAATAGGTGCAGCTACTTTTACTTCTGTGGGAGGATGATATTTAAACCACTTCTCCTTAGGGAGATCAACATAAGTAGCAAAAGATTCACAGAAAGAAGCTACTATCTCAGAGTCAAGTCCATATGTAGTGCTAAACTTACGGAAAATATCGGTATCCATAAAAGATTTAACACAATCAAACTTAGGCGTCATATCTGACTCCTTACCTTCGTCGAGGTCCCAATCTTCAGAGTTGCGTGTAATTCTATCCAATAAATTCCATTTAAATTCAATAGTCTTCATCATAAAAGAGCCAGCACAAGAAGTATCGAGCATGGTGCGATTGTTATCACAAAGCCGAGCATAAAAATTCTGAAGAATTGTCACTCTTGAGAGCTCATGATTGGGTCATGAATATAACATTGATTTAAGCCTCCCCCAAGCTTGAGCGATGCTTTCTCCTTCGCGAGGCCAAAAATTATATATATAATTGCGATCATGATGAACAAGATGCATAGGGTAATACTTTTGATGAAATTCCAATTTCAATCTTTAATAGTTCCATGATCTCGTATCATCACATAGCCTATACCATGTCAATCGTCTTCCTTCAAAGATAAAGGGAAGACCTTCTTCTTAACAACATCATCGGGTATACCTGCAAGCTTAAATAATCCACAAACTTCATCCACATAGCGTAGATGTTCATCAGGATGCTTTGTTCCATCTCCTATAAAAGTATTAGCTAGCATTTTTTCCATCATACCCGAAGGAACTTCAAAAGGAGTTTCATTTTCAATAGGTTCAGTAGGTTGATGAGCAACTCTTTGCTCTCTTCGGACGGGTGAAGATACCCGAACAAGCCCCTCGAGAATTACTTTCCATAGTAACAAGTGACAGAAAATTTCAGCACACTATATAAATTTTTCCTTACCAAATTCCACTTACCAAAGGCGCTACACTCCCCGGCAACGGCGCCATAAAAGAGTCTTGATGACCCACAAGTATAGGGGATCTATCACAGTCCTTTCGATAAGTAAGAGTGCCGAACCCAACAAGGAGCAGAAGGAAATGATAAGAGGTTTTCAGCAAGGTATTCTCTGCAAGTACTGAAATAAGTGGTAACAGATAGTTTTGTGATAAGATAAACTGTAACGAGCAACAAGTAACAAGAGTAAATAAAGTGCAGCAAGGTGGCCCAATCCTTTTTGTAGAAAAGGACAAGCCGAAACAAACTCTTATAATAGGAAAAGCGCTCCCGAGGACTCATGGGAATATCGTCAAGCTAGTTTTCATCACGTTCATATGATTCGCGTTCGGTACTTTGATAATTTGATATGTGGGTGGACCGGCGCTTGGGTGCTGTTCTTACTTGAACAAACATCCCACTTATGATTAACCTCTATTGCAAGCATCCGCAACTACAAAAAAAGTATTAAGGTAAACCTAACCATAGCATGAAACATATGGATCCAAATCAGCCCCTTACGAAGCAACGCATAAACTAGGGTTTAAGCTTCTGTCACTCTAGCAACCCATCATCTACTTATTACTTCCCAATGCCTTCCTCTAGGCCCAAATAATGGTGAAGTGTTATGTAGTCGACGTTCACATAACACTACTAGAGGCTAGACAACATACATCTCATCAAAATATGAAATGAATACCAAATTCACATGACTACTAATAGCAAGACTTCTCCCGTGTCCTCAGGAACAAACGTAACTACTCAAAAAGCATATTCATGTTCATAATCAGAGGGGTAATAATATGCATAAAGGATCTGAACATATGATCTTCCACCAAGTAAACCAACTAGCATCAACTACAAGGAGTAATCAACACTACTAGCAACCTACTAGCACCAATCCCGGACTTGGAGACAAGAATTTGATACAAGAGATGAACTAGGGTTTGGAGATGAGATGGTGCTGGTGAAGATGTTGATGGAGATTGCCCTCTCCCGATGAGAGGAGCATTGGGGATGATGATGGCGATGATTTCCCCCTTCCGGAGGGAAGTGCCCCCGGCAGAACAGCTCCGCCGGAGCCCTAGATTGGTTCCGCCTCGTGGCGGCGGAGTTTCGTCCCGAAAGGTTGCTTTCTCTTTTTTTCTCATTGAAAGACTTCATATAGGAGAAGATGGGCATCGGAGAGCCACCAGGGGGCCCATGAGGTAGGGGGGCGCCCCCCACCCTCGTGAGCAGGGTGTGGGCCCCCTGGCCTTCATCTTTGGCGACGATTTTTCTTTATTTATTTTAAGATATTCCGTGGAGTTTCAGGACTTTTGGAGTTGCACAAAATAGGTCTCCAATATTTGCTT
This sequence comes from Aegilops longissima, assembly GCA_021605205.1. Lineage (NCBI taxonomy): Eukaryota > Viridiplantae > Streptophyta > Magnoliopsida > Poales > Poaceae > Aegilops > Aegilops longissima. Next base: position 498,233,911 of record CM038677.1, on the reverse strand, counting down.
CTTTTCCAGCCCAGAATTCCAGCTGTCGGCATTCTCCCTCTTCATGTAAACCTTGTAAAATAAGAGAGTATAGCCATAAGTATTGTAACATAATGTTAAATAACAGCCCATAATGCGATAAATATCGATACAAAAGCATGATGCAAAATGGATGTATCAAGGACGTCATTGGGGAGATTGCTCCAATCACGGCTCATATGGATGCTGCGCGGTTCGCGTTCGGCCATGGTGGAGTTTGGAAGGTGGGGTTTTGGGGGGCTTGATTTACGGGGGAGAAGGCTCTCGATGCTGGAGCGGCTAGCGAGGGAATAGTGGTACTAGGGGAGGCAAGCGAGGCCAGGGTACGCGGGGGCACAGTGAGATGATGAAGAGTGACCTCAGGATCTCCGGCGAGACGGAGATGGAGATGGAGATGGAGTGGTGCTAGGGGAGAGGGAGACGAGGCGAGGCATGCTATACAGCGGCGGTGACAGTGACTGCACAGTGCACAAGGTGAGGCTGACTTTGGTAACCCGGACACGCCGCCTGGACTGGTGTCACCTCGGGCGCAGGGTCTTGTCACTTCACTATGAGGACCGGATGAATAATAGTATTTTGACCATCAAGTGTACCACAGTTGTACTACCACTACTAGTAGAAGGAGTAGTAGGAACATGAGTAGTACTCCCGTGCTAGCATGCCTCTGGGTTCACTTCATCCTCCAGGTATCATCCATATTGCGAGCAGAACCAAATTCTCGTGCATGCGGAAGCGCGAAGAAGGACTTTTCTTTTTTGAGGATCACCGCATATTCCTTAACTAGAGAATGTTGTGTCTCCCACGCACGCGCCAATATCCATCCGAACCAGCTGCGACACATTTTTTTATCCGTTTGCATAGGTCCCACCTGTCAGGAGGGGTGTAGAAATAAAAAGGAATCATAAAATGTCTCGCCACGGTGATTCGAAAGAGTGACCTCAACTAGCGAGTGGCACATGTAGCGCTAGAAGGATGGGCACGTATAGGGACAGGTACCACTCCTCAGTCTACCTGCGTAGCCTTTTAGTTTAGTCTACCTAGCCGTCTAATCAACTACCTGCAGGCCACTTCTCCCATTTACTTCTCCATCGGGAACCAATTTTCCTCGGCTTCTTCACTACTCCTTCATTTTCATTTGCATCCGAACCACACTGCATTCACATTTTTTAAGCTCTTCACATCCTCCTGGAGTAATTCCTAAGACCCTTTAAATAATCATCTTCTTCAGTTAGACTAGCCATCTAATCCTAATTCTCCAAACCATAGCCCTCCGGTCTAGCGGTTCCAAATGGCGAAAGAGATCGGGATGTAGGTTTTTAGCATCCAACATGTCCTCGTCGAAGGCTCGTTGACCATAGTTGCCACAGTCACCGACCATCCAAGGGTTGTTCGGAAATGGATCAACAATGTATCCAACTCCCTCCAAAAGGTGGAGATGAAGGTCATCGATGCAGGCCTTGAGTACACGGGCGTGCCAGGGAAGATCCAACGCGCGCCGTCCTTCAGTGTGCCTCGAAGATGATGTTTTGGTGTACCACATCATACACGCGCCCTCCATACTAGGTGAGCTTCACGATTTCTTGTCTCGGGAGGACATATACTTCTGTGGGGCAGCCATCGCAGGGGACAAATAGAAGTTGGAGCCGTACAACCTTGATTTGAAAAGCATCGCTAACATACAAACCAAAATAAATATTCCTATAGAAGCTTGTGATACACTGACACCATCCCTATTCGACGTAGCAAATTTTGTGCTTGGAACAAATCTTCAGAAGGGTGACGAGACGCTGGCATTAAGGTCATCTAGATGGGAGAATTATCCCTTGATGTACGAGCGGATAAAATATGCTGCCCTCGATGCCCGTGTGAGTTTCGAGATAGGTGCAAGGTCCATAGAGCTTGTTGCGAAGTCGTCTCCCACAGAAAATGAGAACAACAACAACAACAACAACAACAACAACAACAACAACAACAACAACAACAACAACAACAACAACAACAACAACAACAACAACAACAACAACAACAAGAAGAAGCTGCACCAGCAACAGGGCATTATGGATGGATGAACTATTTCCTCTCTTGTAAAAAAATATTCCCTCTCTGTGTATATTGATATAGATGGACTATTTAGATGGTGTGCATGTCTTTGAAACAATTAGTAGTGTGGGTCCGCTTAACTATATGGAACTATTTATCCCCCTAGCTTTTTCTACTACTACTCCTTCCAGTGATCGGTATGCAATGCATGTGTCCATAGACATGACAACTTGTCCATGGAAGTTCAACTACGGCGACCATCACGTTTCATCCACTGCCACTCGCGATTCCCACAACGCTGCTCTAACCCACGGCACCATGTCCCCCGACGTGCGCCTCACCCCTCTCGGCCGCACCACCCCTCTGCCTTTGTGTGCTTGACATGTGGGCCACCTGAAATGCTGCGAGCTTCAAGTTTCTACCACAGCCCCACGCGATTCCCACGACACTGCTCAAACCCATGACACCACACGTCCCCCGACCTGCGGCTCACCCCTCTCGGCCCCACTACCCCTCTGCCTTCGGGAGCATTACATGTGGACCAGCCACCTATCGGGTCCACATGTTATGACTCAAAGGCAGGTGTAGTAAGGCACTAAAGCTCAGTCCCGAGGGTCCCGAGAGGGAAATGTAACTCCTGTGCCAGGCCTTGTGGTGCTACCGCTCCATGAACTCGTGTCAAACTCGAGATTTGTTTCTTTACTATACATGCACACAATTATTTAATGGACATTGTAATCTCAACATGTGATGGGGAGCTCTAAATTTGAATTTGAAACTTATAAAACAAAAAATTCAAAACAAATAAACTAGGAGAGAGGGAGTATACCGTAGGATGTGTCCCATACAAAATAAGTCCCCTGGTTTGTCACCGCGACGATGCGGTTAGAAAGGAGTATAGTGTCTTCATACTCATACGGCAACAAATCGGCCCCAGACAGCATGGTCCACCTTTGACCGCCATGTGCAAGGTTCGTGCTATCTTCTTCAATCTCACTGTGGTTCGATCGTACCAATTCGGGCGCTGGCCCGTTGCATGGCTGATCCCAATGTTGGACAAAGGTTCTACGAGAATGGTGTCACCATTGTAAATGTTGTGCAAATTGCTGTTGGTACCCGCCCGTACATATGCAAGCCAATCTCCACTCGCACCGAGCCTAACCTATGAAACAGTGGCCAGGGGGAGAATTAGGAAATGGACACAGAAGTAGTCTTTTGAATGCATTTACTACGTGATCAAACTCATCTTACCTGCTCATCGGACAAAATCCGGGTGCCCCCCAACATCGACATCTCAAGGGGCGTCAACTTGCAACTACGGCCACGCCGCGCTGGAGAGACCCCCAACGAAACATCCTCGTGCATTTCACGGAACATCAAGATGCATTTGTATGAGTAGTTTATCTTGTGAGAGAGAAGGATGAACGAGGGAAGGCCTTATTTGCAAATGTGGAGAGGGGTGTGCCAAACTACGGCCACGCCGCGCTGAAAACAAATTGAGTTTGGGTCGGTGGTACACCCTGCGGCAAGATGCCCGTATGGGCTTCTTCTATAACTAGCACGATGCCCATGCATTGCAGGGAACATCAAGATGCATTTTAAAAAAAAACACCAATTGTGATTAACCCTTGCAGGAGTAATCCCATGTGTAAAAACTAATGATATCTCGAGAATTTTATCGGGAAAATGGTACCTTTGGAACAAGTTTTATCTACTGCTTGCAGTGAGCGGTATGCAATACATGTCTCAGCAGACATGATAGCTTGTCCATGGAAGTTGAACCACGGCGACCATCACGTTTATTGTTTCTACCATTGCCACACCCACACGCGATTCCCACGACGGCGCTCCAACCCACGGCAAGACGTCCCCCGACGTGCGCCTCATCCCTCTTGGCCCCATCGCTCCTCTGCCTTTGTGTGCATGACATGCAGGCTAGCTGAATTGCGACGACCATCAACTTTCTACCACAGCCACACCCGATTGGACGCGGTTTGCCTTCTCCGGTCCGTACTCCCGCACCATCGAATTTTCATCCAGCGGCTGTGACACATTTCGTCCCGGGCATCAATCCTCAACTAGAGTACTTATGTACTATAGGTAGTACCCGCCGATGTGGCCATCTACGCCTCGTAACGCCTCGACGCCCAGCTATGGCACCCTTGCCACAACCACGCTAACACCGGCCGGTTCATCTCGAACGAGTGAGTCATGAACCACGCCACCACCATGAGAATGACATGTGGGCTAGCCGCATTTAAGGTCCGCATGTCATTGACTCATAGGCCGGTGCACTAAGCCACTGAAGCTCGGTCCCGTAGGCCCCGAGAGGGAAATGTAACTCCTGCGGCAGGCCTTGTGGTGCTCCCGCAGCACGAGCTCGTGCCAAACCCGGAATTCCTTTCTTACTACTACCAACTACCCCCTCTGTTCCTAAATATAAGTGTTTCTAGACATTTTAAATGGCTACCACATACGGATGTATGTAGACACATTTTAGAGTGTAGATTCACTCATTTTGTTCCGTATATAGTCACTTGTTAAAATATCTAGAAAGACAAATATTTAGGAACGGAGGGAGTAGTAAGGTACATGTGCATTGCACGCATGAGATTTGGTAACCAAATTGTGAATAAATAACACGCTATAGCATGTAAGCTTTGAGTCATATATGCATGATGTAGATGTTCGTTTAATTCTTATAGTTCATCTAGTTCAAAACAATTAGTTTTATAAAAAACTATTTTAAGATTCATGGAATTGTGCATTGTAAAGCATAAAGTAAAAATAAATAGTGATAATTCATTTTGAAAAAAGAAGATTGGGCAATTAAGATATCATTAGTTTTTACACATGGGATTACTCCTGCATGGGTCAATCACAACAGGTGTTTTGTAAAAAAGATGCATCTTGATGTTCCGTGCAATGCACGGGCATCTTGCTAGTCTCTATTCTTACAAAAAAACCGAGTTGGTGATGATGGTGTGCCTGCCATCCTGCAATATGGACCGTCCGATCTATATCTGACGGATAGAAAGCAAACTATGACAATTTTGCAAAAAGATACCCGCACTCCTCTCCACATTTGCAGATAAGGACTTCTCTCATTCATGTTCGTATCCCACGAGATAAACAACTCGTATAAATGCATCTTGATGTTCAATGCAACGCATGGGCCTCTTGCTAGTTATTATTATCTCTACTCTTACAAAAAGCAGAGTTGGTGATGATGGTGTGCCTGCCATCCTGCGATATAGGCCGTCCGATCTATATCTGACGAATAGGAAGGAAACTATGACAATTGACCCACACTCCTCTCCACATTTGGAGATAAGGCCTTCCCTCGTTCATCCTTTTCTCCCAGAAGATAAACTACTCATACAAATGCATCTTGATGTTCCGTCCAACGCACGGGCATCTTGCTAGTTATTATATATAAAAAGTGGAGTTGGTGACGATGGTGTGCCTGCCATCCTGCAATATAGGTCGTCCAATTTATATCTGACGGATAGGAAGGAAACTATGGCAATTTTCCAAAAAGATACCCACACCCCTCTCCACATTTGCAAATAAGGCCTTCCCTCGTTCATCCTTTTCTCTCACAAGATAAACTACTCATAGAAATGCATCTTGATGTTCCGTGCAACGCATGGGCATCTTGCTAGTAGGGGTATAGATGTGCCGGCCCGTGCGTTGCAATGGATCCAAAGTATATCTATTTAGTGGAGTGCACTCTAAACACATTAGCTATTTATTTTTCTCTAACCATTCATAGCCATGCAACCGAGCCACATAAGCTTCACGGGTGCCCCCCACATCATAGAATTCATATTACGTTGACTGAAAAAAGATAAATCACCCAAAACAAGATCTTTCGGTTTTTTGTTCCTACGATGCTGTGATGTGCATGTACCTAGTTGTATAGTGGTAGTACTAGTTGTAGTACAAATTTCGTACTAGTAGGAGTAGTAGTACGGAATGCACCTACTCTATCAACGAGCCCCATCAGACACCAAATTTCTTGGCTTCCGTGCTACAGTTAGATCTTCCCCTCGTTTCTGTTTTCCAACCCGGCGGCTGGCGGGGTGCGATTTGCCAATAGTCGGTTTCCTCAACGGCGCTCCCACATGAAAGTGAAAATGCTAGGCAACACGCCTTCCCTAGCTATGTGGCATGCCGGACGGGCCGTGAAGTACTCCCGATTCCCGGGCGTGTGGGGGTGCGACGCGAACGCGACATGCCTTTTCCTTTTACTAGCAATGTGCCTGTGCGTTGCAACGGATCCAAAGTGTAGAATAGTAGTACTTGTTCACAAACTTGAAAGAAATCACTCTTGTTTTGATATACTCCTAATATATTACTCCCTCCGTTCCTAAATATAGGGTGTATAGTTTTTGGCACGGAAATTAAAGAACGCATGTGGAAGGAAAATTTCACAAGTTTTGGGCGAGATTACACCTGACTAATTGGCATGAGAAAATAGAGGAGCTTGCCTAATATAAGGAAATGTAATCGAACCCCTAAAAAAATTATCCATACGAGTGGTGCAACTCAATACACCTTATATTTTGGGGTTTTTCTCAAAAATCTATACACCTTATATCAAGGAACGGAGGGAGTACTTTTCACTCAAAATATATTTCTCAGGTTGTTTTGATGAAGTGAGGGAGGGATGTGGTTTCTTTCAAGATAATAATGGGTTTTCTGCAAATTGGAGCAGAGAAGTGGGCTATTGTTGCAGAAATGCCACAACTTACCTCACAGCCGTTAGATGCAGATCTAATGGTCAGAAACGACGTACGGCAGACACACCACCATCACCAATTGAGTCTTCTATAGGAGTTGGAGTAGAGAAAGATGTATATAAACATTGTAACATTTGGTTCTACTCCTTGGGACGATTGATAGATAGAAATAACGATTGGAAATGATAGGGCGGGGCTATTTCCACCAGATAAGCAGGGTACATAGTAGCTATAGGTTGGCGCATCATCAGTTTGGTCACATGCGGTCCGACATGTTCTAGTGTTTCTAGCAAGTTGCCCGTGCGTTGCACGAAGTTGATGGAAAAGGTAAGCACAACTTCTAAATTGATGGATGGAGTACTTGTTACAGTGATGCATATAATTAAGCAAAGGGTTCGCACATGTCGGTATTGACTGGAACGAGAACGCAATAGCACAATAAGAATTAAGGTGATGATGATGCAATCGTGGTGGTAGTTACAGGAGGCAAGAAGAAAGATGCATCCATCAACGTAGGACCTCCTCCTCCTCAACTTAGTGCACCGGGCCACCGATCGGCGTCTAAGGAGCGACGGCTTTTCTGGCAAGGTCAAAGTGCTTCTCAGCAAAGGCATCCAAGGCTTCCAGCCAGTTGAGGAAGGCCAACATTGTAGCATCCTCACTGGCCTTGTAGATACCTATGTACACGATTTGCTCGTACACGCGGATGTGTAAGTCCACAAATTCTTGCAGGGCGAGGCGCCTCGCGGCGAGCGTGACCTCAAGGTTTACATTCTTCGTGGCATCGGCGGGCAGTCGTAGGGCCATTAGTGCTTGAAAGATGTTCCGGCCATGGAGGCCGATTAGGGTGGCAGGCAATGAGGAGCCCGGGCGTGCGGGCTGGAGGAGTACGGCGATGTCCTCCACGAGCTTCTTGAGGACTGTGAACTTGTTGGTGGTGGCAACGATCATCTGGTCCAACTGAGAGTCGTAGTTGGCGTCGATGGCGGCCATCCACCAGCCGGTCGCCAACACCGTCTGGAGACGAGCCTTGGCGCCATGCACAGGCCTGCGTCATGGACCATCTGGCACAGCCGCTGGCAGCTCGCGCACATCGCCGCCTTGGTTCTGGAGCAAGGACTTTTGCGCTTAGTGTAGGTGCTTAGGTGCATACTACGATGTGGTAGATGCATTGGAATGGAGGGGCGCATTTATATGAGTGCAAACTGCGTTGCATTCACATCATGCAGCCTCTTTCACCGGTCCTCCTCCCATTACTTCCCTCATGCATTCACAATGCTAATTGAAGGAGGATGCATCATTGGCCATTAAACATTTCGGGAACTGCTACCCCCTCCCTCGTCTGTAGCAAAGCTGTATAGGGAACTGCGCCGCCCGCTGTCAAATCAAATAGTACTGCGCCGCCCGCTGCACGCCCGGCTGAACACGCCACCTCGCCTCCATCAAACCCCTCCGTTAAACCCGCATGCAAACCGAGAAACCTACTCCGGCCACACGTCCGTTCATGAGCGGGCCGAAATTAAACGCAATCACCGGCCGAGCTCCTCCCGTCCGCCCTCGGTTTAAACGAGGCCAGACGCTGGCCAAGCTCCTACCGTCCGCCCTCTATTTAAAGGAGGCCAGATAGACAGCGGGCAAGAATCGCACCCCTCCGCCGCTCCCCCATCTCCTCCTTCACCATTTTCTCCACTCTTCCGATGGCTTCCGAGCAGCCGTTCTCCGGCACACTACTCAGCTGGGTTGCCCACCGAGCCCTCCGGATACGGGCGAGGCCGCTTGGTGCTTCACCAACCTCGCTTGGCCCGACGGAGCCAGTTGCCGCCCCAAGCCGACGCGTGCTTCAGCAACTCGCCGCTCCAGTTCAGCTCGATGAGGAGTGGCGAGTTGCTCCACGCTGGCACGGTGGCGAGCACGCCGGTACGGGCGTCGTCGCTGCCGCGTCGTACTGCGCCACGAGTGTTTGCGGTGGCCGCGCCTCCCGTGCCTGCGGCAGCGCCATGCAGGCAGAGACAGAAGCTGGGTGCATGGAGAGCGACGAGCCGGTGGCCAGCTTCTCCATGTCCGCTGCCATCATCGAGGAGAAGTAGAACACGGAAGACCGCCGCCACTTGGGTCCCATGAAGGCCACCACCGAGGAGACGACTGCGCATTCAGGTGCTTTCTTTGCTGCTTCGCCTCTTCCGAGGACCTTTGTCGACCCCGCAAGTCTCTGCCGGACATGAGGAAGAGAAAAGGGATCCGCGGGCGGCCATTTAGATTAGGTACTCCCTCTCTGGTTGGCGGGAAATATTTGTTCTAAGAATGGATAAATTGGATGTATCTATAACTAAAATAAGTCTAGATACATCCATTTCTAGGACGAGTATTTCCCGACGGAGGGAGTATTAATTATACCAAGAGAGACGGATTAGCACCGCTTAGTTCATGCTAATGTAATGAAACCCATCATGTTTATATGAAGATCCGCCTTTTTTATATGAAATCCTTCATGCTTATATGAAAACAGTCCGTGTTTGCACGAATTTCATCTGGTTGGTTAGAGTTGTGAAAATGTATGCCGATGGCGTTTGATGTTGTCCTCCGTGGAAGGAAGCAGGAGGAAATTTGCCAGCTGCCGTTGGAGATGCTCTTATGCTAGAAATAATAGAGTCACATCCAATCGATTTGAGTTAATTGCGTGTATGATTCTCCCTCTATAAAAGGTTAATTGCATGTACAGTGTGCACGTGACTTGCAGGGTGGCTACAGCTTCGTACAGAAAATTAAAAAGAAACAAGTCCAGCCTTAATCTTGTATTCTAAGTACTCTGTGGGTTCCACTATAAGTACATTATCGAAAGGAGTATATATTAAATAAGTAATATGTAATATAAAAATCTAAAGTGAAAGACAGAATTCGAACTCAGGTCATCGCATTGCGAGCATCTGGCGCAAACCAGTCCATAACATTTTTGTTGTAGACCATGCTGGAGATATATCTCCATGTCTACTCTTATATTATACTCCATCCATTCCAAAATATTTGTCTTTTTCGGATTTCAAATGGACTACCACATACTGATGTGTACGTAGACATATTTTAGAGTGTAGATTCACTCATTTTGCTCCGTACGTAGTCACTTGTTGAAATCTCTAAAAAGATAAATATTTAGGAATGGAGGGAGTAAAAAACAGAGTTGGTGATGATGGTGTTCATGCCATCCTTCAATATAGGCCGTCGGATTTATAACCAACGGCTAGGAAGGAAACTATGGCAATTTTGCAAAAAGATACCCACACCCCTCTCCATGTTTGCAAATAAGGCCTTCCCTCATTCATCCTTTTCTCTACTCTTATAAAAAACAGAGTTGGTGTTGATGGTGTGCCTGCCATCCTGCAATATAGGCCGCTCGATTTATATCTGACGGATAGGAAGGAAACTATGGCATTTTGCAAAAAGATACCCACACCCCTCTCCACATTTGCAAATAAGGCCTTCCCTCATTCATCCTTTTATCTCACAAGATAAACTACTCATAGAAATGCAACTTGATGTTCCGTGCAACGCATGGGCATCTTGCTAGTCTCTCACATGATAAACTAGTCATACAAATGCATCTTGATGTTCCGTACAGCATGCGAGCATCTAACTAGTTTCTTTTAAAATAGTTATTGCAATAACGGGTTGAAGTGATATATTTTATGTCGCCCGAATGATTTCAGATTCACTAGTAGTAACAAAGAAAAGGTTGCCTTGTTAATTACCAGAAAACAGGGTGAAAACTATCACATGAGGTCGGTAAAAACAAGGCACACTCGGTTCAGCGTCATCGTCACAACAGCTGTGCGCGCGCGAGAAGTCTACATATCGAGGGGGCTACGGAGAAAAAGACATATCGAGTGTGTATGAGTGAGGCACAGAGACACAATGTTTGAGAGACAAACCAATTGGTAGATTAAGATCAGATCGAGTTTTCACCCTTCTGCTGTCATTGTTGGGGTTGGGGGAGGGGGGGAGAGAAAGACGTATCAAGAATGTGCGGCATAGAGGCACAACTAGCGAGTGTGTGTGTATGTGTGTGTGTGTTTGAAAGAGGAGTAGATAGATTACTATCAAGATCGAGGTGCCACCCTACTCCTTCGGTGTCGGGTAGTGTGTGTGTGTGTGTGTTTGAGAGAGAAGCCAGTCGGTAGATTAGTATCAAGATCGAGGTGTCACCCTACTCCTTCGGTGTCGGGAAGTGTGTGTGTGGGGGGGGGGGGGGGGGGGCGGTAACACTTACATATCTCTACTCTTCTAAAAAACAGAGTTGGTGATGATGGTGTTCCTACCATCCTGCAATATAGGCCATCCGATTTATATCTGATGGATAGGAAGGAAACTATGGCAATTTTGGCAAAAGATACCCACACCCCTCTCCACATTTACAAATAAGGCATTCCCTCGTTCATCCTTTTCTCCCACAAGATAAACTACTCATAAAAATGCATCTTGATGTTCCGTGCAATGCATGGGCATCTTGGTAGTCGGGAGAAGGAGTTTTTGTGACACATATCTATATTAAGGGATAGGTATATAGCATGTGTGCGAGGCATACTTAAAGCATCACGGAGATAAACGAATGGTGTGCATGCAAGTGCTAGAAAAAATGAAGCGAGAAACAATGTCTAAGCGCGCGCGTGTCTCTGTGTGTGTGTGTGTGTGTATGTGAGAGAGAGAGAGAGAGAGAGCGAAATCTCAAAACAAAAGGTGCTCTAATCGAATCCCACTGTATGTATTCATATGGTTCCAGAACTCGAGCTAACCTTAGGCATATGTGTGAGCGACATAATTATACTTTGAGACATTAGTGGTTGTGGGTGGGCGGAATTAAAGGGGTGGGCGTGTTCGACAGAGAGAGCGTGTGTGTTTCTATGCGAGAGACTTGTTGGACGGGGTAGAAAGACGAATTATAACCTTGACGGAGGGAGAGAAATACATGAAGTGCGCATGTGTGATTCTGGTGCCCACGGGGAAATGAGATATGTATGCATGTGAGAGAGATTGCACAATTCATTCACGTATCACTATCTAGCGATCATGGACGTGCATCGCTTGAACAGAATCAATATCTACTTTGTATCGTGGCCAAAGGTACAATATCGATTCAACAATATAAAGATTGGACACTCAGATATCACATTTTTTCTATCTAAATAAACCTTTTCAATTGTGCATGCCAAAGTTACAGTGATGTTTCTTCAAACAACCAATGTAGCTATCATGTACATGCACCATTGTTACACTTGCATTCATATTCATTAGTCTTGGATGATTTAAGGTTCTATTATGAAGTAATATATGTAATATTCATATATGAATTCAACGGGTACGCAATTTATGAAATGGAGGCTATGTAATCATATGAGGTAACACTTTTAAGTAGTGGACTACAATATCCATTTCTTTTGTGGGACTACAGTATCCATTTCTTTTTGTGCGCCTCTACACTAACACGTCAATGAATTATGTTTATAGTAAATAACCGATGGCACTAAATTATCTATTTACATGAGAAATACATAGGCTGAGCGTTTGATCCCTTTTTTTAACGCGCCTCTACACCCGTACGATTGGCCGCGCCCGTGTGAACGTCCAAGTTATCGGCGCATCATCCCGAGTTATTGTGTTTTTTCTGGGGTGGACTTCACACCAGTTATTAACTGCTGACGCATGCCCTGTGTACACAGTCTCGCATGACCTTCCCGCTAGCACGGTCCGAAATTAGTTGAAACTGGATACGAACGATCCAGCGGGCGGCAAAATCTCCCGCCTCCTTCTAAAATTTCCGCCACCTAGTCTTTAGCATGTGAAATTCCCCTTTTGTGCTTGGTGCACGGAGAACAACAGTTACAATACCGCCCTCATCTACATAATAGATTGGGGCTGCTTTGGTAACTTCCGGTTCCCCCACCACACGGCACCCCCATTTCCTCTCCCCCTCCTGCAAAAACGACTAAAGCACCAGAGCATCTTACATGACGCCATCCGTACTTCATCGGCCTTTCTACCCCTCCCCTCTCGAAACCCTAGACTGCTCATCCACCGGCGTACCAGAGCCGATTCACTGCCAGCAGTGTCCACCTCGCCGGATCTGCTTCTCCGGCCGCATCTACCCCTCCCACCTCCACTAGAAACAAGTAGTCTGCTCATCCACCACTGTACCGTAGCCCATTCAATGTCGGCCTTGTCCACGGTGACGGATCTGCTTCGCCGGTACTCTTGTCAATCGCAGTGCATCTACAACGGCTCATTCGTACTCCCTACCGGAGACGCTTCATCCACACCCCCCGGAGCCGCCCCACCGACGGCCCCGTCGATGGCCTCTGATCCTCTGCGCCGACACCTTCCTCAACCCTACCAGAGCCGCTTCGCGGACACCATCGTCAACCCTACCGGAGTAGCATCGCCTATACCATTCTCAACCCTACCGGGGCCGCTTTGCCAACTCACAAGTCCACGGCCTCAGACCCGCTTCGTCGCACCCTCATCCAACCTACCGGAGCAGCTTCTGACGCCCCGTCCACGGCCGCATATTCGCATCGTCGACACCATCATTAACCCAACCACCAGAGCAGCTTCACCGACGCCCTCGTCCATGGCCACAGATCCGCTTCGCCCACACCATAGTTCTCCCTACTGGAACCGCTCCACAAACACCCTACTCGACGGTTCTAGATCTCCTTATCGGACCCCGACAGCGAGCGCAGCTTCATCACCCTTGACGTTTCTAACCTGATTCCCACTGTTTGGAAAGATGCCAAGCACCCGCCACGGCCTAGGTACTTGTCACCTTTAAACCCATCCAGCATCACCTGCCCGATGTAATTCAAATATACTAACAGGTCGCTGTTACCTGTTATGCAGCTGGCAAAAACTACAAAGACGATGTTTCTTCTGGATCTAACAGCTTGGCCAACCAAGATCCTGGACTGAGGCATTGCTATGATCTTGTAAGTGCGTCTCCCTCCCTTGTATTGTTTTGTGCCTGCCAGCGTGCTTTGCTAGGATTTTCGACCAGTAAGCCCTTTGTGCAGACAATATACTACCGGCTGCTAAATTAGATATGTAGATGTCATACATGATACTACCTTGTACCTCCGTTCATATATATAAGTCTTTCTAGAGATTCCACTATAGGCTACATACAGAGCAAAATGAGTGAATCTACACTCGAAAATGCATTTATATACATTTGTATATGGTCCATACTGGAATCTCTAGAAAGACATATATTTAGGAACAGAGGTAGTACATTACACAAAATCGTAGGTAGCATGTAGGAATTCCAGTGCACTACATTAGGCTCCCTTAGAGTGCCTGCTAGTCCAGCACACAGAGTCATGGCTAGTTTATGCTACGCACACAATCGTTAATTGGTTGTTTAAATATGCGCAAGGGATATGCAATGTATTATCATGTAGAGATGTCCGAAATTAGCCGTGTCAACTTGCAGATGGGGTTACACAATGAAAAAGTACAAGATGTATGTGGCAATTTCATGGAACATCGCAAAAAAAGGAGAGGCAGCGGTGAGCCTATACAGTGTGCTATGGTAGGTCACTCCTCCATTGCAATCATCGTGACATGTGTTTTGTATGTTAGTTCTATTGGCCAAGTTTCTTAGGGACAATTTTTACGAGTTATCCTAAGAAAATAAGCACCTGTGAATATAAGCTCCAGGTAATAAGCCAACCAGTTCTTTTCGTTGCCTTCCTTTTCAGCTTATTTTTGGTATGATCAGTGAAAAGTCTAGATTGCATTATATTTTGTCATTTTATTGCCCATATGAAAATTAATTTGACATGCAAACATAAAAAATTGAACCCAGTGCAGTAATTAATATGATAGAAAAACAGACCATTACTATTTGTTCAAAATGCAAATACAAAGATACCATCTACTTGGCACAATCTACTTTGGTCAATGTCTTCCATAGAGATCCCATTGCCTAATTTAAACGAAGAACAGTTGACCCACATTTAAATGAAGAACAATTATTTATTGAAATTCGATGGTCCAAGTGGCTGGTTATTATCATATAGCAGCACCACCTGAAAGCATCATATAGCAGCAGCAGCTCATAGCAACTCATCATATAGCAGCAGCAGTGTGCAATTCATCATATACCAGCAGCAGCTCATAGCAATTCATCATATAGCAGTAGCAGGAGCAGCTCATAGCAATTCATCATATAACAGCAGCAGGAGCAGCTCATAGCAATTCATCATATAGCAGCAGCAGGAGCAGCTTATAGCAACTCATCATATAGCAACAGCAGCAGCTCATAGCAATTCATCATATAGCAGCAGCAGCTCATAGCAATTCATCATATAGCTGCAACACGATCAGCTCATAGAAATGCATCATATAGCAGCAGCAGAAGAAGCTCATAACAATTCATCGTATAGTGGATCAGAATGAAAATTTGGCAGAAAGTCATAGGAGATCCTCACCTTGTTGGATGAGCTCATCCTTCAACAGCACCTCAAGGCCATGGCCTGGGAGGAGGGGAGGGGGAATAAGGTGCCTTCTGCCGCAGTGTGGCATCAACCGTAATTGTGCGGCGCCTGCCGGAGTAGTGCGTTGGACGGACCACAGTGGAGCAGCTGCTGGAGACCATGAGAATGAGGGGCGGCAGCAGAGGGAGGAGCAGCCGGGGAGATTTGGTCATACCCGCATGTAGCCTAGCTGGATAGAGCATCGTCAAGGACTAGGCCAGATGGGACCAGCGGCGACGGCTCGCTGGAGGAACCCTAGCGCTGCAGGCAGGGGATCCAGGTAGAGGGAAAGGGGAGAGGAGATGTAAGCGGGCAGGGCAATGAACGCTTGCGTGTTTGTTTTTACTTGAGGGTCAGGTGTGACACGGGCGTGAGCAGTTGCATTTCCAGTGTAGAATCTGGAATATGCAATGTTTATGTTAGTTCATACGTTGCACATGATGTTTAAATGCCCCTTAAATCTGATCAATCAAGTGATGGTCTTTAAGCCTCCTTCTTTGCTTCTTTTCTTGATACTCCCTCATTCCATCTATATAGGGCCTAATGTGTTTTTCGAGACCGCCTTTAACTATTGATAAGACTAATAACACATGAGATGTATAATGTGAAAATTAAATCATTGGAAGCTCCTTTCACGTTCGAATTTGATGGTATGCTTTGTGTAACTTGCACGTCATATATTATTGCTATAACACTTGGTCAAAGTTAGCCTCGAAAAACGATTAGGCCCTATATAGATGGAAGGAGGGAGTATGTAAGATTTGCTCACACATCTGTTTAATTGTTTTTTGCATCAGCAAGCCATACCAGGACTGGTTGCTTTGATTACTTGTTGTTCTTGACCTAACACTCTAACAGAGCTTGTCAACGATTTAAACATTAAGGGCTGCTGTAGTGGGGCCTTGTCTAACTCATAGGTGACATAAAGATTTGGTTGTACATTAAAGTAGGCTCTCCAAGAGTTCCTGGAGATCTAGTTCGAAGGTATGCCTAGTTTTTACATAGTGCACACATAGTAAATGCTCATTTCATTGTGTGCAAGTGCAAGAGATGTGGCATGTTTCATTATGTGGTGTTGTTTTTTTAT
Source organism: Aegilops longissima (assembly GCA_021605205.1). Taxonomy (NCBI): domain Eukaryota; kingdom Viridiplantae; phylum Streptophyta; class Magnoliopsida; order Poales; family Poaceae; genus Aegilops; species Aegilops longissima. The sequence goes on along the minus strand of CM038677.1, from coordinate 498,217,502 downwards.
AATCTCATCCTTTTGTGTTGTTCACAGACTGGAAAGTATGCATGTTTATCTTCCAAGGAGACGAGTAACTAGTTTGTGTAACCTTGCAGAGGGGGTGCAATTAAGATAAGATTGAGGATTTCCAAGTACAAGATGTTAGGAAGGAGCCTTGCAAGAGAAGTAGGAGCGCTGAGCCTATTCAACCAGCTAAGGTAAGTCACTGTACCCAACTCAACAGTTCAATTCCTTGTTTGTTTCAGGCATAGTTAATTTGCTCTTTTCAATTGCTTTATTTGTCCTGAATTAATGAGATGCCCAAACAATGATGCCTGATGTTGGGTATCTGTATAACTATTAGTTTACATAATTAAAGGCCTTTCCATTTAATTACTCTCGTGAAGTGTGCCTAAAGCTTTGAAGTCTATTAACAACCTATTACTGCATGAGGCTCACCTCCTTCCATACAAAGCTTCGAAAGGTGCCATCTTCAAGCTGGCTTGATAACTGTTGTTGTATGAGAACTCCGTGTAAGGCAAATTTTCATCCCAACTGGATCCATAATCTAGCGCACCAGCTCTCAACATGTCCTCCAGAATCTGATTGGTCTGTCCATCTGTCTGCGGATGAAAAGCTGTACTAAACTCTAGTCTGGTTCCCAAAGTCTAGTGCAGCTGATGCCAAAACTTTGAAGTCAACTGTGTCCCTCTATCTGATATGATGGTCCTCGGAACTCCATGCAGACATACGATCCAGTTCATATATATCTTGGCCAACTTCGCACACTATAGGTAGTTTTCACTGGGATAAAGTGAGCCACTTTGGTCAAACGATCAACTACAACCCAGATAGAATCATATCCCGATCGGGTCCTGGGTAATCCGGTGATGAAATCCACGCCAAGCTTGTCCCACTTCCATTCGGGTATCGGCATAGGCTGCAGTAATCCTGCTGGCTTCTGATGTTCCGCCTTCACTCTCTGACATACATCACATACGGCTAAATACTCGGCAATATCTTTCTTCATACCAGTCCACCAGAAACGCTCCTTTAAATCCAAATACATCTTGGTGTTTCCGGGGTGTATCGAGTATGGCGAGTCGTGAGCCTCCTGAAGTATTAACTTCATGATCTCGGCATTATTGGGTACATATACACGGTCCTCAAACCACAAGGTGTCATGCTCATCCTCATGAAAACCTTTGGCCTTTCCTTTACTCATCTTCTCCTTTATCTCAGCAATTTCCTTATCATCCTTCTGAGCTTCTCGAATCTTTCCCAATAATGTTGACTGAACCTCCATTGCTGCAAAAAACCTCTAGGGACTATCTCCAAACGAAGCTCCCTAAGATCTTCGGCTAACTCCTTTGGTAATCCTCCGCTTACGAGGGTATTGGCATAACTCTTCCGGCTCAAAGCTTCTGCTATGACATTGGCCTTGCCTGGATGATAGTGCAACTTCATGTCATAATCCTTTATAAGCTCCAACCATCTCCTTTGCTTGAGATTCAGCTCCTTCTGAGTGAAAATGTACTTCAAACTCTTGTGATCCGTGTACACATCACCATGATTTTTAATAAGAAAATGTCTCTAGGTCTTGAGTGCCTGCACTACAGCTGCTAATTCCAAATCATGCATGGCATAATTCAACTCACGCTGTCGAAGCTGACGTGAGGCATATGAAACAACTCTTCCATCTTGCATAAGTACTCCTCCAAGTCCTAAGCGAGAGGCGTCGCAATACACTTGGAAATCCTTGCTTATAACCAAACATTTCTTCAGCTCCTGAAAACTTGCCTCACATTCATCTGTCCACTTAAACTTAGTGTCTTTCTCCAACAACTCCGTCATGTGCTTCGCAATCTTGGAAAAAATCTCAATGAATCTCCGATAATATCCCGCGAGTCCAAGAAAACTACGGATCTCTCCAACTGAGGTGGGTGATAGCCAATCGATGACTGACTTAACCTTGGTAGGATCCACTACTATACCTTCTCCTGATATAACATGTCCAAGAAATCCCACTTCCTTCTACCAAAACTCGCATTTGCTGAACTTGGCATATAACTGATGTTCCCTGAGCTTCTCGAGAACTAAACGCAAATGCTCCTTGTGTTCCTCTTCATTCTTTGAGTATACCAAGATATCATCAATGAACACCACGACAATCTTATCCCAGAACTCCATGAACACCTTATTCATCATACTCATGAAATAGGCAGGGGCATTAGTCAATCCAAATGACATAACCATGTACTCATATAGCTCATACCTTGTGGTGAAGGTTGTCTTAGGTATATCCTATTCTCGGATCTTCAGCTGGTGGTATCCTGATCGCAGATAGATCTTGGAAAATACTTTCACTCCTTGCAACTGGTCAAACAAATCATTGATCATCGGTAGTGGGTACTTGTTCTTAATCGTCACTTCATTCAACACACGATAATCAACAACCATTCTCAAAGATCCATCCTTCTTCTCGACAAAGAGCACTGGTGCTCCCCACGGTGACGAACTTCGTCGAATGTAACCTTTCTCCAATAAATCCTTAATCTGCTTCTTAATTTCCTCCAGATAATTTGCGGGCATTCGGTACGGTCTCTTCGATATTGGTCCAATGCCTGGCAACAGCTCTATCAAAAACTCAATATCTCGGTCCGGTGGCATGCTTGGTAGCTCCTCTGGAAATACATCTGGATAATCCTTCACTACAGGCACTTCATCCTGAACAACTCCTAAGAGGGAATTTACTTGGGTCCTCCTTGGCGCATGCCTGGATACATACTTAATCCTTTTTCCCTCCGGGGTGGTGAGCAGAATTGACCTACTAGCACAGTCAATGTTCCCTCCATACTTTGATAGCCAATCCATGCCTAGTATCACATCCAATCCTTGTACTCCAAAATTATTAGGTCTGAGGGGAAAACATGGTACCAATGGTTAAGGGTAACCGATCACACCATCGGCTGGCCATTTACTCTGCTCCTGGTGAGCTTACTAGCATGGGTGACTAAGGGCTAAGGTGGGTAACTTAAACTTGTCCACAAATCCCCTTGATATGTATGAATGTGATGCACCAGTATAAAAATAACGAGGGCAGTAAATGACTTAACCAAAAACTTACCGATAACTACATCTGGCTGCTCTTCAACCTCCTCCACGTTCACGTGGTTCACTTGTCCCCTATTGAAAGGGTTGGGCTTCTTCCCGGAGCTTCCATTGCCATTTCCATTCTTTGCTTCAGAACACTCATTGGCATAGTGTCCAGTCTTCCCGCACTTGAAACAAGTAATGTGACTTTGGTCCTTCTTGGCGGGTGTGGTTGGGTTAGAGCAGTTCTGATTGCTACTTGCTCCATTCCCATTTCCATTCTTGGGGCCACTGTGGTTATGCGAACTTCCTCTATTGTGGGTATGGCCTCCATGGTTATGGGTGTATCCTCCCGAGTTCGGGGTAAAACAAGGCTTCTGTTGAGCACCTGAGTTGTACTTCCCTTGTCCATCCTTCCTTTTGCGGCTCTCAATCTGCCGCTGCTTCCCTCCAATCATAAGAGCCTTGTCTACCAACTCCTGGTAGTTGTTAAATGTTTCCACCATTAACTCCATACTCATCTCATCATTCAGCCCTTCCATAAACTTCTCCTGCTTCGCGGCATCTGTGGCCACATTATCCGGGGCATAGCGAGCTAACTTGCTGAACTCATCCACGTACTGCCCCACAGTACGGTTTCCCTGGCGTAAGTTGCAAAACTCACGCTTCTTCATGCTCATAGCTCTAGTTGAGACATGTGTTGTGCGAAATGCTTGCTGAAACTGCTCCCAAGTGACATTGGCTACGGGGAAAGTGGCTGTGTAATTCTCCCACCATGAGGCTACGGGGCCATCCAATTGATGTGCGGCAAAACGCACCTTCTCAGCACCTCTGCAACCTGCGGTGGTCAAGTCCCTTCCAATCCTGCGTAGCCAGTCATCAACAACTATCGGCTCGGTGCTACTGGAAAACACCGGCAGATTCAACCTCAGAGAACGGGCTAAGTTGTCAACTAGCGGTGGTGGCGGTGGGTTGTTGTTGTTGTTGCCTTAGTTCTGGACTAGTAGCTGCATCAAGGCATTCTGCTTTTGGATCAACTGAGTGAGCTCCGGTGGGAAGACAAATCCGGGGTCACGTCTTGGAGGCATCTGATGGGTTTAGAGGGGAAAGATTATAATAGAATGAGGTCTAGTGAGAAAGCACTACCCATATGCACATGGGACAAACCCATTCATTTCACACCACTCAATTCAAACAAAAGGGCATACAACCGATCTAACTATCGTTACAGTGCTCGGACTACTACTATATACATGGGGGGGAAATACTAATGATAATATTGTGGTCATCTAGAAATTTTGATCGGTGGAAGACTCCATGATATCCACTCCAGCTTCGTCTTCATAATCATCATCACTACTGTTGGGGTCGGAGTCGGTGTCGTCGATGATGATGTAGTATTCCCAACAGATGTCGTCGGGATGGTCGTCATCTCCTCCTGGCGCGGGGTCTCCCATGAATACTCCTAGCTTCCTGGTCAGGTCGTCATTCTTCTCCACTAGTATTGTGATTTCCTCCTCATATCCGTCGCGTGTAGACTTGAGTTCCTCTTCAAGCTCCATGTTCCTGGTCATCACCTTCTTCAGTTCTATCATGCTTGCGCACATTTGGTTCTCCTGGCGGCGAATGTGCTGGTTTAACTCCTGGACGAAAGCTGCAATGGACCTGTCCCTCCTGGTGCTGATCATCTCCCATTGCTCATCTCGGCCCCCACATATCTGGTAGATTGTGTCCTTAAGATCATTGTGATAAACTTCGCCGATGCGTCCCATGGCGATGTGGGCTGCCATGCTCTTACCTAGACTCTAGATTGGTGCATCAAAGGAAAACTCTATGGGCTCAGTAACTGGCGTGAATGTCCTTCCTGGAACTTGAACTCGAATCATCCAACGCTCCTCTTCTGGTAAAGTGGCGGTGTAGGTCCCGGTGAAGCTTGGTATTCTGATATTCAGGTACCTAGTGACTTCCTTCAAGTGTCTCCCAAAAGGGGTGTCTTCATCTAGTTGTGCAAACTTGTTCCTTGAGTCCACCATCCTATAGAGTGGAAAATGGAGAGGAGTCAGAAATGAGTAGAGAAGAGTGACCTATGGCTCATCTTACTAGTCGTGTCCTACAGTCAGCGTGTGCTCTGATACCATCTTGTAGCGATCCGACCTCAGACGGTCAAATCTCTGTGTATGTGTCATCCCTGGATCGGTAATGCTGACACACACAGTACTTGAAGGATTTATAACAGAGTGCAATCACACACTTATTACATCGAATGTCTCAAAAGAGAACTTAATACAATAATATGGCTTAAGGCCATCTAAATAAGATAACTGTGGAAGCCTCGAAGGTAAGTGAGTCCATCAACTCCAACGGCCTAGCTGAGTGCACGACAATGACCTAGCGCATCTTACTCATCGTCTGAAAAGTCTGCAACATGATATGTTGCAGCCCGAAACGGGTCAGCACATGGAATATGCTGGCAAGATAACACAATAGAGCAAAGAACAAGTAAATGCTATCACTACATGCATATATGGCTGGTGGAGGCTCTATGGTTATAATGTTTTTTTGCGAAAAGCCAATTTTTCCCTACAACAAAGGAATATATTTTATTTAACTATCATGGTAGTTGATAAACATTGAGAATGGTAACCCCATCTCAATCCCAATTAAACAGTAACTAACAACCCAACAAATTAATTAAGAGTGATGAGATCAATATGATAATCCAAGAACTAGATACTCAAGATGTCCATAACCGGGGACACGGCTAACCATGATTAGATTGTACACTCTGCAGAGGTTTACGCACTTTTCCCCACAAGACTCGATCTCCTCCGTTGGATTTCTCGCACTACATGGTGTTTGAGAAACGGATGAGAGACACAGTCTTTCAGAAACATTAACTCTTTACTCTGGGTTGACAGTACCAACCTACATCCCCTACATCTGCTAGCCTACCACTGAAAGAGGTCATGCAACATACTCAACTATGCTAGAGTCCATAATAGCTTGTGGCTGCACACGGAAGTTTCTAGCATGAATAATCTTATGATCCCTTTGAGCCTAGGTGGCGAACCAAAGGACAACACTGGTATATCCCCAGGTGCCCACAACCAATCCACCCAGATGTGTATTAAAGTAGCCACCTTAAGTTAACCATTAATTAACAATCTCACATCTGTCATGGATCACTCAAACCAAACCACGTCTACGAGCATAGCATAGCAATATAAGCATAACGTAGAAGTAATTCCCAAGGGTTTGACAATAAAAGGCAATAGGTTCTACCTCATCATCTACTTCCCAATTCCCACATGTTAATCACATCCTAATCATGCAGTGCTTGAGGATTGTAACTAATGTATAAAAATTAGGTAACAAAAAAGTATGATCAGTGTGTTACTTGCCTTGCTGACGATCCGCAAACCCTAGAGACTCGTAGTAGCATGCTTCACACTTCGGGAATTCTATCGCAGACAAACAATAGCATACATAAGAACTAGAGCATAGATGTAAGGGTAAAACTCAAATAATAAGATCCAATCTGAAAGTTGAACTGAAGAGCTTCGATTTGCAAAAAGAATCGATCGAATCAGGGCTACGGAACTGAAACTACGGTCAAAAGAACTTCAAATTCAAATCTGCTTCAAACCAAATTTTAAATTGTCAAAACCATGTTCAAGTTGATTAACCAGAAAGAGGGGTTCAGGATGAAGGTTTTGGCGTTGGTTTCACTGGATTTGGACGAACGGTTGAAAAGTTACGAGGGCTTGAAGATGAGGGGCTAATCTGCGATAAAAATAATCGCGGATAGGTCCCTGGCAAAAATAAAACAGAAAAAGAAAAATCTATCGGACGAACGTCCTCTTACAGAGACTAACGAACGAAAACGTTCGTTAAACAAACTAACGAATGAACATTCATAAATTAAAATTAACCGAAGAAAACTGAACCGATCTAATAAAAAAACCGATCTAGGGTTTTTAAAAAAACCGAACGGTTTATACCTAAAAAGAAAAAACCAGCGGCGACGACGAGGTCAACGGCGGTGGCGGGGTGGAGGCTCCGGCGCACGGGTGGCTCGGAGAGGCGGCAGGGTCGGCGTTGCGAGGCGGCGGCGGTAGGAGCAGCGATGGCGGCGGCGCGGCGGTGCAGTGGGCGGCCTTGACGGCGGTGGTGTGGGGCGGTGTGGGGGCGAGGCGGCGGGGGGGTATTTTAGGAGGAGGGCAAGGCCGGCTTGCGGGAGGGGTGGCAGACGGCGTGGCGCGTCCGGACTCCGGGGAGTCCGCCTCAGCCACGATTCGGAAGGCGGCGGCGGCAGGGCAGGCATGGGCCTTGACCCGATTCGGTCGAGAACATTTAAAAAATTCCGCTAAAAAGTAAAAATCCTAAATAAATATAAAAAAATTCTAAAAATGCCAAAAACAATTTTCACCGTCTAAATAAAATATTTAGAACAAAGTGAACACTTTCTTGGCCTAAAATGCAAATTTTGAAAAAATGCATATTTTTTCTAATTCAAATAAAATAGCAATAAAAATCCAAATAAAATATTTATTTGATTTTAACATTTTCTCTCAATATTTCTTTTATATTGGAGAAGTCATAATATCTCCTCTCTTTTATTTTTATATTTGAAATATTAGGAGAGAAAAATAACTAAAACCAAAATGATCCTCTTTTCAAATTTGAGAAAATTCAAATATGAAAATAAATGAAATCCCCAACTCTCTCCGTGGGTCCTTGAGTTGCTTAGAATTTCTAGGATCACCAACGAAATGTAAATAAAATATGATATGCATATGATGACCTATGTATAACATTCTAAATTGAAAATTTCGGATGTTACAACATCCACTGGGCATCAAAGTTCGCCACCAGTGCAAATATAGGTAACAAAGTAGCATATTACATACACTGGTCGTCTAAATTGGCCAGTAGTGCAAATAAACACGGTAGCAAAACAAGTCCATAACCGAAACAACTTCAGAAGAGCTCAAGAAACGTTATCATGGGTATTCACCATGTTGGCAATAAGCTTAAGAAGCTTATTAGCTTTCTCCAGTTTGGCGCTAAAATCCTCCAATGCTTACTGTTGCACAAGAAAGTATGCATCTAAATGCTCGAGGGACTTCCGCAGTCCTTCGGCTTCTTGTCGCAGCACATCTGATCGATGTCTTTCAGCTTGTAGTTGAGACTTAGTAACTCGAACACTATACCAAGACAAGACTTTGGGGTTGTCTCACTGTCTCAAGATAGTTTTTCTTAACTGTTTTATCAGCTCTGTGGAGACCGACAAGGATGTCTCACTATCCTGAACCTTATCTGCGTTACTTCCTTTACCATTGCTTAATAAGGAACTCCTCCCCAATATTCTGTCAGCATTCTAAAAGAAGAAACAAGCAGACACATAACAAGTTTAGCATGTACTAGTATATGAAACTCATTTCGGTGAACCAGTTCATCAGTAAGGTGGACAGGATTAAACTACCAAGTCTTCTATTGCTGAGTAGTACATAATAAAAGCATCAAACAAACATATATCACTACAAAAAAATACACTTCCGTGATGATACGTGTTTGTCACAGTAGGTCACGTTTTCTGTCATGCATGTACATCCATGAAAATTTTATGACAAGATCAAGATAGTCATACCTGTGTTGTCGTAGAAGTGTTCCATGACATTACCAAAATTATCATCACGGAAGTGTCCACTTCCATGATGATAAATCGCGTGTCATAGAAGTGCTTTCGTCAAAGGTGACCGACACGTGGCATCCATCGTAACGGGACGCCGTTAAGCTATTGGGGTCCGGTTTTGGATCTGATAACCCGTTAACAGTCCAGACCAATGGGAAATTTCCACGTGTAAAATTCTGATTGGCCGGAGGAAACACGTGTCAGCTCGTCAGTGGATCAGATAGGCGCCTATGATATGTCGACACATGCGACGGCACACCACTGGCCCATTTAGCTTACAAAGGCCGGCCCGTTTGACTTGGTCAAAAGATAGCAGGCTGGCCCATGAAAAGCCTGTTAACCATCTCTTCGCAAATAGCCCATTTTACGGCCCGGTAACTCACGGCCCGTCAGTGCCAGCACAAAATCGGCCCAACAACGTCATGTGGGCCGTCGAATATAACACCAGCTCGTTTCACTTTTGGCCCATGTATGGCCCACGACGTCTTTCGGCCCATATGAGGCCTTCACATCTTTAGGCCGTTTAGAGGCCCACTGTGACTCTAGCCCATAATGAACAGTAAATTTCTTTGTACCCATTAACGGCCCATGATTCACATGGGCCATTTCCAGCCCGTGTTAGCTTTCGGCCTACTGACGGCCCATACGTTCTTTGGCTCCTTCCAGCCCTCAATTACTTCCGGCCCCGTTACTGGCCTGTTCCCCTAATGGGTCAAATTTGGCCCGTGGCAAGAGTCGGCCCGTTTCTGGCCTGTTAACCCGTTGCGCCGTTTCCATCCCGTCCTATATTCTGGCCCATTAATGACTCGTTATGCCTGTGACAGAATTAATCCTTTTGCTATCCTCCGGCCTGTTAACGGCCCGTTACCGTGCTGGGCCAATACCAATTACGCCCGTTTACGGCCCATGTAGACCCATTTACCCGATAGCCCGAGGCCCACCCATATCTACGGTCGTGTTGGAGGCCCATTTAAAGATGGCACGTAGGAGGCCCACGGATCCTACGGCCTGTAGCAGGGTCAAGGCTACCACAGTCCGTATATGGCCCATGGTTGTTGCGGCCACTAGCAAACCAGGGAAAAAGAAGACTAGGAAATAAATAAGCCCGAAACTAACGCTAGGCTATTAAGGCGATTGCACAGATTACATCCACTAAGCATCAAAGATCGCCACCAGTGCGAATATAGGGAACACCCACTACAAAAAAAGACACATCCGTGACATTTTGGGCCGAACGAAATTTTTTTCTTTCATACATATGACACTTCTATGACGATAATTGTGACAGAACCCGGTATCATCATAGATGTGGTGGGCTCCTACTTCTATGACAAAAAATCATGATAGAAAATGGGCTTTTCGTCCTGGGCGGGCCGGAGACGCAGCTACATGACATTCTTTGGGCCGTCCATGACGGAAAAAACAGTGGTAGAAGCGAGGGGTAGGAAAATTTCAGGAAGTTGCCGATTACGGTGGGAGGTCGGGGGCCGAGGGATGCGCGTTTCTCTCGTACACGTACGCGCGTGTGTGCGAGGCGTTGGATCTAACTAAACCCGAGTGAGGCATTGGGCTGTGGCTCGAACCCGGCGATTGCAGACCACAGCGTTCGCTATCGAACTGGTGATCGATCGATGGCTGTTAATCGAACTCGATGGAGAGATTCGCCGCTCTGCTGCTAATCAAGCCGATCGATTGGATGAGCAGTGAGCATTGCGGGGGGTTGGATGAGCGATTGGCGGTGGCGTTGCCTCTGGATGAACAGGACCCCATGGTGTGGAGGGCTGGATGAGCGATGAGCGGTGGAGGGGTGGCCGTGGAGGGTGGTTGAATAGGACCCGTGGTGTGGAGGGCTGGATGAATAGTAGACGGTGGAGGGTGCCCGTGGAGGGTGGTTGAGCAAGAGCGGTGGAGTAGCGCGCGGTGGAGGCTGGATGAACAGGAGCCCGTGGAGGCTGGAGGAGGTCGATGGTAGCCCGTGGAGTCTGGAGGAGGTCGAGGGTAGCCCGTGGAGGCTGGAGGAGGTCGACGGTGGAGATGAACAGTATCCCGTGGAGTCCAGTTTTGCGATACGCCACACCCCTCCCGATGAACAGGACCCCCGTTTCGACCGTAGGAGGTCCGTTTCCTTCGTTTTGCGGTACGCCACACCCCTCGCGATCAACAGGACCCCTGTTTCGACCGTAGGAGGTCCGTTTCCTCCGCGTTGCGGTACGCCACACCCCTCCCGATCAACAGGACCCCCGTTTCGACCGTATGAGGTCCGTTTCCTCCGTTTTGCGATACGCCACACCCCTCCCGATCAACAGGACCCTGTTCCGAACATGGCCGGTCGAACACAAGGCCGTTTCCTCCGTTCTGCGGTATGCCAGGCCTCGTTTCCACCGCCTGTTCCGTCCAAGCCGGTTGGCTCCCACGTGTTCCGTTGCCTCCCGATGAACATGACGCATTCCGTTGCCTCCCCATGAACACGACGCATTCCTTTGCCTTCCCATGAACACGACGCATTCCGTTGCCTCCCCATGAACACGAGCCCTCGCCGTACGTATGCGCGACTAGGCGTTCGAGACCCCACCCGTATGTACACATACGTGGCGATTTTCTTTCTTGCACCACAGGCGCCATGCGTGCGTGTACATGCTATGTGCGCGTCTCTACTACGACTACGTGCGGCGCCTCTACATCGACCAAGATATACGCGTACGTTCGCGACCAAGATGACAACGCTTCGTGCGCTTCGACCAGTGGGTCCCGACCGCCGTGCACTTCCTTGCTGCGAAGATGTAGCTGGCGGGTCCCAGCGGTCGAGGCGAATCGTTTTGTTTTGTTTTTTGCCCGGACGCACTTCCTTGCGTGCGAAGGTGTAGCTGCTGGGTCCCAGCAGTCAGGGGGGCGAATCGTCTTTTTGTTGCCCGGACGCACTTCCTTGCGTGCGAAGGTGTAGCTGCTGGGTCCCAGCAGTCAGGGGGGCGAATCGTTTTGTTTTGCCCGGACGCACTTCCTTGCATGTGAAGGTGTAGCTGGTGGGTCCCAGCAGTCGGGGGGCGAATCGTTTTTTTTCGAACGCACTTCCTTGCGTGCGAAGATGTAGCTGGTGGGTCCCAGCAGTCTGGGAGGCGAATCATTTTTTCCCGGATGCACTTCCTTGCGGCTGCCGTGGACCCAGCTATTAGCCTCTCCACGTACAGTCCACGTCCGATGGAAGTCGTTCCTTGACTATGTTGACCACGCCGTGCCGAGAGCACCACGGCGGTGGACGACGGCGAGGCCTAGGAAGGGACGACGCGGAGCCGGGGAAGACGCGGCAGTGGATGCACACGCGGAGAGGAGTACGATGGTTCACTAGTTCGGCTGTGCTGCCGTTGCTGCAGAATAACAGGGGGTGTGGGTGAGTGGAGGGATGGCCTTGCCAGCGGTGGGAGTAGTAGGGGGCGGTGAGGCCTCCGCGGCAGCACAGCCGGCCACGGGAGGCAGGAGTAGGCGGCACGACCGGCGCTGCTTTGGGCGGCTGGAGCAAGAAGACCAGAGGTTGAGGAAGCACGACGGCTGTTGGATGGACATTGTACGGTCACTGCAGCTAGATTGAAGAAGAAGCATGGCATTCGTTGGATTGACATCCAACGGCCACTGCTGCTAGAACCATGTGTTGACTATAAGTTGACAAAGCCTTGCATACGCGTCAACTCTATTTTTTAGGGGACGCGTCAACTTAGTAAGGCCAGAAGTGTATGGCAGAGAACTTATAGCCCATTTGAGATTTGTAAGAATGTGTAGCCCATTTTTGAAATCTAATGGAATTTACTACAGCCCATTTACAGTTTGTTAAAAGTACAACCCATTTCAACCAACCGTTCAAAACAGAATTCAATAAAATTTCCCACATTTTGATGGTATCCGAATATTTTTATCCCGAAATTTCTAGTCAGATTAAATACAATTTCAATATAAATTTATATTACGTAAAAATCCAACGAAACATTGCACTCGCAACAATTAATGAAATTAAAATTTTCAATATTCCAAAATAATATTTTATAAAGTAATCACTGTTTGCTGCATTTTTTATAGTTACTACCCAGCTTTTATTATTACATCCCATTTATTATTTCTTAAAGCCCATTTTCTTGTTAAGCCTAATGCATCCCTCCTAGGAAAGATTTGCAGCCAGTGAAGCGAAGAATAACAACTTGACCTTGCACAGGTATTCCTCAAAAAAAGTATAGCTGGGCTAGCCATTTTCAACTTGAAAAAATTAATATCTGGACTGAATATCGGCACAGGCTAGACAGGCCACAGCCCGCCCGATTAATACCTGCAGTGATGTTTTCGTTGTTGTTCGGAGGAGAAAAATTAATATCTGGGGTAAACATCAAAAACTCGCAGTGTGCTCACACCTCAAAAACACAAATACTGCTCGAGCTGCTTGGTCCCAAATTGTCGGCCGCTTCTTGTGCAATTCTCTAGTTTATTGACTACTCCTCCTTTCCGGTTTATAATGCCCAATTCAAAATCTCACCAATCAAGGTAGATGGCGAGTGGTGGAATACTTTTGTAGTTTTGCAAAAGCACCTAATTAATGCTCTTGTTATCCTCAAAAAATTATGGTTATCAATGCATTAATTGCAATGCATGCATGCATAAAGTACATGCATTGGTCAATTTTCTCTTAATACTTGCATGCGATTATTTAATGCACCTTGGAATCTGAACATGTGATGGAAAACAACAAAATTGAGCCTTATAAAATGGAAAAACTAAAAATTTTAGATAAGCCCTATAAACCGGAAAGGAGGGAGTACATAGGTTGACAATGGTGTGGGACCGTGATGTCCGGAAACCAGGAGGAAGCAAAATAAATTATAGTTATATATTTATATATATATATATATATAAAATAAGGAGGCACTTGCGTAGGTGAGGCTATGGACCTGGTGGGTCCCATTGTCATCCTATCGAAGTAAAGTCATCTCCTCGCCCTGCCTTCCGCCAAAAAAGCAATACCGTCATTTCCCGCTTCCGGTGCAGACGATTGCTCCGCCTTCAAACGACACAAGTGTCGTCCGTCCGTCCATCTGTCGCACACATTAATGATACGCGGTTGCCGAGGCGGCTACTCCGGCGCCACACGTCCGTCCCTCCGCCCGCCCACCATTACTATATAAACTGATCGCCGGCCATAGCCGCAGTCATCTGCATCCGTTCCCTTTCTCCTGTCCACACCACTACTGCCCACCATGGCTTCCTCGCGCTCCAGCGCTCTTCAGGACCGGCGGACGACGAACCACAAGGAGATGGCAGCCATTGCTGCCGACCGGCTGGCCGGCAGGCAGCTGGAGGACGACGACGTCCTAATGGAGAACATGGTAGTCGACGATCCGGCGCCAACCCCCTCGTCCGTGCCATCCTCGCCGGTGCATTGCACCATGACCATCGGCGAGGCCCGTGCCCAATATATGGACAGGGTGAGGCCGATGCGTGAGGAGCAGTTCCGGGAGGCGCAGGCCGACGCCACCTACAACCACCATCTCCTCCTGGAGCACCTACAGGTGGAGGAGCAGATCGCCGCGGAGCGGGCGGAGCAGGAGGCGCTGCTCGACTCGTACCGCTCCGCCTACAAGGGCCGCTTGAGCGCTAGCGGTACCGCATGCGGGTGGCGGAGGCTGCGGCCGCCTACAAAGAGGCTAGCAAAGAGGGCGATGAAGCGGGCGAGGCGCTGTTTGGCGAGACCGAGGACGAGGCAGAGGACAATGCCGGCTCCGTCGAGTCCCCACTCCGCTGGCGTCGATGACGCCCTGCTCCGCCGAGGCCCCACGGCGCCAACAATGAGGCAGAGGACACCGCCGGCTCCGCCGAGGCCCCGCCCCGCAAACAACGAGGCAGAGGACACCGCCGGCTCCGCTGAGGCCCCGCCCCGCCAACAATGAGGCAGAGGACATCGCTGGCTCAGCCGAGGCCCCACCCTGCTGGCAACGTGGGGGAGGATTTCCACCGCTCTGCTGAGGCGCCGCCCGCCGGCAACGAGACAGAGGACATCGCCGGCTCCACCGAGGCCCCGCCCTGCTGCCAACGAGGCCGCACCACACAGAAAATGAGGAAGAGTAGAACACGGTAGGTCGCCGTCGCTCGGGTCCAAGTAAGGCCACCGCTGCTACCCTCCGGTTGAAGCCAAGCTAGGTGGGTTGACCATTGACGGCCGGTTAGCTTCTTGGCGGCGACGTGGAGTCGGAGAGCTGCGCTGGAGAAGAACGCTGCTTCTACTTAACTGTTGGTGCAGTTGGCTGACTGACACGTGGGTCCAACAGGCCACATGTCAATACGCAACTGCACCTGCAGTTAAGTCACTGAAGCTTCTGCTCGGCTCAACGGGACACAGGCGGGTAGTTTCGGTTAATTAATTATACCTCCAGCGCACCCCTTTTTAGTTTTTTTTAGAAAAGGAGGATGACCCCCGGCCTCTGCATCAGGGAGATGCATGCGGCCACAAACACCCCTTTTTAGTTGAAGAATGTACGAAATGTAATGAAATCCGACATGTTCATATGAAATCCGACCGTGTATGAATGAATTTATTTCGATTAGTTCGAATTCCTGTATCACTGGCATTGTATGAACATGCAAAACAATACGTACTAGCATTATTCCCAGGGTGATCACCATGTTTGCAGCAGTTTCACATGTACTCCCTCTGGTCCTTTCTAGTCTGGATACAAGTTTTGTCTGCAGTCAAAGGATCTCTACTTTGACCAATCTTATACAAAAAAGTATGCACTTTCACAATGTGCGAAGTAAAAAGGAACAGAAGGAGTACAAAGAGTTTAAGCAGCTTTTTAGCGTTTAGACATTGCAATCAAACACACAGGCTGGCAATTCATAGAGAACATTCAAAACAATCGATGATTATGCGTCTCAATGACTCACATGTCGAGGCAATATTTACTTCACAACTAAATAATAAAGAAAAATTGATCGCCACGCCGACAGCAGAAAGGCGCCCCATTCAAAAATATCAAACGATATCTTGCTAAAATCAATGAGCAAAATTTGACAAGGTTGTCCCATTCCAAAATATCAAAAGCCTACGATTGTGGAATGGACAAGGTTTGCCATCGATTCGGACATTGACATGGCACCTCGTGCTAAATAAACCAGCTGTTCTTTTGTGCGCCCACCAAAATCAACCAAATTCGCCAGTAGCTTGTATGATTTCGCCCATATATGTTGCAACGCCTTGAACTTATGGGCACCTCCTTTCTTGTGGTGGAAATGAATGATTCGATGTATTCATGAACATTTTGTGCAGTTCCGTTGAAATCAAGTGAGCACCCTGTTTGCACAAATACAAAAAGTGATTAGTATAAAGCAAACTGTACTATGAATTGACAGTTTCAACAGGCACGTACATGGTCCATGTAGAGCACACTTTTAGAAAAATGGAACTCACCACAAAGAATCCTAGAACAACATTGTAATCGCGCATCACAGCAAAAAAATGGAGATTTGTCAGTCCTTCTGAGCTGAAGTTAGTTTGGTCTTGTGGGGAGTAATGTAACCATCCTTCAACTGCTCCTTCTGATGAGAAGATAGACATGGCTTCTTCATCCTGGCATAATCGGAACTAGTCACTTCACATACTCCATATTCTTCTTCAGAGGAAGATGATCCTGTTTGCTCGAAAAAAGGAAAGGAAATATTTAAAACAACACAGATGAAGCACTTCTCAAGGACAATACCACTTTTTCATGACGGTATCTAAACAGTAGCACAACACCAATAGAGATGACAAAGCTCAATCATATGGATGAAATCAGTGGGTGAGTACCAACATTTGTCGAGGTTGATTGTGTACAGCATACAGATGAAGGACTTCTCCGAACCATCTTTGCTATCTCTCACGGGGTGGCCATGCTTACTATATACTCCTCGATTAGTTTAATGTTTCCAACATCTTCTGCAGTTCCACTAAAATATATGGTATCTTCAAAGAAGATCCCTGTTTGCACAAGTAGAGATAATTACGTATGGCATCAAATCAGTGGCAAAACAATTGCTCGTTCCCGCCATAGCAATAAATTAAGATGCAAAACTATATCATTACTTGTGCCATCACAGTTCCAGTGCTTCATTACAGCACCGGGAGTTGATTTTTATTTTTCTTCCGCTTGTTCTTCCCCTTCATCACTTGGTTCAATAATAGACAAGCTTCGCCTTGATTTGGCATGTCAATTAGGGAGCACAAGTATAGTACTAAACTTAATTTTCTGATGAAAGTGGCAAAATACAGGCCAGCAGTTGTGGAATATCCTTATCTTACCTCAATGGGATATTACGGTTTTATACTGATTGGAAGTCTTGTCTCCATTTGTGCAGTTCACTAAAATCAAGCAACATTATCGTACAAGTAGCATAACATATGAAAGCACACTGCAGAATCATGTGAAAGAAGGCTAGTACTGACCTCTCATGATGCGGAATTGAAACAACTCACAAGAACAAGATCTGAACCAAATTCGCCTTAACGGATAGGAAGTAAGATCTCCTCTTGTGCAGTTCCACTAAGATCAAGCAATCAAGCAACGTTGTCGGTGTGACATTTTGGTTGAACTGCACAAAACACTCTTAAAACAAAAGTGTTTTGTGCAGTGCAACAAAAGGTCACAATGGCAACGAGGTGAAGTAGATAGCCATGTTTACACAGAGGTGCAAAGGAAACAATTAGTGGTCAATAACGGTGGATGACACAGAAGCCAACAAAAATAAGCATCTACCTTTTCTAAATGGGAAAGAAGGCAAGACAGTAGCATTTCTCAAACGGTGGCATTGATTAATATTAACATAGAGATTATATTAACAATAAAATTCGTTAAACATGTAATTTGCTTTTAACTGTGGCATTGCATCAATTTTCCAGCGGCATTATTAGAGGGTGTTTGTTTACAGGGACATTTTGGTGTAGGGACTAAAAAACTCCGTTTGAGTCACATCTAAACCAAACAGGAGGGACTTTTCGGGACTAAAAGTGGGCATTTGGGACTAAAGAAAGAAGACCCCGAGTGAGTCTTTTTGGGACTTTTTCCAACAGTTGCCCCTGCCACGCATCTCACCTTGTTTCTATTAGTTCATTACTAGGGGTAACATGGTCTTTTATCATGTCATTTAATAACCTCTAGTCCATGTTTAGTCCCTGGAACCAAGCAGGTAGGGACTAGGGAGTTTTTAACCAAACAGGGCCTTAGATTAACAACAGCTAATGAGTTGCACGGGACGGTGGGCGACCAGCACCATGTGCATCTACCGATGTCTTGTGGTCATGCATAGTCTGTTGCAACAAAGAACAAACAACCAAGGAGCATATTTGTGTTGGTCCCAGTTTTGTTATCTTTAGACACCTTTCCCTATGTGAGCGCACAAATCTAGTCCCGCTCAAACTCTACCTTGTCCCTTCCTTTCCTTTTTGAACTAGTACTTTTGCCCCTTCCTTTCCTCTTTGAACCACGTCCTAGATTTATGCGATACAACTTTCCCCCATTCCTTTCCTCTTTGAACCACGTCCTAGATTCATGCTATACAACTTTCCCCCTTCATTTCCTCTTTGAACCATGTCCTAGATTCATGCTATATACAACTTTTCCCACTACTTTCCCCCACTCCTTTCCCCTTTGAACCACGTCCTAGATTCATGGTATACATGCAGCTAGAGCAATGCATGTGGAGTAAGTAAAATATACCTTAAGGTTCTTGGGGCGTGGTTCGGTGGGCGACGGGACGGCTGTGAAGAAGAAGGGGTCGGAGGCCCTCCCGCGTCGCTGCTGGGTGGAAAGTGAACAGCAGCGCCGGTAGTGGATTCCCTCCCTCGCCGACGGCGACAGCGTTAAGCCTCCTTCCCTTCCCGGCGGACGGATCCTGCCGGCTCTTTGAGCAGCAGTGAGGGGAGAGAGAGGCCAACGAAGTCTTGTTCAGATCTGGAGAGGGCGAGAGAGTGTGAAGAGAGCAACTACAAGCGTCGAGGCTCCAGCGGGAGAGGGCGAGAGAGTGTGAACAGAGCAACTACAAGCACTGAGGCTCCAGCGTGTATATATATACCGGAGAGAGAGTGTGAAGCATGCAAACCCAAGAAAACATTTTGACCAGTCAAAGAATCCTCCCAGCAAAATTATGCTCAAGTGTAGTTATCGAACCCGAGACCTCAAGTTTGATGAGCGAACAGGCTAACCAGCTACACAACCCTCCGTTATGTTCAACGAGAGGAAAATAACCTTTATACATTCCTGCATTCATGTGACAGGCATGCCATGTTTTTTTGTGTGTGGGAGTCATTAGGATTTCAATCATAATCGTGTCATGTGGCTTTGGTGGTAAGACTATCCACAGTGGTGCAGAAATAATGCAGCCTTAGTCACCTTACCTCTCTCCACGTAGTAATGTTGGGTCCCACCAATCGAGGGTGAAACAAACAAATTAATAAGAAAAATTAAAAGCGCCAATGTGTATCTTACTACCTCACACATCTTGCTACTGCTCGGGAACACTGTCCAATTGATCCCTCTGTTCGCTCATGTACTATTTTAAGTGAATCCTTATTATAACATGCACACAAATTTTGGGCACTTGTATTCGACTTAAGTCAGTGTGCCACCGTATCTCGTATACTTACTACTTCCTACGTCTAGGTGTAATAAGTCACGTTAGAAGGTGCAACGGGACCAAGGTGCGTGCGTGTGCGTGTGTGTGTTTAACAACATGTGTGTGTTAGAGAGTGCGACAGATCGACCTACTCCTACAAAGATATGGTGTGTAGTGTACGATTTTAACCGCGAGAGTCGGTGCATCCTCTCGTTTCCGGGCGTGTCCGGTAGGGACATGCGGACAGTTGCCACGCCCACTCCTGACCAGGCTGGCCCACCCAAAGCCCCTCCATCGCCCGCGCGTGCTTCCCGCCCGAAACGGTCAGCGCCGCTCCAAAGAATCGGTGCCGCATTCATGCCCGGGCAGAGCGGACGCGACCTCTCACTGGCGCAAGAGTGATGGTTGCTTCATCCGTCAAACTTACTGCTGGGTCTATGTGATTTGACGGCTCATTGGTCTTTATTACTGAGGTGGTAGGACAGCTGGATGTCCCACGCTTTCGGCGAAATGAGTAGTAGATTACAATTTTCTCCATTCTTACAGCGGAGGAGTGCAGGAGCAGTGAAAACATGCAGGCTCAGTGATTACATGGCCCACCTCACACTATCACTGAGGGAGTCCCGGATTAGGGGGTGTCCGGATTGCCGGACTACCATCATCGGCCGGACTATCATCGGCCGGACTATCATCATCAACCGGACTCCAAGACTATGAAGATACAAGATTGAAGACTTCACCCCGTGTCCGGATGGGACTTTCCTTGGCGTGGAAGGCAAGCTTGGCGATACGGATATGTAGATCTCCTACCATTGTAACCGACTCTATGTAACCCTAGCCCTCTCCGATGTCTATATAAACCGGATGGCTTTAGTCCGTGGACTACAATCACAACAACCCTTACAATCATACCATAGGCTAGCTTCTAGGGTTTAGCCTCCTTGATCTCGTGGTAGATCCACTCTTGTAAACATCCACAATATCAATATCAATCAAGCAGGGCGTAGGGTTTTACCTCCATCAAGAGGGCCCGAACACAGGTAAACATCGTGTCCCTTGTCTCCGGTTACCATCCGCCTAGACGCACAGTTCGGGACCCCCTACCGAGATCCGCCGGTTTGACACCGACATTGGTGCTTTCATTGAGAGTTCCTCTGTGCCGTCACCGATAGGAAGGATGCCTCCTCCGTCTTCAAGGACGGTATTTTTCGCCAAAGGAGCCTTGGCCGCCGGCCAAACTATCCGGCTAGGTGGTTTTCTCATGACCGCCTGTCCGGCCATCGCTTCGACAATGACCTCCCAAGTCATCAAAAGCAATCTTCACGTCAGCTCAGAATTTGCCGAACGGCTGGATCCAATAGAGCTCTCGTCCAGTAACGAGCTCTTGGATCGCATCGCCGCCTCAGGTCGCAATGACTACGATCAGATTGGGCTTAAAACCGATCCGAGAGATTAACTCTCCCAGGTCACCCACCATGTTGCGGTGGTAAAGGAGCAATGCGCGGCGCTTCTCCTGTATTGAAAACTAGTCATGTCCGGATCCCGAACCCCCATGCGGATTCCCGCGAGGGACGGGCTTCGATCAAACACTGAACTTAAAGTCAGGCATCGGACCAGACTCGTTGGACAACGTCCAGAAATCCAAGCTTCCAAAATTGGAAACTTCTCGGCCTTCAAGCCTTGAGATGGGTAGGGTTCGATTTAGTTCCACCCACCCGCCCGGACATCGCGATCTAACTCTAATTGGCAAGAGCCCGCCGAGACAAGACATCACTCTTGGGCCGATTCCTCCTGGTTATGGACAGGATAAAGGACTGCCGAGAGGAAAACGCAATCTCGGTCTTACGCAATAATTGCGGACAAGGGAATCCTAAGCGCCATAAGTCGTCAGAAAATTACACGCTTTGTTGACTTGGTGACCATCGTACAAAAGTATCTTGTGCGATGGAGAGCGCTGAAAACCGAAAGTAAATTTTGGGATAATCCGCCCCAATACATCCCTAGTCCGGAACCAAAGGGTGTATCATCATCAAGCACCTGGGTTGAATACCAAAAAACCAAAACCCCTAAAGTGCGGAACCGTCTTGGAGGGCTGGCTAAATGGACCTGCAAAATTCATAGCACGTAGGGCTCCACTCCAACTCATAGCCTTGAGCATGTTGGATACTACGGCAGGTGGCCAAAAGTGGCGAAGAGCTTCTAGCTTCAGAATCCCAGCCCAGCAACACTAGTACGGTGTTAACAGTCTTCGAGACTTTTGCATCAAATAACATGCGAAAACGACAACTCCGCAACCTTGCCGAAGTCTACCAAGTAGCAACAATAAGTCCATGGAGTGACACGGCTATTACATTCAATGCCAGTGACGAACCTAAATTCCGAACTGCCCGGGCACCAGCCGCATTGGTCCTCAGCCCGATAGTAATCGACTTTCGTCTTACTAAGGTACTCATGGATGGCGGCAGCGGACTAAACCTCATCTATGAGGAAACCCTCCGAAAAATGGAATTAGATTGGAACCGCATTGAGCGAAGCAGCACAACCTTTAGAGGAATAATCCCCAGCCGAGAAGCATGCTGCACAGGAAAAATCACGCTGGACGTAGTGTTGGGCTCGCCGGACAATTACAGGTTCGAGGAGGTCACATTTCAAGTGGCTCCGTTCAGCAGCGGATTTCATGCTTTATTAGGACGAGAGGCATTCACAATTTTTCAAGCTATACCCCATTATGGGTACATGAAGCTTAAAATGCCCTGTCCCAACGGAATCATCACTCTCGCTAGTGACCCGAACATAGCACTCCGCGCCGAAAATAAGACAGCCGCACTAGCCCTCGAGGCACTATCCGAAGCCCTAGCGGCCGAGGAACTCACCGTGATGCGCTCCACGGTGAACAGGGACGATGTGACACTTGATAAAAGATCCAAATCCACCTCTTTTAAACCAGCGGATGAAATAGTCAAATTCCAAGTCCACCAACGGACCACGCAAAGACGGCCTCCATCGGGCACAATTAAACCCTGATGTAGACGCCGACTACGAGAATTTCTACAAGAAAATCGGGACATCTTCGCTGGCACCCTTCGGACATGCCAGAATCCCACGTCGGTGGCGAGCACAGCCTAAATATCCTAAAAGGATTTAAGCCACCAAACAGGCTCTTCGACGATTTTCCGAACCCAAAAGATAGGCAATGGGAGAGGAGCTAGCCAAACTATTGGGCCGGATTCATCGAGACATCAAACATCCGGATTGGCTAGCAAATCTGGTAATGGTTCCAAAGAAGGAAAAATCTGGCGCCTATGTGTCGATTTCAAAGACCTAAATAAAGCCTGCCCAAAGGATCCTTCCTCTCCCCGCATCGACCAAATCATCGATGCCACTGCGAGGCACGATTCATTGTGCTTCACGGGCGCATACTCGGCTATCATCAAATCAAGATGGCGAAGCGGATCAAGCCGCAATCGCATTTATTACTCCATACGGACCATTCTGCTTCAACACGATGCCCTTCGGACTTAAAAACGCCGGCGCAACATATCAGCGCATGATTCAGACATGTCTGGCTACCCAGATCGGCAAAATAGTAGAGGCATACGTAGACGACGTAGTCGTCAAAACTAAACATGTCGAAACTCTAGTAGACGACTTGAGGCTCACATTCGACAACCTCAGAGCATACGACATCAAGCTGAATCCGGAAAAATGTGTTTTTAGCGTACCAGCCGGAAAGCTGCTGGGCTTCATCGTATCCGGTAGAGGAATTGAAGCAAACCCAGCCAAGATCCGAGCTCTGTCACAGCTAGATATCCCAAAAGACCTCAAGCAAATACAAAAATTGACTGCATGTGTGGCGGCTCTAAGCCGCTTCATCTCCCGTCTAGGAGAAAAGGCATTACCCCTCTATCGCCTCCTTAGGCGCACGAACACCAGTGGGCGGATCTGCCACCACCGGACTCGAAGAAATAAAGGCCATATTGGCAACAACCGGTCTGGCTGCGCCCAACCTGGCGAACCAATGTTGTTATACATCGCAGCTACACATCATGTTGTAAGCGCGGTACTTTCGTCGTCGAGCGAGAAAATGTAGGGCATAAATTCCCTCTTCAAAACCAGTATACTACATATCTCTTGTGTTAACCCACAGAAGTCCGTTACCGCACTATCGAGAAGATAGCATATGCGGTGTTCATGGCATCCCGAAGCTCGACACTACTTTCAAGAGTGTTCGATAAATGTGGCCTCTGAAGTACCACTTAACGACATTATAAACAACCGCGATCGACGGGCAGGATTGCAAAATGGGCCATTGAGCTCTTACCATTTGATATATCTTACAAACCTCAAATGAGCTATAAAGTCACAAGTATTGGCTGACTTTGTCGCTGAATGGACGGCCGAACTCCCTAAAGAATACGGCGCATACTCTAATTGGATTATGCACTTGACGGCTCCAAAATGCTAGCGGATTGGGGCGGGCGTCGTCTTGGCGTCCCGACCGGGACACGATCCAATCGTGCCGGATAATGTACGAACTCCAACAACGCAGCGAATCGAGGCCCTTTTACATGGTCTCCGGATGGCAATCTCCATGGGCATTCAATGCCTAGAGGTGCGCGAGGATTCAAACCTCGCAATATCCCAAATAAGCGGAGACTTTGGCGCCAAAGATCCGAAAATGGCAGCATATCGCAGCGCTGTCCTCAAAATGTCAGCCGGTTCGAAGGACTTGAATTCCATCCGTCACCGGGATAATAACCAAGCGGCCGACGTCTTGCACGCATTGGCGTAAGCGCGATGCTGTCCCTCCTAATATCTTCTGGAATGGCTCTTCAAGCCATCCGTATTATGGGAAGAGGAGTCGGAACTAACAAACCGGAACAAGCCGCGCCAACCAAGCGTTTCAGCCGATGACATAACACCATCCGCCCGACATAATGGCAGTAATTGCCCGTGGACAGAACCATTCCTCGCCTACTTGCTTGGCGGGGAGCTTCTGAAGACCAAAATGAGGCCCGCAGCATTGTCCGTGATCTAAAGCCTACAAGGTCTATGAGGAGAACTTTATAAGAAAAGCACAACGGAGTCCTTCAAAGGTGTATCTCCGAAGAGGAAGGGCGGAACCTCCTGGCTGAAATTCATGCGGACTAGGCGGACACCATGCCGCAGCTCGGGCCCTTGTAGGAAAGGCATTCCGTGCACAGGATTTTCTTGGCCGACGGCCCGAGCAGATCTGCAGGACCTAGTCCAAAGATCGTCGGTTGTCAACTCTTTGCTAATCGAGCCATATGCCACCCACCGCCCTCAAAACTATACCCATTACACGGCTGTTCGCGGTGCAGGGGCTTGACATGGTTGGACCACTTAAAGGGGAACCCACAAGCAAAGGTACCTATTGGTCATGGTGGATAAATTCACCAAATGGATAGAGGCCAAGCCAGTTAAAAGGGCGAGTCCGGACCAGTGATAGACTTTATATCCGGGGTAGTACACCGTTATGGTGTCCCCACAGCATCATCACCGATAACGGCACGAACTTCACCGCCGACGAGGTTAAATCATGGTGCAAAAATATGGGCATCAAGCTCGATTACGCTTGATCTATCATCCTCAAACCAGCGGTCAAGTGGAGCGAGCAAATGGTCTAATAATGGCGGCATCAAACCCGGACTAGTGCGGTCCCTTATGAAATCGACACGCCTTTGGGTAGAGGAGCTCGACTCCGTACTCACGGGGCTGCGGACAACGCCTAACCATACCACCAGATTCACACCATTTTTATGGTATCTGGCGCGAAGCAGTTTTGCCTGCAACATCATTCATGACTCACCTCGAGTGCGCGTGTACGAAGAAAGAGAAGCCGAGTTGGATCGGCAGGACAGCTTGGACACATTGGAGGAAGAGTGCGACGTCGCCAAGGCTCGTTCCGCATTCTATCAACAGCAGGCTCGAAGATATCAAAGCAGAGAAGTATGGGCCAAGACTTACAACGTTGGCGAACTGGTTCTACGCTTGCCGGACAAGAAAAAGGACAAGCTCAAGCCCAAATGGGAAGGCCCCTTCATCATCGATCAAGTCCTAACTGGCGGAGCGTACCGCTTACGAAATGCATCGGCTAACCGACTCGAGCCGAACCCATGGAACGCAGCCCGCCTCCGACGATTCTATGCCTAGCGCCGGACTAAGAGTTCGTCCCTTTCCCCCGTCCAAAATTTGTTTTTACTTCAGCTGCCTTTTGTTTATCTTTTTCTCCTCAACCCTATTCATCCAAGCCTTAAAGGGCTTCACCTGCGCAACGTTCGCGCGCAATTGATGTGCTACCCGCACTCATCATACCTGGGGGCTTCTTTACCAGAAGCTTAATTATACGGGCTTCATGCCCATCGCATGTGTCAAGCCTCCACATGTACCTTTTATTCACCATTATATGCATCGATATGACTTAAGTTTTGGCCAAGCTGGGTTGCCTAGCTCCTATGCTTACCCCTACGTTCCCGATTGTTCGGCTAGGAGGTAAAGGGAGCACCTCTGCGATTGTTACTGCCGGGTCAGCGGATGTGTACCTCGGTAGGGTGAAGCGAAAGCTAGCGTTCTTAAGGGAATATTCGATCGGTGACTTAAAAGATGATTTTTATCCACTTATTTATCTGCCCCAGATGTTTTTCTGCTTTTTACAGATCCGGACATGCACTTTAGGGCATGCCACCCCAATGAAAAGGAACCCTTAACGGAACTATTCTCCTGGAAGATGTTTCTTACTAACCATGTAATATAACATAACTAGTTGGGCACTTATGCGATAAAGCACCGATGACCCCTCGCCTGGTCTCCATGCATACCCCGGTTGTTTCATAACCAAGAAGGTATTCGGACACACTCCGGACTTTAGGGTCCCGAGGTCGAAGCGAAAAGGTCGGCAAAGACAAACTATCTACAATCCGGCTAGAAGGCATTTTGTGTGTCATTTTATAATACATTGTCAAATCGACTAACTATATTCTTCCTCAATCCAGTCTAACAGGTTGTCTAATTTACAGTCCTATTGGGAAAATTTTGCGGCCAACTCCACTTGGCCGTATACTAAACTCACAGGGATCTCCTTCCCATCGGGCCCCACAGGTCCGACTTCGGCCATGTGGTTGGGATCCGCCTTCTTGTACAGCGTCTTCACCATGGCCCGTGCCTCCACAGCACCTTGGCAGCAGGCGAAATCTTCCATACATGGAAGCGCTGCCGCCTCCTGCAGCTTCTCCATAAGCTCCCAAGACCCTCGGGTATGGAGAAGGCTGGCCATAATGCACGGACGGCGTCACTCATAGCCTACCGAACTCGTTCGATCAGTTGCAACAATTGGAAGTTGATCACCCGTTATTACGGGCATCTCCTCCAGCAGGCGACACTGTGAGCATACCTACGAGATATATTACATCAAATTGACTTCCTCGCCGAACTCTTCTTTTCAAAGGAGTTCGCTCAAGCACTTACTATATATGCCGCGACGAAGCCGTTGATTCTCCTTAACGGAGCCCGACAGCTCGGCCCGAACGCCTTTCAGCTCTTCTCCAAGCTGGGCATGGGCATCTTGGAGCTTGTTCCTTTCATGCTGCACCTTATGCAGCACCCTCTCGCCGGCCTTTAGTTGGCGCAAGTTCTGCTGTCCGGATTTTGTCCGCAGCACCTGCAATGTCATTTTTAGACTTGCATAGCGGCCAAGCACTACTTATCTTTCTAAAAATAATCGTTACCGGGAGAGGTCCTTGCGTTTCCTCTGCGCCAGAAAATGTGGCCTCAAGTTGGGCCTTGCACTCTTGCAACTCCTGAGACAGTCGGATATTCTTCTCGGTAAGATCCTGCATTTCATATGATCCTTAAATCAGTTAATATAACTACTTTAAGTCTCGGGGGCTACTGGCATATACAACTATTAAATTCTCTTACCCGTATGTCTTTTACATACTGCTCCGTGGCTCTGGTAAAACTATCTTGAGCGGCACGAAGGTGCGCGTCCCCCGTGTTAAAGGCATTCAACGCCTCGGGGGAGAAGCACGCGTCACGAAGTACTGTCCGGCGGCGCCTGTGATTCAGGGCACTCTCCACCTCAGACTTGGTGGCGGACAGTCTTTCGGCATCCTCCGTCGGAGGAACGTCCGGCTCGCGCCTTGCGCTCGCCTCCCCCTCCTGGCCAGGTGCGGGAGCCCGGCTGGTAGAGGTTGGATTGACAACTTCCACGCCCGCAGTCCGGCGGACGCTTTTTTCCCTATAAAAGTCATGAGCACTCAAACGCTTCCTAGGAACGTTGCTCTGAAGATAATGAATTGTGAGCTACACCTTTGCGGCGACGTTTGATCCGCGTCGCTCCCTCTTCCGCCTACCGGTCGAATCTGGCCCTTGTTGGTCAGCCACCGCTGCTCGGCTTCTCGCCCTAGGGCGCCTCCTGCCTGTGCCATCATATCGGTGGTCGAAATAAGCAAGGAAGGAATAGCGGTGTCGGGGCTTGGCCGCAATCACACAGGGAGCGGATATTGTCCGGGATAGTCGGTCGTGATAGCAACTAAAGCATTGTCCATGCTGAGCTGGTGGAACACCCGTCGATTAGCTCCACCTTTATGTCGGGTCCTCTTGGAGGCGGATCCCGGATCTCTCGGATCCTCGGGCTGCGGAGCGGACTCAGCATTCCCTCCACAGTCCGCACAGTTCCTGCGTCGAAGAAGAACACAATGTAAGAAACTTAAGTTTGAAAGGCACAGGTCGGACCGCTGAGTGTTCACTTACCCAAGGCGAGGGATTGTTCATGGAAAACCCATTTAGCGGGTTCGTCCGAAGGAAATCCTCTTTCTCCCCTTATACAGGCGGACAAGATCGTCGCGGATCTTGGCCGATTCCGACCCTTTATGCCATGACGGGTGGCATTGTCCTCCCGTTGAAATCCCACATGGGGTGGCCTGTATTGTAGTGGCTGCACCCCAGCGTAATGCATGTTGCCATGACTCCAATCATGGTCAACGGGCATGGGCCAAGAACCTTATTGACCCATCGATAATGGGCGCTCTTGTCTTCCTCCAGTCGGGGGCTCCGCGGGCGCCAACTAAGGTGTTTCTTCAGAGGAGCATTGCTGAACTCCGGGAGGCCGATCCGAACAGGGTCCGGCAGCGGAGCGTCTTCTATATAAAACCATTCGAAGGCCAGTCTTGAGCGCCTTCTTAGGGGTTCGGATGGATATCCGGTCCGGCAATCGCCATATTTGGCGCCGCCCACTTGATATATGGACCCCTCGTGAGAGCGGGTACAAGGCAAAACAACCTCTTCCACAGCGCGA
The DNA here is from genome assembly GCA_021605205.1 of Aegilops longissima. Classification (NCBI taxonomy): domain Eukaryota; kingdom Viridiplantae; phylum Streptophyta; class Magnoliopsida; order Poales; family Poaceae; genus Aegilops; species Aegilops longissima. The sequence continues at coordinate 498,188,808 of CM038677.1, read as the reverse complement.
AGTGGGGCTCGATGCCGGAAAAGCTCGCAAGAGAGCTACGTAACCCATAATATGCAGGATTGAGGCGGGCGTGAGGTGATGGAGCTGGAGTCCGTAGAACTCCGAGCCCGGAGGAATGGATGTACAGAAATCCGAGCCCCTTATCGATAGGGGACGAAGCATACCGCTCCCCTTGGTTGGGATTAGGGGTAGCCTCTGCTTGCTTCCCACCTTTGTAGGTGGCAAGCCCGCTCGAACCGGAACCATGAAGGCGGAGGGAGATATCCCCCCTTTTGGAGCTTCACCAGCTCGTTGTGCGAAACAGAGCATCTCCTCCAATCTCCTGGCAAAGGGCCAGGAGCGCGAGAAGAGGAGTCGCGTTGACGGTCCATGATGGAATGGATTCTTGGTCGAAAGCGCTCCGATGAGTATTTGCGAGAGGAAGATGGTGATTTGGATCTGGATTCTTGCCTCCCTTATAGGCAGATTGTTTGCACAACTAGGGGGTAAAACATAAAAGACACCCTGGCTTTTCACATTCGCACGACGCGTGGAAGAAGGCCATTATTGGGCGCGGAAGCCAAGACGCGCAACATTGATGAGGAAGCCGACAATCGTTCGGCGGTACATGGGACTTAAAGGAGAACCTGCCTTGCAACGCCAAGACTACACGCATCTTTGGACTTATCGTCATTGAAGCCTGGTTCGGGGCTCTTGAGGAGTCCCGGATTAGGGGTGTCCGGATTGCGGACTACCATCATCGGCGGACTATCATCGGCGGACTATCATCGGCGGACTATCATCATCAACCGGACTCCAAGACTATGAAGATACAAGATTGAAGACTTCACCCGTGTCCGGATGGGACTTTCCTTGGCGTGGAAGGCAAGCTTGGCGTCTGAATATGTAGATCTCCTACCATTGTAACCGACTCTATGTAACCCTAGCCCTCTCCGATGTCTATATAAACCGGATGGCTTTAGTCCGTAGGACTACAATCACAACAACCCTTACAATCATACCATAGGCTAGCTTCTAGGGTTTAGCCTCCTTGATCTCGTGATAGATCCACTCTTGTAAACATCCACAATATCAATATCAATCAAGCAGGGCGTGGGTTTTACCTCCATCAAGAGGGCCCGAACACAGGTAAACATCGTGTCCCTTGTCTCCTGTTACCATCCGCCTAGGCACAGTTCGGGATCCCCTACCCGAGATCCGCCGGTTTTGACACCGACAATCACCGTGCGACACCTAACTCTTTACATAGTAATCCCTCCATTCCTAAATATTACTAGATGAGTCCCAGCGTTGCCATGAACATCGATATATCTCTCTCATAAAATTATCGATTTCATAGAACTAAAAAATCTATAACCGCATGACAAATGTGGTAGCCAAACTAAATAAACTCCCATCATCATTTAGATCATCCCACGTAAGGAAAAAAGATTAGCCAACTCCTCTGCATAATGGGATTATATTTTTCTTTTGACATGTTAATGGGACTTAAAAGCTCACTTACATGCATGCTACGGTGCATGCTTGCATGCGAACATGTTGATGTGATTTAAAACCCACTCACATGCATGTGCCACGGTATTTCTACATGCTTGCATGTGGCTTAGTGCGGAGCCTCTCAACGTCTAGATCAGACGGCTATTATGATTGATTTACTTCATCTAACGGCTACGTCAATTTTGATGATGTGGCTCAAGGAGAGGATAGAGAATTCCTAGTAGTGGGGGCTCGCTATTACTAGTAGATAAGTATTTGTAGAGATTCCACTAGGTGAACAACATACGAAACAAAATGAATGAATCTACACTTAAAATGCATCTATATACATCCGCATGTGGTTAATGGTGAAATCTCTACAAAGACTTATATTTAGGAACAGAGGAAGTACTAGTATAGTACTTGTACGTACTATAATTTATCAGCGAGATAAATTTGTACAATGCTATGAAGCTTCCAGCTCCTGTTACATGTATCTTGCGTCCAAGGTTGCCCGTTGCAACATTTCATCAAATACAAAGGATACTTAACATGCATGCTATTGCATCTCAATGATTGACAGATCATACCAAATATGTACTCCCTCCATTCCAAAATAAGTGTCTCAACTTTGTGTAAACTTTGGTAAAAAGTTGTACTACTACTAAAGTTAACACTTATTTTGGAACAGAGGCAGCTAAAGAAAAAAAGATCCATGCAGTCCCTAGCCCTTGAACCGTGAACCCTGACCAGGCTTCAATTTGCTGGCAACGTTCGAGCTTCCTAATAAATGAAGTTTGCAACCTTTTGACCATCGGATCATTTTGTGCAGTTTCACCAAAATCGAGATGAGCATCCCTGTGGCAAAGAAATTGAAGAAGCGTGATTAGAATAAGATTACTAGGACTAGTTGATGAGACATAAACTCATCACAAATACAAGATGCGTAGAAGCCAGAGAGGTATCGGGTATGTGCGGGGCAAGAAGTAGAGAAATATCCACGGGGGTGATGTGGGCAGCTGGAGCGATGGTGCAAGCCGGCTGTAAAGGGAGTTGTACCGAGGGGCGTAGCTCAACCTTGAGGAGGGTGGCGGAGGCGGCAACTGCCCACGTCGCAGCAATGAGCAAGGGACGAAGGCAACCTCACGGCTTTGTGAGAGAGAACGCGGGGACCCCTAATCGGGGCGTGCCGCCAAGGGTTTTCGCCGTCGGCGATGGCCGCCGCATCTACACTAAGCATCCACCCTTCCCCAAGCGGCGTGATCCGCCGGGATGTTAGAGATGTGGCCACAATCGTTTTGTGCGAGAGAGTGTGAAGAGAGCAACCCCAAAGAAGCAACCGTGTAGGCTGGCCCGTCCCGACTATGTATATAGTGGGCGGTTTCCTTTTCTCTCCATATGAACCTATCATATTGCGTCGTGCCCATGAAGAAAAAAATTATTTATAAATGACGCGCACCTACTACTCATTCTCCTATAACCTTGCGCTTGGCATCTCCAAAATATTAACCTGCGATTGGCTCTTAGCCTTCTTGAAGTCGAGCAATAATGGTAGTGCAGTATATATCGTTACGGCTATATGAGACCGAATGAATTGCTGCACGTCCACCAAATGGGCGAGGGTCGAGGGGCGAGGAGAGTGCTACTACATACGGAGCAAAATGAGTGAATGTACACTCTAAAATAAGTCTATATACATCAGTGATTGGAGTATGTACTAGTAGTTCATATTGAAATCTACTAAAGGACATATATATTCCAAACAATATGATATAATCTCTATAACCAAGGTAGTAGGGACGAGGAGTAAACAAAGGGAGTAGTAAATTTTTCTCCTCGTCCTGCGAGCCATCAGCAGCAGGGCGTAGGGAGGAGCAAGCTTCACCTCATCCTGCGAGCCACCGCGCCCGTGGGCGGGGGAGACGGTGTACTAAGCAAGCTTCTCCTCAATCTGCGAGTTGACGGGACACATCAAAAGTACTCCAGTGTATAGAGTCTTGCCTCTAAGGTAGGCCCCACATGTTTTGCCTCTTTTTTTAATTTAACATAACGCGTCAACTCGCAATTTGTTTGTTCACCCATGGTAGACGATCCTCCCTCTACCAAGTGGACAACCAGTACACGTGCCAAATTACCATGTGTGCTTCCTTTTTTGTACAGAAATGAGCTCCACCGTGTACCCACGCGGGTGTGGTTGGGAAAGAGACGGGAGTACGTGCGCCGTGCATGCACCTCTTCTCTTCGTGCACGTCCCCCACCTAGGTGGGTGTGTGTGAGAGATACAAACCACGTTCGTGAGTGTTTTTTGTTTTGTGGTGGGGGGTGGGGGTGGGTGGGGGATTGATTTCGTGAATTATTTGTGGGAATATGTGTCGATGACATCTCAAACAAAATTTTGCATGCAATGTGTGTGAAATGGAGGCCTGTCCATATCATACATAGAGGGTCGGACAATCACGAGAAGAGAGGGAGGGGTCATAGCTATCGATAGAGTCGAAGAGAGGATCAAGTGGGTGGGTGCGAGATCGATGAAGAGAGCCATCGAAATTGTGTGTGTGTGTGTGTGTGTGTGTGTGTGTGTGCAAGTCAAAGATATAGGGAGGCCGCCTCACTGAACGTTAGAGGGCACATGTCAAGTTTTTGTGTGGCAGGGAGACATGACTAGAGAGCTTGATGTATCGGTGTGTGTGTGTGTGGGGGGGGGTAGGCAGAGGCCTAACTATAGAGGTAGAATGACTCATATATGTGTTGAGAAGGAGAAACCCAGCTATGTCTTGAGGGAGATCGGTCGACATCCATAAATAACTGAAGGATGGGAAATATGATGGGACAGAGAGAGAGAGAGAGAGAGAGAGGAGGAGAGAGGGAGGAGAGGGGTAGAGTGTTGGATGGGTGATGGAGTTGCTTCTGGAGATGTTGGGAGAGGCCTACTAGACAAGCCGAGGGTGGAACTGCAATGTTATCAATAAGAGTGGGGATGTGTTTACGTGTGTGCACATGCACGATAGATCTGTCGGGACACATCCATGGATGATGAAGGGAACCATGTGTTTGGTAAGCAAACCTAACTAGATCGGTAGATCAATTGTTGTTTGTCGGAGGAAGGAGAGACACAATTAATGAGGTAGATCGATCGATGTGTGGGTAAAACGAGTTATAAGGACCTAGCTGGCTATATGTATAGCGAGAGATCGGTCGGTGTACGTCCATTTGTTAGAGGCAAATAAGGCCCAGCGAGACGGATAGACAGAGAGAATGGAGCTAGGAGGTGGTGCGAGAGGCCCAACTACTAGCTAGATAGGGGGAGGAGTGTGCGGTTGTGAGATCGATGAAAAGAGGGGCGAGAGTTTACACGTGTGTCTGGCCATATGAGAGACACGAGGCAAGGACACATAAAGGAGGAGATTGAAGCTGTGTGTGTATGCTGTAGGCAAGCATCACTTGAGAGGTTTATCGATCGATGTGTGTCGGAAAGGAGTTGTGGAGACTCTGGGAAAACGACCTAAAGAAAAAAAAGAATGTGCCCGGTGGATAGAATGCCGAGGGAGGGGAGGCGAGGAGGCGTGTGCATGCACGAGAAAGTTAGTGGTAGCTACAAAGGTTAGAGGATTGTGTGGGTGTAAGAGACTAACAAAGATCATAATTTGATATGAAAGCGGATTCATATATTTGAATAGGAGATCATAGTGTTTTAAATATTGCATGCATGAATATAGCGGTGATACACGTGTTGTGCACATGTTATACCATAATGTGATAATGCATGGCGTATGCAACTCACAGCTAAATGCCAAACAATCTAAACCATACTATACATCAAACAATCTCACATTTTATTTGAATTTGTGATAATGTGCGGCGTTTGCAGCTTACAACTAAATATCGAGCAATCTAAACAATACTATATATCGAACATTCTCACATTTTATTTGAATTTGTGATAATGTGTGGTGTTTGCAACTCACATCTAAATACTTGTAGGCGTAGGGGGCGGGGCACCATACATATGAGACATGGTTTAAATTATGAAGATCTAGCTAGAGCTAGAAATGTAATGTGATTTGGAATCAAAATAAAGTGGATTCAAAAAATCTAGTTCGAGTTCATATAGTACACATAGTTCATATGTAATTCGAGACTAATCATGTGGTGTGCTGTGAAGATAATACACAAACGATGCTTTAACTTGACAATAATGATGATTGTAGATCTTATTAAAACAGAGAAACAAATTCAAATGCTTTGACTTCACAACAATCATTACTGTAGATCTTATTCAAATTTAGTTCATATTGAAGCGGTAGTATATACGTTTGGAATGCCCTAAAACGTTCATTTGAGTAGTAGGTTGCATGCATTATACACGTGGCGAAATATTTTAATTGAACATAACATGAATTCAAAGTTTTGAATGACGCTTGTAGTGCGCATTGATTTGGTACAGTACACGTTAGGCTTGTCCGAAATTTCAACCAGCGCTTGTTAGCCGAAATATTTAAGATATATATTTGTCTCGTTGTGCTCGACAACTCCTCCATCTCAACCCGCGCCTTGCTATTCGAAATTACAACGCGCAAAAACTCCCACCTCTGTGAAATACCGACATGCGAAATGCCCGTGGTACCCCTGAACCGAAAGAACCGCCTCAAATCGGTGGGGGGTACTTTCGTAACTTACCCCACATTTCGGACAAGCGCATCTCTAAGCCATGGTTCCCCACTGCCATCCCATCCGCCTACCCATTCACACACCGAGGCCGCGAAAACCTGCGACAAAACCCCACACCCTGCTCTGTCCGCCACCCAGCCGGAGCCTCTTCCCCGATGACGTCGTCCATAGCAACACCTCGACGTCCCTCATCCACCGTGCCGAATGAGGATCCATCGTCGATCTCATCGTCCCGTAGGTTCGGCCACCCCATCCTCCACCTCCAAGGAGCTGCCCCGATGTTCCCCTCGTCTTTCACGCCACCTCCATTCCCACAGCGCCGTCTTCACCTACACCACCGGAAGAGCATCATCATCACCGTTTCCTCGGATGAATATGCGGCCTAATCGGCGCCACCAAAGAGGTTGTACACTAATCGCCACATTTTCTTCTTGATTCGATCTCACGGTGCTGTCGGCGCTCGGTCCCGAGCCGACACGGCGCGGCTCCATCCATGGTGGCGTCGCCGCCCACTTCCTCCACGGCGTCGCTCCCTCGGTGGCGATGTCCACATCAGTAGGAGATGCTGCTGCTTTAGCTCTTGCTCTTGCTGCTGCTCTGCTCTTGCTCTCGGTCCCCTACCTGGTCTGCTCTTGCTATTGCTCTTGCTCGCGCTGCTGCTCTCGCTCTTGCTCTTGCTTGCGATGCTGCTCCGATTTGGCTACACTTCAGTCGACTGAATCGACTTTTGGGTCAGTCCATTTTCAATGGGTGGGCTCGCCGGGGTGAAGGAAGAACCAGCCGCAGCGGGGAGGGGCGCTCGCCGGAGAGGTACCCCACTATCTATCTTAGGGTTCAGGATGGGGGCGGTGGTCGCCGGCGGTGGCGGGGTGTTGGCGAGGCGGTGGCGTGGGGATCGCCAGAGAAAAAGCTCCGCACGTGTGGGCCTAGAGGGATGGCCGGGGCGGCGGCGGACCGGCGGTGAGGAGTGTTTTCCGGGCGGGCGGGGCAGCGCACCGCCGGCATGGCGGCGGGGCTGCTGTTTGGCGGTGGTGGTGGCGGCTCGAGGGTGGAGGTTGAAGATGAACCGCAGGCCCTTGATTTCGTATCCAACGGCTGCAAAATCGACCGACCAGAGATGAAAAAGTCGATCGACCGACGTGTAGCCTCACCTTGCTAGTGCGTTCAGTTTCGACAAAGAAAATTCAGTTTCGACGCTTAGGTTCAGTTTTGACAGTTAAGTTCAGTTTCGACAGTTAAGTTCAATTTTGACAGTTAAGTTTAGAGATGAGCGGCTGATGTATTTTACATCTAGCACTTTGTGGTTATGTATTTTACGTCATGTATTGGAGATGCTATTAGAATTCCACTCAGGTTAACGTTGTTCGTTGTCTCTCTTGTCTCGCTTCAGCCTCGGCGTCGTACAACTCACGGAGCTGCTCCAACGATTTAACCCTCCATCACAAAGGAGCAGTACCTCGGGCTCCATCTCTAGACGCCTAAGATCTTCTTCCCTCCTCCGACAAAGAAGTCAGCGGAGCATCCTCACCGCCAACCCAATCACGCTGAGATCGACATGACTTCGCCAAAGAGGTTGTACACTTGTTGCATCTCTTTTTACTCTACATGTTATATATATTGTCCATCGAGCACACAGATTTGTTCCTTTAGTGTCTCCTTGAAAGAAAAAGCGTAGGAATTTTAATTTTCACTTGTCCTCCTTTTCAAATTCCTATTCATGAAGCACATGACTAAGAGATAGTAGCATAATAGCATTATAACCGTACATTTTCTTGTGGTTTGACTTAATCTCACCATGCTTCTTTGCATCCTGTGATCTTCCAATTGTTGTGAATCAAACACCCAGTTGGCGAAAATCCTGTGTTTTTAAATTCTCTGCTTTGCACGTGCATTCCTATCCTATTCATGTCTATTTCCTATCCTGCATTGTTGGAATCCTCCAATTCAAACGAGCCCTTACAGAATTACTTCTCTTACAAATAGTTGTCAAAGAAAACCTTGCGTGGTTTGTCCCGCTCTCTATGCGCCGTCGTCCACCCCAGCTCAGCTGCTCCAACGACAGAAGGGTCCAGCACAGCAGGATCCGCCTCGATCGTCTTTCGCCGCCTCAGATCTTCTTCCCGCCACCGCAGCCATGAAAACTGCATTACCATCATCAACCGAGCAGATGACCTCGAGGACTACACGGTCCGCAAGAAAGGTCGCACTCTTTCGTGTCCGCCACGTTATGCATCGCTTAATATTACATGCTACTTTATCGTCCTGTTCACCGATTAGACTCTGAGTCAGCTCCAAACTAATGGTCAAACTTGAGTTTTTAAATGGTTGTGGGGTACATATTGGGGCCGCTATCAATAGTATCTATCTATTATCTGGTTAATCTCTGGTGTCTACTATGACTTTCATGTTGGGTGGGAAACAAACAGTAAAGAAGCCATTATCTGTATTTAACTGAAGCCATTATCTGCCTGCTATTATTGGTTTTGGGTCTATCCACAGGTTGCTACCATCACTCTGGATTTCTGCATGCACTCCTTACATAATCTCACTATATTTTATTCCTATGCATGAAAGTTATTCTAAACAATGGAACTGAACATGTAGAGCAAAAGAGACGAGCCTTGCGTGGCAATATAATTTCATGCAGACGTCGCTCCATGGTAGGCGCAAAGGCAGCCCCCCTCCACGCATTTCGGATTGTAATCGAGAGGAAGATATCTATTCGAGGGGATTCGAAGAGAAGATAACTCCTATTTACCCCCGAGGTCTTCGCCTAACTTGGCATGCTTGATGTTGGTTATATCATGCATATGGTGTCTTGCATTGCTTACTTTATACATCAAATATGTCATCTTCTTAGTTTAGACATCGTTTGTGCGAATGCCATCTGTTTAGTTTATTCATCGTTTATGTGAATTATGCAACGCCACCTTGTTTAGCCAGGCATCATATATGTGAATTTTGCAATGCCATCCTGCTTAGCCAGTCATCTTATATGTAAATTATATCAGTCCATCCTTTTTTTTGTTACATATTACATTTGTCAACAATGTTAGTACATTCAACTGCTCTTCGTGTGCATCAGCCATTTGACACGGTGATGGCAAATTCTGGAGTGAAAACAAGGTCTTCTAAGTAGACTATGCTATCTGACGAAGCGCATATCTCGCTGGTTACGGATAGCTCCTCAGAGGAGGATTCAGAGACAGATGACCAGTCCTATTCCCCCCCCCCAAGGTGTATGCTCTAACTTGGCAGGTTTATGTTGCTCATATCATGCGTATGGTGTCTCGCATTGCTATGCCATTTGATTAGTTTAGACATGCTTTGTGTGAATGCCACCTGTTCAGTGTCTAATTACCATATATGTGAATTATGCATTGCCATCTTGTTGCAAGACATTATATATGTGAATTATACAATGCTATCTTGTTGCAAAGGCATTATATATGTGAATTATGCAATGCCATGCTGTTTAGCCAATCATGTATGTGAATTATATCATGCTATCATTTTTTTGTATTACGTGTTCCATTTGTCGACAACGTTTGTATATTCAACTACTCTTCCTGTGCATCAGCCATTTGAAGCGGTGATGGAAGTATCTGGAGTGAAAACAAGGTATTCAGAGAAGACAATGCTACCTGCTGAAGCAGACATCTTGCTGGTTACAGAGAGCTCCTCAGAGGAGGATTCAGAGACTGATGACCAGTCCTATTTCCCCCTAAGGTCTATGCTCAAACTTGGCAGGGTTATATTACCCATGTCATGCATGTTGTCTTGCATTGCTTAGTTTTTACATCATATATAGATTGCCATCTGCTTACTTGCTTACTATATAAATCATATATTTGAATTATATCATGCCATCATGTTTACATAGTACATACACATCATCTATCTGAATTATGGCATGGCAACCCATTTAATAAAGACATCATATAGTTATATCATCTCATCCTGTTTAGTGTTTACAGTCATCATATTTAGAATTATGGCATTCTATCCATGAATGTATGTGAATTATGACATGCCAACCTATTTAATAAACACATTATATAGTTATGTCATGTCATCCTGTTTACATAGTATCATATTTTGAACGATGTCTTTCCATCTTTTTTAGTTAGCCATCATAATGTGAAATTGTGTCATGCTATCCTGTTTAGTTAGCCATCAGATATGTGAAATTGTGTCATGCTATCCTGTTTGGTTAGACAACATAAATATGAATTATTTCATGCCCTGTTTTATTCCCCACTATCCATTGCACCTGTCTATCATACAATGTCTATACTTTCAATTACTTTTCTTGTTTATCAGCCATTTGAATTGGAGAGCGTGATGGCAGTATCTAACGGAGTAACAACACGGTCTTCAGAAAAGATAGTGCTACCAGTTGATGCAGATAGAACCACGGTTGTACTTGCCCAAGGACCAGATCCATCACACATAACCGAGACTCTCGCAGATTGTACCCCTACCCAGTTGGACAGAGAACCAGCTACACCCCTTCTAACCCCAACCCCAGCAGATTGTAACCCAGTTCCAGTTGACACAGCACCGTCTCCACCATAGAGCACCCAAACACGAGCGGTTAGTAAGGGAACTGCAGTGCCCAAAGCACGAGGACCACCACTCCGAATCCTAACTCAACACTTAAAGGAGAAGAAGATTTGTTCTCGTGTTAGGTTACGTAGCTATGGTTCATACTCCTTTGCTCTTGCATTCTCAGATTTACTCATACCAACTATTTTCAAATTTGAAGGATGGAATTGAAACTCCAATGGCGCAATGGTATGTTTAAAACCTGTTTCTTTAACTGGTTTGTTGTTGTAACCTGCTCTATGTTGATTTCAGTTTCAATTGAATAAACAGTTATGTTCTCATGTCAAGCACATTACAAGTGTTGTTATTGCTCTATAGTTACCCACACTTATATTCTGTCTATTCTGCTTTGTCTTGAACAAATATTATTTGAACTGTGTCTCTATCTTGATTTGGCAACAAAAACTAGAATGATATAGACCATAAAGTGACCATGGTACATAGATATATGTTTGTTTCATGTTGTTATCCTGTCCACTTTACTACCGAACTCATTTACCAAAATGAGTTTCATATACAACATGGTAAACATGTGATGTGTCTGCTTGTTTCTCTTTTAGAATGCGGACAAAATATTGGAGAACAGTACCGCGTTATCCAATGCTAAAGGAAGTAATGCAGATAAGGTTCAAGATAGTGAGACATCCCTGTTGGTCTCCAAGAAAGCTGATAAAAACTATCTTGACGATAGTGAGGGAACCAAAAATTCCTGTCTTGATGTAGTGTTTGAGTTACTGGCCACTACTGCTGGCACAAGCTCTTCGAACTTGCTTCCTGAATCAGTTTGTCTTCTTGAGTCTCAAATTCAAGTTGAAAGACATCGATCGATGTCTTTGACATGACAGAAGTCAAGGACTGAGGAAGTCCCTGCAGAATTCAGATGCATATTTTCTGGTGCAACAGCAAGCGCTGGAGGATTTAAGCGCCAAACAAGAGAAAGTTAATATGCTTGCTAAGCATCCTGCCAGCATTATGGGTACCCAGGATATTGTTTCTTGAGATCTTCTGAAGTGGTTTCAGTTCTGGATTTGTTTTGCTGCGGCGTTTATTTGCGCTGGTCGCCAACTTTGACAACCAGTGTATATGATATGCTGCTTTGTTCCCTATATTTGCACTAGTGGCGAACTTTGAGGCCCAGTGGATGTAATATGTGTAACAGCCGTGATAGCCTAGCATAAGTTGCTTGCTTATTTATTTCCTTGTTGTCTTGTTTATTTGTTTGCTTGTAGTCAGTGCAGTTCTTTTTAAAACTAGGCCACAATAACCATGGGCTAATATTTACTGTAGTGACACTGGGCCTCCTACGGGCCGTAGAAACAGTGAGCCTTCTACGGGCCGTAGAAACAGTCGACCTTCTACAGGCCGTAGAATCTATGGGACTTCTACGGGCCGTAGAAACAATGGGTCTTATACGGGCCGTATGACCATAACGGGCCATCGTTAATAGGCCGTATTTGATGACGCTATGAAAACGGCCCAACGTATTAACGGACCACAAATGGGCCGATGTAACCACGGGATGAATTTGGCCCACAAGCAGAAAATGACAGTAACGGGCCGTAAGTAAATGAATGATGGAAATGAGCCCAAGAATAAATGGGCCCTGAGAAGGCCGAAAGATAACATTTGCTGGAAACGGCCCGACTGAATAATGGGCCCTTAATGGGTATAAAGTGATATACTGTTCATTAGGGGCCAGTTTCACCACGGGCCGTTAATGGGTGTAAAGTGATACACTGTTCATTGCGGGTCAGTTTCACCACGGGTGTTAATAGGCCAAGAGTTACATAGGGTCTCATATGGGCCGAAAGACGTCATGGGCCATACATGGGCCAGAAGTGAAAACAGGCTGGAATCATATTGGATGGCCCAGATGACGCTACTGGGCCTAATTCGGATAGGGTGTAACGGGCCTTGGGTTAGCGGGCTGTAAATGGGCTATATGTGAACAGGCCGTTAACAGGCTTTCCATGGGTCGGCCCGCCACCTTTTGACCAAGTCAAACGGGCTGGCCTTTTAACAGGAATGGGCCTCTGTTGGGCCGTGCCACGTGTCAACGTATCATAGGCGCCTTCTGTCCAATGAGTGGATGACATCTGTCCCAACGATGAGTCAACACGTGTTTCTTCCAGCCAATGATGATTTTACACGTGGAAAATCCCCATTGGTCGGGGCTGTTAACGGGTTATCGGATCCAAAACCCGACCCGATAGCTTAACGGCGTTCCGTTACGGTGGATGCCACGTGTAGGTCACCCTTGACGAAAGCACTTCTGTGACGCGCGGTTTATCGTCATGGAAGTGGACACTTCGTGATGATAATTTTGGTAATGTCATGGAACACTTCTACAACAAAGACAGTATGACTATCTTGATTACATCATAAATTTGTCATCGATGTACATGCATGACAAAAAACGCGACCTACTGTGACAAACACGTATCATCACGGAAGTGTATTTTTTTGTAGTGACCCTACACTATACAAAAATGGCTTGATGTTTTCTTCAGCCGGTGGCTGGACGTTAAGAATAAATTTTATATCGCAACAAAACAAATTAGAACTATAAAACAAAAGGAAGGTTGGCATAAATGTTAACAGTCTGGAAGATAAATGCACCACCAGAAGTTCTGAAGCTCAGTTCATTTGACCTGACTGTTACGTTTTCATGATGTATTGTCCGATGGAGCACCATAACCTTCGCCTTCGTTTCTCCGAGGCTCCTGAACAACATAGCAAATGTCTGATAGTCGGTTTCAAAACCATGCATATCTTGAAGACATCGAACAATGTATGTCCTTGTTTCACAAAGGGTCTCTGTTAAGGAACGGAGTTGTGTCTGGAGCGCAGATATAACATTGTTTTGAGCTTGCATATCTTGATCGTGAGGCAGTTTGGACGAGATTGCCTTAACAACCAGCCCAATATTACGCAGGAATGTGCTTTTGGCACTGTTAGTGGACAGGTACTGACCCACTGCAGCAAGAGCTGACATTGCGGTTATAGTTGCCTCACCACCTTCAGAAAGTGGTGGTTCCACCATTTTTTCCATAGCTTCCTGAAAAGTTGAGTTTTTACATTAGTAGTACCAGAACAGAAGATATTAAGGAGGCAGAAAAACCAAACAAAATAGCTTTGGTCTATATACAGAACTTATTCTGGTGAACCCATGTAAAATATAGTTGTATTTTGCTGCAAAGTACATAATAAAACCAGGTTCCAAACATATGACCATGTATCATGGCTAATGTATTGTCTATTTCATCACATTGTATTGACAGCTAAGGATAAGGATAAACAGTGGCTTTGACTGGTGTAGTCATGCCCTTCGTCTTGCTGGTGTGATAGTCCTTGAAGATTTCCACAGCATTTGGTTCGGGTACTTTTTGGTCCTTGCGGGCTTTCCTCTGCAATTGGAACAAGTCAATATAGATCTGATAATATGGTACAACGAAAAGAGTTAAACAACAGCTAATTACAAGAGCCTCGCAGTGTGCAATATAGCTACGAGATCCTGTCGTCTGTTGGAATTTCACTTTCATGCGGTTGGCCTTATTCTTTGAACAGTTCACCTACAAGACGATAGATTTGTGTGGCACATGCGTAAATAGGACTTCAACATGTGATCTGATCACATATATATATATAATGTACCTGATACTTTGGATCAGACTAGTGTTTAACGAGGCCTCTCCAGTCTTCATCCGATATATTTTCCACTGGAGATGTTTGGGCAAGTTCCTTGTTAGCCTTGCCTTCAAAGTGAGTTTTCCTCAAGTTATACCGATCATCGTCAGCAGAGCGGACTTGAAAACATGGGTGCAAGCTTGTCTGGTTGCATCATCTTGGCTATCCAACTTGAACCTCATCTGTTGAAAATTATGGGAGTGTCATTATCAGCAACCTAGAAAGTATTGGACAGAGCAAGACGATATTAGTAGTTCCCATACATAACCATACTTACAGATAAAGGGTCAAGGAAGGTGTTGAACTGTGTTTCGTCTTTGTCATTCCTGTACTGAATCCATGTTGGGAGGACACGTACATGACACCTAACGGCAACCGCTGCCTCTGATACTAACTTGGCTGACTCTGTAGCATCACGTGGCCTTTTTAAACCTGCCTCAAAACGGATCTCCATTCTTCCTCCTCTAGATTTAGTTAACCTACCGAGCATTATCCCTGATGTTTGTTCCCTCTTATGCCTAGGTGCTAGTCCAACAACGAAAATAGGAAGTGTTAGTGTACATCAAACTGTGAGACTACATATAAAGAAGCATGCAACTGTAACTTGACTCCAGCAACTACCTTCTTGCTGTTGAAGCTCACAAAGTTCATCTGATCTTGCCAACTCATCTTGTGTCAAGAGTGCTTCGGAAGTAGTGTCAGGTGGCAAGGGAGCTTGGGAACGTGCTGCTAGCTGAGTTGACCAACGAGTAAATCATGTAGCTGGTGGTATTGTGGAAGGTGTTGCAACAACTAGGGGCTGTCTCTGCTTGTTTGGTGGCAGCTATTTGTTTCTGTTTGGCTTGTTCTGCAGCTCGTGTAGCACGGGATACCCTGTCGGTACAATTTTCTGCTGGACTTTGACCTTCTATTGCACCATCAGTACCAGCAGAATCTGCAGGATTGTTCCGCTTCCCTTTCCCTGTCATTCTGTGTTGCTTCCTCTTTCTCTGTGCCATGTTAAGTCAAGCCGACAAGAAAAACGAATAAAAATTTAGTTCTTCAGAACAAATGTACTTTGATGTAAGAACATGGTGTGATAGACATATATTGTATGTTCTAGAAACAGGAACACGTGTCTTAGTCACAAGTATAATGTGTAAAGTAAGAAGATGAAATTCAACAAAATTAGAAGAAATACAAGCTAGACATCATACATAACATGCAACCACATATAACAGTGCTAATTTAGAGGGAGCACCTGTGATGGTGCGCTAGGGGAGACGTGCTCATCACCAACACAGCTACATTGAGTGTCTATGCATGTGTTGTCTTGGAAATCATCTTAGGGGGATGGAGGAGTAGAATCTGTAGAGGCCCTCCATTTGGAAGGAGCACCTTCATCCGTTGCCTTGCTATCTTCCTTCCACTTTATTGATTTTTAATTGTCAAGTAAAACCGACAAGAAAAAGCAATAAAACTAACTCTTCAAAAATAATTCATGCATGATACTGATAATCACTACTTTGATGTAAGGCAAACACATGATTCCAGGATGGAATAATACGAAAAACAGGACGACATGGCATATTCACAAATGTTTGTGTAAACTAAGCAGAAACCATTTCAACAAATAAGAAGCAATGCAAGCTATACAACACATGAAAGATGCAACCAATATGACACTGCCAAGTTAAAAGCGTCCCATCATAAATGGCATTTCAACAAATTAGAAGCAGCGCGTGCTATAAATCATATGAAAGATGCAACTAATATCACACTGCATGTACTGAAGGTGTATCGTCATATTGATTTATGCTGGAAACGAAAAACAATAGTTTTATGTGAGGACATGTTTAATAGACAGATGTACTATGTACTAAAAACAGGAAGCCATGTCACATTAACAGGTATAATGTATAAACTAAGCAGAATAGCACATGCAATTTAACCAGATTAGAAGAATTACAATCTAGACACCACATGCAACATGCAACCACATATCACGCAGCCAAGTTAGAGCTAGCACCTGCGATGCTAGTGTAAGGGAAATGCGGTAGTCAACTATAGAGCTACGTTCACTATCTTCATCTTGTTGGGGAACGTAGTAATTTCAGAAAAATCATGGCGATGCATAGCAACGAGAGGGGAGAGTGTCGTCCATGTACCCTCGTAGACCGTAGGCGGAAGCATTATAACAACGCAGTTGATGTAGTCGTACGTCTGCACGATCCCACCGATCCAAGTACCGAACGCACAGCACCTCCGAGTTCAGCACACATTCAGCTCGGTGACGTCCCACGAACTCACGATCCAGCAGAGCTTCGCAGGAGAGTTCCGTTAGCACGACGGCGTGATGACAGTGATGATGATGCTACCGATGCAGGGCTTCACCTAAGCACCGCTACGATATGACCCATGTGGATTATGGTGGAGGGGGGAACCGCACATGGCTTGGAACAATCAACATGTGTGTCTTGGGGTGCCCCCCTGGCCCCATCTATAAAGGAGCATGGGGGGAGGCCGGCCGGCCCTAGCAGGGCACGCCAGGAGGAGGAGTCCTCCTCCTAGTGGGAGTAGGACTCCCCTTTCCTAGTCCCATTAGGACGGGAAAGGAAGGAGTGGGAGAGGGGAAAGGCAAGGGGGTACCCCCCCCCCTTCCTTGTCCTATTCGGACTCAAGGGGGAGGGGGCGCGCGGCCTGCCCTAGCCGGCCCCTCTCTCTCTCCACTAGGGCCCATCAAGGCCCAATACTTCCCCGGGTGGTTCCGGTAACCCCTCTGGCACTCCGGTTTTCTCAGAAATCACCCGGAAGACTTCCGGTGTCTGAACATAGTCGTCCAATATATCAATCTTTATGCCTCGACCATTTCGAGCCTCCTCGCATGTCCGTGATCACATCCGGGACTCCGAACTACCTTTGGTACATCAAAACACATAAACTCATAATACCGATCGTCACCGAACGTTAAGTGTGTGGACCCTACGGGTTCGAGAACTATGTAGACATGACCGAGACTCATCTCCGGTCTATAACCAATAGCGAAACCTGGATGCTCATATTGGTTCCTACATATTCTACGAAGATCTTTATCGGTCAAACCGCATAACAACATACATTGTTCCCTTTGTCATCGGTATGTTACTTGCCCGAGATTCGAACGTCGGTATCTCAATACCTAGTTCAATCTCGTTACCGGAAAGTCTCTTTACTCGTCCTGTAATGCATCATCCTGTAACTAACTCATTAGTCACATTGCTTGCAAGGCTTATAGTGATGTGCATTACCGAGAGGGCCCAGAGATACCTCTCCGACAATCGGAGTGAGAAATCCTAATCTTGATCTATGCCAACTCAACAAGTACCATCGGAGACACCTGTAGAGCACCTTTATAATCACCCAGTTACGTTGTGACGTTTGGTAGCACACAAAGTGTTCCTCCGGTATTCGGGAGTTGCATAATCTCATAATCATAGGATTATGTATAAGTCTTGAAGAAAGCAATAGCAATATACTAAACGATCGAATGCTAAGCTAACGAAATGGTTCAAGTCAATCACATCATTCACTAATGACGTGATCCCGTTAATCAACTGACAACTCATGTCTATGGCTAGGAAACTTAACCATCTTTGATTCAACGAGCTAGTCAAGTAGAGGCAAACTAGTGACACTCTGTTTGTCTATGTATTCACACATGTACTAAGTTTCCGGTTAATACAATTCTAGCATGAATAATTGTAACATCCCAAAATTCTAAATTTTGGAATGTTATATTAAATAAATAATTCTGATTGTTTGTTTGATTGTTTGGGTGATTGATTGACTGAAAGTGAGTGAAATTTGAAACTTTTTGAAAGTTAAATGAGAGGGAATAAAAGGACTTTTCCTTTTTTTCCCATTTTGAATCCCTATCTAATTTTAAGTTTGCATCGTGTCAAAAATACTCTGATAAAAAAAATATGAGAGGAGGAATATGACACTCCAAAAAAAATCAGAGACAATGTTTGACAATTTATTTGAAACTCAATTTCCCCTTCATTTTGGAGTTGTTGCAAAAATATTAAAAAAACTATTTTATTTCGTCATGAAAATATGTTCATGATTTAGGAAATTATATTCTGAGATTTTTGGTACATAGTATGTCTATATAATTTTTTTATTGGTTTATTTGTTTTCTTTTCCTCGCTGTTTTATTAAAAAAAACACCCGCAGGCCAGGCCAGGCGAGGCGCACCGGCCGGCCCAGCCCAGTGCTGGCGCTAGGGCTAGCACACGTATGGGAGGGACTCCCATGAGCCCGCCGCAACCCCTCCCTTTCACGATCTCTCTCTCCCTCGTTTTTTCTTTCTTTCTTCTTGCTCCTCACGGGAAGAAACAGAACAGAAGATTGCCATGCCGCCCGTGTCCGCGATCTCCGGAATCCGATCCCCGAAGCTGCCCCCTGCCCCAAGAATATGTCCTATAAATACCTGGCTAGTCCCTCTTCCGATTCCCCTTGAAATCTCTCGCCAAGTCCACCTCTACAACACGTACTCGTCGTTCCAATCTGACCGCAGAAGCTGTAGTTCATCGGCGGATTTCGACGCCGGTGAGCCACCCCAAACCTTCTCATTTTGTGTATCAAATTCTCTCGATATGTACAATCGTTTCGACAAAGTCTTGCTTTCCTTCTCCATCTACAGCGACCGTACCAACATTGTTGTCTTCGCCGGAGCACTCGGAGCACTACGCTTCGCCCCTTTGTGCTGTCGCCGTTCCTCGTCACCGACCACCTCCGGCTCCACCACCGGACGAGCCACACCCGCCAGATCTCCCGACACCTCCGCCGCCACCCACGACCGCCGAGCCACCGCCCACCGAGCCCAAGCGCCACCCCAACGCACGATCTCTCTGTAAGTCCCAGCCACCTCTTCGTTCAGTAAAAAAAATAGTTTAGTAGATCGTTTCTTTTCGTTAGATCGGTTTTAGTGTATGGTTTTTTCCGGTTTAGATCTAAACCGGTTCACCGGTTTCTGTTAGTTATATAGTGTACGCGGTTTGTTAGTTAACGCCCGAGCGTTTGGTAGCTACAGCTCGCACCCCCGTAGGCCCAATAGCGCTTGTTTGTTTTTTTTTTTCTGTATTTTCGTTTCTGTTTTTTTTAAACAGAAAAGTTTCAGTTTCGTAAACTCTATATCTCTTAGGTTATTTAGAGTTTTTGATTGATTCTTTTTTAACTAGTCTGCAAATTTCCTAAAGTTTCTGTATAAAATAGTTTCGGCCATGTTTTAGTATTTTAAAAATTGTTTTTATGAGTTTTATTCAGATTAGTATTTCTGCTATAAAATGAGCTAGAATTAATATTTTAGGCGATTCTTTTGCCACTGCTTTGTTTTGACCTTGCCTAGTAGTAGGATTAGTTTGGGTATTTATAGATTTTATTAAAATTAGTTTTTCACGAAAACAACACTGTGCTAGTTATTTTAACTTGTCATTGTTTTCTGTTGTTTTAATTATTTTAAAATTTATTTTCAACACTTCTATATTGTGTTTCCGATTTGTTTCTGTAGTTATAGAGAGTGAACTTTTATTTACAGAAAAATAAAATATTTTATTTCTTTTTCTTACTAGTTTTGTTTTAAGCATAATTAGAGCTTTAATTTAGCTTTTATGGATTTTCTTTTGCTAGTAAAACTTTATGAAAAATACTTTCTGTTAACTTAGTTGATTTAAATTTTACTTTCTTTTAAAATTATTAGTTTAGTATTTTCTTTGTTAAGTTTTACTTAGGACAAAACTATTTTGTGTTATGTGAGTTTTCTTTAGTAGTTTCATCGTGTAGTTTTCCTTGGTTTTATTTGGTATCCCTTGTTGGTTCGCATTTTATTGATGAGTGTTAGAATTGCTTGCTAGTATGTTTGCTTATATGAATGCTATGTTGGACTATATAGATTTTCAACGGAGTGACGAATAGTTCTACCAAGCTATTTTCGAGAGCGTTATTATCTTCATCAACTTACCAGGCAAGTTCACTTTGACCATGTTTTTCATACCTATGTGTTTTATTGCATCTAGTGTCATCTTCGCAACAAACCCTCCAGTAGTGATATTGAATTCTTGTAGTTGAGTAGTATGCATGAGGTAGGAACCCATCACCCTGTTACCAAGCCCGGGATGATATTTTATTTGAATGCTACGCTATAGTAGACGGGGTTTGGTATGAGTGCACGAGAGAGGTGTGAAGAAGGAGGACTCTACGTCAATGACGACAACTCCATGATGGCATCTGCAAGGACTGCATCTTCAAGGCCTCAAGACTTCAAGACTCGAGACAAGAATTCAATACACACTACTGGTTGAAGGATGGTTGACGGGCACCCTGGAGAAACCAGTGGATGGCCGGGATGCATGGAGAAGCGCCATGACATCTTGTGGAAAGCTTCACCCAGACTCAAAGAGACGGAAGAATACTTCAGGCCCGGAAGCTTACTTGTGCAACCGCAAGTCACTATGGGCTCGGCTTGGTTGACCTTAGTTGTGACTCTGGCTGGGGCGGTGCTAGCAGATGTAGAACTACGGTAGGATTGGATGAGCACCTGACGGTGGTCGGGGAACTCTTCGGAGACCATGTTTGATCGTCTTGTTCTCAAACACCACAAGTGCGAGAACGTAAAAGAGGGATCGAATCTTGCGGGTAAAGTGTACAAACCTCTGCATAGGGTTTAAACCTAATCGATTAGCCGTGTCCCTGGTTACGGACAATTTGAGCATCTGGACTTGGATCTATCTCGGAACTCTCAACACCGGATTGATAACTTAATTGTGGGCAACTTATGATGATTTTGGGCTATGAGACATCGGTTGGCGGAACCATGTCATGATAGAAAACTCCATAGTACAGACTCATGATATTCCTTTGTTGTAGGGAAAATAAAACCAGCTTTTACGCAAACAAAACTCAGACCCAAAGCCACAAAGCCATATTGCATATAGAATAGTTATATCATCTGTTTTTCTTACAGTGATCTTGCCGGTACATTCAATGTACTGACCTACACGGCTGCAACGTATCATGTTGCAGGTTTTTCTTCGACGAGTAAGAGTTATGATACAGGGTTACGGTCTACACTCAACCTGCCGATGGCGTTGATGGGACTCCACACCCGATTACTTGTTTCAGCTGAGACTTATGAGGTATATATCAGTTTTACGTTATTTCTACATGTGATTGCACTTTGATATATACATTGATGTACTGTGTGTGCCAGCATACTGATCCAGGGATGGCACGGATACACAGAGGCTTGACCGTCTGAGGTCGGGTCGCTACAAATATGGTATCAGAGCACATGTTGACTGTAGGACGTGACCCTAGAAATCGGAAAGCCCCTAGGTCCGAATATCTCTAAAACTTTATTTTCAAACAGATCCTTTACTTCTCATCTTTTCTGATTTTATCAAATAACATCCTTACCTCAAATAGTTAGAATATACCCCTTTTCCCTTTTGACCACATGAAGGATCAACTGAAGCCGCTCCAAGAAAGATATCGGACAGCTGATGACCTCTTCAAAGTAACAAGGGTTTCACCATGCATTAGAAGAGTTGAAGCTGCAACAATTGAAGACTCCGAAGACTAGAAGAAGTTGAAGAATCTGAAGAATTATTTGACCTTTAGAAGACCAAACCCCTGTTACACACTTACGTTAGATGCGGCGATTTGTGAGCTGTCATTTGTTTGATGTTTTCCGACAGCCACAAAGTAAAACTCGCTTTCTTCAAAAACTATTGTTTGTATTGTGTGTATATCCTCCCCACCTCTCTCATATCTCATCCCAAAACTTTTGGACCCCATAGATGATGAATGAAGTTGGACTGATATTCTCTGGACCGAAAACCCAATCGAGGCGTAGCTATGGATTCGTAACATGGAGAATCACTTGGAGCAATTTGGTTTCAAGGAAGAATGAAGTATCTTACGCTCTTCAAGACTTTGAAGGAAGTGCTGCAACATGGTGGCAGATGCATCAAGCTATACAGGATGGAATGGAGCAAAGACTGGAAGAATTCAAGAAGACTCGACAAGATCTCGCCTTATCCGGAAGCAGATGATACACCAAGAAATAAACCTTGTGCCTGCAAGATTTATGGAGAAATAGGACACACCTGGGAGGAACACAAGGATGGATGCCCTCATTGTGAGGAGAAACACCCAGTGAGGAATGCCCAACTAGTCGTGTGACTTGTTTCTTGTGTGAAGGAACCACCCACTACCCGACTCAAGGTCACATTTACCCCATGGTGCAACAAACTATTCGGAGCAGGAAGAAGGAATGAAAGAAGCCCTCCGAGAAGTTATGAAAGAACCTGTGATGAAGGAATGTGTTGAAGACCCTGATGGAGAAGGCCTCTACAGATTTTACTCCAATGCGTGCTATTCATGTGGAGAAGAAGGACATTTTTCACAGTATTGCACCAAGGAAAGAAAAGAGTATCTGGGATACTTCCCGACGGAAACAATAGAGTTTGATCCACAGGGAATAAAAGGTTTGATCAGAACGAAGAAACCCCGGAAGAGAAAACAAAGACACCCTCAGAACAACCCAATTTCTGCAAAGAGGGACAAGAGTCATATTACCTGTTTTGAATGTAAGGACGTCGGGCATTATGCCAATCATTGTCTTGAAAGGAAGCAAGGAACTCAAGGAGCAGGCACCATCTCCAAGAAGCCCAAAGACTTATCGAAAGTTATGTGTTTTCATTGCAAGGAAGCAGGACATTATGCTACTAAATGTTCCTACAAGAAGGAAGCTGGAGTTGAGTAGTTGGAATTTTGATATGGATAATAAGAGTGGTAGAAACCAATTTGTTTTTCTTCATGAGTACAATAAGTTGAGTTATGTAATGGGTGCTCAGAGTTTGTAATGGATTCATGAAATCAATAAAGTTAAGGTGACATGTTTTCATATGTTTAATTGTATGAGTTGTTACTATATGAACACGGATTTTGACCATTTTCGAGGATATGAGAAATATGGTCTATGGATGGATTTGTGAATTTCATTTTAAGGGTGATAGTACCCTATGAAGAACACTAGACCAATGGAAATGGAAATGTGTCCCACAGGTTGGAGTTTGGAAAAAAAATGAGTTGAAGTTTTATCTTTGATATGATGGTATTAAGAAATGAAATGTTATTGGATTTAAAGTGGTGTAATATGGAACAAGAGAGTTACTCCAAGGATGAGTTAAAGCTGCACTAGTGTTGAAGTGGGCCATAACGCACAGGCCCAGGATTTGAAAACGAACATATGTAACCTTGATGAAGGAAGAAATTTGGAAGAATCGGTGATTCAATCAGCATACGTTTCATAGGAGATTACGCAAAAAACTGAGAGTTGTGAAGAACGATAGATGTTTTGTTCAGCTTGCAGAATCAATGGATTTACTCGAACCCAGTTCGAGGACGAGAGAAATTTTGCAAAGCTTGTGAGGATGCCCGAGTGTTAGAAATACGAGATTCGCTAAACCTTATACAAGGTAATGATCTGGGTGCGGAATGGATTGATCACCATACCGACTTACTCGTATCATTCGCTCTTGCTATTTGGAATGGTAAATCTGAGAGACTTACCCATAGTAAAGTGACGACGCTCGTTGAAGCCTTGCTTAAGCCTTAGAATGGTATGATGATAAACCCATGTACATGGCAGTTGTTGCCAATCGTAGATTATACGGTGAGAATGAAGCCAAGGCCCTTTTTCTGCAGAAACCATTAATGGTAGACCACCATGAGTATTTTGATAGTTGTCTAGAATTGACACAGACCTATCAGCTAAGAAGATCCAGTCTCGGAAGAACTTCAATTTTGACGAACCGACCCAAGATTTTGAGGAAAACGCTATGCTTCTGACAGAAGAGCGTTAATGAAGGAGCTATTGTAAGATATGTGAAGAGACATATATTGTCGGCACTCCAGAGGAAGTATCTGAGTTTATTGGAACCGTAACCTTGTTCTTAAGTGTGGTAGCACCCCTGACCTTTCCGGCGAAAAGATTTGCTAGAAGACCCCCAACCCCTAACCCTTTCTTGCTAGCCTCATCGAATCTCGAGGACGAGATTCATTTTAAGTGTGGTAGATTTGTAACATCCCAAAATTCTAAATTTTGGAATGTTATATTAAATAAATAATTCTGATTGTTTGTTTGATTGTTTGGGTGATTGATTGACTGAAAGTGAGTGAAATTTGAAACTTTTTGAAAGTTAAATGAGAGGGAATAAAAGGACTTTTCCTTTTTTTCCCATTTTGAATCCCTATCTAATTTTAAGTTTGCATCGTGTCAAAAATACTCTGATAAAAAAAATATGAGAGGAGGAATATGACACTCCAAAAAAATCGAGACAATGTTTGACAATTTATTTGAAACTCAATTTCCCTTCATTTTGGAGTTGTTGCAAAATATTAAAAAACTATTTTATTTCGTCATGAAAATATGTTCATGATTTAGGAAATTATATTCTGAGATTTTTGGTACATAGTATGTCTATATAATTTTTTTATTGGTTTATTTGTTTTCTTTTCCTCGCTGTTTTATTAAAAAACCCCATGAGCCGTGCCAAGGCGAGGCGCACCGGCCGCCCAGCCAAGTCTTGGCGCTTAGGGCTAGCGACGATGGGAGGGACTCCCATGAGCCCGCCGCCACCCCTCCCTTTCACGATCTCTCTCTCTCTCGCTTTTTTCTTTCTTTCTTCTTGCTCCTCACGGAAGAAATGCGAGCAGAGATTGCCATGCCGCCCGTGTCCGCGATCTCCGAATCCGATCCCAAGCTGCCCCTGCCCCAAGAATATGTCCTATAAATACCTGGCTAGTCCCTCTTCCGATTCCCCTTGAAATCTCTCGCCAAGTCCACCTCTACAACACGTACTCGTCGTTCCAATCTGACCGCAGAAGCTGTAGTTCATCGGAGGATTTCGACGCCGGTGAGCCACCCCAAACCTTCTCATTTTGTGTATCAAATTCTCTCAATCTGTACAATCGTTTCGACAAAGTCTTGCTTTCCTTCTCCATCTACAGCGATCGTACCAACATTGTTGTCTTCGCCGGAGCACTCGGAGCACTATGCTTTGCCCCTTCGTGTTGTCGCCGTTCCTCGTCACCGACCACCTCCGGCTCCACCACCGGACGAGCCACACCCCGCCGCATCTCCCCGACACCTCCGCCGCCACCCACGACCGCCGGAGCCACCGCCCCACCGGAGCCCAAGCGCCACCCCAACGCACGATCTCTCTGTAAGTCCCAGCCACCTCTTCGCTCAAGAAAAAAATAGTTTAGTAGATCGTTTCTTTTCGTTAGATCGGTTTTAGTGTATGGTTTTTTCCGGTTTAGATCTAAACCGGTTCACCGGTTTCTGTTAGTTATATAGTGTACGCGGTTTGTTAGTTAATGCCCGAGCGTTTGGTAGCTACAGATCGCACCCCTGTAGGCCCAATAGCGCTTGTTTGTTTTTTTTCTGTATTTTCGTTTCTGTTTTTTTTTAAAACAGAAAAGTTTCAGTTTCGTAAACTCTATATCTCTTAGGTTATTTAGAGTTTTTGATTGATTCTTTTTTAACTAGTCTGCAAATTTCCTAAAGTTTCTGTATAAAATAGTTTCGGCCATGTTTTAGTATTTTAAAAAATTGTTTTTATGAGTTTTATTCAGATTAGTATTTCTGCTATAAAATGAGCTAGAATTAATATTTTTAGGCGATTCTTTTTGCCACTGCTTTGTTTTTGACCTTGCCTAGTAGTAGGATTAGTTTGGGTATTTATAGATTTTATTAAAATTAGTTTTTCACGAAAACAACACTGCGCTAGTTATTTTTAACTTGCTGCTGTTTTCTGTTGTTTTAATTATTTTAAAATTTATTTTCAACACTTTTATATTGTATTTCCGATTTGTTTCTGTAGTTATAGAGAGTGAACTTTTATTTACAGAAAAATAAAATGTTTTATTTCTTTTTCTTACTAGTTTTGTTTTAAGCATAATTAGAGCTTTAATTTAGCTTTTATGGATTTTCTTTTGCTAGTAAAACTTTATGAAAAATACTTTCTGTTAACTTAGTTGATTTAAATTTTACTTTCTTTTAAAATTATTAGTTTAGTATTTTCTTTGTTAAGTTTTACTTAGGACAAAACTATTTTGTGTTATGTGAGTTTTCTTTAGTAGTTTCATCATGTAGTTTTCCTTGGTTTTATTTGGTATCCCTTGTTGGTTCGCATTTTATTGATGAGTGTTAGAATTGCTTGCTAGTATGTTTGCTTATATGAATGCTATGTTGGACTATATAGATTTTCAACGGAGTGACGAATAGTTCTACCAAGCTATTTTCGAGAGCGTTATTATCTTCATCAACTTACCAGGCAAGTTCACTTTGACCATGTTTTCATACCTATGTGTTTTATTGCATCTAGTGTCATCTTCGCAACAAACCCTCCAGTAGTGATATTGAATTCTTGTAGTTGAGTAGTATGCATGAGGTAGGAACCCATCACCCTGTTACCAAGCCCGGGATGATAATTTATTTGAATGCTACGCTATAGTAGACGGGGTTTGGTATGAGTGCACGAGAGAGGTGTGAAGAAGGAGGACTCTACGTCAATGACGACAACTCCATGATGGCATCTGCAAGGATCTGATCTCCAAGGCCTCAAGACTTCAAGACTCGAGACAAGAATTCAATACACACTCTGGGTGAAGGATGGTTGACGGGCACCTGGAGAAACCAAAGGATGGCCGGGATGCATGGAGAAGCGCCATGACATCTTGCGGAAAGCTTCACCCAGACTCAAAGAGACCAAGAATACTTCAGGCCGGAAGCTTACCCGCAACCGCAAGTCACTATGGGCTCGCTTGGTTGACCTTAGTTGTGACTCTGGCTGTGACGGTGCTAGCAGATGTAGAACTACGGTAGGATTGGACGAGCACCGACGGTGGTCGGGAACTCTTCGGAGACCATGTTTGTCGTCTTGTTCTCAAACACCACGAAGTGCGAGAACGTAAAAGAGGGATCGAATCTTGCGGGTAAAGTGTACAAACCTCTGCAGAGGGTTTAAACCTAATCGATTAGCCGTGTCCCCGGTTACGGACAATTTGAGCATCTGGACTTGGATCTATCTCGGAACTCTCAACACCGGATTGATAACTTAATTGTGGGCAACTTATGATGATTTTGGGCTATGAGACATCGGTTGGCGGAACCATGTCATGATAGAAAACTCCATAGTACAGACTCCTGATATTCCTTTGTTGTAGGGAAAATAAAACCAGCTTTTACGCAAACAAAACTCAGACCCAAAGCCACAAAGCCATATTGCATATAGAATAGTTATATCATCTGTTTTTCTTACAGTGATCTTGCTGGTACATTCAATGTACTAACCTACACGGCTGCAACGTATCATGTTGCAGGTTTTTCTTCGACGAGTAAGAGTTACGATACAGGGTTACGGTCTACACTCAACCTGCCGATGGCGTTGATGGGACTCCACACCCGATTACTTGTTTCAGCTGAGACTTATGAGGTATATATCAGTTTTACGTTATTTCTACATGTGATTGCACTTTGATATATACATTGATGTACTGTATGTGCCAGCATACTGATCCAGGGATGGCACGGATACACAGAGGCTTGACCGTCTGAGGTCGGGTCGCTACAATAATAATCATTTGTCATGATATAAGGAAATATAAATAACAACTTATTTATTGCCTCTAGCGCATATTTCCTTCAGTCTCCCACTTGCACTAGAGTCAATAATCTAGATTACACAGTAATGATTCTACACCCATGGAGTCTTGGTGTTGATCATGTTGTGCTCGCGAGAGAGGCTTAGTCAACAGGTCTGCAACATTCAGATCTGTATGTATCTTGCAAATTTCTATGTCTCCCTCCTTGACTTGGTCGCGGATGGAATTAAAGCGTCTCATGATGTGCTTGGTTCTCTTGTGAAATCTGGATTCCTTTGCTAAGGCAATTGCACGAGTATTGTCACAAAAGATTTTCATTGGACCCGATGCACTAGGTATGACACCTAGATCGGATGTGAACTCCTTCATCCAAACTCCTTCATTTGCTGCTTCCGAAGCAGCTATGTACTCCACTTCACATGTAGATCCCACCATGATGCTTTGCTTAGAAGTGCACCAACTGACAGCTCCACCATTCAATATAAATACATATCCAGTTTGTGACTTAGAGTCATCCGGATCAGTCTCAAAGCTTGCATCGACGTAACCATTTATGATGAGCTCTTTGTCACCTCCATAAACGAGAAACATATCCTTAGTCATTTTCAGGTATTACAGGATGTTCTTGACCGCTGTCCAGTGATCCACTCCTGGATTACTTTGGTACCTCCCTGCTAAACTAATAGCAAGGCACACATCAGGTCTGGTACACATCATTGCATACATGATAGAGCCTATGTCTGAAGCATAGGGAACATCTTTCATTTTCTCTCTATCTACTGTAGTGGTCGGGCATTGAGTCTGACTCAATTTCACACCTTGAACACATGCAAGAACCCTTTCTTTTCTTGATCCATTTTGAATTTCTTGAAAACTTTATCAAGGTATGTGCTTTGTGAAAGTCCAATTAAGCATCTTGATCTATCTCTATAGATCTTGATGCCCAATATATAAGCATCTTCACCGAGGTCTTTCATTGAAAAACTTTTATTCAAGTATCCTTTTATGCTATCCAGAAATTCTATATCATTTCCAATCAACAATATGTCATCCACATATAATATTAGAAATGCTATAGAGCTCCCACTCACTTTCTTGTAAATACAGGCTTCTCCAAAAGTCTGTATAAAACCATATGCTTTGATCACACTATCAAAACGTTTATTCAACTCCGAGATGCTTGCACCAGTCCATAGATGGATCGCTGGAGCTTGCACACTTTGTTAGCATCCTTTGGATCAATAAAACCTTCAGGTTGCATCATATACAACTCTTCTTCCAGAAATCCATTCAGGAATGCAGTCTTTACATCCATTTGCCAAATTTCATAATCATAAAATGCGGCAATTGCTAACAAAGGATCCATTCTTTCCTCCCACTCACTTTCCAATAAGGGAGTAGGTACAGTTACCTCATCAAGTTCTACTTTCCTCCCACTCAGTTCTTTCGAGAGAAACTCCTTCTCTAGAAAGGATCCATTCTTAGCAACGAATATCTTGCCTTCGGATCTGTGATAGAAGGTGTACCCAACAGTCTCCTTTGGGTATCCTATGAAGACGCATTTCTCCGATTTGAATTCGAGCTTATCAGGTTGAAGCTTTTTCACATAAGCATCACAGCCCCAAATTTTAAGAAACGATAACTTTGGTTTCTTGCCAAACCACAGTTCATAAGTCGTCGTCTCAACGGATTTAGATGGTGCCCTATTTAACGTGAATGCAGCCGTCTCTAAAGCATAACCCCAAAACGATAGCGGTAAATCAGTATGAGACATCATAGATCGCACCATACCTAGTAAAGTATAATTACGACGTTCGGACACACCATTACGCTGTGGTGTTCCAGGTGGCGTGAGTTGCGAAATTATTCTACATTGTTTCAAATGAAGACCAAACTCGTAACTCAAATATTCTCCTCCACGATCAGATCGTAGAAACTCTATTTTCTTGTTACGATGATTTTCCACTTCACTCTGAAATTCTTCAAACTTTTCAAATGTTTCAGACTTATGTTTCATCAAGTAGATATACCCATATCTGCTCAAATCATCTGTGAAGGTGAGAAAATAACGATACTTGCCACAAGCCTCAACATTCATTGGACCACATACATCAGTATGTATGATCTCCAACAAATCTGTTGCTCGCTCCATAGTTCCGGAGAACGACGTTTTAGTCATCTTGCCCATGAGGCATGGTTCGCAAGTACCAAGTGATTCATAATCAAGTGATTCCAAAAGTCCATCAGAATGGAGTTTCTTCATGCGCTTTACACCAATATGACCTAAACGGTAGTGCCACAAATAAGTTGCACTATCATTATCTACTTTGCATCTTTTGGCTTCAATACAATGAATATGTGTATCACTACTATCGAGATTCAAAAAGAATAGACCACTCTTCAAGGGTGCATGACCATAAAAGATATTACTCATATAAATAGAACAACTATTATTCTCCGATTTAAATGAATAACCGTCTCGCATTAAACAAGATCCAGATATAATGTTCATGCTCAACACTGGAACCAAATAACAATTATTCAGGTCTAAAACTAATCACGAAGGTAGATGTAGAGGTAGTGTGCCAATCGCGATCACATCGACTTTGGAACCATTTCCCACACGCATCGTCACCTCGTCCTTAGCCAATCTTCGCTTAATCCGTAGTCCCTGCTTTGAGTTGTAAATATTAGCAATGAACCAGATCAAATACCTGTGCACTATGCGAGCATTAGTAAGGTACACATCAATAACATGTATATCACATATACATTTGTTCACCTTGCCATCCTTCTTATCCGCCAAATACTTGGGGCAGTTCCGCTTCCAGTGACCAGTCCCTTTTGAAGTAGAAGCACTCAGTCTCAGGCTTAGGTCCAGACTTGGGTTTCTTCTCCTGAGCAGCAACTTGTTTGCCATTCTTTTTGAAGTTCCCCTTCTTCTTCCCTTTACCTTTTTTCTTGAAACTGGTGGTCTTGTTGACCATCAACACTTGATGCTCCTTCTTGATTTCTACCGCCGCAGCCTTTAGCATTGTGAAGAGCTCGGGAATTGTCTTATCCATCCCTTGCATGTTATAGTTCATCACAAAGCTCTTGTAGCTTGGTGGCAGTGATTGAAGAATTCTGTCAATGACACTATCTTATCTGGAAGATTAACTCCCGCTTGATTCAAGTGATTGTAGTACCCAGACAATCTGAGCACATGCTCACTGGTTGAGCTATTCTCCTCCATCTTGTAGGCAAAGTACTGTCAGAGGTCTCATACCTCTCGATACGGGCATGAGTATGAAATACCAATTTCAACTCTTGGAACATCTTATATGCTCCGTGGCATTCAAAACATTTTCGAAGTCCCGGTTCTAAGCCGTAAAGCATGGTGCACTAAACTATCAAGTAGTCATAATACCGAGCTTTGTCAAACGTTCATAATGTCTGCATCTGCTCCTGCAATAGGTATATCACCTAGCGGTGCATCAAGGACATAATTCTTTTGTGCAGCAATGAGGATAATCCTCAGATCACGGACCAAGTCCGCATCATTGCTACTATCATCTTTCAACTTATTTTTCTCTAGGAACATATCAAAAATAAACGGGGAGCTACATCGCGAGCTATTGATCTACAACATAGTTATGCAAATACTATCAGGACTAAGTTCATGATAAATTAAAGTTCAATTAATCATATTACTTAAGAACTCCCACTTAGATAGACATCCCTCGAGTCATCTAAATGATCACGCGATCCAAATCAACTAAACCATGTACGATCATCACGTGAGATGTAGTACTTTTCAATGGTGAACATCACTATGTTGATCATATCTACTATATGATTCACATTTGACCTTTCGGTCTCCAGTGTTCCGAGGCCATATCTGCATATGCTAGGCTCGTCAAGTTTAACCCGAGTATTCTGCGTGTGCAAAACTGGCTTGCACCCGTTGTATGTGAACTTAGAGCTTATCACACCCGATCATCACGTGGTGTCTCAGCACGAAGAACTGTCGCAATGGTGCATACTCAGGGAGAACACTTATACCTTGAAATTTAAGTAAGGGGTCATCTTATAAAGCTACCGTCGAACTAAGTAAAAATAAGATGTATAAAAAATAAACATCACATGCAATCAAAATATGTGATATGATATGGCCATCATCATCTTGTGACTTTGATCTCCATCTCCAAAGTACCGTCATGATTTCTATCGTCACCGGCACGACACCATGATCTCTATCAACGTGTCGTCATATGGTCGTCTCACCAACTATTGCTTTTGCAATTATTGCTATCGCATAGCGATAAAGTAAAGCAATTATTTGGCACTTGCATCTTATGCAATAAAGAGGCAACCATAAGGCTTCTGCCAATTGCCGATAACTTCAACAAAACATGATCATCTTATACAACAACTTATATCTCATCACGTCTTGACCATATCACATCACAACATGCCCTGCAAAAACAAGTTAGACGTCCTCTTCTTTGTTGTTGCAAGTTTTACATGACTGCTACGGGCTGAGCAAGAACCGTTCTTACCTACGCATCAAAACTAGAAACGATTTTTCGTCAAGTATGTGCTGTTTGAACCTTCAACAAGGACCAGGCGTAGCCACACTCGATTCAACTAAAGTGGGAGAAACTGACACCCACCAGCCACCTGTGTGCGAAGCACATCTGTAGAACTAGTCTCGCGTAAGCGTACACGTAATGTCGGTCCGGGCCGCTTCATCCAACAATACCGCCGAATCAAAGTATGACATGCTGGAAAGCAGTATGACTATTATCGCCCACAACTCACTTGTGTTCTACTCGTGCATATAACATCTACGCATAAACCTGGCTCAGATGCCACTGTTGGGGAACGTAGTAATTTCAAAAAAATCCTACGCACACGCAAGATCATGGTGATGCAAAGCAATGAGAGGGGAGAGTGTTGTCCACGTACCCTCGTAGACCGTAAGCCGAAGCGTTATAACAACGCGGTTGATGTAGTCGTACGTCTTCACGATCCGACTGAACCATGTACCGAATGCAAGACACCTCCGAGTTCAGCACACATTCAGCTCGATGACGTCTCACAAACTCACGATCCAGCAGAGCTTCGCGGAGAGTTCCTCACCACAACGGCGTGATGACGGTGATGATGATGCTACCGACGCAATGCTTTGCCTAAGCACTGCTACGATATGACCGAGGTGGATTATGGTGCAGGGGGGCACCGCACACGGCTTGGAACAATCAACTTGTGTGTCTTGGGGTGCCCCCCTACCCCCGTATATAAAGAAGCAAGGGGGAGGTCGGCCGGCCCTAACAGGGCGCGCCAGGAGGAGGAGTCCTCCTCCTAGTGGGAGTAGGACTCCCCTTTCCTAGTCCCACTAGGAGGGGAAAGGAAGGAGTGGGAGAGGGGAAAGGCAAGGGGGGCGCCGCCCCCCCTTCCTTGTCCTATTTGGACTCAAGGGGAGGGGGCGCGCGGCCTGCCCTGGCCGGCCCCTCTCTCTCTCTCTCCACTAGGGCCCATCAAGGCCCAATACTTCCCCGGGGGGTTCCGGTAACCCCTCCGGCACTCCGGTTTTCTCCGAAATCACCCGGAACACTTCCGGTGTCCGAATATAGTCGTCCAATATATCAATCTTTATGTCTCGACCATTTCGAGACTCCTCGCATGTCCGTGATCACATCCGGGACTCCGAATTACCTTTGGTACATCAAAACACATAAACTCATAATACCGATCGTCACCGAACGTTAAGCGTACGGACCCTACGGGTTCGAGAACTATGTAGACATGACCGAGACTCATCTCCGGTCAATAAACAATAGTGGAACCTGGATGCTCATATTGGTTCCTACATCTTCTACCAAGATCTTTATCGGTCAAACCGCATAACAACATACGTTGTTCCCTTTTTCATCGGTATGTTACTTGCCCGAGATTCGATCGTTGGTATATCAATACCTAGTTCAATCTCGTTACCGGCAAGTCTCTTTACTCGTTCTATAATGCATCATCTCGTAACTAACTCATTAGTCACATTGCTTGCAAGGCTTATAGTGATGTGCATTACCGAGAGGGCCCAGAGATACCTCTCCGACAATGGGAGTGACAAATCCCTAATCTCGATCTATGCCAACTCAACAAGTACCATCGGAGACACCTATAGAGCACCTTTATAATCACCTAGTTACGTTGTGACGTTTGGTAGCACACAAAGTGTTCCTCTGGTATTCGGGAGTTGCATAATCTCATAGTCATAGGAACATGTATAAGTCATGAAGAAAGCAATAGCAATATACTAAACGATCGAATGCTAAGCTAACGAAATGGGTCAAGTCAATCACGTCATTCACTAATGATGTGATCCCGTTAATCAAATGACAACTCATGTCTATGGCTAGGAAACTTAACCATCTTTGATTCAATGAGCTAGTCAAGTAGAGGCAAACTAGTGACACTCTGTTTGTCTATGTATTCACACATGTACTAAGTTTCCGGCTAATACAATTCTAGAATGAATAATAAACATTTATCATGATATAAGGAAATATAAATAACAACTTTATTATTGCCTCTAGGGCATATTTTCTTCACATCTAGCCTTGTTGTTTCTTGAGAATAATGTGGGGAGGCTGACGCTGCATTCTTTAATGGAGGATCTTTTATCACATTAGTCCACTGGCATGACTGCCTCATCATAAGTGATTGATGAGGGATACACAAGAACATTAGTTTGATGTAAGAACATGGTTAATAGACAGATGTACTAGTATGTACCAAAAACAGGAAGGCGGGTCATATTCAAAGGTATAGTGTGTAAGCTAAGCAGATGCAATTTAACCAAATTGGAAGCAATACAAGCTAGACATCCGGCTAGAGTGGTGAGCATGATCATCTAGGACCCGAGAGCCTGGTGGGAGGCGGGCTGCTTCGCCACCATCGTGGCTTTTTAGTTGGCTTCCAGGTGATGCATGTCTGTGCTGGGCTTGTCACTGGCTCGGCCAGTGCCCTGACTAGCTATTTGTCTTCTGGTGCTCCCGGGATGGTGGTTCATGTAAAAAATATCCTTCCTTATATTGATAAAGACCGACTTCGGCCTATCGAATACAAGCTAGACACCATATGCAACATGCAACCACATATTACACCATGAAGCTAAAGCAAGCACCTGGGATGGTGGTTCACGGCAAGCGAGACCATCAACTACAGAGCTACGTTCCACGTCTCCATCTGCTGACACTACACCCTTTAAAGTCTTGAAACGTGTCTGGCCTAGCCGCTCACCACGCTGGAGCGACTTCTCTCTTCTCTTTTCTGCTTCTGTCAAGGCAGGGTCTGAAAATACCCTTGCATAAAAACACAATAGTGAGAGTATGGGTGAAGTATGTGTAGAACTAGTGCACTGTAAAAGTAGCAGATAGCAGGTGGCTGAAAAATAAATGAGAAGAGACATATGATAGCTCTACAACATTGCATGGCAAAGAAAATTATATTCTACTCCGTATGATTTTGTAATATATGAGCACAGGAAATGCAGGTACTCCTCCAACACACCACCACATGTGGTCCTATCAAGATAATAGTCGACTGAAAATAAATAGGTCAGTCGATTTTTTTATGAACCGTCCGATCTATAAGGAATGGGCAGATGGCCTTCGTCTACCTCCCGCCAGTCACTGTTGACGATCTTTCTCGAACGCCAGCGACCACCGGCCCAGACCCCTGCCTCCGCCGCCCCGCCCTCCCCTCGACCCCGCCGTGCTTAGCAGCGCTCCCAGGCCATCCCTTTAATCCCGGCCGACCTCCAGATCGGGCGCCAGCAGCTCTAGGCCCCACACGCCCCTAAGATAAACACCGACGCGCTGCTTCCCCGGCGTAATAGGCGGACAAGCTCCTGTTATGCCGGGGAATGCTTCCATTAATTGGGAATCAACTGACCAGGAATTGAAATCCAGGGGGCGACGGAGCTCTAGCTAAGGCGAAATAGTATATGAGGAGAAACCTTGTGCATCGCGAGTACCTAGGAACATCTATATCAAGAAGAAGCGGTTAACTAGTGTCTTCTGTGGGATGAATACCGTGCAAGCAGACACGTAAGATTTGCACGAATAAGGGAAGAGGAGTACCATTTTCGGTTGCCGGTGTGGTCGCCTCCACATGTCGCGCCGATCTTCTTCTTTTTGCCGGGGAAACCGATGTTTTGGAGGAGGGTGCAGGCCTTGACGAACCCATGGCCAAATTGTTTACTGTGTTGCCATGGCCATATGTCGGCGGAGGGGAAGAAGATCCGAGGCGACAAAGGACGACGTAGCAGGAACAACTCCGGTGCGGTGGATGGTGGCGAAGTTGGAGCGGCAGCGGTGAGGCGCAGGACGACATGGTTGAACTGACTCGGGTACAGACGGCTCGGCCTCAGCTTCAACTACTAGTCGTGGAGGGCGTTGCAGTTGAGTTTGCGGTGGACGACGATGTCGGGGTATCGGCTCTGGCGTGATGGAGAAGGGTGGCAGTTGATGGGTGGAATGGGGTGGCGTACAGAGGACGCCGAGGTTTCGCGGCTGGTGGAGAGGTAGATTTGGCGCCCACAGAGTACGAATGGGGAATCGGACGAGGGGCGGGGGGCGGGGGGCGGGGGGAGCTAAGGGAGAACCATGTTTCGGTCCGGGACACGCTTGTTTTTGGCTTTTTTGAACAGATGGGACGCGCTTGTTTGAATTTTGGGGAAAGTACAAACTTTACCCCCCCCCCCCTCTTAAATTTTGGACCTACTGTGGGTCGGGGTAGGATGGCAATCCCAGGTGTCCCAAATAGTGGGCGGCAGCGATTTCGGCCGCGCGCATGTGTGCTTAGGCGGCCATTGTGTATGAATGTTTTTCGGAGGCGGTTGCGTGGCGTCTAGATGAAGCTACAAACCTACCCCAGTTTAGACCTTTGGACGTCTGGTCGGTAGGTTTCACGGGTCGGAGTTAGAAAAGTAATTTCCTTCTACTACCAAACCTTGGTCTCATGCGGTTTCAAGTAGTAGAGGCTCTTTTGGTAACCGTTCAAATTTTGAAACAGAAGCATTCACGTTTAGAGTACTCTTGAACTTGAGGATTGACCTAAATAGACAACGTTAAATTTGACCTTGTATGTTTGAAAACCTCATTAAATTATCCGCTTATTTTTGAAATTTTAACACTTGAAAATCCTATAACTACGATTATTTTCTAATGGAGGAGCTAAATTTGAATCTATTTGTACACGACTATATATGCTATTATGTACGAAATCAGTGCAAAGATTGTTGCCCCCATAACTTAGGTATGATTTACAAATGCCATGATATCGAATTCAAATAATTTAATGGACTTCATGTTGAATTCAATTTTTTTAAACCACCTTAAGTTGAATTCAAATGTATGCTAGTTCATAGCTAGCTATTTATAATGTTCATTGTGTAACTTCCGTATGTATAATGTGCTTTACACACACAACATGAACTATACTCACGTTTATATTCGATTGCTAAAGCGATGCATTGTCTGGAGTTCAAAATACTAACTATGTGGATCAATTATGTCTAATAATAACATAGACATGCTCAAATTTGATAGATCTAGATGTCTGATGGATCAATGACCGTTCCTTACGTGAATTGCAAATATCATGATCCCATCCTAATATTTGGATACAATTTTATATCTTTAATCAATGTGCACAAGACTCTTTTACATGTAGTTTCACTCTCCATCGGTGGTCTCTCACACATACTCACACACTCTCTCCCGAGGTGTCTTTCTCGCAGACATGCTCTCGATATAACCCTCCCTCCCTCTCGTAACCATTTACGACTGTTTTCACTAACCTTTATCACAAGCACTCTTCCTCTCACAAGCATACATACACACAATCCCCATCAACCCTTTCTATATACATAGACCTGCCCATGTGTCTCCTGTACGCACATTATCTTTAGGCCTGTCTCTCACGCATTGTGCCACACCTCTCTTCCTAATTGACGAGTATGATTCTTGCAGAGCATTCTGTAGGATGCCCCTTAAAGTTAGGTTGGATGAATAGTAATATCAGAGATAAGGGGTTACCTTAGTCTGATAACCCAGGGTTACAAATCCTAGCCGGCTTTGTCAGTGGACACAGAGTCCTTCACAATTCTGCTATCGTTGTCTTGTACGACAAGTCATCCATGGGTCTCCCTAAATGCGTCACGGGCCGACCAATGTGGCGCAGGACGAAACCGAACCAAGGGCCTCACCTCTGCCCCAGTGTCTCGTTATCTTCTCACACCCACACATACCAACACAGACACCACACAAAAAAAATCTCCTCGTGCCTCTATACCCCCCTTGCATATACACACTCAAGGGAATCTCTCGCCGTGATATCATATTAGTCTCTCTCTAGACCTCTCTTTTTCTCGTGCTATCTCTCCCACGCCCCCTCCTCCTGCCAGCCCCTCTATCCATGCCTCTCTCGAATACGTAATACACACACATACCTCTCTAGGCCCTGCCAAATACATCAACTACACATTCACACATGTTACATCACGTACCCCATTGATCTAAAAGCCCTCTCTTCACGTTTATTTCACATATAACATTCCTTTTGAATAAAGTGTGGCCAAAAAATTATTTTATAGTTTCTACATATATACAACATTACTAAGTTATATGGAGGAGTATGAACGTTAATTTGCATTGTATGGTGCCCACAATGATATTTATTCCGCACTGTGAATTTTTATATTTTTATACTATATATAAAGTTAGTCATAATAAAGAGAAACGAAGAGCATCTCTCTCCCCATCGCAACCCTCTACGCCCCTTTCACGTACGCACACAAACTATCTCCAGGTCCTCTAAAAGTAAGCCCCCAGCACATTCACGCATGTTTCATCTTTCTCTCGCGACATATACAGTGACGATCAGTGTATTTGGAGCAAAAGCATGATACGTACATTGGACTTCAGAATCCACTCATTATGGTCACCATTTACGTTTTGTGGTTATTATACAGTCACGGGCTCACCGTACAGCTCTGTATTTGCTCAAGACACGACTAGTTGACCAGTTAAACGCTCCATGTTGCACCTCTAGTGTTGCATCACATTATCTCACTACCATTGGGCCCACTGTAACGCCCCGAGACCGATGCTCGAGAAGACTTCCATATATTCCGGGTTTCGCCGTGTGTTTCATTTGTGCCTGCCCTTTTTATTTTTGCATTGCATCATGTCATCATGCCATCATCTCATAAATCTTTTGCAACTCAACTAAATAAATTGCATAGATCGTTGATCTATTTAAATCGAGGGATATTCACATGGTGATTTCTCTTTAAAACATATTCTAAGTCTCCTACTATTATTAGGGAGCTATAATAAAATTATTCCATTAGTTTGGAATTTACCACAACACACGTGCATGTTAAATCTCTTGGCCTTTTCCTTCTTCGAGTTTTGACACCCTAACCTTGCCTATAATTCTTTTCCCATCTATCGAGGCTCTTTCTAAATTCTCAACATTTTTGGGCACTTCTAAATCCTAGCCCTAGTCCGAACCCTTTCGAATTGGAATCAATTCAAATGAGGTTGAATTCAACTTCTCGCCCATGCTCACTTTCTATTTTTCTTGGATCAAGCTCAATTTTGTGAGTCCGGGAAAATTATCCGCCTGCCCAAATTCTATCTCTACCTTCCGTTCCTCTTCTTTTTCTTCTTTGACATTTTTTTCTGTTTTCTTTTTTGGAAAAAGAGAAGAAGGAGAGCAGCCACAGCTCGGCCTTCTCCCAGCAGTCGGCCCAGGTGTGATGCCCGGATAATGAAGCCACAGTAACCCTCCGCTAATGATGCCACGTCACCTTGATTACTGTTGCTAATCTCGCGTTAGTTCGATACCGATTCGAATTCAAATTCAAAATCAAGCAAACAATAAAAGTGTTCAAATAATAAAACTAAAATGTTCTAAATGTGAAAATAAATGCAAAGGCTTATTGGCAAAGGAATCAACTTTTTATAAAATATTTAAATGCCCTTATTTAAATAAAACTGCAGCTTAGACAAATAAATAAATGCCTTCTTCAATTAATAAATTATTAATTAAGTTTTTAATTGCTCAAAACTATTGGGGCAGTGGCATATTTATTAAAACTAAATTAGGAACAACTTTGGTATTTTACAAAACTATAATAAAATAAAATAAAAAGAAAACAGAAAAGAAATATAAACAATAGGTAAAAGGAAAATAGAGAAGTGGCACATCGCGCTTAGGCTCATAGCCACAAGTCGGCTCAGCTCACTAAGCCACCATCGCCTCCTCCTGTTCACGCGCCTCGTGGATCGACCCGAAAGGCCCACGGCTGGGATTGCCACGCAGCCATCCTCCGTCCCCTGGTGGATAAGAGCACCTGGCACCCTCCCGAAACCCTAGAACCCCACTTCCTTCCTTGCGCTCTCTCCTCGCTCTCCCATCTCGCCCAAGCCCGCCGCCAAGATCCGTCATAGGCGCGGCCACCTTGCTCCCAGCGCCTGCGCCGATGAGTCCAACAGCTCTGCTGCTTCTCAACTCCCTCTCCGACCAAGGGTTCGAGCTCGGCGCCACCATAGCCCCGGGATCGAGTTCTTCCTCGCCACGGTCGCCGCCGCTCCTCCGCCAATTGCCGACGCCTGCTGCTCCTCGCACTCACCGGGCCTCGTGAGCCTCCTCGGTGAGCACTGCGTCTTCCCTTCGTTTTCCCTTGCCACAGTAGCCTCTAGCCACGGCACCCGCCATGGTCGAGCCCACCGCCGTTAGCTTCACCGCCGCACCGCTGCTGCTATCGCTTATGCTCGAGCCTGACAGACGTGCTCTCGAGCTGCCAGAGTCCAACGCCGCACGCCCGCAGCCCCTAGTGCCCCTAGCTTGTTACGCTTTCGCCCGCCGCGGGTCGCCCGCTTAGCTCGGCGCCGGGCGACATCTCCGCCACATCGGGACGAACGGCGACACCACTAGATGCCTCTTCGCTCTCGCTCGAACGAGCCCAAGCATGCCGGATCCGTGCCACGGGCACGCTTTCGATGAGCTCCGGCGGTCGGCGCCGTGTATTTATACGCGGTGAGAGCCGATCACACGACCGGGCCACCCACTGGTCATCACCAAGGGCCCGCCCCCTTTGACCAGTTGACTAAGTCAACTATGATGACTAGGCGGGCCCTGTCTAAGACATGTGGGTCCCGCCTGTTAAAATGATTTTTCATAATTAACTAAATCTATTAATTAATTGAATTAATTAATTGAAACACTAATTACCCACTGATCAGTAGCCCCCCCACTAATTAGACTAACTAGATTAAACTAACTCAGCTAATTAAACCACTCTCAATGACATGTGGGTCCCACTAGACCCATAGGTCAGGGTCGGCTCTGGTCAGCGGACTTTTGACCGCTGACGTCACCTCTACGTCATGCTGACATCACCAGACACTGTTATGGATAATGCTGATTTGAAATAAATAAAGAAATAAATTCCAGAAATGTTTAAAATCTTTAGAAAATCATAGAAAATGAACCGTAACTCGGATGAAAAAGTTTTATACACGAACGTTGCTCAGAACGACGAGACGAATCCGGATACGCAGCCTGTTCGTCCACCACACCTCCCTAACATATCAAACTCGCAACTTCCCCCTCCGGCTCCTCTGCCCGAAAACGCGGAACCCCGGGGATACTTTCCCGGATGCTTCCCCCCTTCGCCGGTATCACCTCATACCGCGTTAGGGAACCCCTAGCACCGTTACTTGTCTTGTCATGCATCGTTATGCATCTGTTTGCATTGTATTCATTGTTTCTTTCCCCCCTCTTCTTCCGCTAGACACCGAGACCGACGCCGCTGCTACCCAGTTCGACTACGGAGTTGACGACCCCTCTTGCCAGAGCAACCAGGCAAGACCCCCCCTTGATCACCAGATATCGCCTATTCTACTCTATACTGCTTGCATTAGAGTAGTGTAGCATGTTACCGCTTTCTCGTTATACCTATCCCGATGCATAGCCTGTCCTTGTTACTATCAAGTTGTTACCTTTACCGCAATCCTATATGCTTAGTATAGGATGCTAGTATTTTCATCTGTGGCCCTACATTCTTGTCCGCCCGCCATGCTATACTATCGGGCCGTGATCACTCGGGAGGTGATCATGGGTATATACTATATACTTTATACATGATACATGTGGAGACTAAAGTCGGTCGGCTTGTGGAGCACCATGAGTGATTCACGGATTGGGGGCTGAAAGGACCTTTGTCCCGACGGCCTCTCGATGGATCTTTGTGGCGGAGCGACAGGGCAGGTTGAGACCACCTAGGAGAGAGGTGGGCCTGGCCTGGTCGGCGTCATGGATACTTAACACGCTTAACGAGTTCTTGGTATTTGATCTGAGTCGGCTACGAGCCTATACGCACTAACCATCTACATGGGAGTAGTTATGGGTATCCCGGCGTCGTGGTATCAGCCGAAGCACTTCGTGACGCCAGCGACTGAGTGGCGCGCGCCGGATTGGACTGGAACGCTTGTAGGCTAGGTCTGCTTCCGGCTGCGTACGCAACATGCAGGTGTGCTAAGGGCGATGGGCCTGCACTTCTGGCGCTTAGGTTTAGATCGGCGTGCTGGCCTCTCTCACAGTGCCTAGGTGGGCTGCGACGTGTTGATCTTCAGCGGCCGGGCATGACCCAGAAAGTGTGTCCGCCAAATGGGATCAAGCGTCTGGGTAAGTTGGTGCACCCCTACAGGGAAGTTAATCTATTCGAATAGCCGTGATCTTCGAATGTGACGACTTGGAGTTGTACCTTGACCTTATGACAACTAGAACCGGATACTTATTAAAACACACCCTCCCAAGTGCCAGATACAACCGGTGGTCGCTCTCTCTCAGGGATATGAGGAGGGGATCGCCAGGTAGGATTATTGCTAGGTGATGTTACTTGGAGGACTTCAGACTGCCCTCTTCTACCTGTTGCAAGACAGGTGACCAGAAGCATAGTCTTCGATAAGACTAGCTATCCCCCTCTTATTCTAGCATTCTGCAGTTCATTCCACTGATATGGCCCCTTACACATATATACATGCATATGTAGTGTAGCTCCTTGCTTGCGAGTACTTTGGATGAGTACTCACGGTTGCCTTGTTCCCCCTTTTCCCCCTACCTCTACTCGATTGCTACAACCAGACGATGGAGCCCAGGAGCCAGACGCCACCGTCGATGACGACTACTACACTGGAGGTGCCTACTACTACGTGCAGCCCGCTGACGACAACCAGGAGTAGTTAGGAGGATCCCAGGCAGGAGGCTTGCGCCTCTTTCGATCTGTATCCCGGTTTCTGCTAGCCCTCTTAAGGCAAACTTGTTTAACTTATGTCTATACTCAGATATTGTTGCTTCCGCTGACTCGCCTATGATCGAGCACTTGTATTCGAGCCCTCGAGGCCCCTGGCTTGTATTATGATGCTTGTATGACTTATTTTATTTGTAGAGTTGTGTTGTGATATCTTCCCGTGAGTCCCTGATCTTGATCGTACACATTTGCGTGCATGATTAGTGTACGGATGAATCGGGGGCATCACACCAGGCCACCGTGGCCTCCCGCAGCCCACCACCCAGGCCTAGGCCCTGTCGGCGCCCCTCCTGTTAACCCTAGCCTCCCTGCGCTCGATCCCCATCTCTCCTGATCTCCTCCCTCGCGCCCCTTCCTCCTCCCGTGCCTCTTGATCCCGCCGCCCCTCGCCGTCGCTCCGGCCAGGTGGTGCCTGGTCGCCGGAGCCCTGCGCCAAGACCTCCCTGCCTTGTCTTGGCTAGGGCGAGGAGGACGACCAAGATCACCTCCTGCCCGTGCTCAGCTGCCCCGCTCAAGTATCTCCATCAGCAGACGCCCACTGAGCTCCGTCGCGCGCCCTCATCGGCCCTCGCCCCCGCCTCCTCGTCTACGGACGCGCCCTCGCCTCCGCTTTTGTGCAGGCCTCGTCGCCGGGAGCTCATCCCAGCCTCCTCGCCGGTGACCTGCAGCCCAGCAGACCCAAGCGCCCTCCTTCCCTTCCTGCCTCGTCCTCGGTGCCGTCCCCAAGCCCCACGCGCGCGACCACGACCCCATCTCCTGCGTGAGACCTGCATCGGTGCTGCTCTGCTCCACGCGCCCGCCCCGGAGCTCGTCCGCCTCCCAAGTCACCTCCACGGCCTCGGATCTGGCCGGATCGAGCCGCCCGCGCCCACGACCACCACCACCTTGCCCTGCGCCGCCATGGCCCTCCTCGCGCCCAGCTTCCTCTCCAACGGCCTTTCGTGGCTACAACCACCTTTGGCCATGCCTTTGCCTTCCTGTACCGTTGTTTGCTGCACGCCAAGACCACCCTGTGGATTTTGCCAAGTACCACTATGACCTGTGTGCGACTATGCGGATTCGCCAAGTACCCCTCCAAGAAGACCGACGCTGAACAAGCACACCGGCTCAGGATTTCGGCAAGTCCTCGATTTAACGGCACTTAGTACCACTACGTTTGCCATGTACATCTACACCAAGACCGGACCGACAAGTACCCCGACAATGTGTGTACCTCAACCGACGACCCCGGACATCTACGAAAAACCTGTATAACTACCGTCGCCAAGATCGCGAGTACCTCTACCGACGCGGTGTATGACTACTTCCACGACGTCCGTGAACCACTACCGTCGACCCTCGAAGACCCCGTGGACCCCGAACATCCACGGGACATGAACAACTACTTCCACTACGAGATGTACCACTACCGTCGCCACGTGAACAACTACT
The DNA here is from genome assembly GCA_021605205.1 of Aegilops longissima. NCBI lineage: Eukaryota > Viridiplantae > Streptophyta > Magnoliopsida > Poales > Poaceae > Aegilops > Aegilops longissima. The sequence continues at coordinate 498,143,876 of CM038677.1, read as the reverse complement.
TCCCTCGACGATTTTGAACCGCCCCGAAACGCACGCTTCAAAGGTATAACCCGAGACGACCGCGATGAGATGCCCTTGCATGTATGAGATGTACGATATGTTTGCACCATGCCCGTTTGTCCTTGCAAGTTCCTCCTCGTTTGCCATGCCACCGTCCCGTGGGAACCCGAAATCCGGCAGCACCCCACCATCCTTGCATGACACGCATCCGCACGCTTCCTTTTGCATCGGTACCTCCATGAGTTACCCGGACCGGAATGTTACCGTGGCACCATTTCCGTTGTCGTTGCCGTGGCACCCTTTTTCGTTTCCGCCACGACGACAAATGCTTCATAACATGCTCATGTCAACGTTTTCATAAAAATTGCATATAACTTGCATATGTCATCCGCATCATGATTACAACGTTTAAAATGTTTAAAATTGTTGTTGCATTAAATTGCTAAATGCATATGGGGATTTACCGGATTTGTTGTTTGTTATATCCGGCCCCATTTAAATTGTTTAGATGGTATAGTTTTGTTATGCTTCACCTCTTGCCTTGTTAACCAATATTTAATATTGTTGAGTACCTAATCGGGAGAGAACTAAATAATTGATGTGGTGTTTCGTCAATATGCAACTCGTTGCATATTGAGCTCCACTTAACTTGTAGTGTTGTTTGTGCATATTGCCATGCCATGCTATTTAAACCGGACATGCATCATACTTGTTTGTGCATCATGCCATGTTTATGCTTGTGCATTTACCATGTTGTTTGTCTATTTCCGGGTTGCTTCTCTCGTTAGCTTCGGTTTCGTTCCGGAGTTGTGAGGATTCGTTCGACTTCGTCCGTTTGTCTTCTTCATGGACTCGTTCTTCTTCCTTGCGGATTTCGCAAGATGACCATACCCTCGAAATCACTTCTATCTTTGCTTGCTAGATGCTCGCTTTTTGCTATGCCTATGCTACGATGCCTATCACTTGCTTATCATGCCACCCACATTGCCATGTCAAACCTCTAACCATCCTTTCCTAGCAAACCGTTGTTTGGCTATGTTACCGCTTTGCTCAGCCCTCTTATAGCGTTGTTAGTTGCGGTGAAGATGAAGTTTGTTCCTTGTTGAACATGGAGATGTTGTTCCTTGTTGGAACATGTTTACTTGTTGGGATATCACAATATATCTTCTTTAATTAATGCATCTATATACTTGGTAAAGGGTGGAAGGCTCGGCCTTATGCCTGGTGTTTTGTTCCACTCTTGCCGCCCTAGTTTCCGTCATATCGGTATTATGTTCCCAGATTTTGCGTCCCTAACGCGGTTGGGTGATTTATTGGACCCCTTGACAGTTCGCTTTGAATAAGACTCCTCCAGCAAGGCCCAACCTTGGTTTTACCATTTGCCACCTAAGCCTTTTCCCTTGGGTTCTGCAGACTCATGGGTCATCTTTATTTTAGCCCCCCCGGGCCAGTGCTCCTCCGAGTGTTGGTCCGAACCGAGCAACTCATGGGCCACCACGGGAAACTCGAGGCTTGGTTTTACTCGTAGCTTGACTTATCCGGTGTGCCCTGAGAACGAGGTACGTGCGACTCCTATCGGGATTTGTCGGCACATCGGGCGGCTTTGCTGGTCTTGTTTTATTGCTGTCGAAATGTCTTGTAGTCCGGGATTCCGAGACTGATCGGGTCTTCCCGGTAGAAGGAATATCCTTCGTTGATCGTGAGAGCTTATAATGGGCTAAGTTGGGACACCCCTGCAGGTATTATCTTTCAAAGCCGTGCCCATGTTATGAGGCAGATGGGAATTTGTTAATGTCCGGTTGTAGAAAACCCGGTTGATCTTAACTAAAATACACCAATCTGCGTGTGTAACTGTGATGGTCTCTTCTCGCGGAGTCCGGGAAGTGAACACGGTGTTGGAGTTATGTTTGACGAAGTAGTTTCAGGATCACTTCTTGATCGCTACTAGCTTCACGACCGTGCCTTGCTTCTCTTCTCGCTCTCTTTTGCGAATGTAGCCACCATATATGCTAGTCGCTTGCTGCAGCTCCACCTCACAACTCTGTCCTACCTATAAGCTTAAATAGTCTTGATCTCGCGGGTGTGAGATTGCTGAGTCCCCGTGACTCACAGATACTTCCAAAACCAGTTTGCAGGTGCCGATGAAACCGCAGGTGATTTACCCGAGCTCAAGGAGGAGCTCGATGAAGATCTTGTTCATTGTGTTGTTTCGCTTCAGTTGATCAAGATCGAGCCAGCTTGGGACGATCGGGGATCTTTGTAGCATTTGGGGTAGTCTTCTTTTATTTTGGTTCCGTAGTCGGACCTTGATTGTACCTGTATGATGTAATGTTTTACTCATGTATTGTGTGAAGTGGCGATTGTAAGCCAACTATGTATCTCTTTCCCTTATGTATTACATGGGTTGTGTGAAGATTACCTCACTTGCGACATTGCTTTCAATGCGGTTATGCCTCTAAGTCGTGCTTCGACACATGGGAGATATAGCCGCATCGAGGGCGTTACACCCACCTGTCGGCTTGTATTTACTCTTCTACACTCTTATAAAAATCAGAGTTGGTGATGATGGTGTGCCTGCCATCCTACAACATAGGCCGTCCGATTTATATCTGAAGGATAGGAAGGTAACTACGGCAATTTTGCAAAAAGGTACCCACACACCTCTCCATATTTACAAATAAGGCCTTCCCTCGTTCATCCTTTTCTCTCACAAGATAAACTAGTCATACAAATGCATCTTGATGTTACGTGCAACGCACGGGCGTCTTGCTAGTAAGAATGAAAACAAACGACAAAAAAATATTGGACGGTGGTTTGAAGTCATGACCGTGGGCACAACGGACAAGGTGGCCTTGTATTGGTATGCTGAGCCGTCTGTTTTAACTCATAGGAGCTGGTGTGGTGATTATACACACATGCACGCATGCACACGAACTGCATGCACGCAACACTCACACGAACACAGGCAGCCACACATGCACACAACACTCACACGTACACATGCAGCCACGCACGCACGCAACACTCACACGCACACACGCACGCATGCATGCATACACCACACGACCAACACACACTCTCATGCTCAAGTGCTCAACCTACACGTGCATGCGCACACATCAGGCCCTGACAGACACATACACAACCAGGTGATTCCCGCGCACGGGTTGGAGTCTTGTCACACATGGGTAAATTTGTGTTTATCTGACATTTTTCCTATGTGAACTGACATGTGGGACCCACAAGGAACATGGTCAATTTAACTAGTTAACATGGTGCCACGCAGACTTTTTGGCCGGTCAACAGAGTGCAATCCGATGTTGAACGGTGAGCAAGTGACCGTATAATCACCGCAAAACGTATATAGTGACCGTAATGAGCGTATTCTGAAGTTCGGTGACCGTATTACGCTTTTCTCTCTGTAGGCCCTCCAAAACTATATCTCTACACGTTCTCACATGTTACATCTAACAATTATGCAATAATGCACTACTACTACACTCTAACACAATAAATCATATGTGTTTTTAGTTTTACTAGATATCATATTGTTACTTAATTATTCAGTTTGCATACATTAAAATTGCCTTTGAAATGTATGGCCAGTATCATCTACCGCGCGGGAAAAATCCCACCCTTTCCTATTTAATCAGATTTGTATCGATAGATCGTGCGAAATAGCAAAACTATAGTACTATACAGTACAAGTGACAGTTCACGGGGCTGCCATGTCGTGTACTCCTCCGTCGTAAGAGTGGAGCGCTCGCTTTCATAAATGTTCTAGTCCTGTTCCCCGACATGTGGGACATCATGCTACCGGGTCCACGTGCCATACCGAAATACAATGCAGAGCAGCAGGGGTGAAGCACCCCAGTCATGGCGCCGGCGTAGTAATGAGCAATGAGGCATCAAATCACAAAGATGCACCTTTCCCGCATTTAAGTTGGAGGGACGAAGTAATAATGCTAAAAAAAGAAGTTGGAGGGACGAAGCAACCATCATTTCACTCGTTGTTGAATCCGCTTCTCCCTTGTCTTCTTCATGTTTTTTGATAAGATCTTCTTCAAGTTAACCACGTGTTGCTTCTGCCATTGTTCTGCCTCATGTGGGACGCGGATCGGCTTGGTAAAGCACTGACACGTGGGACCGCATGTTAGCAAACCTCCAGGCCAACGTCCTCTAAAAATAAGAAACCTCCCCCGCCATCCGCGCGGCAAAATCACCTCCTTTTTACTAATCTTGATTCTATAAATTTTTAGATCAATATAATTGAGATTTGTATAGATAGCACACAGGAGCAAAACCAAGTGGTACGGTTAAGGGCATCCACAATGTGTAGCCAAATGTGAAAATAGCTTTTGGCATCGATGGGAACCATTGTGGACAGTGCTGCCAAAGCCAAAAAGATGGAACCGAAGCTCCCTGATTGATTGATTGAAGGAATAGAAAAAATGCAACGTCTCTCTTCTTGCTCCCGTGCTTGGACGCATGTAAAGTATAGAGCATAGAGTCTACTCCCCTGTCCCTTCTATCACAAATCACAAAGCATTGAGGCGTCAAATCACAAAGCACGGACGAAGCAACCATCATTTCACTCTTCGTTGACTCCGCTTGTCCATCGTCTTCTTCGAGAAACCACCTCACCGCACTAAGCTGGACGGACGACGCTATTGTGTACTAGTAGAACTAGTACATTTACACGTCCTTTGGTTCAACGGACTTCCTGGATGCAAATAAGGCGGTTGTCTCGGCTTGCAGGTGGAACTTGCCTCCGTTGGTCTCCCTCAACGGTGTTTTCTGTCGAATGCACTTCGCCAAACCACAACGTTCGATATATCGTCGACGTCACCGCAATGGGGAAGGAAGTCAAATAGTTACTACCTCCATTTTTTGTACACAAGGCCAGTATATCAAAATTACAATTTGTAGAAGGCCACTAACACTAATCGAGGCAAAATTGATGGGGTTTGCCTCGTACTAGCAACCAAGGACATTAATATACCCTTGCATGCATGCGGAAGTGAGAAGGTTGGTTTGCATAGCATTGCATTAATCAAGCGATGAGGAGTGAGATGGTTAGCTCTTTGGGCTTTGGAGAAAAAATACGCATTAATTGACACGTCAAACGAGGATTTGTATCTATTAATCCCGTGAAGGAAAACCCCGCCTTTCTTTATTAACACCAGTACTCCTAGTACGTACGTACTTATGCTGTTTGGGTCTAGGCCTTGCATTGCCATACTTCGCCACACATTTTTGCCAATCTTGCCTAAAGTTTTCAAAATGAAAAGGAGGTACACTTGCGCACGGCTGTCGCGGTCGCACGGCACCCTCACACGGTCGCTCTGCACCCTCACACAGTTGCTCATGCACGCCGCAAACCCAACCAAGGGAACGCACCCTCACTGACACGTGCTACCGCATGTGAACAAACCAAACTCAGCCATCCTACCACTGACACATAATTTTCGTTCATACAGTATGTTTATCCAACCGCACGTTGGGGAGGATCCGTACGGCTCGTGCTGTGGTCTGTTGGGGAAGAAGAAGAGTTGAGGAAGAAGGGTTAGGGGACGTAGGATATTCGTCCAACAGCCTGAAATGGTAGACTGACCCAAATGATGAAAGTCAGGCGACTTGCATAACAATATATATTTTTACACAGCAAAAGATCCCTAAAAACAACAACATAAAGAAAAACTATCACTGCTCGTGGAACGAGACGGCCTCGTCGTCTTTGGCTGCCGGCGCGAACCAGCCGCAGCTGCCGACGTGTGTCTCCGCACCGTGGTTGTCCTCGACCTCTAGCTACTCGTTCACGCGGAGCGTGCGGGCGCTTTGCACGGACGAGAGCACCGCCCGGTTCAAGTCGAGGACGTCCGGTTCCGCCTGCAGGAGGGCCTCGATGGCAGCAGCATCCGTGCGCTCCACGTCGAGTTGAGCCTCCGCCGCCCGGTTCAAGTTGAGGACGTCCGGTTCTGCCTGCAGGAGGGCCTCGATGGCAGCGACATCCGCGCGCTCCGCGTCGAGTTGAGCCTTCACCGCCCGGTTCAAGTCGAGGACGTCCAGTTCCGCCTGCAGGAGGGCCTCGATGGCAGCGGCATCTGCGCGCTCCGCCTCAAGTGGAGTCTCCGCCGCCCGGTTCACATACATGACATCCGGTTCCGCATGCAGGAGAGCCTCGATGGCAGCGGCATGCGCGCGCTCCGCGTCGAGTTGAGCCTCTGCCTCCCGGTCCTCCTTTAGTATCGCCAGGTTGAACCATTGGTCCGCCTGCACCATGTGGGACCCGGACGCCGGCATGAAGTCTACGTCCATCGTCTCATACCCATCGGGGCCTTCTGTGCCACGACCTCCGCCATGAACATTGGATCGGCTTCCTCCTCCTCGTAGCTTGGCGCCAGAGAATTCGGGATTAGCCCGCCGTAAAGCGAGCTTCGGAACGGAGGTATGTGGCGCCGACCGCTGTTCTAGCGTCAGCATCTTGTAGTACGTGATCTTGTGGCGCACCATGGCTTTCCGGTGAACTAGGGGACACTTGATGCGGGCTAGGGGATCAAAAGGTGGGGGATGGGCTGGAGAGGAGGTGTGGTTTTGGGGCAATGGCTGGCGTAGGCTGAGCAGCGAAGGTTCTGGTGTGAATAGTGGTTCCGGTGATGACCGGTCAATCGGTTTTGACTGTAGATCGCTCTTGTCGCGTTCGCGTTGCACCCCGGCACGTTGGACCCTCCACGTTGCTCATTGAATGGAACACGCTTCGTCTTGCATTTTCGCTCACTTGTGGGATCGCAGATGAGAGCAAACCGACGTCCCTCCCCCTCCCCCGCCCGCTTCATTTATACTACTACTTCCTCCATTTTATGCGGAGTAAATAAAAACAGAGGGAGTATACTATGGATGAGGATCCCCTGACGTGAGCGAACCTATTGAGTAACTGACATGCGGGGCCTAGAAAGCATGGGGTCCGCCAGTAAGTGAACGAAAGGGAGGGTAAGGCAGGGATACCTACGTCAGAGGATCCACTTCCACTACTACTCCCTCCTTCCATCTACAAGGCCTAATGCGTTTTCCGAGGCTAACTTTGACCAAATGTTAGAGTAATAATATATGACATGCAACTTACACAAAGCATACGGTTAAATTCGTATGTGAAAGGAGCTTCCAATGATATAATTTTCACATTATACATCTCATGTACTATTAATCTTGTCAATAGTCAAAGGCGGTTTTGAAAAACGCATTAGAGCATGGTTAATAATATAGCCAGCCGATGGCTATAAGGAACCACCATGTCATCTATAGCCATCATCTATACGCACTCATACAGTAGTGTGGGCTATTTCCCGCAAAAAAAAATATAAGATTGGCTATTGTATTAGTACTTTTTCCATCTCCTCTCTATCTCTTTCTTCATATTTATTTTATTTAACTAGGAATGCGTCTATAGATAGGCTCTTGCATGAGAGCTCACTCCCTTCACTTTTTCACATCTCTCTCCTCCACATAGGCCCTATATAAATGGAAGGAGGGAGTACTATGAGCACTGCATACTCTACTACAAATGTTGTTAGTACTCCACTAGTACTATTGGACAGGGAGCTTAAAGAAGTTACTATTGGACTGGCTATACGTGGCGAAATCCTAGTAGGAAGAGCATGCGCGAGAACAAGAACATTCACGCGGTTGAAACAAATTGGAAACCATGTCTGTTCGAATAAAAATCTAGGAGTATGTATGAATCTAACAATATTGATTGGGCGTTGTTGAATGTTGATACTTTTTTCTGTAAGTTTGATCAAAGTAGAGATACTTTGACTACACATAAAACGTATATATAAACTACTAGAAAGGATCGGAGGGAGTATATTGTACGTTCAAGAGCGAAATGAACATTGAATACCCTTTATATATGATTTGTGGATGCTATGAGCACCGGTTAAAAATTTTGAATCCACCTTACGTATCACACATGCACCCACTCGTTCTCTCTCGATTTCATCTCCGGGTCCGGAGATTGATTGAAAGAGGACTAGGGTGGGTACAATACGTTCGTTTCCCTTATGAACATACAATATACTCCCTCTGATCCCCACAGACCCCCCTCCTGCCGGTCATTTCTATCATAGAAACAGACCAATCCTTTATCTCTTTGCATGACATGCAAACTGATCTCTCAACATTAATCGATCTCGTCAAGATGTGTCAGGGCATGAACCGAATAGGATGTCAAAACTAAGACGGGAAGCTACACGTAGTGGAGACGAAGTGAAACTCTAAACGAACCGTTTGTTTGTATGCATGTCGGACAAATTACAACATTGGAAATACAAGCATGGTCTAGGACCCCATGCGAATGATACTCGGCAGAATGTTCAAATGAGGCATGCAGGATCGACATGCTCATTGTCGCTTTACACGGTCGGTTTCAGTGTGCCGAGGGTGGCGTTAGCGTTGTGGCACGACCAGCAGATCAACACTCGGCTCATCGAGGATGCACGGGGCGCCGAAGTGCGCGCGCGCTGTGACGCATCTGCGGAGTGGTGTAGCGCGGCCAACTGCATCCCCAGGACCTGAGACCATGCCGGGTCGTCTTGCTTTTTTGATGGCATGTGGGGTCGCATGTGAGCAAAGGGCATCTCCAACGTTGCCACGACCGCAGCTGACTACCCTGGCACTCCAAAAACCCTCGTCCCACGCATCGTCGCACGGTGCGTTCCCAGCCGGCGCCAGCTGCCCGCATTCATGCCGTCCGTCCATATGCCATCGTTAAGAGGCTCGGTGCCCGAGGAACCAACTCCGGTGACTAAATGATGCACCCGGATGCTTGGCCTCACCGGAATGCGCTACTTAAAGTGGCAACGCCCAGCTAACCTCCACACCATAGCGCATCGTCCTTCTACCTGGCACCACGTCTGCCATGACCGCGAGCGTGAATGCTCTGCGGGAGAGCTTGTCTTAAGGGATGAAGCTTGATGTCGCCGCCCTCGCTCAAGTCACCGCTCGCGACACAATACCAGCGTAGTCGGACGCAGACGCGACCACACAAGCGGTGGCCACGCTGGCGGTCGACCACGGGAGCACCGTCAGCCACGCGTCCTACTTTCCGCCGTCCAACGTCCGGTACCGCCGAGGTCGGGGACTCCTCCGAGGATGAGTAGGGCATGGGAGGTCGCAAGGCATGGTGTGCCAACTGGCCGGTCCGTCTCCCGTGTTCTACTCTTCCTCACGGGAGACCGCACCTTCACTTCACGGGTCTTGAACCCCGCCCCCATACATGGAGATCGCAGATGGAGGACGTCGGTCACCGCCGTAGAATAGGTTTAGTGTCGGGTTTCTTTTATTTTTATGTCCTATAAAAGATCGAAATGTAATGAAAATCTGCCGTGTTTGCATTAATCTTGGCCGGTGTATATGAACTTTCACAATATCATAGTATATTGTAGGAGTACTGGCAAGATGCCCATGCGTTGCACGGAACATCAAGATCTTGTGGGAGAAAAGGATAAACGAGGGAAGGCCTTATCTGCAAATGTGGAGAGGAGTGCGGGTAAATTGTCATAGTTTCCTTCCTATCCGTTAGATATAGATTGGACGGCCTATGTTGCAGGATGGCAGTCACACCATCATCACCAACTCTGCTTATTATTGAACCGAGACAAAGCTATCATGCGAAGTAAAATAAACATATAGTCTACATACACAATTTATCTTAGGCACTCCAATAGTACGTCCACTACACATTCACGCATTTCACATCTTTCTACATCTACGGGAACCGACGAAAGGGTTAACAAAAATTGCCTCTCTCTCTCTCTCCTCTTTGATTTTCATGGTGGTGGGCCCTTCCCTCCCCCCAATCTACAATCAACATCTCACACGTTTCACATTATGTTAATTACGTAACTAGGATTATGTAGGTGTAGCAGTACTCATCCTAAAAAACCCAACTAAGCCAACCTCCCAGCATATTGCGCGGGAAAAGTCCCGGCCGCGCCGTTTTAGTCGGGATTACCAGATTACTAGTAGTAGTATTGATGGATCGTTTGAAGCACCAATTTTTTTTCTTTAGGGGGCGAAGCACCTAGTTTATTAAAAGTAAAAAAGGCAGTACACTCACAGCACCCCTGTCGCGGTCGCATTGCACCCCACACACGTTCGGTCCGGCACACGGCTCACGCAAATGGAACACGCTCGGTTTGCCCTTCACCGACATGTGGGACTGCACTTGGAGAAACTAACCATCGCCAAACTCCCCGCCCACCGCTGAAAATCCCCACGCCCCAAAAAATTCCCCAAATCCCAAATTCAACCGCCTTCGCCAACTAGCCAATAATATTCCCCAACCCCCCGTCCCTCCACTCAATTCGCTCCGCCAAAGTCGCCTCCCCGCCCGGCTGATATGTCGGTGCCGTGGTTCGCCGAGGGGACGCACGGTGATCCTCTCACTCCCACAGTACGCTCTCATAGACTGTCGTCCTCTAGCCGCACCGCCACCGGTGGCGACGTTCTCGTGGGGGCGCACGTCGGTCAGCGTTGCCACTGCTGGCGACATTCGTGTGGAGACGCACGGCGGTCAGCTTCTCCTCGGATACGCGCATTCTAGATCGAGGCCACATGCATGTCGGTGTCGCACTGAATGTTAGCCGATAGACGCCGTTAATCTCACTGCTTGTCAAGTAGTTTACAGTCAATATGCTCTGCTTAAGAAGCTTCCTTGCCCTGTTCTGCACTCAATCTGCTTAGCTGAGATGGCATGCCAAGCCCGATTAGTTGCTAAAATATCCTGCCATATATTTATCGTGACGTAGATTGCCATGGTCTAGTAGCCAATCTGTTAGGTGAAATAGCTCTACACCGTTTTATACTCGATCTTTGTTGCTGCGATGGCTTTCGATAGTTTGATGGCGATGTGCTCGGCCTCATTGACTGCTGAAACAGCCTGCCATAATTTAGCACTCAAAACTGTTTGCTGAATTAGCTTTACATATATCTTGTTACTTAGATCTGCTCGTCCAAATATCTTGCCATAGCTTTAGACATCGACCTAGGTATTTTTTCTAGACTTCATAGAAAAACATATATGTTTTCCTGTAATATCTAGTAGGAAAACTAATTTGTATGTCTAACAGATGGACAGGACTTTGATAACTTCTGCTCGAAGATTCTCCGCTGCATATGTCGAGGGGGTTGAAAACTTCATGAACTTTATCAGAGCTGAGTACGGTGGTCCAAAATCAGATGTGCTCTTCCCGTGTAGCAGTTGTATGAATTCAGTTGCAAGACCCCAGTCAACTGTGCAAAATCATCTACAGTTGTATGGGATGTCGGTCACATATACTAGGTGGGTTCATCATGGTGAAGCTGTGAACGTCAATGTTACTGACTACGTGGAAGCAACAGATCACCATCTTGATATGCCTGATGCTCAGGTGGAAGAGGAGGAGGAGGTGGTGGTGGCGGAGCTAGTGAGTTTGACCAGCATTGAAACAAAGCTATGAAATGCTCGTGCATTTCATGAACTTTCACCTGCAGAAGAAAAACGGTGGGCCCGCATGTTGGAACAATGCAACGTGGTTGTCTCCCCAGGAAATAAGTTGTCAGTATTCTCAGCTATGGTCACCTTTCTTCAGGTGAAGACATCTGAGCGGATGACCAACAAATCATTCGATGTGATGTTGGCTGCTTCCACAAATCTTTTCCAGATCGCCTCGAGCTGCCACACACCTACAAAAAATGAAGAATTTCCTTCGTGCAGTTGGAATTGGATATGATATGATCCATGTTTGTAAGAATAATTGTGTTCGACCGAAGGATTATGCCAACTTAAGTGAATGCCCGAAATGTAAATCATCAAGATGGAAAGATGGCGATGCTGTGAAGAGGGTTCCTCATAATGTTCCGAGACATTTTCCAATTACACCAAGATTGCAGAGGTTGTTTCATGATGCTGAAACAAGAGAGGATGTACTATGGCATTCTAGGAACCAGGAGTATAGATTTCAGAATGTAATGAGCCATCCATCTCATGGTAGTGAGTGGCAAAGCTTCAATCATAAACACAAAAAGTTTGCTGCTGACCCGAGAAACATTAGACTTGGCTTAGCTTCAGATGGATTTAACCAATTTGGCCACGAGAGTGCCACATATAGCATGTGGCTAGTGCTTGTTATCCCTTACAACATGCCTCCAAATGTCTGCACCAAAGAACCAAACTACATGATGGCCTTGCTCATCCCAGGTCCAAAAAGTCCTGGAAAGGATTTTAATTTATTCATGGAACCTATTGTGGAGGAACTTCAACAGCTATGGAAGGGTGTTCTCACTCGAGACCTATATAGCAGCCCACCAGCTGATTTCTTTCTGCGTGCTATTAAAATTTGGTGCATCCATGATTATCCGGCTTTGGGCACTATGTTAGGGCAAACGACACATGGTTACAATGCATTTGTTCGCCGTGACAGGAATCCGCTATCATACGCAATACTTAGCAAGATCTGTTACATTGACACCGCTGCTTCTCATGGCGGACAAGCCGCGTCCTACAAAATATCAAGACATGTGTTCAATGCAAAGCATGAAAACCGTGGCAGCGCCAAGAGGCTCACCACCGATGAGTTGCAAGTGGAATTAGAGAAGGTCAGGCATATTACACCAGAAATCATCCCGTAATGGTAGCGGAAAAGGAAGCGTGGCAAGGCGAAGAGAGATTATTGTTTACTCACAGGTCCACTTTGTGGGACTTGGAGTATTGGAAAGATTTGGATCTGCGGCATAATCTTGATGTGATGCACATCAAGAAAAATATATGTGACAGCATTGTCGGCACACTTCTCAATATTAAAGGCAAGACGAAAGATACCTTAAAATCTATGATTGATTTGACACATCTGGGTAGCAGAAAGGATTTGCAGGTGCAAGATGAAGATAAACCACGGGATATGGCACCAGCTGTGTACGTCTTGGACAAGGTAAAAAGAAAAGAATTCTGCGAGGTCCTGTCACGTGTGAGATTCCCACATGGATTTGCTTCCAACCCTGAAAGGAGAGTCAGTGCAGATGGAAACAAGGTACAAGGGCTGAAAACTCATGACTGCCACATCCTACTTCAAAGGGTTTTACCTATTATTGATACGTCTCCAGCGTATTTATAATTTTTGATTGTTCCATGCTATTATATTATCTGTTTTGGATGTTTAATGGGCTTTATTATACTCTTTTATATTATTTTTGGGACTAACCTACTAACCAAAGGCCCAGTACAAATTGCTGTTTTTTTCCCATTTCAGTGTTTCGCAGAAAAGGAATATCAAACGGAATCCAAACGGAATGAAACCTTCGCGAGGGTCGTTTTTATAAACAAACGCAATCCAGAAGACTTGGAGTGGACGTCAAGGAAGCAGCGAGGAAGCCACGAGGCAGGGAGGCGCGCCCCGGGGGGTGGGCGCGCCCCCCACCCTCATGGGCCCCACTCAGCTCCACCGACCTACTTCTTTCGCCTATATATACTCATATACCCTGAAAACATCCAGGAGCACTACGAAACCCAATTTCCACCGCTGCAACCTTCTGTACCCGTGAGATCCCATCTTGGGGCCTTTTTCGACGCTCCGTCGGAGGGGGAATCGATCACGGAGGGCTTCTACATCAACACCATAGCCACTCCGATGATGTGTGACTAGTTTACCACAGACTTTCAGGTCCATAGTTATTAGCTAGATGGCTTCTTCTCTCTCTTTGGATCTCAATACAAAGTTCTCCTCAATCTTCTTAGAGATCTATTTGATGTAATACTTTTTGTGGTGTGTTTGCCGAGATCCGATGAATTATGGGTTTATGATCAAGTTTATCTATGAACAATATTTGATTCTTCTCTGAATTCTTATATGCATGATTTGATATCTTTGCAAGTCTCTTCGAATTATCAGTTTGGTTTGGCCTACTAGATTGATCTTTCTTGCAATGCGAGAAGTGCTTAGCTTTGGGTTCAATCTTGCGGTCTCCTTTCCCAGTGACAGCAGGGGCAGCAAGGCACGTACTATATTGTTTCCATTGAGGATAAAAAGATGGGGTTTATATCATATTGCTTGAGTTTATCCCTCTACATCATGTCATCTTGCCTAATGTGTTACTCCGTTCTTATGAACTTAATACTCTAGATGCATGCTGGATAACAGTCGATGTGTGGAGTAATAGTAGTAGATGTAGAATCGTTTCGGTCTAATTGACACGGACGTGATGCCTATGTTCATGATCATGCCTATATATTCTCAGAACTATGCACTTTTCTATCAATTGCTCAGCAGTAATTTGTTCACCCATCGTAATATATGCTATCATGAGAGATGCCACTAGTGAAACCTGTGGCCCCCGGGTCTATTTTCCATTATATTAATCTCCCGTCAACTAGCTATCTCTGTCGCCGTTTATTTTGCAATCTTTACTTTTCAATCTATACAACAAAAATACCAAAAATATTTATCTTATTATCTCTATCAGATCTCACTTTTGCAAGTGGCCGTGAAGGGATTGACAACCCCTTTTTATCGCGTTGGTTGCAAGGTTCTTAATTGTTTGTGCAGGTACTAGGGATTTGCGTGTAGTCTCCTACTGGATTGATACCTTGATTCTCAAAAACTGAGGGAAATACTTACGCTACTTTGCTACATCACCCTTTCCTCTTCAAGGGAAAACCAGCGCATGCTCAAGAGGTAGCACTTATCCTTAGAGGATTGGGCCGCCCTGACTTACACAGAGCAGTTGCAGAGTTGGGACAATTCTTCAGGGAACTCTGCAGTAGAAATATCAGGATAGATGCTTTGGAGTGTCTTAGAGACAAGATACCAACTATCCTATGCGAACTTGAGAAGATATATCCTCTAGCCTTCTTTGATGTGATGGTGCATTTGGTTGTTCATCTACCTGATGAGGCACTACTTAGAGGTCCAGTACAGTATGGCTAGATGTACCCTATTGAAAGGCGCTAGGCACTTTCAAGGGCTATGTCAGGAACAGAGCTAGACCTGAGCGTTCCATTGCAGAGGCCTACATTGCTACAGAAGCATTAACATTCTGCTCAAAATACATTGAAACAACTGATCAACTTAATAAAGAGGTGGGTGAAGACAATCCCGGGCTCAATGTTTTCGATTATTCTGTTCGAGTTGCAGGGAAGAGTCACCAAGAGGACAAACCTAAAGATTTGGACAAAATGGTTTGGTATGTGTTGAATAACTATCTTGAGATACTACCTTATATCAAGTAAGTGCTAAGTACTGCAGCTTATACATCGTAATCTACTAAACTTGCAGCACATTTTTATATATTTAGATGTTTGACGTGATCACTATGTTGTGCAGCATCTACAAAAACGAGTTACTGCCGCAAAATCCAAGAAACATTGACAAACTGGTTATGGCAGGATTTGCGAAATGGTTCAAGAGCCGTGTAAGCTTTTGAATTGCACTCTCAGTTTTTTAATATGTTGAGTACATAAGATGATCATCTTGTCTATTTTCTAAACGTATGTTAAGAAGATGCGGGAGGATGGGCAGGCAGTTGATGATGCCCTTTACGCACTAGCAATGTGTCCTAATACTCGGGTAAGGCATTATGAATCTTGCGTTGTTGGAGATGTGCGCTACAACACCCTTGCACGCGACGAAGGTAGGAAGACACAAAACAGTGCCATCATGAGCACGATACACGTATGAGCAGAGTGACAACTGAAATGTATGCTAACATAATGATATTATTCAGTTGCAGATATCTCCGGATTCGAGGATCATCGGTGTGTGGTTCACAGTCTTTGTCGTTGGTATAACCTGTTTTCCAGGATCACAAAACCTAGAGCTGATGATTATTTCAAATCCATCAATGTCAAGGCGGCGTACGAGACCAACGAGCCTTTTATTTTGGCAAATCAAGCAACACAGATATTTTTCTTGGAAGATACATTTGCAAGTAGTGATTACTGGAGAGTATTGCAAAGGTTTGAGCAGAGGAATTCGTTTAATGAAGTTGCACAACAAGATGATGCTTACACCGCTCCTGATGTACAAGATTCCACAGATGTTCCTAATATCTTTGAGAACCATCATGTCAATGACGCTGGCGAAAAGATTGCCTGTCGTGCTGTGGACATACAAGAGTTGATCAAGAAGAAGCCAACGTTCGAGGACATTGAGGATGAAGAAGATGACGACACTCTAGGGAATTATGATTCAGACTGATGCACATGGCGAAGATGTTGATGCTGCTGCTGCGGATGATGATTAGATTGCTTTTGACATATTTCCCTGTCAAAAGGCTTTTTTTATCTACTATGTGAAATTGCGTTTGCTATGACAACTGAAACCAGATGAACGTGTTGTTTAGTATTTTGCTCTGAGAACACCACTTGTTATGTATGTTGATTTGTGTTTGGTGATTCTATGACGAGTAAAACATGATGACATTGTTGTTTAGTTGTATTCATATTTGGCTGTGAAACTTGAATTTGATGACATAGTTTGATGTTGGACTGCAATTTGCTCGACGTCTTCGAATGGGAACAAAGCTGACCCGACAGGGCCTCTGCTAATTTATTTATTTATTACCTAAAGGGCCTCTGCTATTTACTTATTTATGAGCAAAAGGGGATACCCCCCGATTTCCGTTAATAGAAATCATTAGATGTTCACAACACTACGCCCAGCCTGCTACACAGGTTTCATTCATTACTAGTTTCAGCAAAGTGCTCATGTCATAGCCACTGAATACATCACGAGTGCAACATACACTGTAAATACAGAGACAATCATCATATAGAGCACATCGATTTTCCCATTATCTTCACAAGCTCTTTCATCTCCTCATTGCTGTCAAGGCCGTTCAGCAGCTATTGCTTGGCCATGATAAGAGGAACTGCACCTTTAACCTTCTGCTCTGCATCTTCCTGTTCTGTTGTTCCTTCAGTTATGTGTCTAACACCCCACCCTGCTGGTATTGGGATTCCTCGGCTAACCAAATAATCAGTGTAGTTGCATTCCCCCCACATCAGCAACTTTCCAGAAATACAAATCACACGAATCTTCCCTTTTCTGCAAGAATCAAATTGGAAGATCATCAACCAAACTATTAAAAAAATCAGCAACTGAAAGCAGCAGAACAACACTTAAACATATTATTACCCCATGATTCGGGCATTTGTAGAAGACTCGGCCAGGGTTGAGGATTGTGGTTGAGACACGACGGATGACTCTGCGTGATTTGTAGCAGTGGCACCACACCAACGGCAGCGGGTTGCGATGACCAACCGGCTACGGTGCGTGTGCCGGCGGGGGTGTGATGGGACCCACGGGCGATGGTACGGGTGGTGACTTGGCGCATATCTGGTTGTTGCCTGCTGAAGAGCAGGTGGACGAGTAGCCAGCGCACATGGTTGCTGCGGCCAGAGCTTCTAATACTAGGCAGAGTAAGTAGAGAAGAGGAGAAGCGAACGTTGGATATGTCAGTTTCATTACTTGCAGAGTAGCATAGCACCATATATAGTCATAGTCTAGGTTTGGATTCGAACTAGCTATAGGAGCATGTCTCTCTTTTTCTAAAACTCAGCAATGTCTCTTTACTGGTTTACTAGGTTGTTCAGTATGCCTTCTCAAGTCTTCAATTTTCTTTCTTTTTTTTTGCGAGGAAGGAAGGAAGACAAAATTGAGAGTTCCCGGGACTCGAACCCAAGGCCTCTCGGTTGAATACCAAGGGTTCTAGTCATTTATGTGGAGAACGTTCCCTGGGAGGAGGACGGCAGACAAACGCATTTTCTTTGCAGTTTTAGTTGTGACGCAAGATCGAACGGTCGCAGTTTCAGGAATGTTACTAGGCGAATGACCTCAGTTTTTCTTTTCTTCCTATATATAAAAAGTATGCTACTTGGTGTCGGCTTAGTCAACAAACAATTGTGCCAACCTTGACCGTTGGATTGACATTCAACATCTGTCGTGTTTCTTCAGTCTCTTCTTCCTCCAGCAGCCAAAGCCAAACCAGCACTGGCGGAACGCCTGCTCCCGCCTCCCACGGCTGGATGTGCTGTCGCGCACGCATTGTGGCCACATCGCACCCTAAAACTATGTGCATCTTCCCTGGCTCCTGTTCGTTCCTGTTCGAGGCCTCACCATCGTCCTCCGCCTTGGTTCGCTTGCCGTGGCGCCACCCTCCGGTCTTGCCAACATGGTCAACAGCCGAGAGGAATAAGGAGATGACTGTGCATTGTGAGGATGACAGTAGGGACCCAGCAGCGCGCGCAGTAATTTTGTTTTTCGAGACGGAGAAAGGAACTGGGTTGTGCGGGAGCTGTGGCCCGTCTAGCCCAGGATTTTGTTTCATATGTTTAGCAGATGACCAGCCCAGTTTGTTTTTTTCCTTTCTGAAAATGGCTACCCCAGCTATTTTATTTTTTGCAGAATAACCAACATAGGCCTACTTGCTTTTCTACGCCCTGCTGGGCCGGAAATCTTTCAAGCCGAGGAGGGATGCATTTTGCCGAGAAATTGGGTTATAAGTAATAAGAAATGGGCTATAAGTAATAATAAATGGGCTGTAAAATGAAAAAATATAGCAAATAGGCAATTAGTTCCAAAATACTTTTTTCTTTTGGATTTTGATATTTAAAATTTCATTGTTTTTGTGCAGATAAAATTTCATTGGATTTAAATTAAGGTTTGTTTAGTTTTTATATTAATCTGAATATGGCTAGAAATTTCGGCTTGTATGCTGTTTGGGACGGATTTGGAGGCTGACTTGTGGGTCTACTAGGTTGACGTGTACGAAAGGCTTTGTCAACTTAGTCCAGAAACGATTCTAGCAGCAGTGACCGTTGGATTATGTGATGCTTCTTCAATATCTGATCTTCTTGCTCCAGCTGCCCAAACCAGTGCCGGTGGGACTGCCTGTTCCCGCCTCCCGTGGACGGCTATGCTGCCGCACAGGCCACACCGCCCCACCCTACTCCATTGCTGGCCAGGCCATTCCTCTACTCACCCACACCTCCTGTTATTTTCCGGCGACAAAGAACGGACCAAGAACCTCAGACTCCCCACCGCGTGGGCAACCACTGCCGAGTCTTCCCCGGCTCCGTGTCATTCCCTTCCTAGGCCTCTCCGTCATCCACCGCCCTGGTGCTCTCGGCGCGACATGGTCAATGTGGTCAACGAACGACATCCACCGGACATGGACTGTACATGGAGAGGCTGACAGTTGGGTCCATGGCCGCACATAAGTAAATGCCTCCTTATCACGTGCAAAATAAATGATTCCTCTAGCTAACATATATATTTCGTGAAAAAAAAACATTCCCCCCGTAGATAGGTGAGGGAGTCCTGGACTAAGGGGTCCTCGGGCGTCCGGCCTATTATCAATGGGCTGGACCGGTGGGCTGTGAAGACATGAAGGCCGAAGACTGTACCCGTGTCCGGATTGGACTCTCCTTGGCGTGGAAGGCAAGCTAGGTGACCAACTATGAAGATTCCTTCTTATGTAACCGACTCTATGTAACCCCAGATCCCCCTGGTGTCTATATAAACCGGAGGGTGTAGTCCGGAAAGGATATACTCATTACCATAGTCATAACAAGCTAGGCTTCTAGGGTTTAGCCATTACGATCTCGTGGTAGATCAACTCTTGTAATACTCATATTCATCAAGATCAATCAAGCAGGAAGTAGGGTATTACCTCCATAGAGAGGGCCCGAACGTGGGTAAACATCGTGTCCCCCGTCTCTTGTAACCATCTACCTTAGACGCACAGTTCGGGACCCCCTACTCGAGATCCGCCGGTTTTGACACCGACATTGGTGCTTCCATTGAGAGTTCCACTGTGTCGTCCTCAATAGGTTGGATGGATCCTTCTATCGTCCATAGCAACGCTGTCCAAGAGGAGACCTTCCTCCCCGGACAGATCTTCATGTTCGGTGGCTTTGTTCTGCGGGCCAACTCGCTTGGCCATCTGGAGCAAATCGGCAGCTACGCCCCTGGCCATCAGGTCAGATTCGGAAGCTTGAACTACGTTGCGGATATCCGTGGAGACTTGATCTTCGCCGGATTTGAAACCGCGGCGATCGCTCCCCCTCGCTCCGATGAACATGACATAAATATGTCATCGAACCATAGTCAGCAGATGATTCCTACAACTACTATGGCCTTAGATCTGGAGCAGATTGCGCCATCCGAGGCCGCAGATTCCGCGGCGTTGGAGGCGCACACAGACTCGACACCTTGCAATATTTGCGTCAACGGAACTCCGGACTCATCTTCGGCTATAAGTTCCGAACCACGAATGCCTGCTGACACCGAGCTGGATCGGTTATCGATTTTCAAATTCAGCGTCGTAGACATATTCCAGCACTCGCCCCTGGGCGACGTGCTAAACTCGTTAAAAAACCTGTCCTTGGCGGGGGGACTCATAGCCGAACTATGTCCGGTTCGAACTAGGGGCTGACAATGGAGAGTTTGCTTCCCACCCGCCACCCACTTAATAGCCACTGTCGAGGACTTAACCGACACGCTTGATTACGGCTCTGAAGACATCAACGACATGGACGACGATGATGATGAGGAGCAGGGTCAAAACCCGACATTTACTGGGCGATGGACGACTACTTCCTCATATGATGTGTACATGGTTGATACACCTAAAAAAGCTGATGACGATGACAAAGAAGATCCAGTTGAGAATAAACCTCCTGAGACACAGTCCAAGCGCCGGCGTCCTAAATGCCGTTCTAAGTCACGTCGCTCAAAACACATCAACACTGGCACTAGAGAAAATAATACTCCGGATGACGCTGAAAACAACTAAGACCCTGTTGGAGCAACATCCGAACAGGAGGAACAAGAAAACGGGCAAGTTAACCCTGATGAACGGGCCATGCCCGACAACTCGGAGGACGATAGCTATCGTCCACCCTCCGAGGATGAGGAGAGCCTCAGCGACGAGGATTTCATCGTGACTGATGAAGGAGGCCTGGATTAGGGGGTCCTCGGACATCCAGACTATATATTTCTGCCGGACTGTTGGACTATGAAGATACAAGATTGAAGACTTCGTCCCGTGTCCGGATGGGCCTCTCCTTGGCGTGGAAGGCAAGCTTGGCAATTTGGATATGTAGATATCCTCCCTTGTAACCGACTCTGTGTAACCCTAGCCCCCTTCGGTGTCTATATAAACCGGAGGGTTTAGTCCGTAGGAAAAGAACAATCATAATCATAGGCTAGCTTCTAGGGTTTAGCCTCTACGATCTCGTGGTAGATCAACTCTTGTAATACTCATATCATCAAGATCAATCAAGCAGGAAGTAGGGTATTACCTCCATCGAGAGGGCCCGAACCTGGGTAAACATTGTGTCCCCCGCCTCCTGTTACCATCCGCCTTAGACGCACAGTTCGGGACCCCCTACCCGAGATCCGCCGATTTTGACACCGACATTGGTGCTTTCATTGAGAGTTCCACTGTGCCATCACCATAAGGCTTGATGGCTCCTTCGATCATCGACAACGATGCGATCCTGGGTGAGGTTTTTCTCCCTGGACAGATCTTCGTATTCGGTGGCTTCGTACTGCGGGCCAACTCGCTTGGCCATCTAGAGCAGATCGAAAGCTACGCCCCTGGCCGTCAGGTCAGGTTTGGAAGCTTAAACTATATTGTCGACATCCGCGGAGACTTGATCTTTGACGGATTCAAGCCAATGTCAGTTGCGCCGCGCAGTCACGAAGAGCATGGCTTAGCTCTACCGTCGGACGGTGTTTGGGAGATCGCACCTGCAACTACTCCGTCCCTCAATCCGGAACTGATTGCGCCGTCCGAGAAAGGGTGGATGAACCCCGCCACGAAGGCCGCACACTCAGCAGCGATAGAGCCGAATACTGACTTCACTTCCTATGAGACCCGTGTCGCCAGACACTTGGATTTGTCCCCGGCCACGGGCTCCGAACCGCCTGCGTCTGTGCCTACCGAATCTGATTTGGCAACGATCATGGAGTTTTCCTCCGCGGATATCTTTCAGCACTCACCACTGGGCGATGTGCTAAACTCATTGAGGTCTCTCTCCTTGTCAGAATACCCTTGGCCGAACTTTGTCCGGCTAAAGTGGGATGCGGATGACAAATAAATTCGCTGCCCACCCACCACCCACTTAGTAGCCACTGTCGACGATTTAACCGACATGCTCGATTTCGGCTCCGAAGACATCGACGGTATGGACGATTTATGTAGTAGATTTAACAGGAACCACCGCCCATTGTATACCGACCGCCACCTCGTCATATGATATATATACATGGTGGACACCCCCAAAGAAGGCGATGGCGATAAGGCAACGGAGGATAATCCCTCCAAGAAGCAATCCAAGCACCGGCGTCAGCGGCGCCGCTCTAAGTCCCACCATAGCAAAAGCAGCGATACTGGCACAAGAGACAATAACACTCTGGATAGTGCCGAAGACGAAGACAATCCCCTCCAGCCAGGCCTCGAGCAGGAGGATGAACAAGCTAGCCCTCAAGAAAAGGCAGTAGACGGAGAATCAGAGGATGACAATTACATGCCTTTCTCCGAAGACGAGGTGAGCCTCGGTGATGAAGAATTTATCGTGCCTGAGGATCCCGTCGAGCAGGAGCGCTTCAAGCACCGGCTTATAGCCACAGCAAATAGCCTGAAGAAAAAGCAACAACAGCTTCGAGCTGATCAAGATCTGCTAGCGGATAGACGGACAGAGGCCGAGGAATACGAACTCGAGCGCCCAACCAAGAGTTACCCAAAGCGCAGGCTGCTACCCCAACTCGAGGAGGAAGCATTAAAACCGGTGTTACCAGCGTATGATGCGGCTGATCGGCCACCTCGCGGCCGAGACAGAGGGGCATATCAGCCCGAAGTCCAGCCCGCACCCTGTCGCTGGACAAACAAAAACACCAAGGCTCGGGGCAACACGCAGGACCTGCGAGACATATTGGAAAACAAAGCAGGACATACAAGATCGATCTACGGATCACGGGGGCGCGCCCCAACGCGTGACGATGATCGTCACGCCGGATACACTAAAAGCAAATCCGACCAGGCCGAATACAGCAGACAAGACTCGTATGAACTATGTCGTGACATAGCCCGACACAGAGGCGCCGCACACCCCCTATGCTTCACTGAGAAAGTAATGGATCATGAATTCCCAGAAGGATTTAAACCCGTGAACATTGAGTCATATGATGGTACAACAGACCCAGCGGTATGGATCGAGGATTTCCTCCTCCACATCCATATGGCCCGCGGTGACGATCTACATGCCATCAAGTACCTCCCACTAAAACTCAAAGGACCAGCTCGACATTGGCTGAATAGCTTGCCAGCAAACTCCATTGGCAGTTGGGAGGATTTGGAAGATGCATTCCTTGACAACTTCCAGGGCACTTATGTGCGACCACCAGACGCTGATGACTTGAGCCATATAACTCAGCAGCCAGGGGAATCGGCCAGGAAATTCTGGACCCGGTTCCTAACTAAAAAGAACGAAATTGTCGACTGTCCGGATGCAGAGGCCTTAGCGGCATTTAAGCATAACATCCGCGACGAGTGGCTGGCCCGGCCCCTCGGCCAAGAGAAGCCGAAGTCT
This sequence comes from Aegilops longissima, assembly GCA_021605205.1. Taxonomy (NCBI): domain Eukaryota; kingdom Viridiplantae; phylum Streptophyta; class Magnoliopsida; order Poales; family Poaceae; genus Aegilops; species Aegilops longissima. Next base: position 498,120,247 of record CM038677.1, on the reverse strand, counting down.
ATGGCAGCCCTCACGACACTTATGACCCGCTTTTGCGCGGGCGAGGACAGCTGGCTGGCTCGCAGAAACAACACATCAAGAAATCATGGCAATTCAGATGCCAAAGATAGTAACAGCAGACCACGTCGCAACAGACACAAACGCTGCAACAACGAAGACAACGCCGAAGACACGACAGTCAATGCCGGATTCAGTGGCTCTAAATCTGGTCAGCGGAAGAAGCCATTCAAAAGAAGCAATCCGGGCCCGTCTAGTTTGGACAGCATACTCGATCGCTCGTGTCAAATTCACGGCACCCCCGATAAGCCAGCCAATCACACCAACAGAGAATGCTGGGTGTTCAAGCAGGCCGGAAAGTTGAATACCGAAAACAAGGAAAAGGGTTGCATAGCGACAATGAGGAAGAGCCCCGGCCGCCGAACACAGGAGGACAGAAGAAATTTCCTCCCCAAGTGAAAACGGTGAACATGATATACGCAACCCATATTCCCAAGAGGGAACGGAAGCGTGCACTAAGGGACGTCTATGCGATGGAGCTAGTCGCCCCAAAGTTCAACCCATGGTCTTCTTGTCCGATCACTTTCGATCGTAGGGACCACCCCACTAGTATCTGTCATGGCGGTTCTGCCGCATTGGTTCTTGATCCCATCATTGACGGATTTCACCTCACTCGAGTCCTTATGGACGGTGGAAGCAGCCTGAACCTGCTCTATCAGGATACAGTGCGCAAAATGGGTATAGACCCCTCAAGGATTAAACCCACAAAAACCACCTTCAAGGGTGTCATACCAGGTGTAGAGGCCTGTTGCACGGGCTCGATCACACTAGAAGTGGTCTCCGGATCTTCGGACAACTTCCAAAGCGAGGAACTAATCTTCGATATCGTTCCCTTCCATAGTGGCTATCACACACTACTAGGACAAACCGCATTTGCTAGATTCAATGCGGTACCGCGCTATGCGTACCTCAAGCTGAAAATGCCAGGACCTCGTGGGGTTATAACAGTTAATGGAAACACAGAGCGCTCGCTCCGCACGGAGGAGCACACTGCAGCCCTCGTAGCAGAAGCGCAAAGCAACCTTATTAGGCAAACCGCCAATTCGGCGAAAAAGACCCCGGACACCTTCAAGCGAGTCCGGAGCACCCCGCAGGAGGATCGCCAGGCACGTTTTGAGCTCACCTAGCAATTCGGCCTCCGTCCTAGTCCCAGTCAAGTGGCGAAATTTGTGCCGCTCGTACATAACTACACACTCGAGATACCATGGGCATAGGCGGAGGCACGGCTATGGCACGGCTCACAATGCGGCTCAGCCGCCCCAGGGCACGTATACCTTTATCGTTTTTCTCTTTCAGGACCTTACTCTCTGGAAGACCTCTCCGGCAGTCTAATTGTTGACTCATTGCAAGAAGGAAATACCAAGGAAGCAAGGCGCTCTGGCGTACAAGGGAATCCCCAGGTGGTCTTTGATAACGATCGAATACCTGTTTTACATACCAATACGCAGCCTGCCCTTGGATAGAACATGTCAAATAGTCCTATTTTTTGCTTATTTCACTACTTGTATCCATACGCTTTGACGTATTATTTAAATAACAATGCATAGCATTAGTCTATTATTGCATTTCCTTTTTCCCCGTCTGCTTATTTTACGACAAATTGCACCCGTACAACGACAAGTGCGCCAGGGGCTTCAGTATACCCCATAACACGGCATGAAAAGTCCGAACACTTTCAACAGTGCGGTACCCCGAACTTATAGCATTATATGCATCAGCTCTGAATCATGTCTTGGGTCAATAGTTGGGTTTGCCCGGCTCCCATGTTTTGGTACCTTATGTTCCGTTATATCGGCTAAGGTAGCACTGGGAGAACTACTGCGATTGTGTCTCGGTTCTTCCGGACGAGCACCTCAGTAGAGAAAGCCGAAAACTGACTGTCATGATGCGGCGAGAGCTGGTCGCTATTCGAGAGGTTTCAAATCCTTAAAGATTTTTTCTGCTTCGGGTGAGGAGTCGGCCTTGTCTGATTTAGGCGTACATAGGGCCCCAAGTTCGGCCTTCCGAATACTAGGGGCTTCACCAAAATTTAAAATTGTAGACTTCTATGGCTAAGTGGGAGTGATAAAGCCTTATAGTCTGATTGCTTGGTTCGTTGTGTTGAACACCTCCTTCGAAGGACCCAATACTAGGATAAAGAGTGATCAGGTTTATCCCGAACACCCCAGTACTAGTTACATGGGGGCAGAAGCCAACGACTGGCCAACTCTCAGATTTTGTAAACGGCCGCACAGAAGGTAATATTTTAAATTAACAAAGCATTGCATAGCGCACATGAAATTGTTTCATATTACAGGATCACATGAGTACATTCATTCAAATATTACATCCTTAGCACATTACTCCGCCACAAGGCGAGCACCCTTCAGGACACTGTCATAATACTTTTCGGGGTGGCGATGCTCCATGCCCTCCGGCAGCCCCTCCTTCACCGGCTTTTCGGCGTCCAGCTTCGCCCAGTGCACCTTCGCTCAGGAAGAAGCCCTGCGCGCACACTCGATATAGACGGACCACTTTATGACTTCAAACCGTGGGCAGGCATTCACAAGCCGCCTCACCAGACCGAAGTAGCTACCAGGCAGAGGCTCGCCAGGCCACATCCAGACTATAAGGCCCCTCATGGCCAGTTCGGCCGCCTTGTGAAGCTCGACCAGTTGCTTCAACTGGTCGCTCAAGGGCATAGGATGTTTGGTCCCAGTATACTGAGACAAGAACTACTTCTTCGTCGAGCTCCCCTCCTTCGCCCGGTAGAACTCCGCAGCATCCAACACACTGCGGGGTAGATCTGCGAACGCCCCTGGAGAGCTTCGAATTCGGGTAAGTAAAAGGAAATTTTCCTTCACATGCTTTCTTTGCATAATGAATGCCTTACCCGTCGCTATTTTCTTAACCGCCTCAATTTCCTGGAGGGCCTTTTGGGCTTTGGCCTTGGTATGTTGTGCGCTTTCGAGGGCCTTCACAAGCTCGGACCCTTGCATCTTCGAGTCACGCTCCAAGGACTCGTGTTCTTGACGAGAGCCTGGAGCTCTTGCTGCACCTTGCCGACTCGGCCCTCTTGCTTCTCTCGCTCGATGTGCTCCTTGGCCGCTTTGTCTTCGGCCTCGGATAGCGCCTTCTTCAGGGCCGCCACTTCGGTCGTGGCCCCTAAGCAAAATTCATGACGATCCTGTTATTCAAAAACCACATTTTCCTTTATCAATATACAGACGGGGTATCACTTACCTTTGTTCTCTTTGAGCTGCCTCTTGGTAAGGGCGAGCTCTTCCTTGGACCGCTCAAGGTCCCGCTTAAGTACGGATACCTCCACAGTACGTGCGGCAGCGGCCAGCAGGGAAGCCTGCGTATGCACATAGACATATTCTGATTAGACTCCTGCGATTATTATTCGATCCTCTATTCGGCCTTTCTTCGCGAATGCCAAACATAGCATCAGGGGCTACTGTCTATGCTGTAACATTTTCTTATAATTTGATTACTTACCTCAAAGCCTGTTAGGAGGCTGGCACAGGCTTCAGTCAGTCCCCTCTTGGCGGACTGAACCTTCTTGACCACCGCACTCATAATAGTGCGGTGCTCTTCGTCAATGGAAGCGCCGTGAAGCGCTTCCAGCAAGTTGTCCAATGCCTTTGGACGGATAGAGGCCATCGGCAATATGGCTTGCCCCCCTTAGAGAGGGGTTGCCTGACAGAATCCGAAACCACTGGAGGTTCTGGCGCCATATTCGGCTTGGGGCTAGACTTGCTTCCCCCGGCGTTAGGGCCCAGGGGAGTTTTTCCCCTCGTGCACCCAGTGCCTGGAATGTCGCCTTGGGGCACCTCCGGAACTATCTCCGCTTGGTTCAGTTCCCTTTGAGACAACACCTCGACATCGTCCATAGGGCGGGGGGAGGAGGCGGTCGGGAGTGAATCGCTGTTCATACCTGACGGGCCCAAGGAATCATCCGACGAAGATACGTCGATATGGGCTCGGGATGGACTGAATAATCATGTTCGGCGTGATAAGAAGCAGTAAAATAAAATGTACCCAGAATTATTATGGTATCCGGATACTCACGACTTCGCCAGGGGCTTGTCCCTGGGTAACCACTCCTCATCGCTGAAAGCGGCCGTCGTGGAGCACTCCGGGAGGAGGGTCCTTCCCTTCTTGGACCCTTCGGTCTCCCCTGATGGGGCGGCCTTCCTTTTCTTTTCCCCCCTGGCTGGGGGGGAGAACTTTCCTCTTCCTCCTCCTCGTTTTCGTGGGAGGAGTGCGCGTTAGTGTTTTTTGACAATGAGTCCGATATAACTTTGCACCGGAGACCCTTCCTGGTCCCTTGTGGCCTTCTTCTTGGCCCTCTTCTCCGGCACCTCATAAGGCACCGGAACCAGCATCTCCGTTAGGAGAGCATCTGCTGGATCTTCGGGCAGGGGGGCTGGACAATCGATCTGCTCCGCTGTCGCTACCCAGTCCTGTTAAATGGCATGGATGCTTAGATCCCGCGCATGGTTATGCTGGGGAAAAGAACATCTTATGAGATATAAAAGACTTACCGGATTGGCAGGGCACTTTGTGCTGAGTCGGCGGTCCTCGGTAAGAGGAGGAGCTACCTCGGCGCCCTTGAACTGCACCTTCCAGACGTCCTTGTGCATCGTGTCGAAGAGCTCTCGTAGCGTCTGATACGTCTCCAACGTATCTATAATTTTTTATTGCTCCATGCTACTTTATCTACTATTTTGGACTATATTGGGCTTTATTTTCCACTTTTATATTATTTTTGGGACTAACCTATTAACCGGAGCCCCAAATTTGTAATTGATGTTTTTTGCCTATTTCAAAGGTGTTTGAAGAAACGGAATATCAAACGGAGTCCAAACGGAATGAAACCGGGAGCGTGATTTTCTCACCGAACGTGATCCAGGGGACTTGGACCCTACTCCAAGGAACAAAAGAGGCGGTCACGAGGGTGGAGGGCGCGGCCCCCCCTAGGGCACCCCCTACCTCGTGGGCCCCCCTGTTGCTCCACCGACGTACTCCTTCCTCCTATATATACCTACGTACCCCCAAACGATTAGATACAGAGCCAAAAACCTAATTCCACCGCCGCAACTTCCTGTATCCACGAGATCCCATCTTGGGGCCTGTTCCGGAGCTCCGCCGAAGGGGGCATCCACCACGGAGGGCTTCTACATCATCACCATAGCCCCTCCGATGAAGTGTGAGTAGTTTACTTCAGACCTTCGGGTCCATAGCTAGTAGATAGATGGCTTCTTCTCTCTTTTTGGATCTCAATACAATGTTCTCCCCCTCTCTCATGGAGATCTATTCGATGTAATCTTCTTTTTGCGATGAATTGTGGGTTTATGATCCAGATTATCTATGAATAATATTTGAATCTTCTCTTAATTCTTTTATTGTATGATTGGTTATCTTTGCAAGTCTCTTCGAATTATCTGTTTGGTTTGGCCAACTAGATTGGTAGTTCTTGCAATGGAAGAAGTGTTTAGCTTTGGGTTCAATCTTGCGGTGTCCTTACCCGATGTGATGAAGGGTTGCAAAACGCGTGTTATATTATTGCCATCAAGGATAACAAGGCGGGGTTTTATCATATTGCATGAATTTATCCCTCTACATCATGTCATCTTGCTTAAGGCGTTACTCTGTTTTTAACTTAATACTCTAGATGCATCTTTGGATAGCGATCGATGAGTGGAGTAATAGTAGTAGATGCAGAATCGTTTCGGTTTACTTGTCTCGGACGTGATGCCTATATACATGATCATACCTAGATATACTCATAACACTACAGGAAACAAGTAATTTGCCGTGCGCTGATTACGAGACGGAAAGACGAAATCGAGACGGCAAAAATTGGCGTCGTGAAGTAGACGGCAAAGTCAGACGGCAAAGATAAATCGGCAAAGAATACTTTGCCGTCTGCTATTTTTTTAGGATGACGGCAAAGACTTTGTCGTCAGTCTATACTGTTTGCCGTCAGCAGGTAAACCAGACGACAAAAAAATGGCAACAAACGGAACGGACGGTGTTAAGTGTTTTGCCATCAGCCAGACTCCTTTGCCGTAAGCCAGATACATCCCAGACGGCAAAGTATTTTTTTTATTAAAATAAACAGGACAAACAGTCCAATTGCAGTGGCCAGAGATGTTCGAAAGCATTGGCAAAATCATTACTTGCATTTTTTATAGTCTGATAATAGTTCACGTGTGCAATGTTCTAGTAGCTTGCCAATCTTCTCTGAATAAAAAACAAAATCCTTTGTCATTCGGAGCACAAAATCCTTGCCGTTCCCAGCACGAATGGAACAACAGAATCGCATACTCAAATCACCACATACTAGATCATACAGATAGGAAATATGACAATCATCTATGGAGAATTTGACTTAAAAAATATGGAGCACTACTAGAACCGGATTGACCCCATGGCCGGCACGGCTAGCGGTGGCAGTGCAGCACGCATCATGGGCGGCGGAGGTGGGGTCGGGGCAGCGAGGCGATGTCGTCGGGCTGGGGCCATGCGGTCGGGTCGGGGCAGGGACCGCGACGGCGATGGGGTCGGGGCAGCCGCTGCTGAGACGGCCGGGCGAGGCAGCTTGGCGGAGGCAGGGCGCGAGTGCGGCTGGCCTAGTCTCCAAGGCAGGGGATGGGACGGGGCCGGGAGGTGCGGCTGGCCTGGTCGCGGCTTCCTCCAGAGCTCGGCCGAGCACAAGCGAGCCATCCAGGGCGCGGGCGCGGAGGAGAGGTGCTTGGGAACGGGGCGCCATGGGTGGATCCGATGAAGTGGTGGCCGGCGAGGTCGGGGCAAGGGCACCTGCGAGATGTGGATCGGATCGGGAGCAAAGAGATATAAGAGAGAGAGATAGCGGGGGTGAGAGACAGAGGGGACCGTGAGAAGAGAGAGAGGATCGTGGGGATAAGGGAGGGGTGGGCTGCGGGTGGTCGGGGTGGGCCCCAGCAACGGGCAGAGAGAGATATAGCGGGGTGGGCCCCAGCAACGGGCAGAGAGAGAGAGATAGCGGGGTGGGTTGTGCATCGCGATGGATCTGCTGCCACATCATCGATCCGTGGGATCGATCCGTGTGCTATGTTTTCTCTTTGCCGTCTGTGTTTTTTATTGCAGACGGCAAAGATCATACTTTGCCGTCTGTAATAAAAAATACAGACGGCAAAGATCTTTGTCGTATGCATTTTATATTACAGACGGCAAAGAGCATACTTTTCCGTCTGTAATAAAAAACACAGACGGCAAAGATGTTTGTCGTCTGTTTTCTTCGTTGCAGACGGCAAAGTGAGCTTTTTGCCGTCTGTGTTTGTTTTTTGTTGACAGCAAAGTATATTTTGCCGTTAGTTTTTCTTTGCCGTCTGTTGATGACAGCAAACCGTTTCTTTGCCATCTGCCCGACGAAAAGCTGACGGCAGAGACCCCCCCTGACGGCAAATTACTTGTTTCCCGTAGTGTAACTATGCTCAATTCTGTCAATTGCTCTACAGTAATTTGTTCACCCACCGTAGAATACTTATGCTCTTGAGAGAAGCCACTAGTGAAACCTATGGCCCCCGGGTCTATTCTCATCATATCAATCTCCATCACTTTTATACTTGCTTTGTTTTTACTTTGCCTTTTACTTTTCACTTTGCATCTCTATACCAAAATACCAAAAAATATTATTTATCATCTCTATCAGATCTCACTCTAAGTAAGTGACCGTGAAGGATTGACAACCCCTAATTATGTTGGTTGCGAGGAGCTAGTGTTTTGTGCAGGTCGAGGGACTTGTCGTGGCCTCCTCTTCGGATTGATACCTTGGTTCTCAAAAACTGAGGGAAATACTTATGCTACTTTGCTGCATCATCCTCTCCTCTTCGGGGAAATCCAACGCAGTGCTCAAGAGGTAGCAGCGTCTGGTGCTTAGCTGGGTCGAACTCCCATTGAATGCCCGTCTTTGACACGGGAGGATCCGGCGGAAGAGCATGACTTGGACCACGTTGACAAGCTTGATTTTCTTGCTTATCATGTTTTTGACGCAGGTCTGGAGTCCGGTCAGCTCCACCGATGAACCCCAGGATAGGGCCTTCTCTTTCCAGGAGGTGAGCCGCATGGGGATTCCGGATCAAAATTCGGGGCCGCCACCCAGTTGGTGTCGCGCGGCTCGATGATGTAGAACCACCCCGATTGCCACCCCTTTACAGTCTCCACATAGGAGCCTTCGAGCCAGGTGACGTTGGGCATTTTGCCCACCATGGCGCCTCCGCACTCCGCTTGCTGGCCTACCACCACCTTCGGTTTAACGTTGAAGGTCTTTAGCCACAGGCCGAAGTGGGGCTTGATGCAGAGGAAGGCCTCGCACACGACGATAAACGCCGAGGTGTTGAGGATGAAATTGGGGGCTAGATCGTGCAAGTCCAGCCCATAGTAGAACATGAGCCCACGGACAAAACGGGTGGAGGTGAAATCCCAGTCCGCGGACGAAGTGGGTAAGAAATACCACCCTCTCATGGGGTTCTTGAGTAGGGACGATCTGCCCCGCATCTAGTAGCCTGTGCGCGATATCTGCGGCCAGGTATCCGGCTCCCCAGAGCTTTGTGATGTCCTCCTCCATAACGGAGGAGGCCATCCACTCGCCTCCCGCTCCGGACATGCTTGGAGTGGTTTTGAGGAGAAAATGCGAACTTGGGCGCTGGAGCTCGAGTGCGCAAGAATGGATGAGCAAGGAAGAAGAAGGCGTGGGTGAAGAAGGTGAATCCTTGTCCCTTCATAAGAGCGGAAAAAACTATGCGCCTCCCCACCTGCTTGGTAAACTCGCTTATTCCCCGAGCACTGTAATTGATGGCGCGGTTGGGTTACTGTCGGTGTCAAAACCGGCGGATCTCGGGTAGGGGGTCCCGATCTGTGCGTCTAGGCTGATGGTAACAGGAAGCAAGGGACACAGATGTTTACCCAGGTTCGGGCCCTCTCGATGGAGGTAAAACCCTACTTCACCTTGATTAATATTGAAGATATGGGTAGTACAAGAGTAGATCTACCACGAGATCGTAGAGGCTAAACCATAGAAGCTAGCCTATGATGGTATGATTGTAATTGTGATCGGCCTTCTAAGGACCAACCTCTCTGGTTTATATAGGAACCGGAGAGGGCTAGGGTTTACCTGGAGTTGGTTACAAGGAAGGAAATATGATATCCGGATCGCCAAGATTGCCTTCCATGCCAAGGAAAGTCCTATCCGGACACGGGTCGAAGTCTTGAGTCTTGCATCTTCACGCTTCAATAGTCCGGACGTTGTATACAATCCGGCTGTCCGGATACCCCCTAATCCATGACTCCCTCAGCAGCCCCTGAACCAGGCTTCAATGACGATGAGTCCGGCACGCAGTTTTGTCTTCAGCATTGCAGGGCGGGTTCCTCCTCCGAATACTCCAAAGTTGTTATCGAACACTCAAACCGTGTCCGGATCTGCAAGATGATCTTCACATACCATTGTAGGGAACACATCGCAAATCCGATCTGCTAGCAACCTTCGTACGCTGTGCCTTCGCATCGTGGCCCAGTCCAACACGAACCGGTGCTTCTCGCCCCACCTCGACCCGCGCTGCGAGGCGGTTTTATTGGCACGTCCTGTCGAGGCAGAGATCGTGTCCCCCTTATTACGGGATCTTCCATTAATGCGGGCGTGCGTAGCCCCATGACGACCGTTGGTATGACTCCGTGTGCCGTCAGGTAAACCTCAAGCGGTCACCCTAAGGACTCTTGATATTCACCCCCTTTATAAAAGGGGCCGAGGCCTATGCCTCTTTTCCACCTCCCTCGCACCTTTTTGAACCTCGAGTTCTAACACCCGAGATCTAAGCTCCAACACCCCAAATCCTCCAATATGTCCGGATCCGACCCTCAAGGCTGGTGGGTGGCTTCCTTGATTCAAGAGGAGGACATTGCGAAGCTTAGGGAGGTCGGATATCTGACCGCCGACATCCAGCACAGGCTTCCTGCTCCAGGGCAGGTCATCCCTACACCGGAGCCCAATGAGTGTGTCGTGTTTGTTCCTCACTTCCTCCGTGGCTTGGGCCGGCTAATGTTCTATTATGGGTTGGATTTTCATGATCTAGCTCCGGACGCTATCCTCCATATCTCGTCGTTCATTATAGTGTGTGAGGCCTTCCTCCACGTCACCCCACACTTCGGCTTATGGCTCAAGACCTTCAATGTGAAGCCGAAGATGATCGAGGGGCAACACGCGGAGTCTTGGAGGTGCCGTAATAAGCAGGAACGCTGATGCCCCATGGCCAGAGGGTTCTTTCCCAGAAGTATCCGATGTATGGCAACGGAAGTGGTTTTATGTCATGGCTCCCAGAGGCAAAAAGTGGGTGGCCCCTCCCGAGTTCCGCTCGGGCCCTCCGTCACAACTAGCGTCTTGGACCGACGTAGCACGGAATTGGGGGCCCGCTGGTGATGTACCAGTACTACAGAGCCGGATCCGAGAACTTCTTGAGAGGGACATTAACCTTGTCAGCATAATGCAAGTGATGTTAATCCGACGGATGTTGCCGTGCCAACGCCGGCCTCTCCGGATGTGGGAGTTCAATCTAGAGGGTTTGCAGACTGTTAAGCACTTCTTCGGCCTAAAGCTCGAAGGGATGTGCAAATTATTCTTCGGACCGAAAGTAAAGTGTCCGGACACCACCGAGGATGCGGGCCTAAGCTGCAATCGCCTAGATACCCAAGTAAGTAATCTTGATACCGGACACCGTGTTTTGTATTTGTCATAATTGTTTATTATGAAAATCACCCGTGGCCAGGAATGGCTCAGCAAGGCGGAGAGAATCAGGTGTCCAGCGCCACTTCCCGAAGGCTCGCCTCGTCCCACCATGGCCAAGATGCTTGACCGGGTACTCAGCAGAATGCCCTCAGGGAAAGACAAGGGGAAGAATGAAGAAACCGAACTTCACAAGCTACGCATCCGAACCGGGGGAATTGTTGCCTCCCCTAAGGAGGATAGTTGGGAAGGGGAGGCTAAGGCCTCCTCCCCAAGCGGGAAGAAGAGGGCTGCCTCCGAAGACTCAGAGATGGAGATGCCCAAACCAGGGAAAAAGATATCACCAGGGGGCTCTGCCCCAACGGGCACCTTCTCCGCGTCGTGCCCACCAACGGGCCAGCCCCCCACCGAGCTGTAAGTTAATTTTTAATTCGAAGGTACTGCGTTTCTCCTAGATAAATAACCAGGATTCCTCTTTACAGTCCATTAGCAGCCCTTCTCAACAGAGTTCGTCTTGGGGATCTTCCTCCGGAGATGATGGAGAGCGAGACCCACCCACCTCTCTCGGCTCATGAAGGCGGGCGACACCGGGTGTCGCCACGTGGAAATCCGGTTTGCCGGGCCGAAGCCAATCGTCATTTCCCCCGAGCCGGGCGTTTGGCTCCCACGAGGCGATGGGAAGGTTCGGCATAGTTCGATGTCGAGACCAGACGTCTTGTGAGCTTACTAGAGCGAGCTGCGCTCTCGGAGGAACACCGCTCATTAATGAGCGCGGTCTCAAGAAGATTTCGTCCGCTACAAGCGGTTTGAATGAAGCATTTACAAGTCTACTCAGAGGCTTTGAGGTATGTAGTGAAGAATACACTGTTTTTGGCTGTGAGGCATGCGTTAGGTGTGCTCCATATAGATAGTAGCCCCTGAGACTCTGGTTGCCCCCCCTAGGCGGCAAACAGGGGATCATAAATCAATGATTGCGCTGTAAATAAATGCAGGTACCTGTGGGTCCGGCCGCCGACCAGTCCGTTGAAGTTGTCGAACTAAACAGGCAAATTGGATCGATTGATGCCGATATCACGCTGGTTAACGAGCGGCTCGACAAATCGCAAGGTATGTGCTCTGCCTTCCTTTGTATAGGAAAATATGGAGGCGGCATGATATTAATGTAATATGTTCGGACTGCAGATGGTGCTACTGCCGTGGAGGCCCTGAGGGCAGAACTTGTCCAAGCCAAGGAACAAGCTCGGGTTAGCAATGCGGATGCCCTAAAGGCGGACAAAGAATTGAGAGCCGAACAGGTTGCTCATCGCCGAAGCGAGGAAAATATAGCCGAAATGGCTGTGGAGTTAAAAAAATGCCGCTGACCGGTATGAGCTCCTTAAAAAGGAGCATAAGGATAGTTTGGCCGAGCTGGACAAGGTACATAATGCCACCAAGGAAATACGTACCGCGCTCAGGGGTGCGCGGGAGGAACTTCAACAGGCCGGTAAAATCGCGGCTAGAGGCTCCTACTTGCTGCGAACGAAGTTTTCGTTCAATCGCTCCCACGGATGGGCGCTGGAGTCCTGCGGACGCGTATGCGGATTTGGCAAAGAGTACGGCTGACGCTGCCAAGTTCTTCGAGGATCAGGGTGATAAGGAAGTGGAGAAGCTTTTCTGGTCGCAATTCAATGCTCCCACTCGCCCACTACCGTTAAGTGACAAGATTGCTGCTGTAGCGGAGCTTCACAAGCTGTTCGGGCTTGCAATGCGGGCTGTGATAGACCATCTTTGGCTGAAGGGGCCTAAGCCGGACAGTTATTTTGGCTTGGTGCAGCAATTCCTTGGGGCCGTGCCTCGGATCGACACCATGAGAAGGTCGGCGTGCATAGAGGGTGCACGAATGGCTCTTGCCCGCGTTAAAGCCTATTGTACGGATATGGAGGCCACCATTATAGCGACCCAGGATCCGGCGGGGGGCCAATATCCGGCCGAGCACTACTTGGCGCAGGTCACAGAAGGTGCCCGCCTAATAGAGGCGCAGTGCTCGAAGAATGTCTTGTTCGAGTGATGAATCATATCATTGTAAAAACCAATGTTATTTTGGTTGTAAGGCTATATTTATACTTTGTGCCTGAAAGTATTATGGTGTCCCTATGCGGCCATTATATATATATATATATATATATATATATATATATATATATATATATATATATATATATATATATATATATATATATATATATATATATATATATATATAATCCTAAAGTTAGCAGTCGTTGGCTTCAGCCCCCACGCATATAATGCGGGGGTGTTCGAGAAAAAATATGCATAATCACACTTGATCCAACGTCTTGGTCCATTAAGGAGGTGACAACACGTCGAACTAGGCAACCAGACTATATAGCTGTAACGCTTTCGCTTAGCCATGGGGGTCTAATGGTGGGGCTACTATGTAGCCCCTGGTACCTTCGCTTGCATCCGAATCTGAAGCGTGTGTACATGACGAAAGCGGTCCTTCGTTAAAGCGGAGGGATCCTAAAGATTCGATAAGTCTTGAGTGGTTGAACAGGTCTCTCGCTGTATCATGACGATCAGTTTTCGGCTTTCTCTCTTGAGGTGCTCGTCCGAAATAACCAGGGCACAATCGCAGTAGTTCTTCTTTAGCCACCTTAGCCGATAATAACGAGCGTAAAGGCGGCAAACCCATGGCCGGGCAAACCCAACATTTGACCAAAGACATGATTGAGCTGCTGCATATAAGGCCAAACTTCGTGGCGCGAACACTCCCAAAGGTATTCAGGACTTTATAATGAGCGATGGGCTCAAGAATTCCCATTCATTATAAACCTGTGTTTCCAGTGCGTGCGTTAATCTGTCGTGGCGAAATGCCAATAGCGGCAGTATCCTCTGTGGGTATGGAACCCATGGGATGGTTAAACAACAAGAGGCAATAGAAAAGGTTTACACGGGGTTTAATCTAAAAGAAACCTGTTGAGCGGGGCCTGCTTTGCCGTCTGCGCCTTTGGCTCCGTTGTGCCGTATCTGGAAGGGTATAAGCCTTGACGTTATGCGTGAAAAAAGAAAACTCGTAGGAGAGTACAACGTAAGTATGCGATGGATAGTAAGAATGTAAGATGTTGGCCTACCAATAAGGTTGAGCCAAGTGTGGGGCTGTATTAAATATGTATAGCCCCTGGTGTCCACTATTGGATTAGATATACGGTGCCCTGATTAAATTTTATCCGGGCGACCGGACACGTCTAACCGTGTCTCTGGTCTTAATGACTAGTCATGTTTTCTGATATTGGAGGCTGCTTATAGTCCGGCCGCTAAGGCCGTCGCGAGTTCCTCTACGCGTGAAGAGCGCTATGTGATTCCGCTAACGGTGATGATGCCACGTGGACCGGGCATCTTGAGTGTAAGGTAGCAATAGTTCGGCAATGCGTTGAAGCGGGCGAAGGCCGTTCTTCCAAGCAATGCATGATAGTCGCCCGGAAGGTGCGATGATGAAGAGTAGCTCTTAAGCAGGAGTTGCTGGAGGCGAATGTTACCTCGGTCTGTGGAGCCCTGCTGTGGGCTTCAACGCCAGGTATCACCCCTTCAAAGGTGGTGTTGCTTTGGTTAATTCTGGATGGTTCTATCCCCATCCCGCGGACAGTGTCCTCATATATCATATTGAGACTGCTGCCGCCGTCCATGAGGACGTGGATGAGATGGTATCCGTCGATTATTGGGTCAAGCACCAAGGCCTCTGATCCTCCTGGCCGAATACAAGTTTGGTCGTCCCAGTGATCGAAGGTGATCGGATAAGACGTCCAATGGTTAGGTGTGAGTACGATTGGCTCTATATCGAGCGCGTCTCTATGCGCGCGTTCGTGCCTTCTCATGGATGTGTGAGTCTTGTGGATCATGTTCACTGTTTTAACCTCTGGCGGGAATTGTTCCTATCCCCAAGTGTTCGGCTGGCGAGGTTCATCCTCGTCTTCACTTGGTGTTTCCCTACCCTTGTGTTCGGCATTTAATTTGCCGGCTTGCTTGAAGACCCAGCACTCTGTGTGTGTGTGGTTTGCAGGTTTGTCGGGGGTGCCATGAATTTGGCACAGCCCGTCTAGAACTCTATTCAGACCGGACGGTCCCTCTTTACTGCCTTTAGATGGCTTCTTTTGCTGATCAGGTCGAGATCCCATGAATCCGGCATTAACCGTTGTGTTATCGGGGCTCTCTTCCTTGTTTGGGCGTTTGTTTTTATTACGCCGTGGCTTCCCGTTGCCATCCCTTATTTGGGTGTCTTTGGGGTTATTTGGTGCCTTCTGGGCTAGCCAACTAATCTTCACCCGCGCAAAAGCGGGTCATAAGGCTTGTTAGGGCTGCCATTGTCCTTAGCTTTTCTTGGCCCAGGTGTCTGGCAAGCCACTCGTCGCGGATGCAGTGTTTGAATGCCGCTAAGGCCTCGGCGTCCGGACAATCGAGCATTTGATTCTTCTTAGTGAGGAATCCGTTCCAAAGCTTGCGGGTGGACTCTCCGGGCTGTTGGATTATGTGACTTAAATCGTCAGCATCCGGAAGCCGGACATAGGTCCCTTGAAAATTGGCCTGGCGTCCTCGAGTTCCTCCCAACTCCCAATTGAATTTTCGGGAGGCTTTTCAGCGAGTGTCGGGCTGGTCCCTTTAGTTTGAGGAAGGTATTTGATGGCGTGGAGGTCATCCCCATGAGCCATATGTATATGCGAGGATAAAATCCTCAATCCGGACACACAGTTACATCGTTCCGTCGTATGCCTCTATGTTCACAGTTTAAAGCCACAGTGAAATTCATAGTCGATACTTCTTCGGTAAAGCACGGGGTGAGCAGCCCCTCTGTGTCTGGGCGTCTTTGTGGCATCTTTGTTGGCTGTTGTGTGTCCGGTGTTTATTCCGAACTGGTATTCGATTGGCGTGATCGTTGTGGTGACCATAGTCCCTCGCCGGGGTGTGTCCTTTAGATCCATAAATGGACCTGGCCGCGCCGGCTTTCTTATCCATGTGCTCACGTAAATCGTGTGTGGCGTGGGTAGCCGCTTTGTTGCGGTTATGAAGTGGCATGGCTTCGTCATCGAATTCTGGCAGTAGCTTGCGTTTTGGATAGCTCTTTGTATGGCGATCATCGCCGTATATTTCTTCAGTTTCTAGCACTTTATTCCATCTACAGTTGAGCGTTTCCTGTGCGGCTTTGAGCCGTTGCTCCTGCTTCTTTAGACTTCTTGCGGTGGCTATAAGCTTTCTGTGGAGGTTATCTTGTTCCACGCGTTTTTTCGGGATGAGGAATTCATCGTCGTCCGGGCTGTTTTCTTGTGCTGGTTTGGTTTGATGACCTCGTCCGTCGGGATCATTGTCCTCGGGCGTCTGCTCCGAACTATGTTCGGGGTAGCCTGGTTCGTCCTGCTCCAGGCTGGGTCCGTATGGTCGTTGTTGCCTTCGGAGTTGACTGTAGTATCGATCCCTCTGGCGCTCTTGTCGCTATTTTTACTGTTGTTGGACTTAGAACGGCGTCTGCGCCGTTGCTTTGGCTTTTGCCCGGGTGTTTTATCTTCCGGATTGTCGCCTTTGTCCACTTTGGGCGTATCCACCATGTATATGTCGTGTGATGAGGCAGAAGTCCAGCGCCCCGTAGATTCCGAATCTTCTCCTGCATCGTCGTCCATACCGTCGATGCCTTCGGAGTCGAAATCAGGCACGTCGGTTAAATCATCGACCGTGGCTATGAAGTGGGTGGTGGGTGGGAAGCGAATTCCTAAATGCCTGCTTCCCTCGGGCGGACATAGTTTGGCCAGAATTTTCTATCAAGCAGAGAGTTTTCAACGAGTTGACATGTCGCCAAAGGCGAGTCTTTGGAAAGATATCCGCAGCGGTGAACTCCATTACCGGAGCCCAACCTGGCTCGACTGGCTCGGGAGTACGCGGACCGGAAGCACCATCCAGAGACGAATCCGAGGGTCCGGAGTAATAGGCCACCACATAGGTAAGGCCCGTGTTTGGCTGCATCGCCGATGAGTGTGCGACCTGCGGGGCGGGGTCCAGCCCCCCGTCCTTAGGCAACGCAGCCTGCTCCAGATTTAGGTCCGATGCTACTGCGGGGATGATACCCCGAGCTTTGTCCGACATCAGGTCTAAGCCATTCTCGTCGTGACTGTCCGGTGCTCCTGGCATAGGACCGAATCCGTCGAAGATCAAGTCTCCATGAATGTCCGCCATGCAGTTCAGGTTTCCGAACCTGATATGGTAGCCAGGGCCGTAGCTGTCGATCTGCTCTAGATGGCCAAGCGAGCTGGCCCGCAGGGCGAAGCCGTCGAACACGAAGATCTGACCGGGGAGGAAGGTCTCACCCGGGATCATGTTGTCGGTGATGACTAGAGGAGCCATCGAGCCCTGTTGCGACGACACAGAGGAACTCTCAATGAAAGGACCAATGTCGGTGTCAAAACCGGCGGATCTCGGGTAGGGGTCGATCATGCGTGTGGCTGATGGTAACAGGAAGCAAGGGACACAGATGTTTACCCAGGTTCGGGGCCTCTCGATGGAGGTAAAACCCTACTTCCTGCTTGATTAATACTGAAGATATGGGTAGTACAAGAGTAGATCTACCATGAGATCGTAGAGGCTAAACCCTAGAAGCTAGCCTATGATGGTATGATTGTAATTGTGATCGGCCTTCTAAGGACCAACCTCTCCGGTTTATATAGGCATCGGAGAGGGCTAGGGTTTACATGGAGTTGGTTACAAGGAAGGAAATATAATATCTGGATCGCCAAGCTTTCCTTCCACGCCAAGGAAAGTCCTATCCGGACACGGGTCGAAGTCTTGAGTCTTGCATCTTCACGGTTCAATAGTCCGGACGTTGTATATAGTCCGGCTGTCCGGATACCCCCTAATCCAGGACTCCCTCAGTTACACACACCCGTTTTGATGAGAATCCCGTGATAAGGGGACACGATCTCTGCTTCGACAAGACGTGGCATGAAAACCTCCTCGCAATATGTGCAGTAGCTGATTAGGAAAAACGGTTCGAATAATGACCGGGCCGTGGCATGATGTCACGCTATGAAAACTTGTCAGCAGATTAGATTTGTGGAATATTATACTCTCTATGGCGGTATGTGGAATTTATTTTGCAGAGCCGGACACAATCCTTGTGTTCAAAATCTTCTACGGAGTATTCGGAGGAGGAACCCGCTTTGCAATGCCGAAGACAATCTGCGCGCCTAACTCATCGTCATTGAAGCCTGGTTCAGGGGCTACTGAGGGAGTCCTGGATTAGGGGGTCCTCGGACAGCCGGACTGTTGGGCTATGAAGATACAAGATTGAAGACTTCGTCCCGTGTCCGGATGGGACTCTCCTTGGTGTGGAAGGCAAGCTTGGCAATTCGGATATGTAGATCTCCTCCCTTGTAACCGACTCTGTGTAACCCTAGCCCCCTCCGGTGTCTATATAAACCGGAGGGTTTAGTCCGTAGGAAAAGAACAATCATAATCATAGGCTAGCTTCTAGGGTTTAGCCTCTACGATCTCGTGGTAGATCAAATCTTGTAATACTCATATCATCAAGATCAATCAAGCAGGAAGTAGGGTATTACCTCCATCGAGAGGGCCCGAACCTTGGTAAACATTGTGTCCCCGCCTCCCTGTACCATCCGCCTTAGGCGACACGATTGGGACCCCCTACGAGATCCGCCGGTTTGACACCGACACTGAGGCACCCCTCGGCGAGGCGCTTCAGCGCTGACTAATAGCCACTTCAAGAAGCCTGAAGAAGAAACAGCAGCAGCTCCAAGCTGATTAAGACCTACTCATTGACAGATGGACTGATGTCCTGGCAGCCGAAGAATACGGCCTCAAGCGCCCAACCAAGAGTTACCCGAAGCGCAGACTGCTACCTCAGTTCGATGAGGAGGCACCGGAGCCCATACCTCCCTCGCGCAATGAGGACCGACCACCCCGCGGTCGGGACAATGCGGCGGACCAACCACCACGCGGTCGGGACAGTACGGCGGACCAACCACCCCGTTGTCGGGATAAAGCGGCAACTCAGGCTGAACAGCAACCCTCCCCACCACCACATAAAAACAGAGACAAAACAGCTCGGGATTATTCATATGACCTTCGGCTGGACTTGGACAGTAGAGCAGGACACACTAGATCAATCTACGGATCGCGAGGATGTTCTTCGACTCGCGATGACGGCTACCTATTCGGACGTGACAAACCCGGGCCAATAACCGCAGGCGGACTCCGTCGGAGGTGCGCCTCGATGCGGCCCGATATAGAGGCGCCGGACACCCTCTTTGCTTCACTGATGAAGTAATGGATCATGAATTCCCCGAAGGATTCAAACCCGTCAATATCAAATCATACGACGGAACAACCGATCCCGCAGTATGCATAGAGGATTTTATTCTCCACATCCATATGGCCCGAGGAGACGCCTCCATGCCATCAAATACCTCCCACTAAAACCCAAAGGGCCAACTCGACACTGGTTAAGCAGCCTACCTGAAAACTCCAACGGCAGCTGGGAGGACTTCGAAGAGGCTTTTCTTGACAACTTCCAAGGCACTTATGTCCGGCCACCTGACGCTGATGACTTAAGTCACATAGTTCAACAACCTGGAGAGTCCGCCAGAAAATTCTGGACTAGGTTCCTAACCAAAAAGAACCAGATTGTTGACTGTATGGACGCTGAAGCCCTAGCGGCCTTTAAACACAACATCCGTGACGAATGGCTCGCACGCCACCTCGGCCAAGAAAAGCCGAAGTCTATGGCAGCCCTTACGACACTCATGACCCGCTTTTGCGCGGGTGGGGATAGTTGGCTGGCTCGTAGTATAAATACAACCAGCGAGGCAGGCCCCTCCGAGACCAAAAACAGCACCGGCAAGCTCCGGGCAATAGACACAAACGCCGAAGCAATGATGATAACACCAATGACACTACATTTAACGCCGGATTCAGTGGCTCCAAGTCCGGCAAGCGGAAGAAGCCATATAAAAGGAACAACGAGGGACCATCCAGCTTGGACCGCATTCTTGATCGTCCGTGCCAGATACATGGCACCCCAGACAAATAAGCCAATCATACCAACAGAGATTGTTGGGTTTTCAGACAGGCTGGCAAGCTAAACGCCGAGAACAAGGAAAAGGGATCACAAAGTGAGGACGATGACGAAGAGGCCCGGCGGCCGAACACTGGGGGCAGAAGAAGTTTCCCCCTCAAGTCAAAACGGTGAACATGATAGATGCTACACACATCCCCAAAAGGGAATGCAAATGTGCACTCAGGGACGTCTATGCGGTACAGCCAATCGCCCCAAAATTCAATCCATGGTCGTCATTCCCGATCACCTTTGATCGTCGAGATCACCCAACTAGTATCCGTCATGGCGGTTCGGCCGCACTGGTCCTCGACCCAATCATTGACGGATTTCACCTAACACGAGTCCTAATGGACGGTGCTAGCAGCCTCAACCCGCTCTATCAGGATATAGTGCGCAAAATGGGCATTAATCCCTCACGAATCAAGCCCACAAAGACTACCTTTAAAGGAGTCATACCAGGCGTAGAGGCCTGTTGTATGGGCTCAATCACGCTGGAGGTGGTCTTCGGTTCCTCAGACAACTTCCTAAGCAAAGAGCTAATCTTCGATATCGTCCCCTTCCGCAGCGGCTACTACGCATTGCTCGGACGAACCGCGTTTGCTAGATTCAACGCGGTGCCGGACTATGCTTATCTCAAGCTCAAGATTCCCGGTCCACGCGGCATCATAGCAGTCAATGGAAACACTGAACGCTCCCTCCAAACAGAGGAGCACACAGCTTACCTAGCAGCAGAGGTACAGAGTGGCCTTCTCAAGCAGAACTATAATCCGGCTGCCGAGCCCCGGGACATCACTAAGAGGGTCTGGACCACAATGCAATAGGACAGCTCGGCTCGTTAAGAGCTCAATTAGCAATACGGCCTCCGTCCCTGTCCCGATGAGGTAGCGGCATTCGCACCATGCGTACATAATTACGCACTCAATATCCCATGGGCATCGACAGAGGCACAACTAGCTTGTAGTCCACAGTTCGGCTATACCGATCCCGGACTCAATTTTATCTTTACTATTTCCTTTTCTTTTCAGGTCTCTTTTATACAGGCCTCCTTCGATGGCCTGATTACTGGTCCTGTCAAAGGACAAGTACACCAGATTGGCACAGAGCACAGGCATACATGGGAAGCCCTAGAGGACAATCCAACGATCACTCTACCTGTTTTTCACTCTACCTGTATAAATGCGCTTTGACGCATTAACCCAACTATAATGGAAACAGTTCACGGCTCAAGTCAAGGGGCCCCAGATATTGCCTCTGCTCTTCTTCTGTTTTCTTTGGCCATTAATTGGTTATATTCTCACACCCGCGCACTTTGGTACGTTTCATATTCGCCAGGGGCTCCACATTGCCCCATAATACGGCAAAAAAGTCCGAACACTTCTCATAGATAAGTTCAGCACCCCGAATTTAGCATTATATGCATTGGCTCCGAATCATGTCTTTGGTCAATAGTGGGGTTGCCCGGCTCCTGTGCTTGCTACCCTACGTTCCGCTACATCCGCTAGGGTAGTAAAGGGAGAACTACTACGATTGTGCCCTGGTCTAAACGGATGAGCAGCTCGATGAGAAAGCGAAACCGATTGTCATGATCGGCGAGCCCCGGTCATTGTTCGGAGGTCACAAATCGTTGGAGATTTTTTTCGCACTCTCGAAGGATCGGTACTTCCCGATCGAGATCTTGTGACACTACGGTTCGTATACCAGGGTTTGCGCCCATGTTTTATTATAAAACTCCTATGGCTAAGTGAGGACGTTTAAGCCGCATAGTCTGATTATCTGGTTCGTCACGCTAAACAACTCCTTCAAGGACCATATAATTGTATCAAGATTGTTTAGATTCCATCCCGAACACCTCCGTACTACCTATGTCAGGGCAGAAGCCGACAACTGGCCAACCCTCAGATTCCATACAACACGGCTGCACAGGAGGAAACAATTAAAACATAACAAACATTATATTACAAACCGACTTTGTTTCCATCATACAAAGCAAAGACAACACGAATGTATTCATTCGAAAATAATGTCCTGCCTGCACTGCGCTGCTGCAAGTCGAGACCCCTCTAGGACATCCGCAAAATATTGCTCGGGTGTGCGGTGCTCCTTGCCCTCGGGCGGCCCCCTGGCCATCTCAGCGGCGTCCATTTTCGCCCACCACATCTTGCAACTGACAAAGGCCATGCATACAATTTCGATGCAGACTGATCGCTTGACAATGTCTAGCCACGGACAGGCCTCCACCACCCGCTTCACGAGGCCGAAGTAACTGCTGGGTATAGCTTCGGCTGGCCACGGCTGGATTATTAAATCCTTCATGGCCAGTTCGGCCACCCTGTGCAGCTCGACCAGTTGCTTCAGCTGATCAACAAAGGGCACCGGATGTTCTGGCGCAGCATACTGCGATCAGAACAGCTTCTCCGTGGAATTCCCCTCTTTGGCTTGGAAGAACTCCGCAGCATCGGACACGTTGCATGGTAGACCCACAAAAGCCCCTAGGCAACTCCGAATCCGGGTTAGTAAATGGTACTTCCTCTCCACATACTTGCTTTGCATATTAAATGTCTTACCCGCTGCAATCTTCTTGGCCTCCTGGATCTCCTAGAGAGTGTCCCGGGCCTCATTCCGTGCGGCCTCCGTGCTCTGGCGAGCCTTGGTAAGTTCAGTCTCTCGAACTGACGCCTCACGCTCCAAGGCTTCGCACTTCTTCACCGTGTCCTGGAGCTCCTGCTGGACCTCGTTGACCCGGGCCTTGAGCTTCTTACGGGCGGCTTGCTGCTGGACAGCCTTCCCCCCGGCTTCGCCCAGGGCCTTTTTTAGGGCCTCGACCTCGGTCGCGGCTCCTACACATATTACGACACTACAGTCAATATGCACCATTTATTCTTCCTGAAATACACAGCAAGTCATTACTCACCTTGCTTCTCATGGAGCTGAATCTTCACCTCGCCGAGCTCGTTCTCGGTCGCTCCAGCCTCTGCTTCAGTTCAGAGACTTCGGCAGCATACGAGGTCACGGCCAACAGCGACGCCTGCTTATTCATACATATTAAGTTAGTCTCCTACAACAAAGGATTGATCCTCTGTCCGGTTTTTTCTTTCCGAACACCGGACAGTGTCTCAGGGGCTACTGTCTGCATGGGGTTTTTCTCTTTCTACGTCGCTTACCTCAAAACCTGTCAACAGGTTGCTGCAGGCTTCGTTCAGTCCGCTCTTAGCGGACCGAACCTTCTCGATCACCGTACCCATAAGGAGACGGTGTTCTTCCACAATGGAGGCGCCTCGTAGCGCCTCCATCAGGTTATCCGGTGCCCCTGGTTGGACATGGACCACCGGTGGAGTTGGCGCACCCCCTCCTTTGAAGGAGGCTGCTCGCCTGATTCTGGAACCGTATTGGTCTCCAGAATCATATTCGGTGGAGGGGCCGAACTGAATACGGCCCTCCTCGCCAGTCTCCATGGGGATTTGCTCCCCCATGCGTCCCGGCAGCGGAGGTCTCGCCTTGTGGCGCCTCTTGGACAGCGTTCCGGGCCCCTCCCCTGCTCGAAGCGGCCCTTCGGGACAACACCTCGATCTCATCCTTGGCATCGGGGGAGTGAGCGGTCGGCGTTGACATGCTGGCCATTTCCGCTGGATCCAACGAACCTCCAGAGGAGGATCGCTCGATGCTGTCGCGAGCCAGGCTGCAATAGCACAATTAATCATATCAAGACGATGAAGAGAAAAGGCCGGATATACGGGTATATGCAAGTCATGGTACTTACGATGCGGCCCGGGGCTTAGTGCTGGGCCGTCGTTCCGGACTACTGTCGACGTCCCGCGTGGTGTTCACCACTGGGGTACCCTTCCCCTTCTTGGGCGTTTCCGCTTCCAGATGCGTGGAAGCCACCCTCTTCTTCTTTCCCTCCTCAGGGGGAGGGTTGTTCTCCTCCACCTCCTCCTCTTCCTCGTCATCGTCCTCCTCAGGAACGGAGGAATGGGTCTCTTCATATCCGGATGTCACGTCCGAAGTACCCTTACGGCGGGGGCCTCTTTTGGCCCCCTTGGCCTTTTTCTTGGCCTTCTTATCCGACGCTTTATGGGGCACCGGCACTAGCATCTTTGCTAAGCAGCGGGATGGTGGTTCTTGAGCGTGGAGCGGACACTTGATCAACCGCCCTCTCCATCGGTGAAGAAGAAATTGTAAAGCTCAGACATCATCCTTGAAACAAACAAGTAGGGATCGTTAAAATAACATACCTCATTTGGCGAGTGTTCTTGTCGTGCCCACAGTCTGAATCGTGGTGGCGGTTTCGTTGCCCTTAAAGAGCAACTTCCAGGCACCTTCGTGAGTGGTTTCGAAGAGCCTCACCAGGGTTTGATGCTTCTTCGGATTAAACTCCCACAGAGGGTGACTTCTGCGCTAACACGGGAGGATCCGGCAAACCAGCATCACCTGAATTACATCGACAACCTTGACGTTCTTGGCTATCATGCTTCGAGCGCATCTGCAGTGCAATCAGCTCATCTGGCGAACACCAGTTCGGACTTTTCTCGACCCAGGAGGTGAGTCGCATGGGAGCACCGGAGCGGAATTCGGCAGCTGCGGCCCAGGTGGTGCCGCGGGGTTTCGTGATGTAGAACCACTGTTTCTGCCACTCCTTTACTGTATCCACAAAAGTGCCTTTCAGCCAGGAGACGTTGGATAGCTTACTCACCATACCGCTCCGCACTCCGCGTGCTGGCCATCCACCAACTTCGGCTTCACGTTGAAGACTTTGAGCCACAGCCTGAAGTGGGGTTGTATGCGGAGGAAGGCCTCACACACGATGATAAACGCCGAGATGTTGAGGAAGGAGTTTGGGGACAAATCATGGAAATCTTCCTGTAATAATACATCAGCCTGCGGATGAAAGGGTGGAGTGGGAACCCTAGTCCGCGGAAGAAATGAGGGATGAATACCACCCTCTCTTTGGGCTTCGGCATGGGTACGACTTGTCCCTCGGCCGGCAGACGGTGGGCGGTTTCCTTCACCAAGTATCCAGCCGCACGAAGCTTAGTAATGTCCTCCTCCTTGACGGAGGAGACCGTCCACTTGCCCTGACCTCCGGATCCAGACATGGTTGAGTGCTAGCTCGAGTGGAAAGGAAAATGAGAACTTGGGCGCTGGAGCTCGAGATTGGAAGGGCGGAGATAGAAAGAAGGCGTGGGAGAGGAAGAGGGAGTCTTATCCCCTTATAAAGGCAGTAAATATTGAACGCCTCCCCACTCGCCTTAGAATTCGCCTATTCCCAAGGGCTATATAAACGGCACGGTTGGGTTACCCATGCCCGCATTGGAAAATCCCACGATAAGGGGACACGATCTCTGCTTTGACAAGACGTGCCAATGGCAACCGCGTCTCAGGACGTGGAGCGGCAGACACAAAAACAGTTCGGAATTATGACCGGACGGACTTGATGTCATGCTACAAAAATTTGTGAGCGGATTGGATTCGTGTAAAATTATATTCTCTCTGTGGTTGTGTATGGTATGTGTGACGGGTCCGGATACTATCATCGCGTCCGAAGATTATCTTGGAGTTCGGAAAGAAGGGAACCCGCCTTGCAATGCCGAAGACAATCGCATGCGGACTCCTCGTCATTGAAGCCAGGTTCGAGGGCTCTTGAGGAGTCTGGACTAAGGGGTCCTCGAGCGTCCGGCCTATTATCAATGGGCGGACTGGTGGCTAATGAAGACATGAAGGCCAAAGACTGCACCCGTGTCCGGATTGGACTCTCCTTAGCGTGGAAGGCAAGCTAGCCGCCAACTATGAAGATTCCTTCTTATGTAACCGACTCTATGTAACCTAGATCCCCGGTGTCTATATAAACCGGAGGTGTAGTCGGAAAGGATATACTCATTACCATAGTCATAACGAGGCTAGGCTTCTAGGTTTAGCCATTACGATCTCGTGCTAGATCAACTCTTGTAATACTCATATTCATCAAGATCAATCAAGCGAGAAGTAGGGTATTACCTCCATAGAGGGCCGAACACAGGTAAACATCGTTTCCCGTCTCATGTAACCATCGACCTTAGACGCACAGTTCGGGACCCCCTACCCGAGATCCGCCGGTTTTGACACCGACAACAGGTTGGACCCACCAGCTATATCTTCGCACGCAAGGAAGTGCCTCCTTATTACGCACAAAAAATGAATACTCCCCCTGCTAGCTGGGGCCCAGCATAGTGGGAGGCTGACTTGGGCCTACTAAGTTGACGCGGACGGAGGGCTTTGTCAACTTTGTCAATATGAACGATTCTAGCTCCAGTGACCGTACGATGTCCATCCAACGGCCGTAGTGCTTCTTCAACCTCTGGTCTTCTCACTCCAGCCGCCCAAAGCAGCGCCGGTCGTGCCGCCTGCTCCTGCCTCCTGTGGCCGGTTGTGCTACCGCGGAGGCCTCACAGCCCCCTACTACTCCCACCGCTGGCCAGGCCATCCCTCCACTCACCCACACCCCCTGTTATTCTACGGCGACGACAACATCACACCAAAGCCGAACCAGTGAACCCTCGTACTCCTCTCCGCATGGGAATCCACTACCACGTCTTCCTCGGCTCCGTGTCGTCCTCTTCCAAGGCCTCGATGTCGTCCACCACCCTGGTGCTCTTGATGCGGCATGGTCAACGTGGTCAAGGAACGACTTCCATCGGAAGAGTACTGTACGTGGAGAGGCTGACAGCTGGGTCCATGGCCGCAGCAAGCAAGTGCCTACTTATTACGTGGAAAATAATGATTCTTCCACCTGACAGCAGGGACCCACCAGACAGGCCACCGTATTTCACCAAAAAAAATATTCCCCCCTCACTGCTGGGACCCACCAGCTACATCTTCGCACGCAAGGAAGTGTGTCCATATTATGGGCAAAAAAAATGATTCGCCCCCCTAACTGCTGGGACCCACCAGATACATCTTCGCACGCAAGGAAGTGTCTGACAGTCGGGACCCACCCGGTCGAAGCATACGTAGAGTTGTCATGCAGTCGCATGACGTAATGCGTACATACTAGTCGATTAGTGCATCTCGGGCTGCAGCCATGAACCGTGGCCTTGTAAGGAAGGGCACGTGTGGTAGTAGAGGCGTGCATGTGTGGTAGTAGAGGCGCGCACGTAGCATGTACGCGTATGTACAGCAGCCAGGGTGCAAGAAATTAAATACGACCACGTACGTACATACGGGCGGGGTCTCGAATGCCTACTCACGCATACGTACGACCAGGGCTCGTGTACATGGCTGTGGCTCGGTCGGAATGGTGAAACTGCATCATCGTCGTGTTCATGGGGAGGCAACGGAATGCATCGTGTTCATCGGGAGGCAACGGAACGCATGCTGTTCACCGGGAGCCAACCGGCTTGGACGGAATATGCAATGGAAACGAGGCCTGGCGTACCGCAGAACGGAGGAGACGACCTTGTGTTCGACCGGCCATGGTGGAAACGGGATCCTGTTCATCGGGAGGGGTCTAACGTACCGCAAAACGGAGGAAATGGACCTCCTACGGTCGAAATGGGGTCCTGTTGATCGGGAGGGGTGTGGCGTACCGCAAAACGGAGGAAACGGACTTGTGTTGGAGCGCTATGGTCAAAACGGGGGTCCTGTTCATGGGAGGGGTGTGGCCTACTGCAAAACGGGACTCCACGGGATACTGTTCATCTCCATCATCGACCTCCTCCAGCCTCCACGGGCTACTATTCATCCACCGTCGACCTCCTCCAGCCTCCATCTGCGACTGTCCATCCACGGGCTCCTGTTCATCCAGCCTCCACCGGCTACTGTTCAACCAGCCCTCTCCACGGGTCCTGTTCAACCACCCCTCCATAGGCTACTTCTCATCCAGCCCTCCACCAGCTACTGTTCAACCAGCCCTCCATCGCCTACTATTCAATGAGCCCTCCACGGGGTCCTGTTCATCCACCGGCTCGATCGATCGGGGTCCTGTTCATCCAGCGGCAACAGCCTCTACTACCACGGGGTACTGTTCATCAACCCCCCACCGGGAACTGTTCATCCAAACCCCCCAACAACGCTCACTGTTCATCCAGAGGCAGCATTGATCGGCTTCAGTTAGCAGCAGTAGTGAAGGAATCACTCCGGTTTAGTTAACAGCAAGGGATCGATCGATCGCTCGGGTTCAGTAACGCGTAGTCTGCAGTGCAATCGCTCGGGTTCAGTTAGAGCCCAACGCCTCGCTCGGGTTCAGTTAGAGTGCAACACCTTGCACACACGCGCGTATGTACGAGAGAAATGTGCATCGCTCGGCCCCCGACCACCCACCATAACCGGGAACTCCCTCGATATTTTCCTCGCCCTCGCTTCTACCACGGTTTTCTCCGTCATGGACGGCCCAAAGAATGTCATGCAGCTACATCTCCGGCCTGCCCAGGATGAAAAGCCCATTTTCTGTCATGATTTTTTGTCATAGAAGTAGGATCCCACCACATCTATGATGATACCGGGTTTTGTCACAATTATCGTCATAGAAGTGTCATAAGCATGACATAAAAAATTTCGTTCGGCCCAAAATGTCACAGATGTGTCTTTTTTTTGTAGTGTATCTATGTCCTATGGTCACTGCGTTGTCTTTCCAAATCAAAATAGAGACACGGTTCAAATCATATCAGTTCAAGACAAAGCAGCACTGAAAGTATATAAAGTGTGAGAAACTACACTGCACAACAAGATTTCAGATGGGTACCATAGGTCTACATGTACAATAACACTATTGGCTCTGTTGTGATGCTAGTAATGTGCATGATATGAGAAGTCAAATGTATACACAATTGAAATTGAAATCAACATAGCTATTTATAAGAGCAAACCTGTTAAAGAAACATGCATAAACATACCTGTTGTGCCATTGGAGTTTCAATTGGATCCTTCAATTTAAAAATAAGTATGTATGAGTAAATACAGTGATACACGAGCAAAGCAGTATGCACGATAGCAATGGAATCTTAAATGAGAATAGTTGTTCTTCAGGTTTAAGCACTTGTTCTACATGAGCAGTCTGATGAAGACGCAAGCATATAGTACTTCAAAATAAAAAATGAGCTCATAGACCTTACCACATTCTTGGTTCGAGACCAGTACAGAACAAGGCGTTCCTAGTCATCGTCCAGTAAATGTGTCTCAGGAGAACGTAAGGGACTTTTATGAGTTACTTTACCAGTGAAGTACATTTTCTTCAGGTAATTCCGATACTGCCACCAAGCATTCCTAAAGATAGCAGAGCTATTAGCACAGGTTACCTCATCCTGAGTTTCCAAATCGGTCCTTCTCCATAGAGAAAAATGGGAAATTTTGCTGTATTACAACCATCATGGAGGTAGAATGTATGGGACAAAGCAAAGTAATTGCCATGAATAACATTACTTACACACAACTCCTAGACAAACACCTGCAACTGGCATTTTCCTTCATCTTCTGTATAATATTTCCATGATGGGAAGATACGCACATAGGATTTAACAACATCAAATGCGATAGATGCTAAACTACGAATGGCTGGTTGTGCTTCCTCCACAGGAATAGGTGTATTAACTAGTGGAGTTGAGGTTCGCCGTGGTAGTATTGGCGCTTTGTGCACTGGAGTTGCCTCACTAAATGCTCTTGTTTGGGAGCTCTGTGGTGGAGATGGTGCTGTGTCACAGGAACTGGGTTACTATCTGCTAGGATTGGGGTTAGATTGGGTGAAGCCGGTTCTCTGTCCATCACAGTAGGGGTACAATCTGCGAGAGTCTGGGGTATGTGAGGTAGGGCTGGTTCTCGTGCATGTACAACCGGGGTGCTATCTCCACCAAGAGGTAGCACTATTTAATTTGAAGACTGTGCTTTTACTCTGCTAGATACTGCCATCACCCGGTCCAATTCAAATGGCTGATAAACAGGAAACATAGTTGAATGTACAGACATTGTATGAGAAACAGATGCAATAGATAGTTTGGAAAAAGAGGGCATGAAATAGTTGACATGTATATTGTTTAACTAAAAAGGATACCATGACATAATTTCACATATAGGATGTCTATCTAAATTGGATAGCATAGCATGACATAATTCAACGATATGATGACTAACTAAACAGGATGGCATGAGATAATTATATGATGTCTTTAGTAAATAGGTTCGCATGACATAATTCACATACATGTTATCTAAGTAATCAGGATCGCATGATTTAATTCACATATGTGATTTATATGCTAAGCAGAGGGCATTCGCATATATGACGTATGAACTAACAACATGGTGTTGAATATTGTGTATATGATGTCTAAACTATGCAATGCAAGACACCATATGCATGATATGAGCAGTATAACTGTGCCAAGTTAGAGCATACACCTCAGTGGGGCAATAGGACTAGTCATCTGTCTCCGAATCCATCTCTGAGGAGCTATCGGGACCCAACAAGAGATCTGCTTTGACAGGTAGCACTGTCTGCTTTGAAGACCTTGTTTTCACTCCAGATTTTTCCATTACCCACTCAAATGGCTGATTCACAGGAAGAATAGTTTAATGTACGAATGTTGTCAACAAATGGAAATGTAATGAAGAAAATGATGGGCAAGATATCATTGAAATATATGATGCCTGGTTAAACAGGATGGCATTGCATATTTCACATATATTATGGCTGGCTAAAAGACATGAGATTGCATAATTAACATATATGATATAGAAACTAAACAGATGGCGTTACGTAACATGTCTAAACTAAGCAGATGACATATATGATGTTGAAAGTAGGCACTGCAAGGCAACATATGCATGATATGACCAACATCATCATGCCAAGTTAGAGCAAACACCTTGGGGCTAAATAGGAGTGGTCAGTTGCGTCTGAATCCGCCTCAGAACAGAAATCTTCCTCTGGATTACAATCTTGAGAGGGGGGAGGGTTTACCATTGAACCCACCATGGAGCGATGTCTGCATGACACTGTATTGCCGCGCAAAACTCTTCTCTTTTTCGCGACATATTCAGCATGACTGTGTACAATATCTGACATGCATACCAAAAAATATAGTGAGATTATGTAAGGAGAGCATGCAGAATTCCAGAGTGATGGTAAAAACCAGTGGATGGATCCAAAAATAATGATAGGAGGCTGATAGCTTTAATTTAATAAAGAGACAGGTGATGATTGCTTTACTATTTGTTTCCCACCCCAGATGAACAACATAGGCATACCCTAGGTGAACCAGATAATAGACAGAGATACTATTCATAGCTGCCTCGATATGTGCCTCACAAGTAATTTTAAAACTCAAGTTTGAACATTATTTTGGACCTGCCTTGGAGTCTAAGAGGTGAACAGGACAATAATAGCAGGTAATATTAAGCAATGCATAACATAAGAAGAAACAAAAGAGTGCGACCTTCTCTTGTGGACCCGTGTACTCCTCAAGTTCATCTGCTGAGTCGATGATGGTGATGCAGTTGCGGTGGGTGCCGACGGCAGGGAAGGAGATCTGAGGAGGCGAACGACGGTCATGAGTAGTGACGTCTAGTTTGGTGGATGCTTCTGTCAATGGAGCAGCTCAGGTGAGGTGGACAACGTTGCGGCAGGAGCAAGACAAACCACACAAAGTTTTCTTTGACACCTGCCTGTAACTAAAGTAATTCTGTAAGGGCTCCTTTGGCTTGCAGGATTCTAAAAACGCAGGGATAGGAAAAACACTAGAATAGGATAGGAATGCATGTGGGAAACACAGCATTTGTAAACACATGATTTCTGTCAACTTGGGTGTTTGGTTCACAGGAATTGGAAGAGCAGAGGAATGGAAAGAAACATGGCCAAATTAAAGGGAAACCATATGAAAGCGTGTACAATTAGAATGTTACTCTGCCACTAATGCACTTGGTCTTGTTTTCATGCATAGGATTTTGAAAAGTAGGTCCGGGTGGATGTTTTGCTCCATTCCTTTCAACAAAATGCATGAATAATTGAATAGTAGAGTGCCATAGGAAAATTTCCTATTGCTATATTTTTCCTTAAGTTTTTCCTTTGAACAAAAATATCCCTAACGGATTAACACGAATGTAGAGTAATAAGTGATGCGACAAGTGTACAACCTCTTTGTCGTAGCTGTGTCGACCTCGACATCATTGGGTTGGTCGCTGAAGAAGTTGAGGCAGAGGTGGCTATCGGAGGTGTGCAGGTTGATCTGAGGAATCTGTAGACGGCGTCCAGGGCACTGCTCTGTTGTGATGGATGGTTCCGTCATTGGAGCAGCTCCGGCAAGCCGTAAGACGTCGAGACTGAAGTAGTACAAGACATACATTGTTAATCTCAAGTGTGTTGTAATAGCATCTCCAACAGATGATGTAAAATACATTACCAAAAAGTGATAGATGTAAAATTTACATCACCAGAAAAGACCTGACTACAACAGATGAGGTAAAAACTGTTGACTCTGAACTTAACTATCAAAACAGAAATTTACAGTGGAATCTGAATGTTACTGTCAAAACTAAACGCACTGGTAGCAGAGAGGCACTTCACATGTAGTTTAGGCCGCTCGAGCACTAGTAGTAGAGAAACATGATCTAAATCAGCAGGTGGTCAACGGGGAACACAGTAGCGGATAGCAACCAGAGCAGCGGCGCCTGGAGGAGCAGCAACTAGTGCCAGAGCAGCAAGTCGTGTAGCTGCAGCACCCCATGTACCAGCATTAGTAGAGAGAGCGAGAGCAAGAGCAGAGTAGCTGCACGAGCGAGGGGGAGAGCATAGCAGCAACACGAGCGAGGAGAAGAGCAGCATCGTCGGTGAGCGAGAGCCAGAGCAGCAGCAGCAGCAGCAGATCCGGCTGGTATGGCCACCGCCGCCGAAGGGGCATGGCACTGGGGGAGAGCCGCCGTGGAGATGTCGCCCGCGGCGTCGGCTTCGAGGTAGCCGTGCCATGGGGGTGCAAGATGGACCACCGCCGGTGCCGGGAGGTCGAGTTAAGGAGAAGGTGCGATGCGATGAGTGTACAACCTCTTTGGTGGCGCTGAGTAGGCCTCAACTTCGTCCGAGGAGTCAGTGAGGATGCTGCGGTTCCAGTGGAGCAGTTTAAGGCGGTGCTGTGGGGATGGAGCAGCCGCGATAGATGAGGCGATCGTCGGAGCAGCTCCGTGGAGGTGGAGGACGGGGCGGCTGAACTGGCGGGACGACGAGATGGACTACGGATCCTCATCTGGGGAGGTGGATGAGGGACATCGAGCTGTTGCGGTGGGCAACGTCGTCGGGAAGAGGCTCCAGCTGGGCAGCGGTGAGGTGGTGGACGGAGGAGGGTGGGGTTTCGCGGCAGGAGCAGAGAGGTTATGGCGGCCTGGGATTTCGAAAGGAGAAAAGGAGGTGATGGGAGCGGGGAACCATGACTAAGGGATGCGCTTGTCCAAAATGTAGGTTGTGTTACAAAAGTACCCCCACCGATTTGAACTAGCGGCCCTTTCGACTCAGGGTTAGAAGGGGGATTTAGCGTGTTGGGATTTGGCAGCTGGAGGGAGTTTTCGCGCGCGTTGTAGTTTCGGGATAGCAAGGCGCGGGTTGTGAAGGCGCGAGTTTTGGGAGCACGATATCTGAATTTTCGGGATATAACAAGGCGTGGGTTGAATTTTAGGGACAAGCCTAACGTGTAATATTGTACGTACCAAATCAATTCGCACTTCCCTCAACGAAAAAACGAAAAAAAATAAAACTATTCACACCACACAAAGAGTGAGTCTTGTCCCGTTTTACTATACAAATGCTATTCAAAGCTATGAATCCATGTTATGTCCAATTAAAATTTTTCGCTGGCTGTATAATGCATGTAACCTACGCATACCAACATTTTAGTGAATTCCAAATGTCTATACTACCGCTGCAATACAAACTAAATTTGAATTTGTTTCTCTATTTGAATAAGAATCTACAATCATGATTGTTGCCAATTTAAACCATCATTCGTGTATTACCTTAACAACACACCACATGATTACTATAGAGGTAGATATGAACTATGTGTACTATATGAACTCGAATTCAAATTTTTGACTACACTTGATGTTGATTCCAAATAATAGTACATTTGATGTACTAACTAGATATTCATAATCTAAACCATGTTCCATATGTACACCGTGTTTATCTCACAAAGTATAGTGCCCCGCCACCTACATTATGAAAAGTATTTAGCCCTGAGCTGCAAAACCACACATTATCCCAAATTATAATCAATGTTCTATATATTATTAGTATAACATGTTCATAACCACACCATGCCTATCACCATTATATATATTCATTCATGCATGCATCATTTCAAAACACTATGATATCTTCTTCAAATATCTGAATCCACTTTTTATAATGAATTATGATCTATGTTCATCTTTTACACCTTCACGATTCTCTTCTCTTTGTAGCAAGCTAGCGCTAACTTTCTATCGTGCAGGCACACGCCCGCCCCCCTCTCACCCTCCCTCAGCGTCCCCTCCATCGCGCACATTCGTTATTTCTATTTAGGTCGTTCACCCACAGTGTGTGTAGGCCCCCGGCTCCTTCCTTCTGGCATACACCGATCGATATACCTCTCTAGCCAAGTGTGCCTACCAAAAACACACACCGCCCCTCTTCTCTTCTCACTGTCCATGCCCCCTATGTCCAATACGGTTCAACGCAGGTGCACACTCCCGCCCCTCTTTTCATCGATCTCATAGTCGCACACTCCTCCCCCCTCGACATAGTAGGCCTCTTGCACCACCTCCTAGCCGCACCCCTCTCCCCCTGTCCGTCTGTCCGGACCTTATTTGCTTCTAACACATGCATGCATGTATAAGTACTGATCTCCGTACATATAGCTAGGTCAACTATAATTCTTTTTCCCTATGCACCGATCGACTTACCTCACTAGTTATGTCTCTACCTTTCTCGGACACACGACGATTGATCTTCCTATGTAGTTACGTCTGCTTACCACAACCATATCGTCCCCTCTCATCATCCTTGCATACATCCCGACCCGTCTCTCACATGCACGTGCATAGACAGGTAGACATCCCCTCTCTTGTTGATATTGCACTTGTACCCTCGGTTTGTCTAGCAGGCCTCTCCCACCATTTGTGAGAAGCAACTCCACCACCAACCCTCTGACACTCTACCTTTGTCTTTCTCCCAACCTTATTCTGCTGCTACACATATGCAAGGATGTTGATCGATCTCCCTCAATACATAGCTAGGTTTCTCTCCTTCTCCACACATATACTAGTCGATCTACCTCTCTATAGTTAGGTCTCCGCCTCTCCCCCCCACCAACACACACCGGTAGTCAAACGTTGTAGGTAGGTATCCATGCCACAGAGAAAAATTGCACCTGTGCCATCTCACATTCCAGTAGGCCATCCGCCGTATATCTTTGGCGTGGGCACACAAAAATTTGATGGCACTCTTTATCGATTGCGCACCCACACACTTCATCCCTGTTTTCGATTCTATCGATATCTCAAGCCGATGATCCCTCCATTCTCTTCTCGTGGATTGCTCCCTCTATACATGATATATCCATGACTCTGTTTCACACACATTGCATATGTTACATTTTTTGTTTGAGATACCATCGACACATTGCCTCTGTTTCGCCCAAACCATCTCTCTCACACCCACCCATGTACGTACCTGCACTAAAGAAGAGGTGCACGCACGACGCACGTACTCACGTCTTGTTCCCGGCCACACCCGCACAGGTACACGGTGAAGTTCATTTCTGTATGAAAAGGCTGCTCACGTGATAATTTGACGCATGTAGTGGTTGTTTACTCGAAGGAGGGTCGTGTACCACGCGTAGACGGAACAAAGTTTGATTTGACGCATTAGTATTAAATAAAGTTATATTCCTCAATGGCACATACAGAATATAAAACGATTGTCGTCAGGAAAAAAGAGAAATCTGCTCCACTATATACAATGGAGCCTGCCTGCCGGGTTTTGTCTCTCGTCACACAATCTCACATAAGGCGGCAGTAGCCTCTCTCTCTCTCACCGTTGGTCACTGATCCGGATGCATCCATTTGCCGGCGGAAAGGGAGGATGTGCATCGTTTCTTCGTTCGACGGCGTTGAGGTAGCACGTCCCGATCTGCGGTACCCGCCGTTCTCTCTGATCAAGCTCTGGCACGGTAGGGCCTTCGCCACTTGCTCGCTACCGCAGTCTGGGCAGATCTCGGCCGTCAGCTCCCTCCTAGTTACATCCCGACGACCCTCAGGTATAGCTTCCTCCGGCCTTGCTCCACCGCCCATCTTCCCATGTTGATGCATGTTGAAAATCATTCATGTGGATCTTCTTTAGTTGTTTGCTTAAAACGCATCTTGGCCGACGTACTTTCCGTCTTGCAATCTCGTCCTCAAACCATTTTTGATAAACAACCATGCTGCTATCTTTCCCTTATTACATGGAATATGCTTCTTTTTTGTCGGTGTATGTGTCTTCAACTCGTGTTATTGGGCACTAATTGTTTCCTTTCTACCTCCCTTTGCAAACAGGGCTATCCATTTCACCTCGTTGCTATTGCGACCTTTTGGTGAACTGCACAAATCACTTTTTTCTTAAGAGTGTTTTGTGGAGTTCCGCCAAAATGTCACATGGGCAACGTTTTTCATTTCTATGGGACTGCAGAAAGGGAGGTTGGTTTTGCTATCCTCCTCATCCAACTCTGTGACCAATCTTCTCCAACAAGTAGTTAGTCCTAAAGAGCGATCGTAGAGGTGATCAGCTTCTATTTGTGTGTGTTATGATTCATCATCTAGTTCCACTATTATTGTTATCACAGTGACTGAATATCTTTTCAAACAGGGATGGTCAGCTCGATTTTAGTGGAGCTGCACAAAATGATCGAATTGTGATGTCCTCCATACACCTCTTTTTTGGCTACAGAGCTGGGTGAAACTAGCTGCCAACCAATGAACACTGTACCCAGGAAATGGAGCCATGCCTACGAACAACATTGATCAATTATATATTTTTCTTTATTTGTACACCTTCTCACAACTTCGTCTTCAGTTGTGATGTGAATATGGCGCAGATCTGCGAACCATTGAGATGCATTAGCAGCCATGGTAGTTTCATTTGTATTTGATGGAATGTTGTAACGAGATAATCTTGAGGCAAGAGGACACATGAATCCTACGTTGAAACCTTTTTTCTGCACGAACCAAAGTTGAAACCGTTATAGCATCACAATACAATTTCATTATGCTGGAAAATTATGCATACATATAAACAAATCCTGAAGGATTGATAGCAATGCCAGAAACAATTCAACTTTGTTTTGCGGACATGTGAGACATCCTTCATCTGGCTCCACCTACCATGCAGCAATATTGAGTGCACAACTGCAGGGAAGATTCACTCGGTCGTTGCACCGTAGTAATAATGACTAGTGAGCAGTCAAATCACAGAGCCCCACCTTCGCCACAGTAAGTTGCTCGGACGAAGCAACCATCATTTCTCTCTTCGTTGAATCAGCTGGTACTCCAATGTTCCAAGAGTAATAAGTTGCTCGGGCGAAGCAACCATCACTTCACTTTTCCCACAGTAAGTACTACCTCCTTTTTTTAATTCTACAAACAACCACACGTGAATATTGGACGGTAGCAGCACAACAACTAAATCAAAAATTGAAACCAACTAATGAACTATTACTAATGGTGAGCGTTTGCTAGTATCATGTACTTCGTGTGTCCATGTATATAGGGCTAAATTCGTTTCCTGAGACTAACTTTGGCCCTATTTGGATCCATGGGTTAGAGTTAGTTTGAGCTAGTTGGGGCTCAAATAGCCCTAAAGTATCCAAACATGAGGGTTAAATTGGAACAAGTTGCACCAACCCCACCAAAAAAACTATCCCACCCAAGAGGTGCTAATTGGAGATAATTCTCATTGGGCCCACTGAAAAATCACTTTTCTCTCTCTATCCTACCAGCCAATGGTGCTAATTGGAGCTAGTTCTTGTGGGGCCCACTGAAAAATCACTTTCTCTCTCCATCATGTGCATTTATTGTCAATCTAACCCTGTCATCCAAACACCTCTTTGGCTAGAATTACTTCAGGGTTAGTCATGAGTTAGTCTAACCTCTAGCTAAGTTAGAGTATCCAAACAGGAGCTGTATAAGACATGCAAGTTGCTCAAAGCATACCGTCAAATTCGTACGTGGAAGGATCTTTTTTTAAACGAAACGTGGAAGGATCTTCGAATGATATAATTTTCAAATTATATAAAATCTTATCAATAGTCAAAGGCAACATCGAAGTATACATTAGGCCCTATATAAAATCTTATCAACAATTAAAACCAAGTTTTACTACTACACCAAAAAAGTTTAAAACGAGAAACTAGACACACTCACGGCACAGCACGCCTGTCTTGTTTGGTCCGTCAATCAAAGCGCTTCCTCTTCTTGGCATAACAATAGAGTACAATAATTTTTTAAGGATGCTCTTGGCATGTCGCTAACATGTGATGAGTTAACCGACCACAATAGATGGCAAAATCACTAGTCTGCCGCACTTTGAGAGAGACGAGGAGCGAGAAGCGATACGGGCTGGTGGATTACTAGATCTAGGTGTCGCACGGAGGCCAGGAAATATGGTGATAGCGTGGGTTGGCCATGTAGATGTAACTACACCGGGCTGCCATGTCTCAGACTCTTCCGGTCTACTTTGGAGAAGATTTTGTAGATTTTATATCACCGAATAAAAATATTAAAGAGTCCAGACGCTCCACCAAGAGGTTTCTTGCTCCTTCTCGGTCGTCGGAAAGCGTTCTTCTAAGTTTTACCGACACGTGGGACATCCAGCATCCAGTCCACGTGTCATGCAAGAAAGTGGTGTTAAGTATAGTAGGAGGGACTCACTAACAGTCACGAAAGTAGGTGGAGTACGTGCACGAATCACCCGAAAAAGGGAATACGAGCATGAAGAGAAGAGGTGCAGGCACCGACACAGGTACTCTTTGCCTCTTTCCCTAATACTCACGCGTGGGTACAACTGCCTCCCTTAGGTGTTCGGAGAAGAATTGGCCGTCGCGGGGCGGTTCTATATGTGGGCGGTAGTAGGCCTGGGCATTTGGTATAAACCAAAAATACGGTTTCTACCATTCGGTATTTTTGCAAATTCGGTTAGCAAAGCTGTAAACCAAAAAATGCATCTCAAAATAGGTAACCGAAATTTTGGTTAACCAAGTATTTTGGTTTGGTAATTGGTTTCTACCGTAGTTTGTTAGTACGGCAGAAGGATTCCAGTTGTGCCTTGATTCCTTCCACATGTGCATCTATATATCCTAGCTATCCACGTCCTTGTGCACTGCTGGCCGAGGTGGGACTAAAACCACAACCGGACTACAACCTCTTTATTTAGCACGCAAATAGACTACAGCCGTACAACGGGCTAGTTACACTAGAATCCCACAACAGCTTAGTAGATTGGGCCTTGCATGCAGGTCGCCAGCTTGGCCCATGTATTTGTGTTTTGTGGCGAACGCACGCGCGGGAGGCTATCAATCGTGGGAAAAGGCAGTTTGCCTGTACGTTCATGCATCAACACAAACGTTCGGTTAACTGTACTAAAACTGAACTGGCCGAACTAAGTTCGGTGTGTAGAGATAAAAACCGAATTTCCCTGTAGCTACATTAAAAACCGAAATTTTGGTTTTTTCGGTTTCGGTATCGGTTCGGTCGTCGGTTGGTCGGTTTTTTTGCCCACCCCTAGGCGACAGCAAAAAAACATGGGAAAATGTGCGAACCAGCTAGACGGGAGATTTGGTTGATTTTATATCGCTGAATAATATTAAATATTATGAGTGCAGATGCTCCACCGCGAGGTTCCTTGCTCCTTCTCGGTCATCGGGAATCTATGTTCTTTCACTCTTTTTTTTACGTGAGCTTTGTTCATCCTTTTGCCAACAAGTGAGACATCTAGCATCAAGGTGCACGTGTCATGCAAGAAAATGGAGATAAGCAGTGCGTAAGTGAGTCGTGCACTTCAATGGCACATGGTACTACGCAATATTTTTTCTCCTCGATGGCACGTGAATAGTGCATGTACTCAATGACAGAGCACGGGATGGTAGCCATAGACATGGTCGTCCCTTTTTGGAGAGAGTACTAAATAACTTTGGTGTGTCCCGTCAACTCGTAGAACGATGAGAAGCTTGCTTACTACACCTTCTCCCTTGCCAACATGTGCGCGGTGGCTTGCAGCACGAGGAGAAACTTTTGCTTACAAGCAGTGGACGTGCAGCAGTTCGTTTAGTGTCAGATTGCCAGAAATACTATTGTAGTACCATCATTATTGTTCGACTTCCAGAACGGGAGAAGAGCCAACTGCAAGGTCACCTATTAACTAGTAGTATACTATAGCCAAAGCTGGTCCACCTTTTTAGAGCATGCTTAATTAATATAGGCAGCTCTTGCAGCGACACATCATTTAGAGCAAACTCTCTTCGTAGGGACTTAAAACGTAGGAATAGGAAAAATAAAAGATTGGAGTGGCATGTCCCCTTGAATCCCATAGCATTAACATAGTGTTCCCCTAAAAAAATAGTGTTTGACGCAGGAAAAACAAAGGAAGTGAAAGAAAGTTGGAGTGGATGCTGGATTGCCAATTAACACATGATTACATAGGAAAAAAATCCTATAGAATTCTATCCTATGAATCAAACGACCAATGTAGGAAAATTATGAGGGGGTGTCACCAACAGTGTTCCTTGGCTCGCACCTAGCATCACGGTGGTCGAACTTGGAGTCATTCATCTAGTACATGTGGCATCTCAGACCTGGACACAAGGTGACGTACACCGTCAAGGATAATGTTGTCCTCGAAGCCGGACGTACACGGTCAAGGTCGACGGTCAAGGGGGTAAGGGCGGACGCGACCTCTCACTACGTCCGCCATTTGAAGCGGCGCACCGGCCGAGGGCGCCGTCCATTGCACTCCCAGCTGTACCCGCCTCCTCGTCGCATTGAAAAACCTACATTTACTGGCAAGATGCCCATGCGTTGCACGGAACATCAAGATGCATTTGTATGAGTAGTTTATCTTGTGGGATAAAAGGATGAACGAGGGAAGGCCTTGTTTGCAAATGTAGAGAGGGGTGTGGGTATCTTTTTGCAAAATTGCCATAGTTTCCTTCCTATCCGTCAGATATAAATCCGACAGCCTATATTGCAGGATGGCAGGCACACCATCATCATCAACTTTGTTTTTTTTAAGAGTAGAGATAGAGAAACCTTCGTGTAATGCGAGAAACCCACTCCAGCCACACACGTCCATTCAGGAGTAGGACGTCGGCCAAGCTCCTCCTTCCACCATTTTCTCCACTCTTTCAGCGGCATCCGACAAGTAGGAAGAGCAGTTCTCCGACATAAAAGTCATCTGGGTGGCCCGCCGAGACCGGCAGTTACGAGTGAGGCAGCTCGCCGCTCCACCTACCTCGCCTAGCCCGTCGGAGGCAGTTGCAGCACTAAGCCAGCGCGTGGTTCTGCAGCTGTCCTCTCTAATACAACTCGAGGGAGAGTGCCGACTTGATCCACGTTGGCTTGTCGGTGAGCACGGTGGCATGGGCATCGTCACTGCCCTCGATACCGTCGCGTCGTACATCCGTCGTCGACGCGCGCGTAGCCGCGCCATTCAGGCAGAGAAAGAAGCTGCCACAGATGTCAACAAGGTGAGGCGGCTACGCGGATGTCGACAAGGTAACGGCCAGCACATTCCCACCCGCCGCCATCATCGAGGAGAAGTAGAACACGGGAGGCCGCCGCAGATTGTATCCCATGAAGGCCACCACTGAGGCGACGCCGGCGAAAATAGCCGGTGTCTTGCACGATTCTTCTTCAGCCGGATGCTGGAGGAGGGCAAAGAGATCGGGCGGCGACCATTTAGATTAGGTATATTAATTCTACCAGGCTGGTTGTAATGGGAGTATCATAAGTTGTATGATCCATGCCAACTAGGCAAATTTGATGAGGTGGCGTAGAATTAAATGAAGAAAGAGAGGGTTGAGTATCATTTTATGATACTGTATGGAATTAAGTTACTCCCACTATGGTTAGTCTTAGGCCTTGTTTGGTTCAACCTCCTCCCAAGGGGTTTGGAGAGGAATGGAGGGTAATTTGGCTTATACATGATTTAATCCACCACAATCCCTGTTAATCTATGTATATTGTGGGCATGTTATTTGACCCCTCATTTTGCCGCGCTACGACCAGTGTGAGTGTCTTCATGCAGTACACCATCCTCTAATTTGGGGGATGCCAAGCCGGCCCGAAAAGGAGCTATAACTTTTTTTCAAGTTGAAAAATGTTACCGATGAGGAGCCATAATTAAGCTGGAGGCGTCCCTTATTTTCTTTCGAATGGGCAATAAGCTG
Source organism: Aegilops longissima (assembly GCA_021605205.1). Lineage (NCBI taxonomy): Eukaryota > Viridiplantae > Streptophyta > Magnoliopsida > Poales > Poaceae > Aegilops > Aegilops longissima. Next base: position 498,077,928 of record CM038677.1, on the reverse strand, counting down.
GAGAGATGGAGAGTGCCTCTAATGGGCTGCCTCTAGTGTTAAGGCCCTCTAGTACAAAACACGGGCAGCTGACTGGGCCAATACAAAAGCCTATCCATATTAAAGCCTATTTGTTTTTGTTTTTTTGCGAGAAGAATCCCATATTTCTTGAAGAGGGGGCGGTCCCAGAAAACCCTCCTTCCTCCTTGCTTCCACTTATACTACAGCTCACTGGACTCTCCCGCTTCCGTCGCCCACCAATTCCCCCCGCTCCCCTTCTTCCTCACTCGTACAAAAAAACCCCGCTCACCTTCTTCCTCACTCATACAGAAAACGCCTCCTCCTCTTCTTCCACTCCTACAGAAAACCCCAGCCCTCCTTCTTCCCCACTTGCACTGCCACTAGGCTCATCTCTAGCTACTCTGCTCAAACCCGTGAGCTCGGCGTGACGCTCGCAAGGAAAATGGAGTCGGCTGGCCCCAGCGCCAAGAAGATGAGGCTCCCGCCAGTGGTGACGCCGGTTGTAGATCTTGCACCTGGCAGCACGGGGAGAAGCGGCGAGCCCCCCCCCCCCCCACCCAGATCTGAGGAACCCGTAGAATCTCCGGTGGACCGCACTAGCGATCTCCCAGATGACATCCTTGGGGAGATCATCTCGCTTCTCCCCACCAAGGATTGCTGCCGCACACAAGTCCTCTCAACTCGGTGGCGCCCTCTATGGTGCACCGTGCCCCTCAATCTCGACCGTCGTCAGATATCTGTCCTTCCTGAATTTGATCTCCTCAAAGCCATCGGCTCCTCTCACCAGCAGTGCCCCGTTCAACGCCTCTGCATCCCAGCACTCTACCTGCTGTCCATACCCTGCATGGTGGATGCTTGGCTGACATCCCCTGAATTCGAAAAACTCCAGCAGTTTGAGTTCTACCATTACCACGAAAGTTTCATACCACGAACCGAACACCAAGAATTTATGCCCACACCACTGTTGTCCATCTCGTGGTTTTCCTCCTCTCTCCACACCGCCACCTTCGCTCGGTGCCATCTAGCGATTTATCTGGTACAAATGCTTCACCGCCATCGCTAAAAAACTTTCACTTGTGGTGGTTTATCTGTCGGAGGCCTCACTGCACATCATCATCCACTCCAGTTGCCCTGCCCTGGAGCGCTTGCCGATTATTTTGGGAATGGAAATCCCTATTAGTTGTCTCCAAGTAAAGTCGCCTCACCTTAAAAGCATTGGAATTTGTTTTGAAGGACAAAAGCTCATCATCGAAGATGCCCCTTCACTTCAAAGGTTGCTCCTTCATTATTGTTATAAACCTTCGCAAATAACTATCGTCTTTGCACCCAAACTGGAGACCTTGGGTGTAATTAGTGATCCATTTAATGATCACAACAAGTTGGTGTTTGGCTCTTCACTTTTTCAGGTACTGTATATTGTCATCTACACATTTGTAATCATAAGCTGCATTTTTCATTAGTGTGCATAAGTTTTATATCATCTTGGAGTACACTTTGGGTACTAATACTATGTTATATGCTGAATGAAGAGTTCGTCCATGCATAGTCTATCAATGCTGCTGGATTCTGTCAAGATCTTATATATCAAAATGTTTTGTTTTGATCTGGACATAATTATTAGCTTGCTGCGATGCTTTCGATCTCTGGAGAATTTATATATAAAGGTGATGATTTCATGCACATTGAAAGCCCGTATATATTGTACTAGAATTAACCATTCAGTTGTCGCTCTTTTGACATACTCTTTTTTCAGACCTTAACTATTTTTAATCTTCATGTCTACTTAGGCACTAACACATGGAGAAAAACATCATAATAAGCACCAGGATTTTCTCAATTCTCATGACATTCCTTTGAGGATAATAACGATGGAAGGATATGCATCCAACCAGGCAAACATAAGCTTTGTCACATTCTTCCTGTTAAATGCAAGGTTACTATTGTCCATCAGGCTTAAGTTTTTCAATAAGAGATTTCTCACGGACGGGCATGTTGAACAGCAAAAAAAAGAAGTTTCAGGTGGACAAATGGGCTTCTGAACATGCTCGGCTTCTATTTACAACAACTTGTAGTCATCCTCCAATAAATTTTTTTTGCATAGGATGTTGATTTTATGGATCAGACCTATCCATTTGTTTGTGACTGCGAAAAAGAGTGGTTGTGTTCGATGTTATTGCCATGTTTAATCTGGGTTTTGTCTAAATTTGCTGACCAATGAATCCTTGGGCTTTTTGTACCGTTTGTAAGCTTGAGTTACATGTTGTTGCCCTCGTACTCCCCTCCGCCTGCCACTACACTGCCGCATCTTCCACGTCTCCTATTCGTTCCTGTTCGAGGCCTCGCTGTCTGTTCGCACACGAACACGTCACCGTGTACCTCCAACGCCGAAGGTGATGCACCGCAGCTCACGTCGAAGGAGAACCGTCCGGAAGCGCCGTACGCAGGCAATCCGGCGGGTGCTTTTGAGGACCCGAAAACCCACGCACCCTGGAGGGACCCCGTCTGGACGCGCGGAGGCTATGGGCTACCCTAGGTCGGCCTGACCGCCTCTAGGGCCTCGAGCTTCGCTGCCCTGCAACAAGAATAATAGACGAAGAACGAGGAAGAAGAAGAACTAGGGTTAAGGAGAAAAGATAAAATAAAAAAAGTGGTAGATGAATTGATCGATTGTGTGTTGTTCAATTGACTGTCACCTCTTAGGTATATAAGAGGTGGCTGGACTTCCCGTGCAAGAAAAAGGCTTGGATTCACGTCCAAAACCCTAGTCAACTTCGGATTGGTTTTGTCCGAACTTTCCAAAATTGTTCGGTTTAAAACTAGCTGCACATTGCAGGTCTTTTTTGGGGTGGTAAACGACCTCCGATGAAAATGTGCCCAAAAGCATATTTACTCGTTTCGACGAGGCGAACAACTTTCATGTTGAACGTTTTTCAATTTGAGGCCATCTTCAGGCCAAATCGCTCACGCAAAACAGCTAAATATTCACGCAGCTCATCAGACATACCCACACGTGTGTCTGGTTCCGGGCTTCATATTTTGCCCACTTGAGGGTCGCGTTGTGCGTGCTTTAACTTTTGCATATGACCTCGGATTGTCGGGACCCCGATCCTAAGTCACACCGATCTAGCATGTAACACATCATATCACTTTGCGGCCTCACGCACGTTATTCCCACGGGTGTCGCCTTACCATGGCCCGGGACCGTTTGCGCCTTTTGGCTCACGTATATGATAGTGTCGCTAGCATCAATATGACAGAGAACCCGGGCCGACATGACTAGTCATGAACCCAAAGTGGCACTAACCTATGGGGACAGGCATACATGAATCAACATCGAGCATGTCGATTGCCAGCGTGTGAATCCGGGCTGTAGCACTGGCTAACAGGACTCCGGTAACCCGGCTGTAGCAGGCTAGGCAGACTCGGATGTCACCGTGACATTTCCCGAAGGACGTACACAGAACGGTGAATCACATGCCGCCAGATCAAGTGTCCAAGCAAGAGTCTTTGGGCTAGCGGGACTCCGTGAACCGGGCAGTAGCGGACTACTATCGCCGTAAGCACGAGACTACATTTCCCCATAAGAGAGGCTACCAAGGATAAACAACTAGGTTGTCGGATCCCACACATAGCAATACAAGTTACACGTACGCATAACATGCAAGTATGTGCTGTACAACATGGCATCACAACATAACGCAAACTCATATAGATAAAGGCTCAGAAGAGCCACATAGCATTAATACAAATAGGGGTCACATGACACATCATTCAGAGCATACAAGCAACAAGAGGAAGCATTACATGTCTGAGTACAGACAACTACAAAAGAAAAAGGCTGAGAAGCCTGACTATCTACAAGACCCTCCCAAGGGTACAAGATCGTAGCTGAGGTAACAAGCTACTCGTCGAAGTCCAAGCGGAACTACTAGTAAGACCAAGTCTCCACCGCAAAACATAAATAAAGCAACGTGAGTACAAAGGTACTCAAAGAAGACTTACATCGATCCTATTATACATGCATTAGTATCAAGAAGGTAATGTGGAGTTTAGTTGCAGCAAGCCAGCTTTGACTCTGTGGCTATCCTGTTCTCGACTACGTAACTTCTTTGAGGTGATATGGCGCACACGAGTCCACTAGTCACCACACAATACACTACTATGGATTCATCCCGTCTCCATACGAGAAGGCCATCCATAGCACTCACACTTGTCTTGAGCATTTTAGAGTATCCACTTCAAGTTGTCTATGTACCACGTAAGCATCCAAGAAGTCCATAACCGAGGACACGGCTATTGAATAGATCATGATAACCCCGCAGGGTGTACTTCTTCACACACGCCTCGCCACTTACCGCCATATACACGCCATGTATCCGGCAACCTTCAAGCGGAAGCATGGCGAGGGTGTCGCCACGACCGACTAACCACACAAGACTCTAACCCAGGTTTATCGCCTATTCGGGTTCCATCCGCAAGGAGACCCGGCCGGGTGTCGCCACGGCCCCAAACGATGTGTGCAGGGTTCCCGAGCCCACCATCCGGTGCCACTCGGTACACCAGGCCACGTGTGCCTAGTCATCCCAAGCCCACCTGCCGGGTGCCACTCGATAGAAAAATAGCACTACCTACAAACACCGAAACTAGTTGCGACTCTGGGCAGAGATTAAGTTGGTTAATAAGCCGAGAGAGCTTGGGCGCCTTGAGCCCAATGTGTGGTAGTATCGAGTCATTGGATGACATACATAGAACTCGATGCTTAGGGCGGTTCGGTGAGACAACCCACCATGTACTCCTACATGGCCTCTCACCGCTACCTTTACCAAATCGTGTTCACACACTTCACTCTCGGCATCAGAATATATCGTAACACTCCAATTCATTCCCAATGAATCAGACCTGACACAACTCTAAGCAATAGCAGGCATAACATGGTAGGAACACAACATGGCTCAATCAACTCCTACACATGCTAGTGGGTTTCAACTATTTATGTGGCAATGACAGTCATGCAGAGGAATGGGTTCAACTACCGCAGCACAAAGTAGCAGATGAATCGTTGTTGTCCTAATACAATAACTGAGAGCATGAGCGAGAGAGTAGGATTGTATCGGAATGGACAAGGGGGTTTGCTTGCCTGGTAAATCAACAAGGGAGGCACTGCTTCACAGACAGGTACTCTGGAACGTCTCCGGAGCAGGACCTATCGACAAGGAACGGTGCCGGCAATCAATACACAATCATATGCAACAATATGATGCATGAACATGGCATGTAGATGTGATGTTGTTTGAGCTAATGCAACTAGTATTCAATTTGAATGAAGTCCATTTGAACCAAAGGTTCAAATGCAACTCCAAAATAAGCTCTTATAAATGTCATTCATGTGTTTTCACCTATACAGCAAGTATAAGTTGTTTATCATGCATGAAACTGGTACAGATGGATAGATTGCATTTTTCTGATAATTTTTCATATATAAATTATTTCAATCTGAGTTACGGTTGAATTTCTATGATTTTTGAAGTTTGAATCATTTTCTCGAATTTCTGATTAATTTAAATCCGTAAAATAAATAATTGCGTCAAGATCACGTCATGCTTGCGTCAGCAAGTCAACAGCGCTGATTGAGTCAAACCTGACGTGTGGGGTCCACGTCGGTGACACGGGTTAAACAGGGGGGGTTAGTTTAAGCCTAATTAAAGATTAGGGGGCTGGGGCCCACTGGTCAGTGTCAGTGGTTAACTAGGCGGTGATTAGCACTAAGCTAATCACCTGGCCGATAGGGCCCACCCTTCAGCCGGCGAGGTCGTCGGCGGCGACTCAGACGCGCGGCGTCGTCAAGCATGTGACCACGGGCGGCTAAGGGCACCGGGCGTAGCCTCGCTCGTCTCAAGATCCAGGCGGAGGCGACAGGAGGTCGCACGGTGGCCGGAGCTCACCGGAGCAGAGCTCGCGGCGGCCGGAGCTCGGCTCGGCGGCTGTGGGGCTCAGAGCGGGGAGGCAGGGGAGAAGGGGGAAACAACGTGGGGGCTCACAGGGGACCGGAAGAGACGACGGCGAGCTCGGGGAAGACGCTGACGGCAGCGAGCGGCGACGGAGATCCAAGGCAGCCCGAGGAGGAAGAAGGGTCGAGGACGACGCTGCAGGGCGCTTTCGCTCGCGTGACTTGGCGGGGAGGACGATGACGATGCGGCGGTGCTGCCAGCGCAGCAGGGCGCGGGTGGCCGGTGGCCACGGCGGCGAGCTGCGGCGCTCTCCGGTGCGCTCGGTGAAGAGAGGGAGAGGGATCCAGAGGAGGGGAGAGGCACGGGAGAGAGAGAGTGAGGTGCGGGGCATCGCGTGGCGTCGTCCGGGTCATCCAGCGCGACGAGGGGGAGGACAGGCAGGCAGGGAGGGAGGAGGTGGCGGCGCGCGCCGTGCAGCGCGTCGGACACGCGCCCATCCTCTGTCGAGGACGAAGACGACAGAGGAGGGGGGGCCGTGGGGGCTGGGCCACCATTGGGCTGGCAAGGTGCCGGGCCAGCACAGAGCTGGGCCGCAGGTAGGTCCAGGTAAGGTTTTTCCCTTTTATTTCTTTTTCTATTTTTCTGACATTTGTTTTGATTTAATTAAAATACTAAATCACTTCATTTCCTTATGCCAATTTTTGCAGGAGCTAACTATATTATTCCAGAGCTCCTCGACAACTAGCATAATTATTGGACATATATAATATATATAACATATATATATCCAATGCAAATAATTATGCATTAATTCCAAATGCCCAAAATAAATACTTATGAGCTCCTAATAATATTGGTTTGATTTTTATCTCTGTCCAATATTTTCAGAGAGCAACATGAGCATTTTCTTGGACCCTTTTGGAGAACTTTTTATTTAGGTCATTTCTAAAAATGATTCTGAGGGTTTCACAAATCCCCATTTCAAAATTTAAATGGAATTTAAACATGATGCATGAAGGAAATATGCCCTAGAGGCAATAATAAAGTTATTATTTATTTCCTTATTTCATGATAAATGTTTATTATTCATGCTAGAATTGTATTAACCGGAAACATGATACATGTGTGAATACATAGACAAACATATAGTCACTAGTATGCCTCTACTTGACTAGCTCATTAATCAAAGATGGTTATGTTTCCTAACCATAGACATGTGTTGTTATTTGATTAATGGGATCACATCATTAGGAGAATGATGTGATTGACATGACCCATTCCGTTAGCCTAGCACTTGATCGCTTAGTATATTGCTATTGCTTTCTTCATGACTTATACTTGTTCCTGTAACTATGAGATTATGCAACTCCTGCTTACCGGAGGAACACTTTGGTGCTACCAAACGTCACAACGAATCGGGTGATTATAAAGGAGTACTACAGGTGTCTCCAAAGGTACATGTTGGGTTGGCGATTTGAGATTAGGTTTTGTCATCCGATTGCGGAGAGGTATCTCTGGGCCCTCTCGGTAATGCACATCACTATAAGCCTTGCAAGCAATGTAGCTAATGAGTTAGTTACGGAATGATGCATTACGTAACGAGTAAAGAGACTTGCCAAGAACGAGATTGAACTAGGTATTGATACCGACGATCAAATCTCGGGCAAGTAACATACCGATGACAAAGGGAACAACGATGTTGTTATGCGGTTTGACCAATAAAGATCTTCGTAGAATATGTAGGAGCCAATATGGGCATCCAGGTTCCGCTATTGGTTATTGACCAAGAATAGTTCTAGGTCATTTCTACATAGTTCTCGAACCCGTAGGGTCCGCACGCTTAAGGTTGCGGCGACGGTTTTATTATGAGTTTATGAGTTTTGATGTACCGAAGGAGTTCGAGTCCCGGATGAGATCGGGGACATGACGAGGAGTCTCAAATGGTCGAGACGTAAAGATCGATATATTGGACGACTATATTCGAGTTCGGAAAGGTTCGAATGATTCGGTTATTTTCGAGTACCGAGAGTTACGGAATTCGCCGGGAGAAGTATTGGGCCCTATTGGGCCCTGCGGGAAAGAGAGAGGGCTGCCTAGGGCAGGCCGCGCTTCCAAGGCCTAGTCCGAATTGGACTAGGGGAGGGCCGCACCCTTCCTCCCTTCCCTTCCTTCTCTCCTACTCCTACTAGGAAAGGAGGAGTCCTACTCCCGTGGGAGTAGGACTCCCCCCTTGGGCGCGCCTCCTCCTCCTTGGCCGGCCCTCCCCTTGCTCCTTTATATACGGGGGCAGGGGGACACCCCATAACACACAAGTTGATCTACGTGATCGTTCTTAGCCGTGTGCGGTGCCCCCCTCCACCATATTCCACCTCGGTCATATCGTTGCGGAGCTTAGGTGAAGCCCTGCGCCGGTGAAGCATCATCATCGTCACCACGCTGTCGTGCTGACGGAACTCATCCCCGACGCTTTGCTAGATCGGAGCCCGGGGATCATCATCGAGCTGAACGTGTGCAGAACTCGGAGGTGCCGTACGTTCGGTACTTGGATCGGTCGGATCGTGAAGACGTACGACTACATCAACCGCGTTGTTATAACGCTTCCGCTTACGGTCTACGAGGGTATGTGGACAGACACTCTCCCCTCTCGTTGCTATGCCATCACCATGGTCTTGCGTGTGCGTAGAATTTTTTGAAATTACTACGTTCCCCAACAGTGGCATCCGAGCCTGGTTTTATGCGTTGATGTCATATGCACGAGTAGAACACAAGTGAGTTGTGGGCGATATAAGTCATACCGCTTACCAGCATGTCATACTTTGGTTCAGCGGTATTGTGAGATGAAGCGCCCGACCGACATTACGCGTGACGCTTACGCGAGACTGGTTTCACCGCTTGAGCACTCGTTGCTTAAAGGTGACCGGCGGTGTCTGCTTTCTCTCACTTTAGTTGAACTGAGTGTGGCTACGCCCGGTCCTTGCGAAGGTTAAAACAGCACCAACTTGACAAACTATCGCTGTGGTTTTGATGCGTAGGTAAGAACGGTTCTTGCTCAGCCCGTAGCAGCTACGTAAAACTTGCAACAACAAAGTAGAGGACGCCTAACTTGTTTTTGCAGGGCATGTTGTGATGTGATATGGTCAAGACGTGATGCTATATTTATTCTATGAGATGATCATGTTTTGTAACCGGTTATCGACAATCGCAGGAGCCATATGGTTGTCGCTTTATTGTATGAAATGCAAAAGCCATGTAATTGCTTTACTTTATCACTAAGCAGTAGCGATAGTCGAGAAGCAATAGTTGGCGAGACGACAACGATGCTACGATGGAGATCAAGGTGTCGCGCCGGTGACAATGGTGATCATGACGGTGCTTGGAGATGGAGATCACAAGCACAAGATGATGATGGCCATATCATATCACTTATAATGATTGCATGTGATGTTCATCCTTTATGCATCTTATCTTGCTTTGATTGACGGTAGCATTATAAGATGATCTCTCACTAAAATTATCAAGAAGTGTTCTCCCGAGTATGCACCGCTATGAAGTTCTTCGTCTTTGAGACACCACGTGATGATCGGGTGTGATAGGCTCTACGCTCAAATACAACGGTGCAAAACAGTTGTGCACGCGAATACTCAGGTTAAACTTGACGAGCCTAGCATATAACAGATATGGCCTCGAACACGGAGACCGAAGGTCGAGCGTGAATCATATAGTAGATATGATCAACATATTGATGTTCACCGTTGAAACTACTCCATCTCACGTGACGATCGGACATGGTGTAGTTAATATGGATCACGAATCACTTAGAAGATTAGAGGGATGTCTATCTAAGTGGGAGTTCTAAAGTAATATGATTAATTGAACTTTAATTTATCATGAACTTAGTCCCGGTAGTATTTTGCAAATTATGTTGTAGATCAATAGCTCGCGTTGTTGCTTCCCTATGCTTTTATATGTTTGTTTTGATATGTTCCTAGAGAAAATTATGTTGAAAAATGTTAGTAGCAATGATGCGGATTGGATCCGTGATCCGAGGTTTATCCTCATTGCTGCACAAAAAATTATGTCCTTAATGCACCGCTAGGTGACAAACCTATTGCAGAGCGATGCAAACGTTATGAACGCTTGGCTAGCTCAATATGATGACTACTTGATAGTTTAGTGCACCATGCTTAAAGGCTTAGAATCGGGACTTCAAAGACGTTTTGAACGTCATGGACCATATGAGATGTTCCAGAATTGAAGTTAATATTTCAAGAAAATACCCGAGTTGAGAGATATGAAGTCTCCAACAAGTTCTATAGCTAAAAGATGGAGGAGAATCGCTCAACTAGTGAGCATGTGCTCAGATTGTCCGCTACTTCAATCGCTTGAATCAAGTGGGAGTTAATCTTCCGGATAAGATAGTGATTGACAGAATTCTCTAGTCACCATCACCAAGTTAGTAGAACTTCGTGATGAACTATAATATGCAAGGGATGACAAAAGTAATTCCCAAGCTCTTCGTGATGCTGAAATCGACGAAGGTAGAAATCAAGAAAAGAGCATCAAGTGTTGATGATTGACAAGACCACTAGTTTCAAGGAAAAGGGCAAAGGGCGAAGGAAACTTCAAGAAGAACGGCAAGCAAGTTGTTGTTCGAGTGAAGAAGCCCAAGTCTGGACCTAAGCCCGAGACTAAGTGCTTTTGCTGCAATGGAACTGGTCATCGAAGCGGAACTACCCCAAGTGTTTGGCGGATAAGAAGGATGGCAAATGGAACAAGAGTATATTTGATATACAGGTTATTGATGTGTGCCTTACTAGTGTTTATAGTAGCCCCGAGTATTTGATACTTGTTCGGTTGTTGAGATTAGTAACTCAAACAGAGTTACGTAATAAACAGAGACTAGTTGAAGGGAAGTGACGATGAGTGTTGGAAGTAGTTCCAAGATTGATATGATCATCATCGCACACTCCCTATACTTTCGGGATTAGTGTTAAACCTAAATAAATGTTATTTGGTGTTTGCGCTGAGCATGAATATGATTTGATCATGTTTATTGCAAAACGGTTATTCATTTTAAGTCAAAGAATAATTGTTGTTCTGCTTAAATGAATAAAACCTTCATGGTCTTACACCCAATGAAAATAGTTTTCAAAACGGTTATTCATTTAAAGTCAAAGAATAATTGTTGTTCTTTAAATGAATAAAACCTTCAATGGTCATAACACCCAATAAAAATAGTTTGTTGGATCTCGATCGTAGTGATACACATATTCATAATATTGATGCCAAAAGATGCAAAGTTAATAATGATAGTGCAACTTATTTGTGGCACTCGCCGCTTAGGTCATATTAGTGTAAAGCGATGAAGAAACTCCATGCTGATGGGATTTTGGAATCACTTGATTATGAATCACTTGATGCTTATGTAACCATGCCTTATGGGCAAGATGACTAAAGACTCGCTTCTCCGAACAATGGAGCGAGCAAATGACTTATTGGAAATAATACATACCGATGTATGCGGTCCGATGAGTGTTAAAGCTCACGGCAAGTATCGTTATTTTCTGACCTTCACAAGATGATTTGAGCAGATATGAGTATATCTACTTAATGAAGCACAAGTCTGAAACATTTGAAAAGTTCAAAGAATTTCATAGTGAAGTGGAGAATCATCGTAATAAGAAAATAAAGTTTCTACGATCTGATCGTGGAGGAGAATATTTGAGTTACGAGTTTGGCCTTCATATAAAACAATGTGGAATAGTTTCACATCTCACGCCACATGGAACACCATAACGTAATGGTGTGTCCGAACGTCATAACCGCACTTTATTTGATATGGTGCGATCAATGATGTCTCTTACCAATTTACCAATATCGCTTTTGGGGTTATGCATTAGAGACAGCTGCATTCACATTAAATAGGGCACCATTAAATCCGTTGAGACGACACCGTATGAACTATGGTTTAGCAAGAAACCTAAGCCGTCGTTTCTTAAAAGTTTGAGTTGTGATGCTTATGTGAAAAGTTTTCACCGATAAGCTCGAACCCAAATCGGAAAAGTGCGTCTTCATAGAATACCCAAAGGAAACTGTTGGGTACTCCTTCTATCACAGATCCAAAGGCAAAACATTCGTTGTTAAGAATGGATCATTTCTAGAGAAGGAGTTTCTCTCGAAAGAAGTGAGTGGGAGGAAAGTAGAACTTGATGAGGTAATTGTACCTTCTCCCTTATTGGAAAGTAGTTCATCACGTAAATCAGTTCCGTGATTCCTACACCAATTAGTGAGGAAGTTAATGATGATGATCATGAAACTTCAGATCAAGTTGCTACCAAACCTCGTAGGTCTTCCAGAGTAAGATCCGCACTGAGTGGTACGGTAATCATGTTCGGAAGTCATGTTACTAGACCATGATGAACCTACGAACTATGAGGAAGCGATGATGAGCCCAGATTCGCGAAATGGCTTGAGGCCATGAAATCTGAGATAGGATCCATGTATGAGAACAAAGTATGGACTTTGATTGACTTGCTCGATGATCAGCAAGCCATGTTAAATAAATGGATCTTCAAGAGGAAGACGGACACTGATAGTAGTGTTACTATTTACAAAGCTCGACTTGTCACAAAAGGTTTTCGACAAGTTCAAGGTGTTGACTACAATGAGATTTTCTCAACTCAGTAGCGATGCTTAAGTCTGTCCGAATCATGTTAGCAATTGCCTCATTTTATGAAATCTGGCAAATGGATGTCAAAACTACATTCTTTAATGGATTTATTAAAGAAGAGTTGTATATGATGCAACCAGAAGGTTTTGTCAATCCTAAAGGAGCTAACAAAATGTGCAAGCTTCAAATGATCCATCTATGGACTGGTGTGAGCATCTTGAGTTGGAATAAACGCTTTGATAAGTGTGATCAAAGATATGGTTTTATACAGACTTTTGGAGAAGCCTCAGATTTACAAGAAAGTGAGTGGGAGCACTACAAGATTTCGATAAGTATATGTAAATGACATATTGTTGATCGGAAATAATGTAGAATTATTCTCGCAAAGCATAAAGGAGTATTTGAAAAGAGTTTTTCAAAGAAAGACCTCAAGAAAACTACTTACATATTGAGCATCAAGATCTATTGAGATCAAGACGCTTGATAAGTTTTTTCAATAAAGTACATACCTTGTCAAGATTTTGAAGTAGTTCAAAATGGAACAAGAAAAGAAAAGTTCTTGTCTGTGTTACAAAGGTGTGAAATTGAGTAAAGACTCAAATCCCACCACGGCAGAAAATAGAAAAGAGAATGAAAGTCATTCCCTATGCCTCACCATAGGTTCTATGAAGTATGCCATGCTATGTACTGCACCTATTGTATACCTTGCTCTGAATTTGGCAAGGAGTACAATAGTGATCTAGGAGTAGATCATCGACATTGGTCAAGAACATCCTTAGTGAGGACTAAGGAAATATTTCTCGATTATGGAGGTGATAAAAGAGCCCGTCGAGAGAGTTACATCGATGCAAGCTTTTTACACTGATCCAGATGACTCTAAGTCTCAATCTGGATACATATTGAAAGTGGGAGCAATTAGCTAGAGTAGCTCCGTGCAGAGCATTATAGACATAGAATATTTGCAAAATACATACGGCTCTGAATGTGACAGACCCGTTGACTAAGCTTCTCTCACGAGAAAAACATGATCATACCTTAGTACTCTTTGGGTGTTAATCACATAGCGATGTGAACTAAATTATTGACTCTAGTAAACCCTTTGGGTGTTGGTCACATGACGATGTGAACTATGGGTGTTAATCACATACAGATATGAATATTAGTGTTGAATCACATGATGATGTGAACTAGATTATTGACTCTAGTGCAAGTGGGAGACTGAAGGAAATATGCCCTAGAGGCAATAATAAAGTTATTATTTATTTCCTTATTTCATGATAAATGTTTATTATTCATGCTAGAATTGTATTAACCGGAAACATGATACATGTGTGAATACATAGACAAACATATAGTCACTAGTATGCCTCTACTTGACTAGCTCATTAATCAAAGATGGTTATGTTTCCTAACCATAGACATGTGTTGTTATTTGATTAATGGGATCACATCATTAGGAGAATGATGTGATTGACATGACCCATTCCGTTAGCCTAGCACTTGATCGCTTAGTATATTGCTATTGCTTTCTTCATGACTTATACATGTTCCTGTAACTATGAGATTATGCAACTCCGTTTACGGAGGAACACTTTGGTGCTACCAAACGTCACAACGAATCGGGTGATTATAAAGGAGTACTACAGGTGTCTCCAAAGGTACATGTTGGGTTGGCGATTTCGAGATTAGGTTTTGTCACTCCGATTGCCGGAGAGGTATCTCCGGGCCCTCTCGGTAATGCACATCACTATAAGCCTTGCAAGCAATGTAGCTAATGAGTTAGTTACGAATGATGCATTACGTAACGAGTAAAGAGACTTGCCAAGAACTAGATTGAACTAGGTATTGATACCGACGATCAAATCTCGGGCAAGTAACATACCGATGACAAAGGAACAACGATGTTGTTATGCGGTTTGACCGATAAAGATCTTCGAGAATATGTAGGAGCCAATATGGGCATCCAGGTTCCGCTATTGGTTATTGACCAAGAATAGTTCTAGGTCATGTCTACATAGTTCTCGAACCCGTAGGGTCCGCACGCTTAAGGTTGCGATGGCGATGTTTATTATGAGTTTATGAGTTTTGATGTACCAAGGAGTTCGGAGTCCCGGATGAGATCGGGACATGAGGAGGAGTCTCGAAATGGTCGAGACGTAAAGATCGATATATTGGACGACTATATTCGAGTTCGGAAAGGTTCCAATGATTCGGTATTTTTCGAGTACCGGAGAGTTACGGAATTCGCCGGGAGAAGTATTGGGCCCTATTGGGCCCTGCGGGAAAGAGAGAGGGCTGCCTAGGGCAGGCCGCGCCCCAAGGCCTAGTCCGAATTGGACTAGGGAGGGCCGCACCCTTCCTCCCTTCCCTTCCTTCTCTCCTACTCCTACTAGGAAAGGAGGAGTCCTACTCCCGGTGGGAGTAGGACTCCCCCCTTGGGCGCGCCTCCTCCTCCTCCTTGGCCGGCCCTCCCCTTGCTCCTTTATATACGGGGGCAGGGGGGCACCCCATAACACACAAGTTGATCTACGTGATCGTTCTTAGCCGTGTGCGGTGCCCCCCTCCACCATATTCCACCTCGGTCATATCGTTGCGGAGCCTAGGCGAAGCCCTGCGCCGGTGAAGCATCATCATCGTCACCACGCCGTCGTGCTGACGGAACTCATCCCCGACGCTTTGCTAGATCGGAGCCCGGGGATCATCATCGAGCTGAACGTGTGCAGAACTCGGAGGTGCCGTACGTTCGGTACTTGGATCGGTCGGATCGTGAAGACGTACGACTACATCAACCGCGTTGTTATAACGCTTCCGCTTACGGTCTACGAGGGTATGTGGACAGACACTCTCCCCTCTCGTTGCTATGCCATCACCATGGTCTTGCGTGTGCGTAGGAATTTTTTTGAAATTACTACGTTCCCCAACAATGCACACATGACTAGCTAGCCTTGAGCATACCAGAACTAGGGACGTGACAACTCGCCCCCACTTGAAAGAATCTCGTCCCGAGATTCAGGGGTCGATGGAAAGAAAGCGGGGTACTCCAGTCGAAGACGATCTTCTCTCTCCCAAGTAGCTTCTCACTCGAAATGATGAGACCACTGAACCTTGAGAAACTTGATGTTCTGACGTCGGGTAACATGCTCTGCTTGATCAAGAATGCAAACCGGGTACTCTCGGTATGTGAGGTTATCTTGGAGATCAAGCGTTTCGCGGTCCACTCCACGGATGGGATCCGAGAAGCAACGCCTGAGTTGAGAGACGTGGAAGACATCATGAACTCGAGAAACATGTGGGGGTAGTTCCAACTGGTAGGCAACCTCTCCTCGTTTAGCGAGAATGCGAAAGGGACCAATGTAACGAGGAGCCAACTTGCCCTTGATACCGAAACGATGGGTACCCTTCAAAGGAGTAACCCGAAGGTAAGCCTTGTCGCCAATTTCATAAGCCACTTCCTTATGACGACGGTCATACTGGCTCTTTTGACGAGATTGGGCTGTTTTCAAATTCTCACGAATGATGCGAACTTGCTCTTCTGCCTCCTGGATCATATCCGGTCCAAAGAATTGTCTTTCACCGGTTTCTGACCAGTTCAAGGGTGTTCGACATCTTCGTCCATAGAGAATCTCAAAAGGAGCTTTCTTGAGACTGGATTGGTAGCTATTGTTATAAGCAAACTCGGCGAAAGGAAGGCATTTCTCCCAATCCATACCGAATGAGATAACGCAAGCTCTAAGCATGTCTTCGAGAATTTGGTTGACCCTTTCCACCTGACCACTTGACTGAGGGTGGAAAGCGGTACTGAAGGAAAGATGGGTGCCCATGGCAGTTTGGAAACTCTCCCAGAAATGAGAAGTGAAAAGACTACCACGGTCTGAATTGATCTCTAGTGGAACACCATGGAGTGAAACTATTCGAGAGATATATAAGTCAGCGAGCTGACTAGCGGTGATACTCTCTCGAACAGGAAGGAAGTGAGCCACTTTGGAAAGACGATCAACGACTACGAAGATAGCGTTATTCCCTTTCTTGGTCCTGGGAAAGCCGGTGATGAAGTCCATACCAACTTTATCCCATTTCAACTCGGGAATAGCTAAAGGCTGAAGGGTGCCAGCAGGTCTCTGATGCTCTGCCTTAACGCGACGACAAACGTCACAGTTAGCAATAAACTGAGCAATTTCTCTCTTCATCCTAGTCCACCGTAACCTCTGGCGAGGTCCCGATACATCTTAGTACTACCGGATGAATCGTGAGAGGAGATTCATGCCTCCTTAAGAATCAGTTGTCGCAGATGTTGATTCTTGGGAACCACCAAGCGATTCTCAAAGAAAACAACACCACGATCATCCATAGAGAAACATCCACTAACTCCCTTCTTAATGTTTCTCTTGATCCGAGAAATTCCTGTGTCTTGCTTTTGAGCAGCGACAATCCGATCCTCAAGATCAGGTTTCGCCACCAAGGTAGAAAGGAATCCGTGAGGGGCCATGTGAAGGTTAAGCTTACAGAATTCCTCATGGAGAAGTGGTTGGCCTTGCTGCAACATGAGATTGTTGCAATAGGATTTGCGACTTAGTGCATCAGCCATGACATTAGCTTTGCCTGGGGTGTAGGTAATCCCTAGATCATAATCTGAGATCAACTCCAACCATCGTCTTTGCCTAAGGTTCAAATCTGGTTGGGTGAAGATATACTTGAGACTTTGGTGAACGGTGTAGATCTCGCAACGTTTACCAAGAAGGTAGTGTCGCCAGGTCTTGAGTGCATAGACTACGGCTGCAAGCTCTAGATCATGTGTAGGATAATTCTCCTCATGTGGATGCAACTGACGAGATGCATAGGCATTCACATGACGATCCTGCATAAGAATGCAACCTAGTCCCTGTCGTGAGGCGCCGCAGAGATAACAAAGTCTTTAGTGAAACCGTGGCACAAGTATGGGAGCAGAAGTCAGCGCCTTTTCAGTTCACGAAAACTGTACTCACACCGTGGGGACCACTCAAACTTTTTATCTTTCTTGAGAAGTTCCGTGAGGGGTTTAGCTACTTTGGAGAAGATTTCAACAAAGCGGCGACAAAAGCTGGCTAGACCAAGGAAACTCCTAACTTGTTTAACTGTTTCAGGTGGGGTCCAATCAAGAACGGCCTGAACTCTCTCGGGATTGACAGCAATGCCCTTACCAGAGATTACGTGGCCGAGATAGGTCACCTCTGGCAACCAAAATTCACACTTGGAGAACTTGGCATAAAGGCGGTGCTCTCTGAGTTTTTCTAACACAAGTCTAAGATGTTCGGCATGCTCTTCCTCGTTCTTCGAGTAAATAAGAATATCATCGAGGTAAACCACAACGAACTTGTCTAAGTACTCCATGAAGATCGAGTTCATCAAGCGGAGAATGTGGCTGGGCGTTGGTTAGACCAAAGGACATGATGGTGTCTCGTCTTCGCCATAACGAGTGACAAAGGCTGTCTTGGGGATGTCCCCATTTCTAATCTTGATTTGGTGGTAGCCTAACCTCAAATCCATCTTGAAAAGATCGAGGATCCAAATGAGCTGATCATACAGTGTCGTTGATCTCGGGAGCGGATACTTGTTCTTTATCGTGACCAAGTTAACAGGACGATAATCTACAACCATCCGGTCCGTACCATCCTTCTTCTTGACGAAGAGGATGGGGCAAGCCCAAGGAGAAGAACTAGGACGGATGAAACCCTTTTGCAAAGACTCATCAAGTTGTTTCTTAAGCTCGGCTAGTTCTAAGGGTGCCATCTTGTAAGGTCTCCTAGAGATTGGGGCGGTTCCTGGGATAAGATCTATGACGAACTCTACATCTCTGTTAGGTGGAACACCTGGCAGTTCCTCTGGAAAGACATCCGGAAAGTCACGGACTATCGGGATATCTTCAAGGTCTGGAAGAGGGCTGGCATTAAGAGAATAGAGTTGTCGCTTTGCAACTCTGGTGGAGATAGTGACTATCTTGCCAGATGGGTGTGTAAGCTGAACAGACCTAGCATAACAATCAATCTTGGCATGATGAGCTGTCATCCAGTCCATACCCAAGATGATGTTAATATCCGAGGACTTGAGGGCTACAAGTGATGCAATGAATACAAGTCTATCAACAAGGATTTCATTACCATAGCTGATTCTAGTGGTTTGCCATCTAGACCCTGGGGTTTGGATTTCAAGTGGAGTTGGCATATCACAGAATGACATGTCGTGCAAACGAGCATAGCCTTCAGAGATGAAGGAGTGAGATGCTCCAGTATCGAATAGAACCGAAGCTGGATGACAGTTGACAAGGAGTGTACCAAGAACGACATCCGGATCATCATGAGCGTCTTTAGCTGAGACATGATGCACACGTCCACGTTCAGTGGGAGCTGTCTTGACATTGATCATCTTGTGTGATGGCTTAACACAGCCAACAGTCTTCTCGGGCTGGGGTGGAGCATAACTGGCCTGAGAGCAGTCACGTGCATAGTGTCCTGGCTCTCCGCATGTGAAGCAAGTCCCTGAAGTTGGACGTGGACCCGCATTGACAAGCGGTCTACCAACAGGCGGGTGGAGCATACTGCTGAACTGGGTGAGGCGCCACACAAGATGGCCTCGGTGTATAACCGGGTGGAAGAGCGGAGTTCGGAATCCAAATCCGGCGCTTCTGCTCACTAGAACCGGAGGAAGAAACCAAATCACGGGTGTGCTTACGAGACTCCTCGTAAGTGAGCTGAGCTGTCTCTGCATTAATGGCCTTGTTCACAAGAGCTTGGAATGTATCACAATGATGCAGGTGGAGATCACGACGCAACTTGGGGTTGAGACCCTTCCGGAACCTAGCCTGCTTCTTGGCGTCCGTGGACACCTCTTCTGTGGCATAACGGGCGAGGTTCTCAAACTCTCTCAGTAAGCATCAACAACCATCTTACCACGGTGAAACTACGAACTCTTCTCTCTTGCGATCGATGAGGGCTTCAGAATGTTATGCTCGCGAAAAGCCTCAGTGAAATCTCTCCAGGTTGGAACCTGACCAGCTGGAAGCATAGCCTCATAGTTCTGCCACCAAAGACTAGCATGACCTTCCAGGTGGTATGCAGCATGGGTGACCTTGTCACTTTCAGCTACGTTCGCAGAACGGAGCTTGCGTGTGATGCTATGGAGCCAGTGATCTGCATCGAGTGGCTCGATGGAATGATGAAAGGTAGGTGGGTGCAAGCGAATGAAGTCATGAATGGTTGCAGACCCTTTGAACTGTTGTGCGGTGTTCTCCTCGATACGTGCCAACAAGCGGTTAGACTCATGCTTGTTTCTCTCCATCTCTAACATAAACTCTGCCAATGAAGGCTGGTCGGGAGGATCCTCATCCCTACCATCTCCGTGGTTCTGGCTACAAGCAACAGAACTTCGCTTAACTGATGACATCCTGAGAAACGAAACCAAGGGAGAATCAGCATCAACTACATGCTATAGATTGTAGGACAAGGAAATTAGTATCTCTCGGACTCCTAGGGCAATTCCGGCAGCATAACGGCAGTAAAATGCTCAGAATGAGACATCCTGCCAAAATGGGGTAGTACAACAACTCAACATCACCACTCAAAGGTTCTGGGATAATACAAAACAGACTGCACCGGAAGTACTTGAACTGGGATATGACTCTGATCAGCCAATCCTAAGAGACTACGGAGTAGTAACACGTGATCCTGATAGACAGAAGAGAAAGCCTAGTTCCTTAACCCCGTAGGAAAGATAGGACGACTCATATCAGAAGGGCATGAGATATAAGGAGTAAAAAGAGCCTTACGTTCCCTTCCACAATCAATTCCCCTACATAACAAAATCATTTCTAGACTCAACTTCGAACAGGTTGGCTTGGAAATCCTACAGGCAGTCAAGCTCTGATACCAAAGCTATCGGGACCCCGATCCTAAGTCACACCGATCTAGCATGTAACACATCATATCACTATACGGCCTCACGTACGGTATTCCCACGGGTGTCGCCTTACCATGGCCCGGGACCGTTTGCGCCTTTTGGCTCACGTATATGATAGTGTCGCTAGCATCCATATGAAAGAGAACCCGGGCCGACATGACTAGTAGTGAACCCAAAGTGGCACTAACCTATGGGGACAGGCATACATGAATCAACATCGAGCATGTCGGTCAAGCCAGTGTGAATCCGGCTGTAGCCTGGGCTAACAGGACTCGGTAACCCGGCTGTAGCAGGCTAGGCAGACTCGGATGTCACCGCGTGACATTTCCCGAAGGGACGTATACGAGAACGGTGAATCACATGCCGCCACCAAGTGTCCAAGCAGTAGTGCTGGGCTAGCGGGACTCCGTGAACCGGGCAGAAGCGGACAACTATCGCCGTAAGCACGAGACTACATTTCCCCATAAGAGAGGCTACCAAGGATAAACAACTAGGTTGTCGGATCCCACATATAGCAATACAAGTTACACGTACGCATAACATGCAAGTATGTGCTGTACAACATGGCATCACAACATAACGCAAACTCATATAGATAAAGGCTCAGAAGATCCACATAGCATTAATACAAACAGGGGTCACATGACCCATCATTCAGAGCATACAAGCAACAAGCGGAAGCATTACATGTCCGAGTACGCATAACTACAAAAGAAAAAGGCTGAGAAGCCTGACTATCTACAAGACCCTCCCAAGGGTACAAGATCGTAGCTGAGGTAACAAGCTACTCGTCAAGTCCAAGCGAACTACTAGTAAGACCAAGTCTCCGCTGCAAAACATAAATAAAGCAACGTGAGTACAAAGGTACTCAAAGAAGACTTACATCGATCCTATTATACATGCATTAGTATCAAGAAGGTAATGTGGAGTTTAGTTGCAGCAAGCCAGCTTTGACTCTGTGGCTATCCTGTTCTCGACTACCGAACTTCTTTGAGGTGATATAGGCGCACACGAGTCCACTAGTCACCACACAATACACTACTATGGATTCATCCCGTCTCCATACGAGAAGGCCATCCATAGCACTCACACTTGTCTTGAGCATTTTAGAGTATCCACTTCAAGTTGTCTATGTACCACGTAAGCATCCAAGAAGTCCATAACCGAGGACACGGCTATTCAATAGATCATGATAACCCCGCAGGGTGTACTTATTCACACACGCTCGCCACTTACCGCCATATACACGCCATGTATCTCGGCAACCTTCAAGCGGAAGCTTTGGCGAGGGTGTCGGCCACGACCGACTAACCACACAAGACTCTAGCCCAGGTTTATCGCCTATTCGGGTTCCATCCGCAAGGAGATCCGCCGGGTGTCGCCACGGCCCCAAACGATGTGTGCAGGGTTCCCGAGCCCACCATCCGGTGCCACTCGGTACACCAGGCCACGTGTGCCTAGTCTGTCCCAAGCCCACCTCGCCGGGTGCCACTCGATAGAAAAATAGCACTACCTACAAACACCGAAACTAGTTGCGACTCACGGACAGAGATTAAGTTGGTTAATAAGTCGAGAGAGCTTGGGCGCCGGAGCCCAATGTGTGGTAGTATCGAGTCATTGGACGACATACATAGAACTCAAGGCTTAAGGACGGTTCCAAAGGAGACAACCCACCATGTACTCCTACATGGCCTCTCACCGCTACCTTTACCAAATCGTGTTCACACACTTCACTCTCAAAGATCGTAACATATCGTAACACTCCAATTCATTCCCAATGAATCAGACTGACACAACTCTAAGCAATAGCAGGCATAGCATGGTAGGAACACAACATGGCTCAATCAATTCCTACACATGCTAGTGGGTTTCAACTATTTACTGTGGCAATGACAGGTCATGCAGAGGAATGGGTTCAACTACCGCAGCACAAAGTAGCAGATGAATCGTTGTTGTCCTAATGCAATAACTGAGAGCAGGAGCGAGAGAGTAGGATTGTATCGGAATGGACAAGGGGGTTTACTTGCCTGGTAAATCAACAAGGGAGGCACTGATTCACAGACAGGTACTCTGGAACGTCTCCGTAGCAGGACCTATCGAGAAGGAACGGTGCCGGCAATCAATACACAATCATATGCAACAATATGATGCATGAACATGGCATGTAGATGTGATGTTGTTTGAGCTAATGCAACTAGTATTCAATTTGAATGAAGTCCATTTGAACCAAAGGTTCAAATGCAACTCCAAAATAAGCTCTTATAAATGCCATTCATGTGTTTTCTCCTATACAGCAAGTATAAGTTGTTTATCATGCATGAAACAGGTAGAGATGGATAGATTGCATTTTTCTGATAATTTTTCATATATAAATTATTTCAATCTGAGTTACGGTTGAATTTCTATGATTTTTTGAAGTTTGAATCATTTTCTGGAATTTCCTGATTAATTTAAATCCAGAAAATAAATAATTGCGCCAAGATCAAGTCATGCTTGCGTCAGCAAGTCAACAGCACTGACTGGTCAAACCTGACGTGTGGGGTCCACACGTCAGTGACACGGGTTAAACAGGGGGGGTTAGTTTAACCCTAATTAAAGATTAGGGGGCTGGGGCCCACTGGTCAGTGTCACTGGTTAACTAGGCGGTGATTAGCACTAAGCTAATCACCTGGCCGATAGGGCCCACCCTTCAGGCCGGCGAGGTCGTCGGCGGCGACTCTCGGGCCGGGCGGCGTCGCGTTCACAGAGCCACGGGCGGCGGCTAAGGGCACCGGGGCATAGCCCGGGCTCGTCCGCATCCAGTGGAGGCGACGGGAGGTCGCACGGTGGCCGGAGCTCACCGGAGCAGAGCTCGCGGCGGCGGCCGGAGCTCGGCTCGAGCGGCTGTGGGGCTACAGAGCGCGGGGAGGCAGGGGAGAAGGGGGAAACGACATGGGGGGCTCACAGGGGACCGGAAGAGACGACGGCGAGCTCGGGGAAGACGCTGACGGCGGCGAGCGGCGACGGAGATCCAAGGCGGCCCGAGGAGGAAGAAGGGTCGGGGACGACGCTGCAGGGCGCTTCCGCTCGCGTGACTTGGCGGGGAGGACGATGACGATGCGGCGGTGCTTCTGGGCGCAGCGGCAGGGCGAGGGGTGGCCGGTGGCCACGGCGGGCGAAGGCGGCGCTCTCCCAAGGCGCTTCGGTGAAGAGAGGGAGAGGGAGCCAGAGGAGGGGAGAGGCACGGGAGAGAGAGAGTGAGGTGCGGGGCATCGCGTGGCGTCGTCCGGGTCATCCAGCGCGACGAGGGGGAGGACAGGCAGGCAGGGAGGGAGGAGGTGGCGCGGCGCGGCGGTGCACGCGCGTCGGACACGCGCCCATCCTCCTGTCAAGGACGAAGACGACAGAGAAGGGGGCCAGGTGGGCTGGGCCAGCTGCTGGGCTGCACGGTGCCGGGCCAAGATAGGAGCCGGGCATGAGTAGGTCCGTAAGGTTTTTCCTTTTATTTCTTTTTCTATTTTTCGACATTTGTTTTGATTTAATTAAAATACTAAATCACTTTATTTCCTTATGCCAATTTTGCAGAGCTAACTATATTATTCCGAGCTCCTCAAGCAACTAGCATAATTATTGGACATATATAATATATATAACATATATATATCCAATGCAAATAATTATGCCTTAATTCCAAATGCCCAAAATAAATACTTATGAGCTCCTAATAATATTGGTTTGATTTTTATCTCTGTCCAATATTTTCAGAGAGCAACATGAGCATTTTCTTGGACCCTTTTGGAGCACTTTTATTTAGGTCATTTCTAAAATGATTACGAGGGTTTCACAAATCCCCATTTCAAAATTTAAATGGAATTTAAACATGATGCACACATGACTAGCTAGCCTTGAGCATACCGAACTAGGATGTGACAACTCGCCTTCACTTGAATGAATCTCGTCCCCGAGATTCGAGGGTCGATGGAAAGAAAGCGGGTACTCCAATGAAGACGATCTTCTCGCTCCCAAGTAGCTTCTCTCTCGAATGATGAGACCACTGAACCTTGAGAAACTTGATGTTCGACGTCGGGTAACACGCTCGCTTGATCAAGAATGCAAACCGGTACTCTCGGGATGTGAGGTTATCTTGGAGATCAAGCGTTTAGTGGTCCACTCCACGGATGGGATCCGAGAAGCAACGCTGAGTTGAGAGACGTGGAAGACATCATGAACTCGAGAAAGATGTGGGGTAGTTCCAACTGGTAGGCAACCTCTCCTCGCTTAGCGAGAATGCGAAAGGACCAATGTAACGAGGAGCCAACTTGCCCTTGATACCAAACGATGGGTACCCTTCAAAGGAGTAACCCAAGGTAAGCCTTGTCGCCAATTTCATAAGCCACTTCCTTATGACGACGGTCATATCGGCTCTTTGACGAGATTGGGCTGTTTTCAAATTCTCACGAATGATGCGAACTTGCTCTTCGCCTCTGGATCATATCCGTCCAAAGAATTGTCTTTCACGGTTTCGACCAGTTCAAGGGTGTTCGACATCTTCGTCCATAGAGAATATCAAAAGGAGCTTTCTTGAGACTGGATTGGTAGCTATTGTTATAAGCAAACTCGGCGAAAGGAAGGCATTTCTCCCAATCCACACCGAATGAGATAACGCAAGCTCTAAGCATGTCTTCGAGAATTTGGTTGACCCTTTCCACCTGACCACTTGACTGAGGGTGGAAAGCGGTACTGAAGGAAAGATGGGTGCCCATGGCAGTTTGGAAACTCTCCCAGAAATGAGAAGTGAAAAGACTACCACGGTCTGAATTGATCTCTAGTGGAACACCATGGAGTGAAACTATTCGAGAGATATATAAGTCAGCGAGCTGACTAGCGGTGATACTCTCTCGAACAGGAAGGAAGTGAACCACTTTGGAAAGACGATCAACGACTATGAAGATAGCGTTATTCCCTTTCTTGGTCCTGGGAAAGCCGGTGATGAAGTCCATACCAACTTTATCCCATTTCCACTCGGGAATAGCTAAAGGCTGAAGGGTGCCAAGAGGTCTCGATGCTCGCTTAACGCGACGACAAACGCCACGCTTAGCAATAAATCGAGCAATTTCTCTCTTCATCCTAGTCCACCGTAACCTCTGGCGTAGGTCCTGATACATCTTAGTA
The DNA here is from genome assembly GCA_021605205.1 of Aegilops longissima. Taxonomy (NCBI): domain Eukaryota; kingdom Viridiplantae; phylum Streptophyta; class Magnoliopsida; order Poales; family Poaceae; genus Aegilops; species Aegilops longissima. The sequence continues at coordinate 498,052,230 of CM038677.1, read as the reverse complement.
CTACCGGGATGAATCGTGAGAGGAGATTCATGCGCCTCCTTAAGAATCAGTTGTCGCAGATGTTGATTCTTGGGAACCACCAAGCGATTCTCAAAGAAAACAACACCACGATCATCCATAGAGAAACATCCACTAACACCCTTCTTAATGTTTCTCTTGATCTGAGAAATTCCTGTGTCTTGCTTTTGAGCAGCGACAATCCGATCCTCAAGATCAGGTTTCGCCACCAAGGTAGAAAGGAACCGTGAGGAGCCATGTGAAGGTTAAGCTTACAAATTCCTCATGGAGAAGTGGTTGGCCTTGCTGCAACATGAGATTGTTGCAATAGGATTTGCGACTTAGTGCATCAGCCATGACATTAGCTTTGCACGGGTGTAGGTAATCCCTAGATCATAATCTGAGATCAACTCCAACCATCGCCTTTGCCTAAGGTTCAAATCTGGTTGGGTGAAGATATACTTGAGACTCGTGATCGGTGTAGATCTCGCAACGTTTACCAAGAAGGTAGTGTCGCCAGGTCTTGAGTGCATAGACTACGGCTGCAAGCTCTAGATCATGTGTAGGATAATTCTCCTCATGTGGATGCAACTGACGAGATGCATAGGCTTTCACATGACGATCCTGCATAAGAATGCAACCTAGTCCCTGTCGTGAGGCGTCGCAGTAGATAACAAAGTCTTTAGTGAAATCCGGTGGCACAAGTATGGGAGCAGAAGTCAGGCGTCTTTTCAGTTCCTGAAAACTGTACTCACACTGTGGGGACCACTCAAACTTTTTATCTTTCTTGAGAAGTTCCGTGAGGGGTTTAGCTACTTTGGAGAAGTTTTCAACAAAGCGGCGACAATAGCTGGCTAGACCAAGGAAACTCCTAACTTGTTTAACTGTTTCAGGTGGGGTCCAATCAAGAACAGCCTGAACTCTCTCGGGATTGACAGCAATGCCCTTACCAGAGATTACGTGGCCGAGATAGGTCACCTCTGGCAACCAAAATTCACACTTGGAGAACTTGGCATAAAGGCGGTGCTCTCTGAGTTTTTCTAACACAAGTCTAAGATGTTCGGCATGCTCTTCCACGTTCTTCGAGTAAATAAGAATATCATCGAGGTAAACCACGATGAACTTGTCTAAGTACTCCATGAAGATCGAGTTCATCAAGCGGAGAATGTGGCTGGGCGTTGGTTAGACCAAAGGACATGACGGTGTACTCGATCGCCATAACGAGTGACAAAGGCTGTCTTGGGGATGTCCCCGTTTCTAATCTTGATTTGGTGGTAGCCTAACCTCAAATCCATCTTGGAAAAGACTGAGGATCCAGCGAGCTGATCATACAGGTCGTTGATCCTGGGGAGCGGATACTTGTTCTTTATCGTGACCAAGTTAACATGACGATAATCTACAACCATCCGGTCCATACCATCCTTGTTCTTGACGAAGAGGACGGGGCAAGCCCAAGGAGAAGAACTAGGACGGATCAAACCCTTTTGCAAGGACTCATCAAGTTGTTTCTTAAGCTCGGCTAGTTCTAAGGGTTCCATCTTGTAAGGTCTCCTAGAGATTGGGGCGGTTCCTGGGATAAGATCTATGACGAACTCTACATCTCTGTCAGGTGGAACACCTGGCAGTTCCTCTGGAAAGACATCCGGAAAGTCACGGACTATCGGGATATCTTCAAGGTCTGGAAGAGGGCTGGCATTAAGAGAATAGAGTTGTCGCTTTGCAACTCTGGTGGAGACAGTGACTATCTTGCCAGATGGGTGTGTAAGCTGAACAGACCTAGTATAACAATCAATCTTGGCATGATGAGCTGTCATCCAGTCCATACCCAAGATGATGTTAATATCTGAGGACTTGAGGGCTACAAGTGATGCAAGGAATACAAGTCTATCAACAAGGATTTCATTACCATAGCTGATTCTAGTGGTTTGCCATCTAGACCCTGGGGTTTGGATTTCAAGCGGAGTTGGCATATCACAGAATGACATGTCATGCCAACGAGCATAGCCTTCAGAGATGAAGGAGTGAGATGCTCCAGTATCGAATAGAACCGAAGCTGGATGACAGTTGACAAGGAGTGTACCAAGAACGACATCCGAATCATCATGAGCGTCTTTAGCTGAGACGTGATGCACACGTCCACGTTCAGTGGGAGCTGTCTTGACATTGATCATCTTGTGTGATGGCTTAACACAGCCAACAGTCTTCTCGGGCTGGGGTGGAGCATAACTGGCCTGAGAGCAGTCACGTGCATAGTGTCCTGGCTCTCCGCATGTGAAGCAAGTCCCTGAAGTTGGACGTGGACCCGCATTGACAAGCGGTCTACAAACAGGCTTGGGTGGAGCATACTGCTGAACTGGGTGAGGCGCCACACAAGATGGCCTCGGTGTATAACCGGGTGGAAGAGCGGAGTTCGGAATCCAAATCCGGCGCTTCTGCGAACTAGAACCGGAGGAAGAAACCAAATCACGGGTGTGCTTACGAGACTCCTCGTAAGTGAGCTGAGCTATCTCTGCATTAATGGCCTTGTTCACAAGAGCTTGGAATGTATCACAATGATGCAGGTGGAGATCACGACGCAACTTGGGGTTGAGACCCTTCCGGAACCTAGCCTGCTTCTTGGCGTCCGTGGACACCTCTTCTATGGCATAACGGGCGAGGTTCTCAAACTCTCTGCTGTAAGCATCAACAGCCATCTTACCCTGGGTGAAACTACAGAACTCTTCTCTCTTGCGATCGATGAGGGCTTCAGGAATGTTATGCTCGCGAAAAGCCTCAGTGAAATCTCTCCAGGTTGGAATCTGACCAGCTGGAAGCATAGCCTCATAGTTCTGCCACCAAAGACTAGCATGACCTTCCAGGTGGTATGCAGCATAGGTGACCTTGTCACTTTCAGCTACGTTCGCAGAACGGAGCTTGCGTGTGATGCTATGGAGCCAGTGATCTGCATCGAGTGGCTTGATGGAATGATGAAAGGTAGGTGGGTGCAAGCGAATGAAGTCATGAATGGTTGCAGACCCTTTGAACTGTTGTGCGGTGTTCTCCTCGATACGTGCCAACAAGCGGTTAGACTCATGCTTGTTTCTCTCCATCTCTAACATAAACTCTGCCAATGAAGGCTGGTCGGGAGGATCCTCATCCCTACCATCTCCGTGGTTCGGCTACAAGCAATGTAAACTTCGCTTAACGATGACATCCTGAGAAACGAAACCAAGGGCGAATCAGCATCAACTACATGCTATAGATTGTAGGACAAGGAAATTAGTATCTCTCGGACTCCTAGGGCAATTCCGGCAGCATAACGGCAGTAAAATGCTCAGAATGAGACATCCTGCCAAAATGGGGTAGTACAACAACTCAACATCACCACTCAAAGGTTCTGGGATAATACAAAACAGACTGCACCGGAAGTACTTGAACTGGGATATGACTCTGATCAGCCAATCCTAAGAGACTACGGAGTAGTAACACGTGATCCTGATAGACAGAAGAGAAAGCCTAGTTCCTTAACCCCGTAGGAAAGATAGGACGACTCATATCAGAAGGGCATGAGATATAAGGAGTAAAAAGAGCCTTACGTTCCCTTCCACAATCAATTCCCCTACATAACTAAAGCATTTCTAGACTCAACTTCACCAGGTTGGCTTGGAAATCCTACAGCAATCAAAGCTCGATACCAAAGCTGTCGGGACCCCGATCCTAAGTCACACCGATCTAGCATGTAACACATCATATCACTTTGCGGCCTCACGCACGGTATTCCCACCGGTGTCGCCTTACCATGGCCCGGACCGCTTATGCCTTTTGGCTCACGATATGATAGTGTCGCTAGCATCCATATGACAGAGAACCGGGCCGACATGACTAGTCGTGAACCCAAAGTGGCACTAACCTATGGGGACAGGCATACATGAATCAACATCGAGCATGTCGGTCAGCAGCGTGTGAATCCGGCTGTAGCATCGGGCTAACAGGACTCCGTAACCCGGCTGTAGCAGGCTAGGCAGGACTCGGATGTCACCGCGTGACATTTCCCGAAGGGATGCATACGAGAACGAAGTGAATCACATGCCGCCGATCAAGTGTCCAAGCAGTAGTCTGGCTAGCGGGACTCGTGAACCGGGCAGTAGCGGACTACTATCGCCGTAAGCACGAGACTACATTTCCCCATAAGAGAGGCTACCAAGGATAAACAACTAGGTTGTCGGATCCCACATATAGCAATACAAGTTACACGTACGCATAACATGCAAGTATGTGCTATACAACATGCCATCACAACATAACGCAAACTCATATAGATAAAGGCTCAGAAGAGCCACATAGCATTAATACAAACAGGGGTCACATGACCCATCATTGAAACATACAAGCAACAAGCGGAAGCATTACATGTCCGAGTACGCATAACTACAAAAGAAAAAGGCTGAGAAGCCTGACTATCTACAAGACCCTCCCAAGGGTACAAGATCGTAGCTGAGGTAACAATCTACTAAATCAAGTCCAAGCGGAACTACTAGTAAGACCAAGTCTCCGCTGCAAAACATAAATAAAGCAACGTGAGTACAAAGGTACTCAGCAAGACTTACATCGATCCTATTATACATGCATTAGTATCAAGAAGGTAATGTGGAGTTTAGTTGCAGCAAGCCAGCTTTGACTCTGTGGCTATCCTGTTCTCGACTACCGAACTTCTTTGAGGTGATACGGCGCACGAGTCCACTAGTCACCACACAATACACTACTATGGATTCATCCCGTCTCCATACGAGAAGGCCATCCATAGCACTCACACTTGTCTTGAGCATTTTAGAGTATCCACTTCAAGTTGTCTATGTACCACGAAGCATCCAAGAAGTCCATAACGAGAGGACACGGCTATTCAATAGATCATGATAACCCCGCAGGGTGTACTTATTCACACACGCCTCGCCACTTACCGCCATATACACGCCATGTATCTCGGCAACCTTCAAGCGGAAGCCTGGCGAGGGTGTCGGCCACGACCTGACTAACCACACAAGACTCTAGCCCAGGTTTATCGCCTATTCGGGTTCCATCCGCAAGGAGATCCGGCCGGGGTGTCGCTCACGGCCCCAAACAATGTGTGCAGGGTTCCCGAGCCCACCATCCGGGTGCCACTTGGTACAACAGGCCACGTGTGCCTAGTCTGTCCCAAGCCCACCCTGCCGGGTGCCACTCGGTAGAAAAATAGCACTACCTACAAACACCAGAAACTAGTTGCGACTCCTGGACAGAGATTAAGTTGGTTAATAAGTCGAGAGAGCTTGGAGCGCCCGGAGCCCAATGTGTGGTAGTATCGAGTCATTGGACGACATACATAGAACTCAGGCTTAGGGACGGTTCCAAAGAGACAACCCACCATGTACTCCTACATGGCCTCTCACCGCTACCTTTACCAAATCGTGTTCACACACTTCACTCTCCGATCGTAACATATCGTAACACTCCAATTCATTCCCAATGAATCAGACCGACACAACTCTAAGCAATAGCAGGCATAGCATGGTAGGAACACAACATGGCTCAATCAACTCCTACACATGCTAGTGGGTTTCAACTATTTATCGTGGCAATGACAGGTCATGCAGAGGAATGGGTTCAACTACCGCAGCACAAAGTAGCAGATGAATCGTTGTTGTCCTAATGCAATAACTGAGAGCAGGAGCGAGAGAGTAGGATTGTATTGGAATGGACAAGGGGGTTTGCTTGCCTGGTAAATCAACAAGGGAGGCACCGCTTCACGCATGTGTACTGAACGCCTCCGAGCAGGACCTATCGAGAAGGAACGGTGCCGGCAATCAATACACAATCATATGCAACAATATGATGCATGAACATGGCATGTAGATGTGATGCTGTTTGAGCTAATGCAACTAGTATTCAATTTGAATGAAATCCATTTGAACCAAAGGTTCAAATGCAACTCCAAAATAAGTTCTTATAAATGCCATTCATGTTTTTTCACCTACACAGCAAGTATAAGTTGTTTATCATGCATGAAACTGGTACAGATGGATAGATTGCATTTTTTTAATAATTTTTCATATATAAATTATTTCAATCTGAGTTACGGTTGAATTTTTATGATTTTTTGAAGTTTGAATCATTTTCTGGAATTTCCTGATTAATTTAAATCCAGAAAATAAATAATTGCGTCAGCGAGTCAACAGCGCTGACTGGTCAAACCTGTCGTGTGGGGTCCACATGTCAGTGACACGGGTTAAACAGGGGGGTTAGTTTAAGCCTAATTAAAAATTAGGGGGCTGGGGCCCACTGGTCAGTGTCAGTGGTTAACTAGGCGGTGATTAGCACTAAGTTAATCACCTGGCCGATAGGGCCCACCCGTCAGGCCGGCGAGGTCGTCGGCGGCGACCTCAGGACGCGGCGGCGTCCGTGTTACAGGCCACGGGGGCGGCGGCTAAGGGCACCGGGGCGTAGCCCGGGCTCGTCCGCATCCAGCGGAGGCGACGGGAGGTCGCACGGTGGCCGGAGCTCACCGGGCGAGCTTCATGGGCGGCGGCGGAGCTCGCTCGAGTGGCTGCGGGGCTACAGAGCGCGGGGAGGCAGGGGAGAAGGGGGAAACGACGTGGGGGGCTCACAGGGGACCAGAAGAGACGACAGCGAGCTCGGGGAAGACGCTGACGGCGGCGAGTGGCGACGGAGATCCACGGCGGCCCGAGGAGGAAGAAGGGTCGGGGACGACGCTGCAGGGCGCTTCCGCTCGCGTGACTTGGCGGGGAGGACGATGACGATGCGGCGGTGCCAGCTGCAGCGCGCAGCGAGGAGGGTGGCTGGCCACGGCGGCGGCAGCAGGCGCTCTCCGTGCAAGCCGGTGAAGAGAGGGAGAGGGAGCCAGAGGAGGGAAGAGGCACGGGAGAGAGAGAGTGAGGTGCGGGGCGTCGCGTGGCGTCGTCCGGGTCATCCAGCGCGACGAGGGGAGGACAGCAGGCAGGGAGGAGGAGTTGGCCTGCGCTGGCGCGGACGGTCTGCTGCAGCGTCGGGCACGCGCCCAGCCTCCTGTCGAGGACGAAGACGACAGAGGAGGGGGCTAGGTGGGCTGGGCCATTTCTTTGGGCTTGCAGTCTTTGGGCAAGACAGAGCTGGGCCACGTGTAGGTCCAGGTAAGGTTTTTCCCTTTTATTTCTTTTTCTATTTTTCTGACATTTGTTTTGATTTAATTAAAATACTAAATCTTTTTATTTCCTTATGCCAATTTTTGCAGGAGCTAACTATATTATTCCAGAGCTCCTCAGCAACTAGCATAATTATTGGACATATATAATATATATAACATATATATATCCAATGCAAATAATTATGCATTAATTCCAAATTCCCAAAACAAATACTTATGAGCTCCTAATAATATTGGTTTGATTTTTATCTCTGTCCAATATTTTCAGAGAGCAACATGAGCATTTTCTTGGACCCTTTTGGAGCACCTTTTATTTAGGTCATTTCTAAAAATGATTCTGAGGGTTTCACAAATCCCCATTTCAAAATTTAAATGGAATTTAAACATGATGCACACATGACTAGCTAGCCTCGAGCATACCAGAACTAGGGACGTGACACGGATTGGAACGATCTTTATGTGAAAATTGATTGTTTCGATGAGACGAAGACAATTCATGTAGATCAGTTTTCCATATGGGGCCGTCTTGGGATTGTAATCAGCTGAAAAGTGTTCTGGACACAAAATCTCAGTACTTCGAACACAACTTCAGCCTTAGAGATGAGATTCAGATGGCTATAACCCAAATATCGAAGTTTCTCCTTTAGATGATATGAAACTTTCTCACTTTGAGAACTTTTCTATTTGAGGCCTTCTTAATTATGTTTTTGTTAATGCCAAAATCTGGTTTCAACACATGCCCCCCTGTTTTTTGGCAAAGCTTGTGTGCTGAAAAGTAACTTGCACATAGCTTATTCTAAGGACGATGTCAACACTCCATCGGCCATTTTGCATGTTCTTAGGATAATAAGTATATATCGGCTATTGCTTGTTTGAACCTCTTGATGCAAACTTGGGTGAAAACTTCTCAACTTCCATAACAATCCGGTGATAGGGTTCCATAGATCAAAACCATCCTTCGAACCATATTGTTCTCCCTTTCGCTAGGATTTTGCAGATAATCAAGATGAACTCCTCCAATCCTTACTTCGCCTACATAAAAGTTTCATTAGTGGCCAAGGTGGTGAGCTCCAATTCGGCCTTAGCTATGTTGGCAAGAATAAGCATCGACTATTGATAGATGTGCAATACACCATGACCGACCTGGTAGCCGGATGCTTACTATGCCAACTCTCTCCAACTATCATCTCTAGATATATGAGCACTGCTAAAATAATCCAAAGTAGAAATTATATCTAGACATTTATCAAGATAAACATGAAGTGATTCGTCAAAACATTGAAAGACTTTGGATATTAGTTACACTACTAATAATGAATCACCAAAAGCCCCAATATGTGTAGCACCTATGCAAATAACATCTCTAAACCTTATAACAATGCTTCATATTCGTATTGATTATTTGTGCAGAAATACTCTAAAAGGCACGAGGCTTCAAAAACAGCACCATGAGGAGATATATAAACAACACTAACACCTTGGCCATTGCTACAAATTTAACCATCAATATATAATCTCCATAGTACTAGAAAGACAAGGCTAATATCAACATTATGCATGTCATTAATCCGATGTTCAGTAATAAAATCAGCTATGGTTTGGCCTCTTATGGATCTCAAAGATGCATAACCCAAATCATATCCAAACGAAGTATAAGCCCACTAACCAATTATGTAACTATGAATTGGCCTATGCAGCATATATTCAATGACATCGGTCATGATGTCTCAACTCCATTTAATCATAATATAGGCATACATATAAATTTCCATGAGCACGTACCTTATCTCGCTCTCCAACCGAACTAAGGACGATGTTAGAGTACTACACCGGCCATGCATTGATATAATCTTAGGACGATAGATAAATATCGGCCATTACCATGTAAACTTCATTCAAAGCACATATAGCCGAAATAAACAAATGAAATGACAAATCAAGTATTTCGGCCCTTTGGATCATCAACAAACTTGTAGCAAATCAAATGTATAGTGACTTGGTAATACCCTTTCATGATGTAAGAAATTATATTGCATCCACGGATTAAAATAAGCCCATTGAGGGTTACCAATCATACCTGATGACGAATTCCATGGCATAGTTGAAGAATATGGATAATGTGTAGACCAAAGATGTTGAAACCTTTGGCTTGGTCCTTCATAGTTTTCACTCTTTTCCTTCTTCACCTTTGCCGCACTTCTTGTAATGGAAGCTTGCACATAATTCTTATTTTGAGCACTTCCTTTGGGAACCCATGCCATGTTCCTTTCTTCAAGTTCTTGTGCACTAAGTTTCTGTAATTTCTTCTTTTGCCAATACGATAAGCCGAGCGTGCATCTCGGCTGTGATTCTGTTTTGACCAATGGCAATTCCTTCTTGGCCTTGTGCACTCTCAACTTCTTTTCTTCAGATTTGGCATTCTGACTCTCAATAATTGGTTGCTTTGTCTAATTGCCTTTAGTAGCCAATGTCAACACTTTAATTGGCTCTTTTTCATTTGAGATCAAATCTGAATTTGCACTCTTACGACCATCTCTTTTAACAGGGTAAACTTGCTTGACCACCTCTTTCTTCTTCCTTGAGCTCTGGACTGATTCCTTATGATTGAAACGGTCTTTAACATGTGATTGTTCAAATGTTGGTCTTCTCGGAGCTGCATAATATTGGTGAGATGGTCTAAAATAAGATGGAGAATGTGCCCTTGTATCATACCTGTCCCATGATGGATATGGATCTATATGAGCATAGGGAGGCATCCACGGCATTGGCATTGGCGGCCCAAAATAAGGATATGAATATGTTGCATTAAAATTCTCACTTTGCCAATACCGATCCTCATATTTGCGCCTTGGGGGTGATCTTGGTTTCTTTGCATGATTTGGACGATAAGTATTCTTCTCTTCACTCTTCTTTTGATATTTATCCAATAGTTCAGCGAAGGTGATTTTTGATCGCTTACACTTGCGCTTATTTCGGCCTTTGTTTTCTTTTGGTTTGCTTTCGTCGATCATTGGATTTGCTTGATGCCCCCCAGTACTTGTCGTCTCCATTGTAGCTTCAATGGAATTCTCGCCCTCAAGATTATGTTCATTATGCTCTTCAACAACTTCTTTACTTGAAATCGTGATCTCATCACCTGCAGTTTTTATCTTCTCTTTAAGTGGATCAGCTTGAAACAGTCGATGCAAAAACTTTCTGCCATCGGGACCAATCGGAATAGAATGGTCATCTCTTGGTGTCTCAACAAATTTCAATCATCCTTTATCAATGGCCGATTTAATTATTTGACGAAACATATTGCATTCCTCAAAATTAAGCTTGGACGAATCATGCAACCTACAATACATTCGTCCCTGGATTGATGTCTTGACATGGCGATCAAGAATTTTAATGTAATTATTCTTTAGCAATAAATCAAATATTTGATCACACATGCTTGAATTGAAGGTATACTTCTTATCGTTTAGCCGGTCTTGCAGTGAGAACGGCTTTGGAGGTAAGTAAATGAATGGTTCAGATTTGGAATCTCCCCATTCGGCTATGCAATGTGTTTTCCACTCTATATCCGATGTCTTTCGATAAGATATCATAATAGCATCGGTTTCCTCAAAAGAATTTAACCTTGGCTTTAAATTTCTGTAACAAAAATTGTTAGAGCATACATGTCTCAATTGAGACCAAATGAAAGCCAAGTAATAAATAAGCAAAGCTGCCCAATTAGATATGAACTCTAGATAAAGCAATAGGAAAGCCTTGGCTGGAACAATAAGTCACTATCGGTCTTTATAAATGGCGCAATGGGTTGACCGATATGCTCAATAACAATTTTATTGCTAACAAGTAAATTACCCTTCTTCATTGGTCTTTCAAAATTACTTATGAGTATTTTTCTAATAGATGCATCAATAATAAAGTTCTGAACAAATCTGAAAATAGGTAAATTACTTGCTAAACGTACCTCTTCATATATGTTGGGAGAGCATGATGGTGGTGTGATGTCTACTACACAACCTTCTTCTTGTAGACGTTGTTGGGCCTGCAAGTGCACAGGTTTGTAGGACAGTAGCAAATTTCCCTCAAGTGGATGACCTAAGGTTTATCAATCCGTAGGAGGCATAGGATGAAGATGGTCTCTCTCAAACAACCCTGCAACCAAATAACAAAGAGTGTCTTGTGTCCCCAACTCACCCAATACAATGGTAAATTGTATAGGTGCACTAGTTCGGCAAAGAGATGGTGATACAAGTGCAATATGCATAGTAGATATAGGTTTTTGTAATCTGAAAATATAAAAACAGCAAGGTAACAAGTGGTAAAAGTGAGCGTAAACGGTATTGCAATGCTAGGAAACAAGGCCTAGGGTTCATACTTTCACTAGTGCAAGTTCTCTCAACAATAATAACATAGATAGATCATATAACTATCCCTCAACATGCAACAAAGAGTCACTCCAAGCCACTAATAGCGGAGAACAAACGTAGAGATTATGGTAGGGTACGAAACCACCTCAAAGCTACTCTTTCGGATCAGTCTATTAAAGAGTTCGTACTAGAATAACACCTTAAGACACAAATCAACCAAAACCCTAATGTCACCTAGATACTCCATTGTCACCTCAAGTATCCGTGGGCATGATTATACGATATGCATCACACAATCTCAGATTCATCCAACCAACACAAAGTACTTCAAAGAGTGCCCCAAAGTTTCTACCGAAGAGTCAAGAAAACGTGTGCCAACCCCTATGCATAGGTTCATGGGCGGAACCCGCAAGTTGGTCACCAAAACATACATCAAATGGCACGTGATATCCCATTGTCACCACAGATAAACACGGCAAGACATACATCAAGTGTTCTCAAATCAAAGACTCAATCCGATAAGATAACTTCAAAGGGGAAACTCAATTCATCACAAGAGATTAGAGGTGGAGAAACATCATAAGATCCAACTATAATAGCAAAGCTCGCGATGCATCAAGATCGTGCCATAGAGAGAACACGAGAGAGAGAGAGAGAGAGAGAGAGAGAGAGAGAGAGAGAGATCAAACATATAGCTACTGGTACATACCCTCAGCCCCGAGGGTGAACTACTCCCTCCTCGTCATGGAGAGCACCGGGATGATGAAGATGGCCATCGGTGATGGATTCCCCCTATGGCAGGGTGCCGGAACCGGCTCCCGAGAGGTTTTTGGTGGCTACAGAGGCTTGCGGCGGCGGAACTCCTGATCTATCTTCTCCGTGGATGTTTTTAGGGTACATGGGACTATATAGGCGAAAGAAGTCGGTCGGGGGGTGCTCGAGGGATCCACGAGACAGGGGGACACGCATACAGGGGGGGGCCTATCTCCTGGGCTCCTCGAGGATCTTCTGACTTGATCTCCAAGCCTCCAGGATGATAATCTTCCAAAAAAACACGTTGCCGAAGGTTTCATTCCGTTTGGACTCCATTTGATATTCCTTTTCTTCAAAATACTGAAACAGGCAATAAAACAGCAATATGGGATGGGCCTCCGGTTAATAGGTTAGTCCCAAAAGTAATATAAAAGTGTATAATAAAGCCCGTAATCATTCAAAACACATAGTAATATAGCATGAATGCTTCATAAATTATAGATTTGGAGACGTATCAGCATCTCCAAGCTTAATTCCTACTCGTCCTCGAGTAGGTAAATGATAAAGAAAGAATTTATGAAGTGTGAATGCTAGAAGGTGCACAAGTTTGATCAATGATAATTTCAATCACCTTTTCTAGCATGATAATATGTCATAACAGTAGTTCATCTCATAAAACTTCTCACGATAAAGTAACAAGCAATTCACATGTCAAAGCATAGACCATAAACTTTCTTGAAAACTAGCAAACTTCATTCTTAGTCATTAAACAATTGCAATTCATCCTATTTTCAGGAAGGGTCTATGTCAGAGCTTTGATTTAGCAAACTTCACATACTCAACCATCATATAGTCTTCTACAATTGCTAACACTCACGCAATACTTGTGGTTATGAAGTTTTAATTAGACACAGAGAAAGATTGGGGCTTATAATGTTGCCTCCAAACGTATTCACCTTTGGGTGATGTCAACAATAGTAATTCATGCTAACTTACATCCAATTGGATATATATATCAGGATCACCCCAACACAAAGTTCTTGCCAAAGGATAAGATGAAAAAGGGAAAGGTGAAGATCACCTTGACTCTTGCATAAAAGTAAAAGACATAAAGTAAAAGATAGGCCCTTCGCAGAGGTAAGCAGAGGTTGTCATGCGCTTTTAGGGTTGGATACACAAAATCTTAATGCGAAAGAACGTCACTTTATATTGCCCCTTGTATATGGACCTGTATTATGCAGTCCGTCGCTTTTATTTGCTTCCATAACAAGTTCGTACAAAGCTTATTTTCTCCACACTAATAATTCATGCATATTTAGAGAGCAATTTTTATTGCTTGCACCGATGACAACTTACTTGAAGGATCTTACTCAATCCATAGGTAGGTATGGTGGACTCTCATGGAAAAACTAGGTTTAAGGATATTTGGAAGCAAAAGTAGTATCTCTACTTGGTGCAAGGAATTTTTGGCTAGCATGGGGGGAAAGGCAAGCTCAACATGTTTGAATGATCCATGACAATATACTTTAATTGAGATGTTGGAAAACATAAACCATTACGTTGTCTTCCTTGTCCAACATCAACTCTTTAGCATGTCGTACTTAATGAGTGCTCCCAATCATAAAAGATGTCTACGATAGAATATTTATATGTGAAATCTCTCTTCCTTCAATATTCTTTCATGAATTGTTCAAATGACCAATACAACGCTTGCTAACCTTCAATAAATTTACAACCTCTAATTCTTAGACGTGAAGTCATTACTCCCCATGGGATAAGCAAATGAGGCATATATAATTTCAGATTTATGACAATTAACTCATTCAACAATTTACTCATAGGATATAAGTGAAGCTCACGAGTAAATGACAAACTACTCCAAAAAGATATAAGTGAAGATCAATGAGTAGCTAAATAATTATGTAACTATGCGAAGACTCTCTCTCATTTAAGAATTCAGATCTTGTTATTGCATTCAAACAGCAAGCAAAACAAAATAAAATGACATTGCAAGGATAGCACAACTCATGTGAAGAAGCAAAAACTTAGGCTCAACCGATACTAACCGATAGTGGTTGAAGAAGAAAGGTGGGATGCTTAACGGGGCATCCCCAAGCTTAGATGCTTGAGACTTCTTGAAACATTATCCTGGGGTGCCTTGGGCATCCCCAAGGAGCTTTTATGTCTCCTTAATTCCTCTCATATCATGGTTTCTCTTCTTTTTATCAAAAGCTTCATTCACAACAAACTCAACAAGAACTCATGAGATAGGTTAGTATAAACCAATGCAAAACCTTATCATTTTCTACTGTAAAAAATCACTAAAATTATTATTCAACATTGCATACTAAATGCCTCTGCATATTTAATACTCCTATCCTCAAATAGAACCATTAAACAAGCAAACATATGCAAACAATGCAAACATAACAGCAATCTGCCAAAACAGTACAGTCTGTAAAGAATGCAAGATTCATCATACTTACCTAACTCCAAAAATTATGAAATAAAATTCCCACTGTAGTAAATTTATCAGAGCTCATCATGAAAAAAGTTTCAACATTATATCATGCTCTGACTTTTCTAGGGAATTTTTGCAACAGCAGTAAACTTTCTGTTTTCAAACAGCAACATGTATACTAGCAAAATAAGCATGGTAAAGGCTATCCTTGAATTTTTTTATTTAAACTAAAGATGTAAAACATTAGTATAAATAACAGCAAGCAAATACTAACAAAATAAAATGGCATGACTCTCCAAGCAAAACACATATCATGTGGTGAGTAAAAATATAGCTCCAAGTAAAGTTACCGATGAACGAAGACGAAAGAGGGGATGCCTTCCGGGGCATCCCCAAGCTTAGGCTCTTGGTTTTCCTTCAATATTACCTTGGGGTGCCTTGGGCATCCCCAAGCTTAGGCTCTTACCACTCCTTATTCCATAGTCCATCGAATCTTTACCCAAAACTTGAAAACTTCACAACACAAAAGTTAACAGAAAACTCGTGAGCTCTGTTAGCGAAAGAAAACAAAACACCACTTCAAGGTACTGTAATGAACTCATTATTTATTTATATTGGTGTAATATCTACTGTATTATAACTTATATATGGTTCATACGCTCCGATACTACTTATAGATTCATCAAAATAAGCAAAGAACACAAAGAAAATAGAATATGTCAAAAACAGAACAGTCTGTAGTAATCTGTAACTAACGCAAAATTATGGAACTCCAAATATTCTAAAATAAATTGGGGGACCTGAGGAATTTGTCTAGTAATCATCTGCAAAAAGAATCAACTAAATAGCACTCTCCAGTAAAAATTTGAAGCTAATCTCGTGAGCGCTAAAGTTTCCGTTTTTTACAGCATGATCATAAAGGCTTCACCCAAGTCTTCCCAAAGGTTCTACTTGGCACAAACACTAATTAAAACATGAAAAAACATCTAAACAGAAGCTAGATGGATTATTCATTACTAAACAGAACCAAAAAGCAACAAACTAAAATAAAATTGGGTTGCCTCCCAACAAGCGCTAACGTTTAAAGGCCCTAGCTAGGCATGATGATTTCAATGATGCTCACATAAAATATAAGAATTGAAACATAAAGAGAGCATCATGAAGAATATGACTAGCAAATTTAAGTCTAACCCACTTCCTATGCATAGGGATTTTGTGAGAAAACAACTTATGGTAACAATAATCAACATGCATAGGAAGACAAAACAAGCATAACTTCAAAAATTTAAGCACATAGAGAGAGGAAACTTGATATTATTGCAATTCCTACAAGCATATGTTCCTCCCTCATAATAATTTTCAGTAGCATCATGAATGAATTCAATAATATAAGCAGCACCTAAAGCATTCTTTTCATGATCTACAAGCATAGAAAATTTACTACTCTCCACATAAGCAAAATTCTTCTCATTCGGAGTAGTGGGAGTATCATAAGAGACTTGAATACCAAAAATTGTTTCCGCATTAAAAGAGTAATGTTCAGAAAAAGGGTAATAATAATCATGACAAGATTTGTAAATATAATCATCACTACTTTTTATAGCATAAGTTTCATCACAATAATCATCATAAGTAGCAACTTCGTTCTCATCATAATCGATTGAAACCTCTCCCAAGATAGTGGAATCACTAAATAAAGTGACACTTTTCCAAATCCACTTTCATATTCATCACAATAAAATTCAACATCCTCCAAAATAGTGGGATCACTACTTCCTAAAGTTGACACTCTTCCGAACCCACTTTCATCAATATAATCATCATAGGTAGGAGGCATGCTATCATCATAACAACTTTGCATATCAAAACTTGGGGTGCTAAAAATATCATCTTGATTAAACATAGCATCCTCAAGCTTGGGACTTTGCATATCATTAGCATCATGGATATTCAAGGAATTCATACTAACAACATTGCAATCATGCTCATCATTCTAAGATTTAGTACCAAGCATTTTAATGCATTCTTCTTCTAGCACTTGAGCACAATATTCCTTTCCATCATACTCACGAAAGATAATAAAAAGACGAAGCGTATGAGACAAAATCAAGTCCATTTTTTTGTAATTTTCTTTTATAAACTAAACTAGTGATAAAACAAGAAACAAAAAGATTCAATTGCAAGATCTAAAGATATACCTTCAAGCACTCACCTCCCCGGCAACGGCGCCAGAAAAGAGCTTAGTTGACGGGGTGTGAGTGCCGCTTACCTAGCCTCCCCGGCATCGGCGCCAGAAAAGAGCTTGATCTCTACTACACAACCTTCTTCTTGTAGACGTTGTTGGGCCTGCAAGTGCACAGGTTTGTAGGACAGTAGCAAATTTCCCTCAAGTGGATGACCTAAGGTTTATCAATCCGTAGGAGGCGTTGGATGAAGATGGTCTCTCTCAAACAACCCTGCAACCAAATAACAAAGAGTCTCTTGTGTCCCCAACACACCCAATACAATGGTAAATTGTATAGGTGCACTAGTTCGGCGAAGAGATGGTGATACAAGTGCAATATGGATAGTAGATATAGGTTTTTGTAATCTGAAAATATAAAAACAGCAAGGTAACAAGTGGTAAAAGTGAGCGTAAACGGTATTGCAATGCTAGGAAACAAGGCCTAGGGTTCATACTTTCACTAGTGCAAGTTCTCTCAACAATAATAACATAGATAGATCATATAACTATCCCTCAACATGCAACAAAGAGTCACTCCAAGCCACTAATAGCAGAGAACAAACGTAGAGATTATGGTAGGGTACGAAACCACCTCAAAGTTATTCTTTCGGATCAGTCTATTAAAGAGTTCATACTAGAATAACACCTTAAGACACAAATCAACCAAAACCCTAATGTCACCTAGATACTCCATTGTCACCTCAAGTATCCGTGGGCATGATTATACGATATGCATCACACAATCTCAGATTCATCCAACCAACACAAAGTACTTCAAAGAGTGCCCCAAAGTTTCTACCGGAGAGTCAAGAAAACGTGTGCCAACCCCTATGCATAGGTTCATGGGTGGAACCCGCAAGTTGGTCACCAAAACATACATCAAGTGGCACGTGATATCCCATTGTCACCATAGATAAACACGGCAAGACATACATCAAGTGTTCTCAAATCAAAGACTAAATCCGATAAGATAACTTCAAAGGGGAAACTCAATTCATCACAAGAGAGTAGAGGGGGACAAACATCATAAGATCCAACTATAATAGCAAAGCTCGTGATACATCAAGATCGTTCCATAGAGAGAACACGAGAGAGAGAGAGAGATCAAACACATAGCTACTGGTACATACCCTCAGCCCCGAGGGTGAACTACTCCCTCCTCGTCATGGAGAGCGCTGGGATGATGAAGATGGCCACCGGAGATGGATTCCCCCTCCGGCAGGGTGCCGGAACGGGCTCCCGAGAGGGTTTTGGTGGCTACAGAGGCTTGCGGCGGCGGAACTCCCGATCTATCTTCTCCGTGGATGTTTTTAGGTGCGTGGGACTATATAGGCGAAAGAAGTCGGTCGGGGGTGCTCGAGGGTCCACGAGACAGGGGTCGCGCGCCACAGGGGGCCCCTATCTCTGGGCTCCTCGAGGATCTTCGACTTGATCTCCAAGCCTCCGGATGATAATCTTCCAAAAAAACACGTTGTTGAAGGTTTCATTCCGTTTGGACTCCATTTGATATTCTTTTTCTTTGAAATA
Source organism: Aegilops longissima (assembly GCA_021605205.1). Taxonomy (NCBI): domain Eukaryota; kingdom Viridiplantae; phylum Streptophyta; class Magnoliopsida; order Poales; family Poaceae; genus Aegilops; species Aegilops longissima. Next base: position 498,033,751 of record CM038677.1, on the reverse strand, counting down.
CTGAAACAGGCAATAAAACAGCAATATGGGCTGGGCCTCCGGTTAATAGGTTAGTCCCAAAAGTAATAGTATAAAAGTGTATAATAAAGCCCGTAATCATTCAAAACACATAGTAATATAGCATGAATGCTTCATAAATTATAGATACGTTGGAGACGTATCATGGTGTGACTTGAACAATATCTTGCTCCACCTTTGGATGGCTCCCCAACTCCTCTTCATCATCCTTTTCTTGATTTCGTGCATCATTACATTGAACATTTTTGTCAGCCGAACATTGTTCGGCTACTTGTTCTTGTCCTCGAAGTTCATCAATTTCTATGGCACGAAACTCATAGGGCAGGAAGTAGGTTCCATTAACTTCAGAAAAATCAAACATGGTCGTTTTGCCATGCTTTCCATGCCCTTTCTCAACAATGTTTGCCTCTTTGGATTTGATGGATTCAGAATATATACTACTTGATTCGGCTTTTTCAACCGAAGCACTTTTAGTTTCTGAATCGTCATTCTTTTCACCGGTTATATCAATTGGCAAGGCTTCTTTTCTTTGAGCTAATTCCCTATCAATTCTCTCTTGGTGAAGTACTTGCACCCTATCGCGCAAAGCTTTAACTCCCCTCTCAATTTCAGCCCGCTCTATATTAGTTTGCCCCCCAATGCTTTTAGGATCTTTCGATAATGAACTGTTAGTGTTGCCAAAATTTTGCAACTGTGTAGGGGGTGTATAATATGTTGCGGTACTAGGTGGAGTTGTATGCACTGCTGTATAACCATATGCTCTCTCACCAATACTATCAATTGATGAAGTTTCATCTTCCTGCAAAACTCTAGCCTTTATTGCAGCATAATCAGGAAAAAAAAACCTTTTCATATTGTTCAAGGCAAAGAGCACTAATTCTCTTGTTTTGTGCCAAGCTCTTTTTTAATGCAGCCACAACCTCTTCTGGAAGGGATTGCTCTGCAATACTTTCAGATTCTTTCGGCAATGATTCGTGAGTGTTTCCGAAATTCTTGAATTGCGTAGAGTATGCATTATATGCTACAATATTTGATGACGGCACATGTGTTCCTGTAAAATTTTCACTTATTCGGGTATGACCATGAAGATGCGGGGCGAAATTATGAACATTTATAGTTGCATACGGTACTGAAAAATTACTAACATGAGGTGTAGCAGATGATGGTTGAGAGTAACTGGCCGAATAGCTAGTAGTAGCATGGCCAATTCTCCCATCCATCAGCAAGGTTGGATTCACATATTGCAAATTAGTTGCCGATGAATAAAAAGGTGAAACCCTTTCTTGTATGCTATTGGAAATTTTAACATGAGGTGTTTCAAATTGATTAACCAAACCCATCATGTTGTTCATCGGCATATGGATTTGAGGGGTTGCCGATGCATGAGAGTTTGGATACATATGTTGTGCGTTGCTAAAATCATAAGAATTTGAAGCATTAAGATTGTTTTGCATTGGCCCTTGTGCATAATTAGATGCATGATTAATAAAACTAGGGCTAGCCGATACATTATGCTCATTACGTGATCCAGCAACAACATATGGATTATTTGCATCTACGAAGGGGAATTGGGTATTCATATTACCTTTGTAGATTGCAGCAACTTGATGACGAACTCTTCATAGGAGGAACGGGCTAGAGACCGTTCAAAGCTTTGTCCCTAACGGAGTCGCCAAAAAGTGTGTTCGCACACGAACACGTCACCGTGTACCTCCAACGCCGAGGGTGATGCACCGCATCTCACGTCGAAGGAGACCCGTCCGGAAGCGCCGTACGCAGGCAATCCGATGGGTGCTTTTGAGGACCTGAAACCCCAAGCGCCCGGGAGGGACCCCGTCTAGACGCGCGGCGGCTATGGGCTGCCCTAGGTCGGCCTGACCGCCCCTAGGGCCTCGAGGTTCGCCGCCCTGCAACAAGAAGAACAGAGGAAGAACGAGGAAGAAGAAGAACTAGGGTTAAGGAGAAAAGATAAAAGATAAAAAGTGGTAGATGAATTGATCGATTGTGTGTTGTTCAATCGGCCGTCACCTCTTAGGTATATAAGAGGTGGCTGGACTTCCCGTGCAAGAAAAAGTCTTGGATTCACGTCCAAAGCCCTAGTCAAATTCGGATTGGTTTTGTCCGAACTTTCCATAATTGTTCGGTTTAAAACTAGCTGCACGTTGCAGGTCTTTTTTGGAGTGGTAAACGACCTCCGATGAAAATGTGCCCAAAAGAATATTTACTCGTTTCGACGAGGCGAACAACTTTCATGTTGAACATTTTTCAATTTAATACCATCTTCAGGGCTAAATCGCTCGCGCAAAACAGCTAAATATTCACGCAGCTCATTAGACATACCCACACGTGTGTCTGGTTCCGGCGTCATATTTTGCCCACTCGAGGGTTGTCGGGGATATACCCCGCGGTATAAACCGGCCGGAAGTTAACCCGGCCGAACTTGGCGGTTTATTTGAGACCCCGCTGACACTTGGCGGGTCACCGGCGGCCCGTTTGGACCTGGCGGTTCACGACTCATTGGTAATCCGGCAGGCGGGTGCGAGGAGCGACAAGACCTGGTGGCCCAACAGGCGGTTCATGAAGGCAGTTCATACTATGGTGGGCGGTTTAAGAGGAAAGGCATAAGGAATATTTGTCTTACAAGGAGTTAAGACCGGACTTGTATCCGGTTTGTATTAGAGATAGACCAGTCCTAATCCTAATAGGACTCCACATGTAACCCGCCCTTCAACATATATAAGGAGGGCAGGGCTCCCAAAGAGGGACAGGCTACAAGCAAGAAACAATCTCTAGGGCTAGACACAATTAGAGGAGAGCCGGTTTACGGCGACTCCCTCGTGATGATAATGAGATCTAGCCTCAAACAGCATGTAGGGTTTTTACCGGATGATGTTTCCCGGGGCCCGAAGCTGTCTAAATCCCTGTCTTGCGTTGCGTCTCTCGATTCCGCTCAACCCCTCTCAAGCTACCACATAGATGCGTTGGCCTCGCGACTAAGTCCTGACACTAAGGACATCTGACGTGTTAATTCCACGACAAGGGTCGCACTGTGTGTGCTTTAAATTTTGCATACGACCTCGGATTGGAATGATCTTTATATGAAATCAATTGTTTCGATGAGACGAAGACAATTCATGTAGATCAGTTTTCCATATGGGGCCGTCTTGGGAGTGTAATCAGCCGAAAAGTGTTTTGCATACAAAATCTCAGTACTTCGAACACAACTTCGGCCTTAGAGATGAGATTCGGATGGCTATAACCCAAATATCAAAGTTTCTCCTTTCGATGATACGAAACTTTCTCACTTTGAGAACTTTTCCATTTGAGGCCTTCTTAATTATGTTTTTGTCAATGCCAAAATCTGGTGTCAACACCGTCGTTCTCCGCCTTGGTTTGCTCCCTGTGCCCGCCGCCGTCTGGCATTGTCAACATGGTCAATAACTGAGAGGAATCAGGAGATAATTGTACATGGAGAGGCTGACAGTAGGGACCGACCAGGGTCATTGCATTACGCAAGCAGGTGCCTCGTTATTACAAGCCAAAAAATTACTTCCTCCTAAATGTTTGACAACTAGGTCCCATGCCATTGTCAATTTAGTCAATAAACGAGAAAATTACACAACGATCGGATAACACCAGGGACCCATCAGCTCACCCAGTTGTTTTTTTATTTTTAAAGACGGAGCTCAATTGCGTGCTGTGCGGGGGCTGTGGCCCTTCTAGCCCACGCTTACGCTTTTATTTAAGCACAGGACGAGCCCAGTTGACATCTTTTTTCTTTCTGAAAATGGCTATCCCAGTTCTTTTTTTTTAGAATAGCCAACTGAGGCCTACTTGCTTTTCTCAGCCCTGCTGGCCTGCAAATCTTTCAAGACGACGAGGGATATAAGTAGTAAGAAATGGGTTGTAAACTTTTAAACCAAAGCCAACCAGCAATTACATTCAAATATCGTTTTTTCTGGATTTCTCTACTCTTACAAAAAGCAGAGTTGGTGATGATGGTGTGCCTGCCATCATGATATAGGTCGTCCGATCTATAACTAATGGATAGGAAGGAAACTATGACAATTTACCCGCACTCCTTTCCACATTTGCAGATATGGCCTTCCCTCGTTCATCCTTTTCTCCCACAAGATAAACTACTCATACAAATGCATCTTGATGTTCCGTGCAACGCACGGGCATCTTGCTAGTCAAGATTTGATATTTCATTCATTTTTTTGCGGAGAATTTTTTTGAATTTTTAAAAATTATTTTTAATGTGACTCAAAATTTCGTGATTAAAAGAGTTCGGACCCCACCGAAATATGTAAAATTTCGTTGAATTTTTTAGCAGTGCCCAGAATATGGTTTGTAATGCTAATAAAAATAATATGGGCTTCAAAATATCCTTAAGAATTAGTAAATGGGCTATAAATTATTGAAAATAATGGCTAATAGGTTGTATGCTGTTTTCCATAGATTTGGGGCTGACTTCTGGGCCTACTAGGTTGACGATGACGCTGTCCTAAATATAATTTGATGCGTACGCAAGGATTTGTCAACTTAGTCAACACAAAGCAGTGACTGTTGGCTGTCCATCCAACGGCCGCCATGCTTCTTCAATCTCTGATCCTCCTGCTTTAGCCGCCCAAACCAGCGCTGGCGGGACTGCCTGCTCCCTCCTCCCGTGGCCGGTTGTGCTGCCTCCAGGCCATCCCTCTATCCACCCGCACTTCCTGTTATTTTTCAGTGATGTCAGCCTCACCCTGCAGCCGACCAGTCAGCGCTCGTACTCCCCTCAGCCTGGGCACCCGTTGTTGTGGCTTCGCCGGCTTCGGGTCGTTCCCTTCCTGGGCCTCGCCCTCATCTACGACGTTTGTGCTCTCGGCGCGGCGTGGTCAACATCGTCAACAAACAACTACCATCGGAAGAGCGATGTAAGTGGAGAGGCTGACAGTAGGGACCCACAGAAGCAAGTGCCTCCTTATTACGCGCAAAATAATGATTCCTCCACCTTGTAGCTGGGACCCACCGGAAGGGCCCCTATATTTCGCGAAACAAACTTTCCTCCCTGGGCGCAGCCAGATATCGTCCTTCGTGCCCTTGAAATCCCAAATGGGGCACGAGTATGCTTGGAGCGGGGCAAGCACTGCGCCAGGAACTCCCTAACAAGCATGGCCCCCATCAATGCCCCAGACTCCATGTTCGCCTGCATCAGCCTCAAGACCGGCGCGCCCGGGGGTCGGTGAGCTTCTCATGAGCCCACTGGTCCAGCTTCTCCGGCATCTCGGTCGGTAGCTCCAACCGAGCATGGAGGCCCTTGGCGTCCATGTAAATCCACTTACGCTGGAAGTCCTCCACCTTCTTCCCGGCCCTCATGAATGATACATCTCCAACTTATCTATAATTTATGAAGTATTCATGCCATGTTTACAATAGTTTTATGTGTTTTTGGTATGATTTGACTAGAACTAACCCGGACTGACACTGTTTTCAGCAGAACTACCGTGGTGTTGTTTTTGTGCAGAAATAAAAGTTCTCGGAATGCGACGAAAATCAACGGAGAATTTTTCTGGAAAATATAAAAAATACTGGAACAGAAATCTACTGGAGGGGAGTCTCGTGGGCCCCACGAGTGTGGGGGCGCGCATGGGGCGCGCCCCCTGCCTCGTGGACTCCCCGAGGCCCCCCCTGACATGAAATCAACGCCAACCCCTCCTATAAATCAACAAAACCCCAGAACAGAAGAGAGATCAGAAGTCCCTCTACCGCAAGCCTCTGTAGCCACGAGAAATCAATCTAGGCCCTCTCCGGCACCCTGCCGGAGGGAGCCATCATCACTGGAGGCCATGGAGGAGGATCCCGGAGGGGCCATCGTCGCCATGAAGGCCAAGGACCAGACGGAGAACCTTTCCCCATCCAGGGGGAGGCCATGGAGGAGGAAGCTAAAGGGGGAGAACCTCTCCTCCTCTCTCTCGGTGGTGCCGGACTGCCATCGGGAGGGGAATCATCACCACGGTGATCGTCTTCATCAACATCACCATCATCATCACCATCCTCATCTCTTTTACGCGGTCCACTCTCCCGCTGTAACATCCCAAAATTTAGAATTTTGGAATGTTATATTAAATAAATAACTATGCTTATTGCCTGATTGTTGGTTTGATTGATTGAGTGAAACTTAGTGAAATTTGAAACTTTTGGAAGTTGTATGAGAGGGAATGAAATGACTTTCCCAAAACTTTCTCCTTTGCCTTTTGATCTCAATGAATTCAAATTCATTCCAACACCAAAACCTAGAGTGAAGATGACATGAATTCTTCCATTTGGAATGAAAAGGGTTTTTGAAAGGATTTGAATTACATCTGGGAATATTTCAAATTCAAGGCTTTATGCAACTCAATGATTTTCATGAGGGAAGATAAAATGACTCCTTCCATTATATGAAATATGAGTTGGAAGTTGAGTAGTATCAAGTTGAAAGTCATTTGAAAGTGCTTTGAAACCCTCTTTCAAATTTTGAGTTTTGAATTTGAATTCAAACTTTGGCATGTGGAAACATTTCAAAAACTATGCCCGATAAATACTTGATCAAAAGTATGAGAGGAGCAAACATGACACTCCAAAATATCAGAGGAAACAATGCCAAAAGTCTTGGATTCAAATCTGAATTTTATTTGAAATTGAAAAAATGGATTTTTATAAAGTTTGGATTTTGCCTTTGGAAAAATGTTCAAATGAAAGGAATATTCCCTGATCATTTTGGTATATATATACCCTATATAAAATATTTATAGATATTGTTTTATTTCTGTTTTGTTTTATTTTAAAAAATAAAATTTTAAAAGAAAAAAACCCCGAGGCGCCAACTAGGCCACCCAGCCCAGCCAGTGCCAAGAGTCTCTGCTGCCTTGCCCACCAGTGCCCACTGGCCAACTGGCCAGCCCGCCAGCCCAGCTCTCCCCCCCTCGCCCGAAAACCCCAGGCCTCGGCCACCCGATCGCCTCGCCCCTCCCTCTCTCTCTCTGACCCGCGGGCCCCGCCCCATCTTCTTCCCCCGCCCCACGCCACGCCGCCGCCGCCGGAGATCGCCGGATCCCGAAGGATCCGGGATCCCCGATCGCCTCGATCCTCCCCGAAGCCGCCCGAGGCCCTCGCTATAAATGCCGACCCCCTCCGCACCCCATCCCCCCCCCCCGAGACCTCGGCGGACCCCCTCTCCCTCCCGTTCGTGCTCGCCGGAGCCCGAGGCTCTCACCGCCGCCAAAGTCGCCGCCGACGAAGCCCTAGCCCTCCCCGACCACCCCAACCCCACCGAACCCCTCCCCGTGCTCCCCCGCATCCTCCCGACGACTTCCCCGAGCTCACCGACGCCCGGAACCCCCGACGCACTTCCGCCGCCGCCGCCGCCGTCGCCGGACTCCGGTAAGCCACCGGAGAACTCCCTCCCCCGTCCGATCTCCAACGGACGGCCACGATTAGAACCCCCGAAGGGGTACCTTTTTATAAAAAGAACCGGCCGGTTCGTCCGGTTTATTAGTTAGGGTTTTAGTCAATTAGCCGGCCCGTTTTTAGTTTTAACCCGAGGCCCATTTAGACTAAATTACGCTCAGGGCACAGTATAGGCCCATTAGGCCTTTTTCTTTTATTTTGATTTTCTGTTTTAGCAGAATAGTTTCTGTTTTGAAAAATTGATATCTTTTATTCTGTTTATTATTTTTAGATGATTCTTTTTTGTTGGATTGCAAATTTTATGTAGTTTCTGTAGAATATATATTTAGCTATGTTAAAATTAACTAAAAATGCTTTAATTTAATTTTAGTCAGAATAGTAAATCTGCTATAACTTGAGTTAGAAAAATTATTTTTGCATGATTCTTTTGTCCCAACTTTATTTTGACATTGCCAAACCATAAAAATTAACTTGGGTATTTTAGGATTGTTAGAAAAATTAGTTTAAGCAGAATCTTGTTAATCCTAATTAATTAACTAGCTATTGTTTTCCTATTATATTAATTAGTAAATAAATTTATTTTTAACTTGTGATAGATTATTCTTGGTTAGTTTCTGTCACTCTAATAGATGAACTTTTATTTATAATTAATAAAAGTTTTAATTTATTTTCTTAGTAGAAATTGGATTAGGCCTAAAATGAGTTTTATAATAGCTTTTAATTAGTTCTTTTTGCTCCTAGTTGCTTAGTGAGTTCTTTTCTGTTAGGTTAACCTAAAACCTTGATTAGGTTATGTTAGAAAAAATTTATTATATAAAACTAGTTCTAGTTGTTGTTTGAAGTAGGAAATTTGAGTTGTTTTCTTTAAGTTTTCCCTTTGGGTTTTTGCTTTGTTGGTTTTGGTGTGTTACTTTGTTATGTTATTGTGTTAAGTGATGTTATGCTATGTGCTTATTATAGTTATGGTTTGTCTCGGTAGAATTTCCGAGTGCTAAGATTGCTACTACTGAAACCCTAGTTTTTCGAAGATCGTCAACAAGGCAAGTTCACTTTGACCATGCTTTCTTACCTATGTTTTATTGCATTTAGTGGCACCTTTGCAACCACCCCTCAGTAGTGTTATTGAAGTTCTTGTAGTTGAGTAGTATGCATGAGGTAGGAACCCATCACCCTGTTACCAAGCCCGGGACGTTATTTTATTCTAATGCTACGCTGTAGTAGACGGGGTTTGGTATGAGTGTTCGAGAGTGGTGTGAAGAAGGAGGACTCTACGTCAATGACGACAACTCCATGATGGAATCTGCAAGGACTGCATCTTCAAGACCTCAAGACTTCAAGACTCGAGACAAGAATTCAATACACACTACTGGGTGAAGGACGGTTGACGGGCACCCTGGAGAAACCAGTGGTTGGCCGGGATGCATGGAGAAGCGCCATGACATCTTGCGGAAAGCTTCACCCAGACTCAAAGAGACGGAAGAATACTTCATGCCCGGAAGCTTACCTGTGCAACCGCAAGTCATTATGGGCTCTGGCTTGGTTGACCTTAGTTGTGACTCTGGCTGGGACGGTGCTAGCAGATGTAGAACTACGGTAGGATTGGATGGGTACCGGACAGTGGTCAGAGGAACTCTTTGGAAGACCATGTTTCGGTCATCTTGTTCTCAAACACTCTGAAGTGCGAGAACGTAAAGAGAGGGATCGAATCTTGCGGGTAAAGTGTACAAACCTCTGCAGAGGATTTAAACCTAATCGATTAGCCGTGTCCCCGGTTACGGACAATTTGAGCATCTGGACCTTGGATCTATCTCGGAACTCTCAACACCGAATTGATAACTTAATTGTGGGCAACTTATGATGATTTTGGGCTATGAGACATCGGTTGGCGGAACCATGTCATGATAGAAAACTCCATAGTACAGACTTCATTTATTCCTTTGATGTAGGGAAAATAAAATCAGCTTTTACGCAAACAAAACTCAGATACAGAGCCACAAAGCCAAATTGCATATAGTATAGTTTTACCATCTGTTTATTCATGTTGTGATCTTGCGGTACATTCAATGTAATGACCTACACGGCTGCAACGTATCATGTTGCAGATATTTTCTTCCGACGAGTAAGAATACGGTACAGGGTTACGGTCTACACTCAACCTGCCGATGGCGTTGATGGGACTCCACACCCGTTTGATTGTTTCCGCTGAGTATTATGAGGTATATATCAGTTTTACGTTATTTATGCATGTGATTGCACTTTGATATATACATTGATGTCTTGTGTGTGCAAAGATACTGATCGAGGATGGCACAAGAATACACGAGGCTTGACCGTCTGAGGTCGGGTCGCTACAGAGATGGTATCAGAGCACATGTTGACTGTAGGACATGACCCTAGAAATCGGAAAGCCCCTTGGACAGGAAATTTCTAAAACTTTATTTTCAAAAAGACTCTTGCTTCTCATCTTTTCTGATTTTATCAGATAGACCCTCTCACCTAAAATAATTAGAATATACCCCTTATCCTTTGATCACCCGGAGGATCAACTGAAGACGCTCCAAGAAGGATTTGATATCGGAGAACTGATGACCCCTTCAGAGTAGAGAGGATTTTTCCATTAGAAGCTAGAACAGTTGAAGACTCCGAAGACTTGAAAGGATCTGAAGAATTATTTGACCCATAGAGACCAAACCCCTGTTATACACCTACGTTAGATGCGATGATTTGTGAGCTGTCATTTGTTTGATGTTTTACCGACAGCCCCAAAATAAAAACTTGTTTCTTCAAAAACTATTGGTTGTATTGTGTGTATATCCCTCCCCACCTCTCTCTCATCTCACCCTAAAACCCTTGAACCCCATAGATGATGAATGAAGTTGGACTGATATTCTCTGGACCGAAGACTCAGCCGGAGGCAGAGCTATGGATTCAGAACATGGAGAATCACTCCGGAAGCAATTTGATTCCAAGGAAGTATGAGGTCCAATATGCTCTTCAGTACTTTACAGAAAGTGCTGCAACCTGGTGGAAAATGCATCAAGCCATACAGGGAGTTAAAGGAGCAAGAACTTGGGAGGAATTCAAGAAGACCCTGATGAGATCGCGTCTCATCCGGAAGCACTATGATAACCCGAAGAAGAAACCTTGTGCCTGCAAGATTTGCGGAGAAATAGGACACACCCAGGAGGAACACAAGGATGGATGCCCTCATTGTGAGGAGACACACCCAGCTGAGGAATGCCCAACTAGCCAGGTGACTTGCTTCCTGTGTGAAGGAACCACCCATTACCCGGTGCAATGTCACATTTACTCCACGGTGCAACAAACTATTCGAAGCGGGAAGATGGAATGAAAGAAGCCCTCAAGGAAGATCTAGAAGAACCAGTAATGACTGAAAGTGTTGAAGAGCTGGATGGAGAAGGTCTCAACAGATTTTACCCCAATGCCTGCTATTCATGTGGAGAAGAAGGACATTTTTCACAGTATTGCACCAAGGAAAGAAAAGAGTATCCGGATACTTCCGACGGAAGCAATAGAGTTTGATCCACAGGAATAGAAGGTTTGATCGAACGAAGAAACCCAGAAGAGAAAACAAAGACACCCTCGTAACAACCCAATTTCTGCAAATAGGGACAAGAGTCATATTACCTGTTTTGAATGTAAGGACGTCGGGCATTATGCCGCCATTGTCCCGAAAGGAAGCAAGGAACTCAAGGAGCAGGCACCATCTCCAAGAAGCCCAAAGACTTATCGAAAGTCATTTGTTTTCGCTGCAGGAAGCAGGACATTATGCTACTAAATGTTCCGACAAGACGAAAAGCTGGAGCTGAGTAGTTGGAATTTTGATTATGGATAATAAGAGTAGTAGAAAGCAATTTCATTTTCATGAGCTCAATGAGTTGAGTTATGTAATAGATTACCCCGAGATTGTAATAGTTCATGACTCAATAAAGTTGTAATGTCACATCTTGACAAGCTTTAAGGAGTTGTCATATTTTATCTTGGAAATTAATATTCGGATGAACATGGAAGAAAGTGAGTTGTGATGCATAAACAGGAAATTGGAATTGAGTTTGAAGTTTTGTTTGGATGATATGAATGTGTGCCCAGGAGATATGTACCTCATTAAAGAACCACTTTTGTTATACAACTGCAGATGACGACCCTTACGAGTCTTTCCTTAAAGGTCCGGAAACCATCATGACCACGACAAGTGATCATGATTACCCAAGATCTGAAGGACATGATGAAGCATATTCACCTTGAAGGAGATGCAGTCTACAAAGGCTACCCCTTCATGCAAAAGGGAGTGGAACTTTGGTATGTGGAGGTACACCTCCACCGTTTGAAAGGAGTTTGCCCAAAGAGGATGGGGCATTACTTTTTCATTTCACGTGTGCCACAAGCAACTTTCTTCGATGCTGTTCATGAAGCAGCCATGGAAGCCATACGCCAGATCGGAGAAATACTTGAAGCAAGACTCCGTTATACTCAGGAATACCTAAGCGAAGTGCATACTGACATGATGGAGGTGAAGCTCAAGGCCACCACAATGAAACAGAAGATTGAAGAATTCAAGGCACATGTCGCCCAATTCCAGTGGGACTGAAGTATCCTCAAGGAGGAAAAAATGAATAAAGTTGAAAGTAATGTCTGACCATACCGAACCATGTGGGTGGCAGCATTTGTAATAAACTTTTTGGAATTTGGATTCACGAAAATGGTTAAGGATGTAATGAAAGATTGATATGAAAATAATGAGATTTTATGGATAAACTTGTGCATTCTTTCGGTCATAGTACTCTGTAAAGCCACAAGATCAATGAAGAAAGAAATGTGTTATTCATGACGGTCCATAGAAGGAAGCTGAACAAAATAAGTTGGAGTTTTGTTTTGATATGATGGTATGAAGAAACAAAGTACTACTGGATTCAAAGGAGGTGTAACAAGAGAGTTACTCCAAGGATGAGTTAAAGCTGCACTAGTGTTGAAGTGGGCCATAACCCACAGGCCCAGGATTTTGAAAGGAAACTGATATAACCTTGATAAAGGAATATATTGGAGGAATCAGCAGTCCAATCAGCATACGTCTCGTAGGAGATTACGCAAAAATCTAAGAGTGGTGAAGTAACGATAGATGTTTTGTTTGGCTTGCAGAAACCACGGATTTACTCGAAACCAGTTCGAGAACAAGAGAAGTTCTGCAATGCTTGTGAGTATGCCCAAGTGTTAGAATACGTGATTCACTGTTTACGTATGTGGTAATGATTCAAGTACGGGATGGATTGGCCCCATACGAAGACTTCTATCATGAACTATCATATGTTGATGGAAAATCGAGAGCCTTGAAAAACTTAGAAGAGTGTCGACGCGATAAGCCATAAAACCATAAAATGGTAGGCGATGGAACCCCATTACAGCAACCGCTGCCAAACGTAGGTTATACGGTGAGGTTCAACCTGACCCGTTTTCGCAGGAGAAAACCATAAATTGTAGACCACCATGAGTGTTTCGATAGTTGTTTAGAATGGACACAGACCCATCAGCTAAGAAGATCCAGTCCCGGACAAATTTCAACTTTGACGAACCGACCCAAGCTTTTGAGGAAAACTCTATGCTTCTGACAGAAGAGCTTTAATGAAGGAGCTATTGTAAGATATGTGGGGAGACATACATTGTCAGCCCTCCAGAGGAAATATCTGAGTTTTTTTGGAACCATGACCTTGTTTTTAAGTGTGGTAGCACCCCTGACCTTTCTGACCAAGACATTTACTAGAAGACCCCAACCCCTAACCTTTTCTTGCTAGCCTCTTCGAATCTCGAGGACGAGATTCATTTTAAGTGTGGTAGGTTTGTAACATCCCAAAATTTAGAATTTTGGAATGTTATATTAAATAAATAACTATGCTTATTGCCTGATTGTTGGTTTGATTGATTGAGTGAAACTGAGTGAAATTTGAAACTTTTGAAAGTTGTATGAGAGGGAATGAAATGACTTTCCCAAAACTTTCTCCTTTGCCTTTTGATCTCAATGAATTCAAATTCATTCCAACACCAAAACCTAGAGTGAAGATGACATGACTTCTTCCATTTGGAATGAAAAGGGTTTTGAAAGGATTTGAATTACATCAGGAATATTTCAAATTCAAGGCTTTATGCAACTCAATGATTTTCATGAGGGAAGATAAAATGACTCCTTCCATTATATGAAATATGAGTTGGAAGTTGAGTAGTATCAAGTTGAAAGTCATTTGAAAGTGCTTTGAAACCCTCTTTCAAATTTTGAGTTTTGAATTTGAATTCAAACTTTGGCATGTGGGAAACATTTCAAAAACTATGCCTGATAAATACTTGATCAAAAGTATGAGAGGAGCAAACATGACACTCCAAAAATATCAGAGGAAACAATGCCAAAAGTCTTGGATTCAAATCTGAATTTTATTTGAAATTGAAAAAAATGGATTTTTATAAAGTTTGGATTTTGCCTTTGGAAAAATGTTCAAATGAAAGGGAATATTCCCCTGATCATTTTGGTATATATATACCCTATATAAAATATTTATAGATATTGTTTTATTTCTGTTTTTGTTTTATTTTAAAAAATAAAATTTTAAAAGAAAAAACCCCCGGGCGCCAGCTAGGCCACCCCAGGCCCAGCCAGCGCCGCAGCCTCCCAGCCCACTGCCCACCAGCCGCCCACTGCCAAGCCCCAGCCCGCCAGCCCAGCTCTCCCCTCGCCTGAAAACCCCAGGCCTCGGCCACCCGATCGCCTCGCCTCCCTCTCTCTCGACCCATGGGCCCGCCCATCTCCTTCCCCGCCCACGCCACGCTGGCCGCCGAGATCGCGGATCCCGGGATCCGGATCCCGATCGCCCGATCCTCCCGAAGCCGCCCGAGGCCACAGCAATAAAGCCGACCCTCCGCACCCCATTCCCCGAGACCTCGCGGACCCCTCTCCTCCCGTTCGTGCTCGCCAAGCCCGAGGCTCTCACGCCACCAAAGTCGCCACGACGACGCCTAGCCCTCCCGATCACCCCAACCCCACCGAACCCTCCCGTGCTCCCCAATCCTCCCGACGACTTCCCGAGCTCACCGACGCCTGAACCCCGACGATTTCCGCCGCCATTGCCGCCGTCGCGGACTCCGTAAGCCACCGGAGAACTCCTCCCCGTCCGATCTCCAACGGACGGCCACGATTAGAACCCCAAGGGGTACCTTTTTATAAAAAGAACCGGCCGGTTCGTCCGGTTTATTAGTTAGGTTTTAGTCAATTAGCCGGCCCGTTTTTAGTTTTAACCCGAGGCCCATTTAGACTAAATTACGCTCGAGGCAAGATATAGGCCCATTAGGCCTTTTTCTTTTATTTTGATTTTCTGTTTTAGCAGAATAGTTTATGTTTTGAAAAATTGATATCTTTTATTCTGTTTATTATTTTAGATGATTCTTTTTTGTTGGATTGCAAATTTTATGTAGTTTCTGTAGAATATATATTTAGCTATGTTAAAATTAACTAAAAATGCTTTATTTTAATTTTAGTCAGAATAGTAAATCTGCTATAACTTGAGTTAGAAAAATTATTTTTGCATGATTCTTTTTGTCCCAACTTTATTTTGACATTGCCAAACCATAAAAATTAACTTGGGTATTTTAGGATTATTAAAAAATTAGTTTAAGCAGAATCTTGTTAATCCTAATTAATTAACTAGCTACTGTTTTCCTATTAAATTAATTAGTAAATAAATTTATTTTTAACTTGTGATAGATTATTCTTGGTTAGTTTCTGTCACTCTAATAGATGAACTTTTATTTATAATTTATAAAAGTTTTAATTTATTTTTCTTAGTAGAAATTGGATTAGGCCTAAAATGAGTTTTATAATAGCTTTTTAATTAGTTCTTTTTGCTCCTAGTTGCTTAGTGAGTTCTTTTCTGTTAGGTTAACCTAAAACCTTGATTAGGTTATGTTAGAAAAAAATTATTATATAAAACTAGTTCTAGTTGTTGTTTGAAGTAGGAAATTTGAGTTGTTTTCTTTAAGTTTTCCCTTTGGGTTTTTGCTTTGTTGGTTTTGGTGTGTTACTTTGTTATGTTATTGTGTTAAGTGATGTTATGCTATGTGCTTATTATAGTTATGGTTTGTCTCGGTAGAATTTCCGGAGTGCGAAGATTGCTACTACGAAACCCTAGTTTTTCGAAGATCGTCAACAAGGCAAGTTCACTTTGACCATGCTTTCTTACCTATGTTTTATTGCATTTAGTGGCACCTTTGCAACCACCCCTCAGTAGTGTTATTGAAGTTCTTGTAGTTGAGTAGTATGCATGAGGTAGGAACCCATCACCCTGTTACCAAGCCCGGGACGTTATTTTATTCTAATGCTACGCTGTAGTAGACGGGGTTTGGTATGAGTGTTCGAGAGTGGTGTGAAGAAGGAGGACTCTACGTCAATGACGACAACTCCATGATGGAATCTGCAAGGACTGCATCTTCAAGACCTCAAGACTTCAAGACTCGAGACAAGAATTCAATACACACTCTGGGTGAAGGATTTGTTGACGGGCACCTGGAGAAACCAGTGGTTGGCGGGATGCATGGAGAAGCGCCATGACATCTTGCGAAAGCTTCACCCAGACTCAAAGAGACGGAAGAATACTTCATGCCCTAAGCTTACCTGCAACCGCAAGTCATTATGGGCTCGGCTTGGTTGACCTTAGTTGTGACTCTGGCTGGGACGGTGCTAGCAGATGTAGAACTACGGTAGGATTGGATGGGTACGGACGGTGGTCGAGGAACTCTTTGGAAGACCATGTTTGGTCATCTTGTTCTCAAACACTCTGAAGTGCGAGAACGTAAAGAGAGGATCGAATCTTGCGGGTAAAGTGTACAAACCTCTGCAGAGGATTTAAACCTAATCGATTAGCCGTGTCCCCGGTTACGGACAATTTGAGCATCTGGACCTTGGATCTATCTCGGAACTCTCAACACCGGATTGATAACTTAATTGTGGGCAACTTATGATGATTTTGGGCTATGAGACATCGGTTGGCGGAACCATGTCATGATAGAAAACTCCATAGTACAGACTTCATTTATTCCTTTGATGTAGGGAAAATAAAATCAGCTTTTACGCAAACAAAACTCAGATACAGAGCCACAAAGCCAAATTGCATATAGTATAGTTTTACCATCTGTTTATTCATGTTGTGATCTTGCCGGTACATTCAATGTACTGACCTACACGGCTGCAACGTATCATGTTGCAGATATTTTCTTCCGACGAGTAAGAATACGGTACAGGGTTACGGTCTACACTCAACCTGCCGATGGCGTTGATGGGACTCCACACCCGTTTGATTGTTTCCGCTGAGTATTATGAGGTATATATCAGTTTTACGTTATTTATGCATGTGATTGCACTTTGATATATACATTGATGTCTTGTGTGTGCCAAAGATACTGATCCGAGGATGGCACAGTAACACAGAGGCTTGACCGTCTGAGGTCGGGTCGCTACACCCGCACCCCGCTGTAATCCCTACTTGAACATGGGGCTTTATGCCACATATTATGATCCAATGATGTGTTGCCATCTTATGATGTTTTGAGTAGATATCTTTTGTCCTTGGGTTGATTGATGATCTAGATTGGTACGAGTTGTATGTTTTATTTTGGTGTTGTCCTACTGTGCCCTCCGTGTCACGCAAGCGTGAGGGATCACCGTTGTAGGGTGTTGCAATACGTTCATGATTCGCTTATAGTGGGTTGCTTGAGTGACAGAAGCATAAACCCGAGTAAGGGGGTTGTTGCGTATGGGATAAAGGGGACTTGACGCTTTAATGCTATGGTTGGGTTTTACCTTAATGATCTTTAGTAGTTGCGGATACTTGCTAGAGTTCTAATCATAAGTGCATATGATCAAAGAAGAGAAAGTATGTTAGCTTATGCCTCTCCCTCATATGAAATTGCAATGACGACTATCGGTCTTGTTGACAATTGCCTAGGACAATTCCGCACACCGATCCATCATTATTCCACACTCGCTATTTATAATATTTAGTAATATATTCTAACTTTATGATAACATCACCTACTTTTATATTTTAGCTCTCCGATACCATGCAAAGTTATCATCTTCATACCCACAACGTAGTTTTATTTCTCGTTTGTAGTTGGAAGCAAACGTTCGGTGTACGTAGAGTCGTATCAGTGGCAGATAGGGCTTGAGAGAATATTGATCTTACCTTTAGCTCCTTGTGGGTTCGACACTCCATACTTATCACTTCCACCATTGGGAATTGCTATGATGATTCCCTACACTTGGGGATTATCAATGAGCGCGTTGCCGCTGTGGACCGCGGCGAAGGAGACACAGCCGGAGCGCTGGGTCGGGTCGTGCATCCGGAGGAAGAAGCGCCGGAGTAGTGCAACGGAGGGCATCGCGCCCACGAACGCCTCGCGGTAGAAGGCGAAGATCAACATGAGGAGGATGGAGTTGGGCTGGAGGTGCAGAGCCTGAACCTGGTAGTGGTCGAGGACGGCGGTAAAGAACTTGGAGAAGGGCGGGACGAGCCCTGCAAAGACACTGTGGAGGAAGAAGAGATAGAATGTCTCCACCAAGGTCCGTGGGTCGGTGATAATCCCCAAGTGCAGGGAATCATCGTAGCAATTTCCAAAGGTGGAAGTGATAAGTATGGAGTGTCCAACCCACAAGGAGCTAAAGGTAAGATCAATATTCTCTCAAGCCCTATCTGCCACTGATACGACTCTACGTACACCGAACGTTTGCTTCCAACTAGAAACGACAAATAAAACTACGTTGTGGGTATGAAGAGGATAACTTTGTATGATATCGGAGAGCTAAAATATAAAAGTAGGTGCTGTTATCATAAAGTTAGAATATATTACTAAATATTATAAATAGCGAGTGTGGAATAATGGTGGATCGGTGTGCGGAATTGTCCTAGGCAATTGTTAACAAGACCGGTGATCACTATTACAGTTTCATATGAGGGAGAGGCATAAGCTAACATACTTTCTCTACTTGGATCATATGCACTTATGATTGGAACTCTAGCAAGCATCCGCAACTACTAAAGATCATTAAGGTAAAACCCAACCATAGCATTAAAGCATCAAGTCCTCTTTATTCCCATACGCAACAATCCCTCTTACTCCGGGTTTGTGTTTCAGTCACTCACCAACCCACTATAAGCGAATCATGAACGCATTGCAACACCCTACAGCGGGAATCCCTCACGCTTGCGCGACACGGAAGGCACCATAGGACAGCACCAAAACAAAACATACAACTCATACCAATCTAGATCATCAATCAACCCAAAGACAAAAGACATCTACTCAAAACATCATAGGATGGCAACACATCATTGGATCATAATATGTAGCATAAAGCATCATGTTCAAGTAGGGATTACAGCGGGGTGCGGGAGATTGGAACGCGTAAAAGAGATGAGGATGGTGATGTTGATGAAGACGATCACCGTGGCGATGATTCCCCTCCCGATGGCACTCCGGCGCCACCGGAAGAGAGGAGGAGAGGTTCTCCCCCTTGTGCTTCCTCCTCCATGGCCTCCACCTTCTGGTCCTTGGCCTTCATGGTGATGATGGCCCCTCCGAGATACTCCTCCAGGCCACCGATGATGATGGCCCCCTCCGGCAGGGAGCCGGAGAGGGCCTAGATTGACATCTCATGGCTACAGAGGCTTGCGGCGGCGGAACTTCCGATCTAGGTTTCTTTTTGGAAGTTTGGATATATATAGAAGAGTTTTGCGTTGATTTCACGTTAGGGGGGTCTCCGGGCTGTCCACGAGGCAGGGGGCATGCCCTAGGGGGGTGGGCGCGCCCACCACCCTCGTGGGCAGCCCGGGACTCTTCTGGCCTGCTTCTGGTACTCCATGGGCTTCTTCTGGTCCAAAAATGATCTCCGTCAAGTGGCACGTCAATTGGACTCTGTTTAGTTTTCCTTTTCTGCTATACTCTAAAACAAGGAGAAAACAGAAACTGGCACTGGGCTCTAGGTTAATAGGTTAGTCCCAAAAATCATATATAATAACATATAAATGCATATAAAACATCCTAGAAGGATAGTATAATAGCATGAATACTTCATAAATTTAGATACGTTGGAGACGTATCAGCATCCCCAAGCTTAATTCCTGCTCGTCCTCGAGTCGGTAAATGATAAAAGAAATAATTTATGAAGTGTGAATGCTAGCAAGTGCTTAAGTTTGATCAATGATAATTCCAATCACTTTTTCTAGCATCATTACATGTCATAACAGTAGCTCCTCTCATAAAACTTCTCATGATAAAGTAACAAGCTATTCACATGTTAAATTATAGATCATAAACTTTCTTGAAAACTAACAAACCGTGTTATCAGTCATCAAACAATTACAATTCATCTTATTTTCAGGAAGAGTCTATGTCACAGCTTTGATTTAGCAAACTCCACATACTCAACTATCATTTAGTCTTTCACAATTGCTAACACTCATGCAATACTTGTGGTTATGGAGTTTTAATCACACACAGAGAAAGATAGGGGCTTATAGTTTCGCCTCCCAACCTTTTACCTCAAGGGTAATGTCAACAATAATAGCTCATGCTAACTTACATCCAATTATATATATATATATATATATATATATATATATATATATATATATATATATATATATATATATATATATATATATATATATATATCAGATCCTTCCGACATCCTGTGCTTGCCAAAGGATAAAATGTAAAAACGAAAGGTGAAGATCACCAAGACTCTTGCATATGGTAGAAGATAATAATAAAAGATAGGCCCTTCACAGAGGGAAGCAGAGGTTGCCATGCGCTTTTAGGGTTGGATGCACAAAATCTTAATGCGAAAGAACGTCACTTTATATTGCCACTTGTGATATGAACCTCTATTATGCAGTTCGTCACTTTTATTTCTTCCACATCACAAGATCGTATAAAGCTTATTTCCTCCACACCAATCAATCATACATATTTAGAGAGCAATTTTTTGCTTGCACCGATGAAAACTTACTTGAAGGATCTTACTCAATCCATAGGTAGATATGGTGGACTCTCATGGCAAAACTGGTTTTAAGGGTATTTGGAAGCACAAGTGGTATCTCTACTTGGTGCAAATAATTTGGCTAGCATGAGGGGGAAAGGCAAGCTCAACATGTTGGATGATCCATGACAATATACTTTATTTCAGATATAAAAAAACATAACCCATTACGTTGTCTTCCTTGTCCAACATCAACTCTTTAGCATGTCATATTTTAATGAGTGCTCCCAATCATAAAATATGTCCAAGATAGTATATTTATATGTGAAACCTCTCTTCCTTCAATATTCTTTCATGAATTGTTCAAGTGACCAATTCTACGTTTGCTAACTTTCAATAAGTTTACTACCTATACTTATTATGTGTGAAGTCATTACTCCCCATGTTATAAGCATATGAAACATATATAAATTCAGGTTTATGACATTCAATTTATTCAACCATTTACTCATAGGATATACGTGAAACACACGAGTAAATGACAAACTACTCCAAAAGATATGAGTGAAGAACACTTAGTGGTCAAATAATTAACTAGCCATGGGAGGATTATTTTTAATATTTCAGATCCAATGATTTTATTAAATCAGCAAGTAAAATTGAAAATACGCTCCAAGCAAAACACATATCATGTGACAAATAAAAATATAGCTCCGAGTAAGATATACCGATAGTTTTGAAGACGAAAGAGGGGATGCCTTCCGGGGCATCCCCAAGCTTAGGCACTTGAGTCTTCCTTGAATATTACCTTGGGGTGCCTTGGGCATCCCCAAGCTTAGGGTCTTTCCACTCCTTATTCTCCTCATATCGATATCTCAACCAAAGCTTGAAAACTTCAATCACACAAAACTTAACCAAACTCCGTGAGATAGGTTAGTATGATATAGAGCAAACCATTCACTTTGGTGCGGTCAAAGACAAGGTTCATAATTGTTCTCACACAATTCCTACTGTACCATATCATTTCTACAATTTATATTGAAGAACAGTTTGTAATGATCAGAATATAAACCATACTTCTGCTACTTCAAAAATTATGAAATAAATTGGTGGACGTGACGAATTTGTCTATTAATCTTCTTCAAAAAGAATAAACTCAAAATCACTCTTCTGTAAAAAATGACAGCTAATATCGTGAGCGCAAAGTTTCTGTTTTTTACAACAAGATCACATTGACTTTCACCCAAGTCTTCCCAAAGGTCTTACTTGGCACTTTATTGAAACAAAAAGCTATAAAACATGATTACTACAGTAGCTTAATCATGTAAACACACAAAAACAGTAAGGGTAAATATTGGTTTGTCTCCCAACAAGCGCTTTTCTTTAGTGCCTTTTAGCTAGGCATGATGATTTCAATGATGCTCACACAAACGATAGGAATTGAAGCACAAAGAGAGCATCTTGAAGAATATGACTAGAACATTTAAATATAACCTACTTCCTATGCCTAGGGATCTTTTGAGCACACAATTTATAAGAACAACAATCAACTAGCATCGGAAGGCAAAATAAGTATAACTTCAAAACTTTAAGCATATAGAGAGGAAACTTGATATTATTGCAACTCCTACAAGCATGTATTTCTCCCTCATAATAATTTTCAGTAGTATCATGGATAGCAACTTTGTTCTCATACTCAATTGGAACCTCTTCCGAAATAGTGGAATTATTACTAGCTAAAGTTGACACTCTTCCAAATCCACTTTCATAAATATCACACTAAGATTCAAGACCCTCCAAAATAGTGGGATCACTAATTCCTAAAGTTGACACTCTACCAAACCAATTTAAATGATAGTATTATTCATACTCCAAAAGATATAAGTGAAGTTCATGGAGCATTCTACAATTAATATAGACCAACCAAGCTCAAAATGTATAAGTGAAGCACACGAAGCATTCTATAAAACCATACTCAAAAGATTTAAGTGAAGATCAAAGAGCAATTATAAGATCATTCTTAAAAGATATAAGTGAATCACATGAAGTATTCTATAAATCATTGAAGGGATATCGCATGCTAGCATGGTTCTTAAAGGAAAAACAAAAACACAAAGGACACAAATCATGTGAAGAAAACAAAAAACCGAGGTGTACCGATAATTGTTGAAGAAGAAAGATGGGATGCCAACCGGGGCATCCCCAAGCTTAGATGCTTGAGTATCCTTTGAAATATTTACTTGGGGTGCCTTGGGAATCCCCAAGCTTGAACTTTTTCCTCTCTTTATTCTTCTCACATTGGTAACTCCTCGTTCTTCGAACACTTCATCCACAAAAACTTAACAAAAACTTTGTGAGATCCGTTAGTATAACAAAGAAAATCACTACTATAAGTAATGTTGAAAACCAATTAATATTTTGTTTTTGCATTTTAGCTACTGTAATATAACTTTTCCATGGCTTAATCCACTGATAGAAATCAATAGTTTCATCAAAACAAGCAATCAATGCATCAAAAGCAGAATCTGTCTTAAACAGGACAGTCTGTAGTAATCTGGAATTTTAGTATACTTATGTAACTCCTAAAATTATTAACTAAAATTGAAAATTTGAACAATTTGCACTGAAGTAATGTGCAAAAAGTTTTAGACCCATTTGACTTTCCAGTTAAAAATGTAAAATCACGCACTACATCTAAAGTTTCTGTTTTTGTTCTGCACATAGCAAACAAGCAATCTAGTCATCCTAAAACCAAAACTTGGCACATTATTTTTATAATACAATGGATATATACAAGGGTATAATTATTTAAAGAGAAACTTTCATGAAAAATTCTACATTGTTTCTGTGAGCATGAACACAAGTGCTCAAGGTCAACCCTCACTTCTTCAATTCATAACTTTCCAATCACTTCTCTTTTTAAAAAACTTTTTAGGCATGAAAGGCAAGTAATTTTTTGTATTTTCATTCTTTAAATTTTTTTGTATGTTTCACCCACAACTAAACAGAAACAAAAAAGGAAAAACAAAATCTACTTAGTGAAGAAAGCAAACAAGCAAACACGAGAATATCAAACCCACGCTATTGCTCCCCGGCAACGGCGCCAGAAAAGAGCTTAATAATCCCCAAGTGCAGACAATCATCATAGCATTTTCCAAAGGTGGAAGTGATAAGTATGGAGTGTCGAACCCACAAGGAGCTAAAGGTAAGATCAATATTCTCTCAAGCCCTATCTGCCACTGATACGACTCTACGTACACCGAACATTTGCTTCCAACTAGAAACGAGAAATAAAACTACATTGTGGGTATGAAGAGGATAACTTTGTATGATATCAGAGAGCTAAAATATAAAGTAGGTGTTGTTATCATAAATTTAGAATATATTACTAAATATTATAAATAGCGAGTGTGGAATAATGGTGGATCGGTGTGCGGAATTGTCCTAGGCAATTGTTAACAAGACCGGTGATCGCTATTGCAGTTTCATATGAGGGAGAGGCATAAGCTAACAAACTTTCTCTACATGGATCATATGCACTTATGATTGGAACTCTAGCAAGCATCTGCAACTACTAAAGATCATTAAGGTAAAACCCAACCATAGCATTAAAGCACCAAGTCCTCTTTATTCCCATATGCAACAATCCTTCTTACTCGGGTTTGTTTTTCAGTCACTCACCAACCCACTATAAGCGAATCATGAACGCATTGCAACACCCTACAGCGGGAATCCCTCACGCTTGCGCGATATGGAAGGCACCATAGGACAGGACCAAAATAAAACATACAACTCATACCAATCTAGATCATCAATCAACCCAAACACAGAAGATATCTAGTCAAAACATCATAGGATGGCAACACATCATTGGATCATAATATGTAGCATAAAGCACCATGTTCAAGTAGGGATTACAGCGGGGTGCGGGAGAGTGGACCGCGTAAAAGAGATGAGGATGGATATGATGATGATGATGTTGATGAAGACGATCACCGTGGCGATGATTCCCCTCCCGATGGCACTCCGGCGCCACCGGAAGAGAGGAGGAGAGGTTCTCTCCCTTGTGCTTCCTCCTCCATGGCCTCCACCTTCTGGTCCTTGGCCTTCATGGTGATGATGGCCCCTCCGGGATACTCCTCCAGGCCACCGATGATGATGGCCCCCTCTGGCAGGGAGCCGGAGAGGGCCTAGATTGACTTCTCGTGGCTACAGAGGCTTGCGGCGGTGGAACTTCCGATCTAGGCTTCTTTCTGGAAGTTTGGATATATATATATAGAAGATTTTTGCGTTGATTTCACGTCAGGGGGGTCTCCGGGCTGTCCACGAGGCATGGGGCGTGCCCTAGGGGGGTGGGTGCTCCCCCCACCCTCGTGGGCAGCCCGGAACTCTTCTGGACTGCTTCTGGTACTCCGCGGGCTTCTTCTGGTCCAAAAATGATCTCCGTCAAGTGGCACGGCAATTGGACTCCGTTTAGTTTTCCTTTTCTGCTAAACTCTAAAACAAGGAAAAAACAGACACTGGCACTGGGCTCTAGGTTAATAGGTTAGTCCCAAAAATCATATAAAATAACATATAAATGCATATAAAACATCCTAGAAGGATAGTATAATAACATGAATACTTCATAAATTATAAATACGTTGGAGACGTATCAGTCAGTGGAACCGGCCAGCAGCACCGTCGCCTTCCGCTTGTTGTGGTCACTCGCCGTCAGCGGGAGCGCGGTGGCGAGATACCTCTCCTCGGTGATGGAGGACACGCTGAGGGCCAGCGTAGGAGAGGAGGAGGAGCTCGCGGCCTGCATAGCCGACTTCGCCATCCCGGACACCATCGGCAACGAACTTGGGAGGAGAGATTCGACAGATCCGGAGATGCTCTCGGCATGAAGAAAGGGGATCTGGAGCAAGACGAAGAGAAGGCAGTGAAGGCTCAGTGGTAGGTGCCAGCCTTTTGTCAGTCTGGAGCAGTTGCCGAGGCAGCATGGGGAAGTGGAGATGCCCATGTCCCGTTAAGCGCCACGCGCCAGCTCAGTCCGCGGGCGATTGGGGCCCGCGGTGCTTCACCCTTTCCCTTGGGCTTCGCCTTGAAGCCAAGTCCGAGCATGACTTAGCCCCAGGGGCTATTGTCGGTGTTTTGGGAACCAGGGTACCCAGACTTGCCTGCCTGCAGCCCATGGTGTGGCTCCATCGATGGACTGGTATGGCCCATCCTAAGCACGAGCAAGACAAGAACCTCGCGAGGGACTAAGCCTCACTGGGCGGACGACACCAAGACCTCTGGAGGGAGCGGCCTCCCCAGGCTGGCTGCCGAGGAGCGGAGATTCCTATGCAGGCGCCCACCTCATGAGGCTGATATGATGAAAGCCATGAAGACCAAGGCTAGGTGGGCGCTAGCGGGCGCAGAGCACCAGGTTTCCACTTTGGTGCTAAGGTGACAAGCGCAGGCGCGGGGTCTCGAGGAATCAGCCAAAGGTTTCTATTCCCGTGCAACAAGACCAAGACCGCCAGCACGGATGTCATCACCGAGCCCACCACAGCGTCACGACCAGAAGCTTTGCAGGCGAAGACCACCTTTCATCAAGATAAGATGTACTACTTGTCCCCCTTCAAAATTGGCCACTGTGGTATCCCTTCCCACTTTCGGTTGGAGGAAGAGGACCAAGGCCACTATAAATATAGCTTAGCCACCACCATAGGAAGGGGTGTCGAATCCTTAGCTCACACCCATGCAAGAACAGACCTCCTGAGGTTATTCTTCCTCTGTACTAGTTCATCCTCAGCCCCTCACGAGGCCAATCCACCCCAAAAAAGGAGTAGGGTCTTACACCGCAAGATGGCCCGAACCGGGGTAATCTGTTGCGTCCCTTTCCTTTCTTGTTCATCGAGCTAGGACGTGGGCGTGACGAACTGGTTGGCTGGGGAAGTTGAGTTCTTCGCACATGCCCCAGAGTTCAAACCTTTCTTGGGTCTGCGGAGCCCTGAATCCGACAAAGCTTGTAAACAAGGATGTATCAAGCATTGGCTGCTTCGATGGGTTGGATAAAAATGAACCTCAGTCGTCCATTGCTGATGGGGTTTCTGATGCTGAGCAACGCAAGTCAGCTGGAGCTAGCATTTCTGAGAAAGATCCTATTGAGGCTGCTGTTGAGAGTGGTAGTGCTCGTGCAGGGCTGGCGAAGCCTCCTGCAGCCGAGCCATCGGTGGTTGTTGATGCTGATTCTCAGCTCCTCCTACTGCATCACAACCTACAGTTTTGTTGTTTCAGATTCCCCAGCTGCTATTGGTGTACTTGAAGATGATATTGCAATGTCTACTGGAGATGGTGATGATTCAGAAACTGAAAGTGATAGGTTGGAAAAGGAGGATGATCTTTCCAGTGTTGCTACTGGTTTAGGAAAGAATCCATAAAGAGAGGAGCATGCTTCTCTCTTCTTTTCCCATCCCCATCCCTTTTTTTGGTTTGCCTGTTTGATATCCCTATGTATTGTCTGTGTGGTACAAGTTGCACTTCTGGTTTGTTCTTTGTCACGTGACTATAGATAAAGTGAAGTGGAGTTGTTTTTATGTGGGGGGAAGGTGTGTACTACATGGGTTGTGATGTTTTTAATCCTGTGTTTGGTTCTCTTTTGGTGTAGCAGTTGAGATGTGTTTGTGTAGTTTGTAGCAACTGTAATGATGGATGTGTTTGAATCTGATTTTTTTTGTGTGTGCATGGAAATCCCCTGATTTCCAGGTAACACTTGTGTCTATGTGTTGTATTGCTTTTCCCATACCGGCAATCGTTTATATATATTTTGTATGTTGCTCTTATTTTCTATTATTTTGCTGAGGAGATAGTGAACTTGTTGTCTTCAGAAAGAAGGTTAATGACTTTTATTTTAGTGTAACTAGGATTAAGAATGATCATTCTAAAAGGTGAGTCTAGTCGGTTAGAATTTATGTGCATCTAACTTATGTACTGCCTGTGGTTATGTAGCTAAACTTCTTGACTTTCGAATGCTGAACTTCTCGACTTTCTTTTGTTTGTACTCTCTAGTTGTTATTAAAGCACACATGGAATATAAAGCCATTGTTTTATGTTTTAGATCAAAGGTTATGTTTCGAAACAATGAGTGTGAAGCTACTATTGTAGAAGTCGCATATCTTCTGGTCCTCATGGAATGCTTGGATCTTCTGTTGCTGAGGTTGCAGTTTATTGTCTATGTTGCAAATATCAAGGGTTAGACAAGCTTATCCTGCCATATTGGGTCTGTGTAAGTTAACCCTTTAGTTTCCTCTTTTTCTTTTTATTTTTCAAATAAGTTTAAACTTATAAGTCCCATTTATATTTTATATGAACCTTTTCTTGCTGGCACTTATCTTTTATTTTGTTGTTATCTGTTTATTAGGACAAGATTTACAAAGGGCAATTTGATTCCCGTGTGAGGAAGTTTTCAATGCGACTTGCCCCGATAGCATGGATGCCCACGATTCTGTAAGCAATTCAATGTTGATGCTCTCTATTTTTTTTTGCTGTTGATATTAATATCAGTTTTAATGATTGTGTTTATCTTGCTTCAGATTATTTTCCCAACTTTTGACCCACCTGAAATCCCTGCCCACATGGGTGGTGTTGGATGATACGTCTCCAGTGTATCTATAATTTATGAAGTATTCATGCCATGTTTACAACAATATTATATGGTTTTGGAATGATTTGCATGGAACTAACCCGGACTGACGTTGTTTTCAGCAGAACTACTGTGGTGTTGTTTATTGCACAGAAATAAAAGTTCTTCAAATGCAACGAAACTTTTTGATGATTTTTTTGGAATAAAAGAGGCACTAGAAACTTCGTGGGAGGACCAGAAGGTGAAGGAGGTGAGCACAAGACACCTGGGTGCGCCAGGAGGCCCATGCGCGCCCAGGTGGGTTGTGCTCACCTTGAGTCCCATCTTCACGTTATTCCAATGCTGAAAAATCCTATAAATAGAGAAACCATCAAAAATAACCCTAGATCAGAAGTTACACCGCCGCAAGCCTCTCTAGCCACAAAAAATCAATCTAGACCCGTTCCGGCACTCCGCCGGATGGGGAAATCATCACCGGAGGCTGGTTGCTCCCTGACTATAACGCCAGAAAGCTCCTGTCTGCTAGGACTACATCAGTATTTTCCCAAAGAGGAAGGGATCATGTAGCACAGCGAAGGTAGCTATTTTCCTCAGTGATGAAACCAAGGTTATCGAATCAGTTGGAGAACCAAGCAACACAACGTAAATAACACCTACACACAAATAACAACACCTCGCAACTCGACGTGTTAAAGGGGTTGTCAATCCCTTTCGGGCAACGATGCCAGAAATTTGTAATAGATTGAAATAATAGATCGCAAATAAAATGAAGTGCAGCAAAGAATTTTTGTATTTTTGGTTTAATAGATCTGAATAAAAATGCAAAGGAAAAGTAGATCGCAAGCAAATATATGAGAAAGAAGACCCGGGGGTGAGGTTTCACTAGTGGCTTCTGTCGAGAAAAAGAGCAAACGGCGGGTAAACAAATTACTGTTGGGAAATTGATGGAACTTAAAATAATTATGACGATATCTAGGCAATGATCATTACATAGGCATCACATCCAAGATTAGTAGACCGACTCCTGCCTGCATCTACTACTATTACTCCACACATCGATAGCTATCCAACATGCATCTAGTGTATTAAGTTCATGGAAAAACGGAGTAATGCAATAAGAACGATGACATGATGTAGACAAGATCCGTTTATCTATCGCATAGATATAGATCCCATCTTTTTATCCTTAGTAGCAACGATACATACATGTTGTTTCCTTTCTGTCATTGGGATCAAGCACCGTAAGATCGAAACCACTACCGGGCACCTCTTCCCATTGCAAGATTAATAGATCAAGTTGACCAAACAAAACCCAAATATCGGAGAAGAAATACGAGGCTATAAGATATTATGCATATAAGAGATCAAACAAACTCAAATGACTTTCATGGATATAAAAAGATATAACTGATCATAAACTCGAAGTTCATCAGATCCCAACAAACACACCGCAAAATGAGTTACATCATATGGATCTCCAAGGGACCATTGTATTGAGAATTCAGCGAGAGAGAGGAAGCCATCTAGCTACTAACTACGGACCCGGAGGTCTACAAAGAACTACTCACGCATCATCGTAGAGGCACCAATGGAGGTGATGAACCCCATCCGAGATGGTGTCTAGATTGGATCTGGTGGTTCTGGACTCTGCAGCGGCTGGATGAATATTTTGTTGACTCCCCTAGGGTTTCTGGAATATTGGGGTATTTATAGAGCAAAGAGGCGGTCTAGGGGGCACCCGAGGTGGGCACAACCCACCAGGGCACGCCTGGGCCTCCTGGCGCGCCCTGGTGTGTTGTCCCCTCCTCGGGACTCCCCCCGAGTGCAACTAGGGCACAACTTCTTCCTTTTGGTCCACAAAAAATCATTGTAAAGTTTCGTGGCATTCGGACTCCGTCTGATATTGATTTCCTGTGATGTAAAAAACATGCAGAAAACAGCAACTGGCACTTGGCACTATGTCAATAGGTTAGTTCCAAAAAATGATATAAAATTACTATAAAATGATTATAAAACATCCAAGATTGATAATAAAACAGTATGGAACAATAAAAAATTATAGATACGTTGGAGACGTATTAGAGGCCATCTTCATCATCCCGGAGACCATCGTGATGAGGAGGGAGTAGTCTACCCTCGGGGCCGAGGTTTTGTACCAGTAGCTATGTGTTTAATCTCTCTCTCTCTCTCTCTCTCTCTCTCTCTCTTGTTTTCTTGAGATGTCACGCTCTTGATGTATCGCGGGCTTTGTTGATATAGTTGGATCATATGGTGTTTTCCCCTCTCTATCTTGATGCGAATTGAGTTCTCCCTTTGAGATTTCATTCTTATCGGATTGAATACTTTTTATGGATCTGAGAACACTTGATGTATGTCTTGCTATGAATACTCGTGGTGACAATGGGGTATCATATTGATTCACTTGATATGTGTTTTGGTATTCAACTCGCGGATTCTCGAGGTGACATTGGGGTAATCTATGCATAGGGCTTGATGCACGTTCTCGTCTTTGTTTCTCTGGTAGAAATCTTGGGGCACTCTTTGAGGTTCTTTGTGTTGGATTGAGTATTATGAATCTGAAATTGTTTGATGCATATCGTATAATCAACTCACGGATACTTGCGGTGACATTGGAGTATCTAGGTGACATTAGAGTTGGTTGATGTGTATAATATGGTGTTAGTTTAGTACGAACTCTTGGTTAGCTTGATCGAAAAGGTATCTTGGTTTTATTTTAGTACGAACTCTAGGATAGATTGATCGGAAAGAATAGCTTTGAGGTGGTTTCGTACCCTACAAATAATATCTTCTTATGTTCTCGGCTAGATAGGAACTTTGGAGTGATTCTTCATCGCACGTTGAGGGATGGTTATACGATCCAATTATATTAGCACTGTTGAGAGATTGAACTAGTGAAAGTGCGGACCCTAGGCCTCATTTTCAAGCATTGCAATACTGTTTGTGCTCTGTTTTATCAATTGCTACCTTGCTGTTTTTTTATTGTTCCTATTACAAAAATCAGTATCTACTATCATTACTACACTTGTATCACCATCTCTTCGCTGAACTAGTGCACCAATACAATTTACCATTATATTTGGTGTGTTGGGGACAGAAGAGACTCTTTGTTATTTGGTTGCACGGTTGTTTGAGAGAGACTATCTTCATCCTACGCCTCCCACAGATTGATAAACCTTAGGTCATCCACTTGAAGGACATTTGTGACTGTCCTACGAAACTCTGCGCTTGGAGGCCCAACAAGAGTCTACAAGAACAAGTTGTGTAGTAGACATCATTGGGCATTGGGTTTCTGTATTTCTTAACTTGAAGAATCAAATGTTTCAGCTTCTCGAATCCTACTATGGACCAAGTGATGAATGTGCAGTGCGTCTCTTTCGGGGATGACTAATAACATCAAGAAGCTTTGGAGTGATGCCAACAATGACAAGGAGACACCCTTTAGTCCACTTTCTATTGACCACTTCCCTTTGGATTGGACTGATGTCCCCAACAGAATAACAAGTATGAGTTCCAGTTTATCTTTATTTTTTTTGTTTATATGTATGAGTACATAAGGTGCATCGTTTTGTTATGCTTTGGCTTTCTTTTATTTTTACAATATTTTCTTTGTTTGATGGCAGTATCGACTGTGGGTTCTTCATGCTTACGAACGTTAATTCATTTCATGATGGTGTTCTTACAAATTATTCCATGATAATATCTTGGAATGAAGACATGGTTGTATTCAATTGCGTCTTCTAACCTGTTTCAAAGAGATTTCATGGGTCTGTTTGGCTACTACACATGTAAGTATTGATACTTACAGTTTTGACTACTTTATATCTCCTTGTTATTTGTATCCTGATACATTGTTTTTTATTTACTTGTATATTTTGTTTTAAAAGGTTTTCGTGTCAATGTTTCCTTGAACTGTAGCTTTTGTTGTACATGAACCTCAACGATGGGCCTCAGGATTTTCTTTAAACTTCTGGGGCCTCATGCCATTTTCACTAAACAGAAGAAGAAAACTCACCCCATTTATTTCTACCTAAGGCCCAGAAGTTTTCTTCTTCTGTTTTGCTCCCTGACATGCTCTAGTGTGAACTTCTATTGTGATAATGTCTGAACTTATCTTAATTTTTTATCTTTTTCTTTCTTATGTAGTTGTGCTTCTAATATTTTCCATCCTTTCTTCTGCAGGACAACCTACTGCATGTTTACTCTCCCTGGCAATGTGGTTGACTTCACTGGACGTGTCCTTCAAACTCTTTTTGATGAAGGGTAGCAGATGGACGGAGACGTAATGGAATTTCTCATAAACCAGTGGAATGATACGCTGGAGATCACTGAGATCTTCTCTTGTGCTGACAGGGTTGTCCTGAGTCCTTACTTCATATAGGTTTTTGTTTTTGTAACCCTATCTCCCTATTTTGTGCTAGTTTTTGGTTAACGTGTATTGTGAGGTATTTTTATTTGTCATGTTTTATGTTCTTAATTTTTTATGGTGTGTTTGTAATGCACTATTGCCTAGATTATGATGTGTTCTCTTCACCAATTCCAAAATTTTATGCAAAGAAATCGGCGGGTCTGCTTCACATGTTTGTTCATAAGGCAGAAGACCTTCTTAATGCAAAGCTAGTTATTTTTTTATAACTATTGCTTTCAAATTATGTATATCCTTTCCTCTGTTTTCCAATAAGTTAGTTTTCATTTGTGTTGTTCACTACTTATGTTTTATAGTTTTTGCTCACCGTCTTTTGTAATGTTTGCTGGTTTTTTATGCTATTTTTCAAGCCCATTGATAAAGTAGCACACTACAGTGTGTACGTGGTGAATAGATATCATGGGAGCATTGGCATCCTTGACTCACTTCCTTACTCTAAGAAGTACATGTCACAAACTCGTTTCCATGAAGACTGCACAAATGTCGTGAGTTTTCATAATTGAACCTCCATCATAGTTGAACTTCTAATAATACTTCAATAAAGTTGTGCGCTTGAACTAAGTATCATTTGATAGTTGAACTTCTGATAACTTTTAGTTGGGCTTTATACAAGTCTCAATATATGTACCTGAACTTAGCTATTTGCTCAATATGTTTTTGATTTTAGTGTTTGTGTCATGTCTGACAGTTCAAGAGATTCGTTGGGTTGCTGGAGGAGTTGCACGATAAGGCTGAGTATAAAGCAAGCAAGCAGCCAAACTAGGTGGTTATTACAAAGAGGCCGACTTTTGTTGAAGTTCCAAAACAAGGTGCAAATGAGCGTGGTCTCTTCTGCGTGAAGTTATGCTCTATATATGATGGCGATGAGCTTCTCGAAGATTTTGGTGATGTGGAAGTATGTTTTCTCCTTATTCTTGTCTCATCATCTTTTCATGTTTTTTCCTGACATGCTCCTACTGTGCTTTAGTTTGTGTTCTTACTTTTATCCTTTACTATTTTTTATTTTTCATTCTTTTGTTTGCAGGCTGTTGTAGATGACTGGAAGGCTGAGTACATGCACACTCTAGTCTTCAGCCCAAAGAATAAAATTGTGCACGGAGAGCTTCAAGCCGAGATCCAGTCCTTGGGCCCATCAATTCTGCATGTAGAAACATTGGTTTAGTGTAGATTGATTTCGTAAAGATTTGGTTTGATAATGATTGGAATGATTTAGTTGCATGAGCTGTGTAAGAATGGTTTAGTAATTTGTGTATCTGTAGCTCCAGCACTGTTTTTATGTTACTGAGGACAAATGTATCTGGAATAAAGTATGTTTAGTTTGTGAATTTTAATGTGGTTTCAGTAATCCAGTGTGGTTTCTTTTGTCCCAACATATGAACTTGAACTTCTGGCTGTGTTCTGGCTGAACTGCTGGTTTAATGTGGAGAGAGTTTTTTGTCCACAGAATTCAGTGTTATTTTGTTTTGCCCAACCATATGCACTCGAATTTCTACCTGAGATCTGAATGAACTGTTTGTTTAAGATGGGTAGATTTTTTGTGTTGTAAAATGTATTAATTGTTTTTCAAGTCATTCAAAATGTAGCCTTTTGCATATAAGCTATATGTCCTTTTTCGTAATTCTTGAAGTGCGAATAGTTTTCAACTATAACTTCGTGTGAAAATATTCTCATACACTCCTCTATGTTTCTTTATCTTGACGGACTTCTAGGTGAACTTCTCCACGTATCTAAATAGAACTTCATAACTACGCGCGCCGCCTTTGGCTTACTGACTTAGTTTATATGGCAATACTTATTTCTCAAACGTATTTTTGCTACATCGATTATTATGTCAGAACTTCTATAGCGAGCTTACCTGAAATTCATAGTTTATTATTTATTCCAGCTTGCTCTTTTTTGGAATACAACTCCAGCACCTCCTCTCATATTATGCTAGAGCTTCTACAGTAAACTTACTTGAACTTCATAGTTTATTTTTTATGTTCCTAGTTGATGTTTTGTGTAATACAGCACCAGCACCTCCTCTCATATTATGCCAGAACTTCTATAGTATAATTACTTTGAAACTTCTAAGTGTGCTTACTTTGAACTACTCCAAACATATTGTTCAATAGTGAAATAACATAAATAGATACTGACATGACATAAGTTTGCTTTGTTTAATCGACCTAGTCTATTTGTTCATCAGCCTTGCTCTCCTCCTAGGATTTGCTGCTTGTGGTTTATTTTTGACATGTGCCTCTTCCTCTTCCTCTTCGTCTTCCTGTTCTTTGATGATGTTTCCTTCTTCTTTTTCCTCGTTCTCGTCTTCAAAGTCTTGCTCATCTTCATCTTCCACCACTTTCTTTGTGCTGGCTCTAGGTTTTGTTTCCCCTTTCTTTTCTGGATTTTGACTCCTCTTTTCAGCTACTTCTTTGTGCTTTGCGCATGTTCTTGCATTGTGTGGTTCATATTCCTTGCATATGTTGCAACACCTACTCTAGCTTTCTCTGGGTGTGGTCCCTTGTCATGTTTTTGAGATTTGGGTTGCTTGACTTCCTCGACATCTCTTATTTCCAGAAGTCTTTTACAAGTCAGTTTGTAGTGTCTTGCAATCAGTTTGCATACACTGCATTGCCTTTGTCCAAGTGTCACTCCATTCTTATCCAGCTTGACCACTCTATCTGAAGGTGGTGCCTTTATTTGAGCTCTTTGTTCACTTTTCTTTAGTGCATAATGTTTCTTCCTACCCTTTTTCCTAGAGTACAACGGTGTTGGGGAACGTTGCATGAAAAAAATCCATGCACATGCAAGATCTATCCATGGAGATGCATAGCTATGAGAGGGGGAGAGCATCTACATACCCTTGTAGATCGCTAAGCGGAAGCGTATATCAACGCGATTGATGTAGTCGTACACCTTAATGATCCGCCCCGATCAAGCACGGAATGTATGGCACCTCCACGTTCAGCACACATTCAGCTCGATGACGTCCTCGCCTTCTCGATCCACCAAGAGAGGCGTGATAACCCACAAGTATAGGGGATCACAACAGTTTTCGAGGGTAGAGTATTCAACCCAAATTTATTGATTCAACACAAGGGGAGCCAAAGAATATTCTCAAGTATTAGCAGCTGAGTTATCAATTCAACCACACCTGGATAACTTAATATCTGCAGGAAAGTATTTAGTAGCAAAGTAGAATGATAGTAGTGGTAGTAGTGGCAAAGGAAACAGTAGCAGTATTGTAATGATTGTAACAGTAGCAACGGTAAAGTAACTAAGCGGAGAACAATATGTGAAAAGCTCGTAGGCATTGGATCGGTGATGGATAATTATACCGGATGCGGTTCATCATGTAACAGTCATAACATAGGGTGACACATAACTAGCTCCAATTCATCAATGTAATGTAGGCATGTATTCCGAATATAGTCATACGTGCTTATGCAAAAGAACTTGCATGACATCTTTTGTCCTACCCTCCCGTGGAAGCGAGGTCCTAGTGGAAACTAAGGGATATTAAGGCCTCCTTTTAATAGAGTACCGGACCAAAGCATTAACACATAGTGAATACATGGACTCCTCAAACTACAGTCATCATCGGGAGTGTTCCCAATTATTGTCACTTCGGGGTTGCCGGATCATAACACATAGTAGGTGACTATAACTTGCAATATCGGATCAAGAACACAAATATATTGATGAAAACATAAATGGTTCAGATCTGAGTTCATGACACTCGGGCCCTAGTGACAAGCATTAAGCATAGCAAAGTCATAGCAACATTAATCTCAGAACATAGTGGATACTAGGGATCAAACCCTAACAAATCTAACTCGATTACAAGATAAATCTCATCCAACCCATCACCATCCAGCAAGCCTATGATGGAATTACTCACGTACGGCGGTTAGCATCATGAAATTTGTGATGGAGGATGGTTGATGATGACAATGGCGATGGATTCCCCTCTCCGGAGCCGTGAACGGACTCCAGATCAGCCCTCCCGAGAGAGTTTAGGGCTTCGCGGCGGCTCCGTATCGTAAAACGCGATGAATCCTTCTCTCTAATTTTTTTTCTCCCCGGACACGAATATATGGAGTTGGAGTTGAGGTCGGTGGAGCTCCAGGGGACCCACGAGGCAGGGGGCGCGCCTAGGGGGGCAGGCGCGCCCCCCACCCTCATGGACAGGGTGTGGGCCCCCTGGCCTTGATTCTTTCGCCAGTATTTTTTATATATTCCAAAATAATTCTCCATTGATTTTCAGGTCATTCCGAGAACTTTTGTTTCTGCACAAAAATAACACCATGGCAATTCTGCTGAAAACAACGCAGTCCGGGTTAGTTCCATTCAAACAATGCAAGTTAGAGTCCAAAACAAGGGCAAAATTGTTTGGAAAAGTAGATACGACGGAGACGTATCAACTCCCCCAAGCTTAAACCTTTGCTTGTCCTCAAGCAATTCAGTTGATAAATTGAAAGTGATAAAGAAAAACTTTTACAAACTCCGTTTGCTCTTGTTGTTGTAAATATGTAAAGCCAGCATTCAAGTTTTCAGCAAAGATTATGAACTAACCATATTCACAATAACATTTAGGTCTCATGTGTGCTCATATCAATGGCATAATCAACTAGCAAGCAATAATAATAAATCTCAAATGACAACACTTTCTCAAAACAATCATGATATGATATAACAAGATGGTATCTCGCTAGCCCTTTCTGTGACCGCAAAACATAAATGCAGAGCACCTTTAAAGATCAAGGACTGACTAGACATTGTAATTCATGGTAAAAGAGATCCAATCATAGTCATACCCAATATAAATTAACAGTAATGAATGCAAATGACAGCGGTGCTCTCCAGTTGGTGCTTTTTAATAAGGGGGTGATGACTCAACATAAAAGTAAATAGATAGGCCCTTCACCGAGGGAAGCAGGGATTTGTAGAGGTGCCAGAGCTCGGTTTTGAAATAGAGATAAATAATATTTTGAACGGTATACTTTCATTGTCAACATAACAACCAAGAGATGGCGATATCTTCCATGCTACACACATTATAGGCGGTTCCCAAGCAGAATGGTAAAGTTTATACTCCCCCTCCACCAACAAGCATCAATCCATGCCTTGCTCGAAATAACGAGTGC
Organism: Aegilops longissima; assembly: GCA_021605205.1. NCBI lineage: Eukaryota > Viridiplantae > Streptophyta > Magnoliopsida > Poales > Poaceae > Aegilops > Aegilops longissima. The sequence goes on along the minus strand of CM038677.1, from coordinate 497,996,081 downwards.
CTCCATCTAACAAAACTCCCGGGGGAGTTTTGTTTGCAATTATTTCGATTTGGTTTGCTTAAAGCATGGGACTGGTCATCCCGGTGACCAACCATTTTCTCGTGAGCGAGGAGCGGAGTCCACTCCTCTTGAGAATAACCCGCCTAACATGGAAGATACGGATAGCCCTAGTTGATACATGAGCTATTCGAGTATACAAAACAGAATTTCATTTGAAGGTTTAGAGTTTGGCACATACAAATTTACTTGGAATGGCAGGTAGATACCGCATATAGGAAGGTATAGTGGACTCATATGGAATAACTTTGGGGTTTAAGGGATTGGATGCACAAGCAATATTCCCGCTTAGTACAGGTGAAGGCTAGCAAAAGACTGGGAAGCGACCAACTAGAGAGCGACAACAGTCATGAGCATGCATTAAAATTAATAAACATTGAGTGCAAGCATGAGTAGGATATAATCCACCATGAACATAGATATCGTGAAGGCTATGTTGATTTGTTTCAACTACATGTGTGAACATGTGCCAAGTCAAGTCACTTAAATCATTCAAAGGAGGATACCACCCCATCATACCACATCATAACCATTTTAATAGCAAGTTGGCACGCAAGATAGACCATTATAAACTCCTAGCTAATTAAGAATGGCATAAGCAACTATGATCTCTAATTGTCATTGCAAACATGTTTATCCATAATAAGCTGAATCAGGAACGACGAACTAATCATATTTACAAAAACAAGAGAGGTCGAGTTCATACCAGCTTCTGTCATCTCAATCAGTCCATCATATATCGTCATTATTGCCTTTCACTTGCCCGACCGAACAGTGTGTATAATAATAACAGTGCACGTGCATTGGACTAAGCTGGAATCTGCAAGCATTCAATAAACAGGAGAAGACAAGGCAATATGGGCTCTTGGTTAAATCAACAATAATGCATATAAGAGCCACTTTAACAATTTCATCATGGTCTTCTCCTATCGACCCACAAAGAAAAGAAAAGAAATAAAACTATTTACACGGGAAAGCTCCCAACAGGCAAAAGAAGAACATGAAATATTTTTGGGTTTTCTTTTAGTTACTACTACTACAAGCAGAAAGTAAACTAGCTAAAAGCTACAACTAATTTTTTTAGTTTTTCATAAAGTTTTTTAAACACACAAGAAGAAAGCAGAAAAAAGGAAAATAAACTAGCATGGATGATACAATGAAAAAGTATGAACACCGACAACTAGCATGAGTGTGGGAGCATAAATGTAATGTCGGTGGGAAATACGTACTCCCCCAAGATTAGGCTTTTGGCCTAAGTTGGTCTATGGCCACGGCTGGCCTGGCGGATATCCGAAGTTATAGCTGGGGTCGTACTGAGATGCAGCAGTTATTGCATCGCGGGTTGCAGCTTGGAGGCGAGCTATCTCAACCCTCCTCTCGTACTCATTCGCCTCCTCCCTGGTTATGAAATATCTCCCCTTTGCCTGAAAGTCAAAGAAAGCAGGAGCAGGGTGAGCGACGTGATAGGTGCGTCGTTTGTCAATGATTAGTCGGTGCTGGAGGAATTGATCGTTCCTCTCAACAAACCGATGATGAACCATAGCCTCATAATTTAAATAAACAGTAGGCAACTCAATATCATGCTCACGTATGGGTACATCAAGAAAATTAGCTAAACGGGTTGCATAAATTCCACCAAAGAAATCTCCATTAAATCTATCGTTATGCAACCTACGTGCAACAATGGCTCCCAAATTATAATGTTTATCTCCTAATACAGCACTCCTGAGAACACTGAGGTCAGGGACACACATGTGACATGCTTCATCCTTACCATTTATGCACCTACCTATGAAGAGAGCAAAATAATGTATAGCAGGAAAATGGATGCTCCCTATGGTAGCTTGTGTTATATCTCTAGACTCCCCCACAGTTATACTAGCAAGAAAATATCTAAACTCATATTTGCGAGGCTCACTAGTGCTACCCCATTGTGGAAGTTTGCAAGCAGTGGTAAAATCCTCTAAGTCCATAGTATAAGAATTTTCATGGAGATCAAACAGGACAGTTTGAGAATTGCGTGATGATGAAAATTCAAACCTTCTGACAAAGGAATCAGTGAGATAGTTATGCTGACGGCACTTATCTGCCTCGAAGCTCTCAAGATCAGCGTTACGCACATATGTGTAAAATTCTTCCTTGATTCCCGCTCGATCCATGAGGTCCTCCGAAGGCCATTCGTAAGCCCACACTTGAGCTTCCCTCGGTGATTCATCGTTAGCATCGCACACTGCGAGCCTGGGTCCTTGCTTCCTTGAAGGACCACCTTGGTACATTTTCCTAAACATATTTCTTCCTCTGAATTTTTTTTGAAAATTTTAGTAACTTCAAATAAAAGTGAACCAAACTCAGCAAAATCGATAGCAACTACTCCTACAAGTGCCTAGAGACTATATCATGCATTAGAACTACTTGGGACCAATTAAATTTGACATGAAAGCTCAAGAACCTGGTCACCTAAGCAACACAAATTTGCAATAACTAAAGCACTAGAACAAAAACTAATTGGACCATTGGAGGAGTAACATACCAAGGAACAATCCCCCAAAGCAGTTTTGTGAGAGGTGATTTGAGCAAGGAGATCGAAAATCGTAGCAAAATGAGCTAGAACTCGTGCTTGAGCTGGTTGGTGATTTTTTTGGGAGGAAGAAGAAGTGTGTGGTGGCTGGAATAAGTGGAGGGGAGCCACCATGGGCCCACGAGGCGGCGCGCCCGAGGCGGCGCGCCTGGACCTCGTGGCAGTGCCAGCTCCCCCTGATGTTTTCTCAGTGCCAGATATTCTCAAATATTCCAGAAAAATCATATTTAAATTTCAGGGCATTTGGAGAACTTTTGTTTTCGGGGTAATTTTTACTGCACGGATAAATCAGAAAACAGACAGAAAATACTAATTTTACTTTATTTCAACTAAATAACAGAAAGTAAAAGGAGGGTACAGAGAGTTGTGCTTTCTAACTTCATCCATCTCATGCTCATCAAAAGGAATCCACTAACAAGGTTGATCAGGTCTTGTTAACGAACTCATTCCGAGTTACATGAAACCGAAGAATTTTCCAATAGCATTAAGTGTAGGAAGAGGAAATTCAAAACCTCCAAAAATAATCGATGGTATTTTTCCAATATAGTTTAAACTATGAACTTGAGGTTGTTTCCTCGGAAAGTGTACCGTATGCTCATTGCCATTAACATGAAAAGTGACATTGCCTTGTTGCAATCAATAAGAGCCACTGCAGTATTCAAAAAGGGTCTTCCAAGAATAATAGACATACTATCGTCCTGGGAATATCAAGAATAACTAAGTCTATTAAAATAGTAACATTTGCAACCACAACAGGCACATCCTCACAAATACCGACAGGTATAGCAGTTGATTTATCGGCCATTTGCAAAGATATTTCAGTAGGTGTCAACTTATTCAAGTCAAGTCTACGATATAAAGAGAGAGGCATAACACTAACACCGGCTCCAAAATCACATAAAGTAGTTCTAACATAATTTCTTTTAATGGAGCATGGTATAGTGGGTACTCCTGGATCTCCTAACTTAGGTATTCCACCCTTAAAAGTGTAATTAGCAAGCATGGTGGAAATTCAGCTTCCAGCATCTTTCTTTTATTAGTAACAATTTCTTTCATATACTTAGCATAAGGATTCATTTTGAGCATATCAGTTAATCGCATATGTAAAAAGATAGGTCTAATCATTTCAGCAAACAGCTCAAAATCCTCATAATCCTTTTTCTTGGATGGTTTAGGAGGAAAAGGCATGGGTTTCTGAACCCATGGCTCTCTTTCCCTACCGTGCTTTCTAGCAACAAAGTCTCTCTTATCATAACGTTGATTCCTTGATTGTGGGTTATCAAGATCAACAACAGGTTCAGTTTCTACCTCATTATCATTGCTAGGTTGAGCATCATCATGAACATCATTATTAATATTATCACTAGGTTCATGTTCATTACCAGATTGTGTTTCAGCATCAGAAATAGAAATATCATTTGGATTCTCATGTGTGTCAGCAGCAGGTTCACTAGAATCATGCAAAGTCCTATCATTTTTCTTTTTCTTGCTTTTAGAAGGACTAGGTGCATCTACATTATTTCTCTGAGAATCCTGCTCAATTCTCTGAGGGTGGCCTTCAGGATACAAAGGTTCCTGAGTCACCTTACCTCCCCTAGTAGCAACTCTAACAGCAAAGTCATTATTCTTACTATTCAATTCATTGAGCAAATCATTCCGAGCTTTAAGTACTTGTTCTACTTGAATAGTAACTATAGAAGCATGTTTACTAATGAGTTTAAGTTCACCTTTAACTCTAGACATATAATCACTCAAGTGTTCAATCATATAAGCATTGCGTTTTAATTCTCTACCAAAATAAGCATTGAAGTTTTCTTGCTTAACCATAAAGTCATCAAACTCATCTAAGAATTGGCTAACAAATTTAGTAGGAGGGATTTCAGCTTTATCATATCTATAGAGAGAATTTACCTTTACTACGTGTGTCGGGTTATCAAGACCATGTGTTTCTTCAACAGGCGGTAAATTAAGACCATGTATTTCTTCAACAGGAGGTAAATTCTTAACGTCTTCAACTTTTATACCTTTTTCATTCATAGATTTCTTTGCCTCTTGCATATCTTCAGGACTGAAAAATAGAACACCCCTTTTCTTTGGAGTTGGCTTAGGAGTTGGTTTAGGAAGTGTCCAATTATTTTCATTTGTCAACATATTATTCAATAGAATTTCAGCTTGATCTACAGTTCTTTCCCTGAAAACACAACCAGCACAACTATCCAGGTGGTCTCTGGAAGCATCGGTTAGTCCATTATAAAAGATATCAAGTATTTTATTTTTCTTAAGAGGATGATCAGGCAAAGCATTGAGTAATTGGAGAAGCCTCCCCCAAGCTTGTGGGAGACTCTCTTCTTCAATTTGAACAAAATTATATATTTCCCTTAAAGCAGCTTGTTTCTTATGAGCAGGGAAATATTTAGCAGAGAAGTAATAAATCATATCCTGGGGACTACACACACAACCAGGTTCAAGAGAGTTAAACCATATTTTAGCATCACCCTTTAATGAGAACGGAAATAATTTAAGGGTATAATAGTAGCGAGTTTTCTCATCACTAGTGAATAGGGTGGCTATATCGTTCAATTTAGTAAGATGTGCCACAACTGTTTCAGATTCATGACCATAGAAAGGATCAGATTCAACCAAAGTAATTATCTCAGTATCAATAGAGAAATCATAACCCTTATCAGTAACAAAGATAGGTGAAGTAGCATAAGCAGGGTCACATTTCATTCTAGCATTCAGAGATTTTTGTTTCAGCTTAGCTAATAATTTCTTAAGATCACTCCTATCATTGCAAGCAAGAAAGTCTCTAGCAGTTTCTTCATCCATAACATAACCCTCAGGAACAACAAGCAATTCATATCTAGGGGGAGAATCTTCATCATCACTTTCATCAATATTATCAGGTTCAATAATTTCATTCCCTCTAGCCCCAGCAAGTTGTTCATCAATAAATTCACCAAGTGGCACAGTAGTATCAAGCATAGAAGTTGTTTCATCATAAGTATCATGCATAGAAGAAGTGGCATCATCAATAACATGCAAAATATAAGAATTAATAGCAGAAGCAGGTTTAGGTGTCGCAAGCTTACTCAAAACAGAAGGTGAATCAAGTGCAGAGCTAGATGGCAGTTCCTTACCTCCCGTCGTAGTTGAGGGATAAATTTTAGTTTTCTCGTCTTTCAAGTTCTTCACAGTGACCAGCAGATATAAATCCCAAGTAACTTAAAGAATAGAGCTATGCTCCCCGGCAACGGCGCCAGAAAATAGTCTTGATAACCCACAGGTATAGGGGATCGCAACAGTTTTCGAGGGTAGAGTATTCAACCCAAATTTATTGATTCGACACAAGGGGAGCCAAAGAATATTCTCAAGTATTAGCAGCTCAGTTGTCAATTCAACCACACCTGGATAACTTAATACCTGCAGGAAAGTATTTAGTAGCATAGTAGTATGATAGTAACGGTAACAGTGGCAAAGGTAACAGTAGCAATATTGTAATGATTGTAACAGTAGCAATGGTAAAGTAACTAAGCGAAGAACAACATGTGAAAAGCTCGTAGGCATTGGATCGGTGATGGATAATTGTACCGGATGCGGTTCATCATGTAACAGTCATAACATAGGGTGACACAGAACTAGATCCAATTCATCAATGTAATGTAGGCATGTATTCCGAATATAGTCATACGTGCTTATTGGAAAGAACTTGCATGCCATCTTTTGTCCTACTCTCTCGTGGAAGCAAAGTCCTAGCATAAACTAAGAGATATTAAGGCCTCCTTTTAATAGAGTACCGGACCAAAGCATTAACACATAGTGAATACATGGACTCCTAAAACTACGTTCATCATTGGGAGTGTTCCCGATTATTGTCACTACAGGGTTACCGGATTATAACACATAGTAGGTGACTATAACTTGCAATATCTGATCAAGAACACAAATATATTGATGAAAACATAAAGGGTTCATATCTGATTTCATGGCACTCAGGTCCTAGTGACAAGCATTAAGCATAGCAAAGTCATAGCAACATCAATCTCAGAACATAGTGGATACTAGGGATCAAACCCTAAAAAACCTAACTCGATTACATGATAAATCTCATCCAACCCATCACCGTCCAGCAAGCCTACGATGGAATTACTCACGCACGGTGGTGAGCATTATGAAATTGGTGATGGAGGATGGTTGATGATGACGATGGCGACGGATTCCCCTCTCCGGAGCCCTGAACGGACTCCAGATCAGCCCACCCGAGAGAGTTTAGGGCTTGGCGGCGGCTCCGTATCATAAAACACGATGAAACCTTCTCTCTGATTTTTTCTCCCCGAACACGAATATATGGAGTTGGAGTTGAGGTTGGTGGAGCTCCCGGGGGCCCACGAGGCAGGGGGGCAAGCGCGCCCCCCACCCTCGTGGACAGGGTGTGGGCCCCCTGGCCTTGATTCTTTCGCCAGTATTTTTTATATATTCCAAAATAATTCTCCGTTGATTTGCAGGTCATTCCGAGAACTTTTGTTTATGCACAAAAATAACACCATGGCAATTCTGCTGAAAACAGCGTGATTCCGGGTTAATTCCATACAAATCATGCAATAGAGTCCAAAACAAGGGCAAAAGTGTTTGGAAAAGTAGATACGATGGAGACGTATCAAGGCGAAGTAGTAGATGAGTTCCGGCAACATGTCTACGTGGAAACAGTGGTGGTGAAACTATTCCGCAGGGCTTCGCCAAGCACAACGGTTTAGAGGGAAGATGAACTAGAGGGAGAGGGGGCGCCTCACATGGCTTGGGGATTCATGGTGTGTGTTGCCCCATCCCCTCCTCTCATATATATTGGGGGAGGGGAGGGGAGTCAGCCTTAGGCGCACCCCAAGGGGGCCGGCGGCCACCCTAGGGCACCTGCCCTAGGCGTGCCCCCTTCCTTGCTTGGCGCGTGGGGAGAAGGTGGGAGGGGAGGCACCCCACCCCCTTTGACGGTGTCCTGGACTAGGGGGTACTCACCACGTCGTCTCCCGGTCAGTTGGATTGGGCCGAGGACCCCCATGGCCGTATACTCATGGGCCAGTCCGGCAGCCGCATACAAGGAAGAATCAACAAGACTTGGCGATCAAGACAAGGACTCCTCCCCACCGGCGTGTTCGGCTAGGACTCTTGTTATCCTAGGCCTCCGGTGCATTATATAAACCGGGGCCAGGCTAGTCGATAGACATATACAACAATCATACCATAGGCTAGCTTCTAGGGTTTAGCCTCCTTGATCTCGTGGTAGATCCACTCTTGTAAACATCCACAATATCAATATCAATCAAGCAGACGTAGGGTTTTACCTCCATCAAGAGGGCCCGAACACAGGTAAACATCGTGTCCCTTGTCTCCTGTTACCATCCGCCTAGACGCACAGTTCGGGACCCCCTACCCGAGATCCGCCGGTTTTGACACCGACATTGGTGCTTTCATTGAAAGTTCCTCTGTGTGTCCGGCAAAAGGTCGATGGCTCGCCTGCAGATCAACTGCGACTTCGGCATCTTCGTCACCAGCTCGACTGGTCACCTTGGTTCGACCAAGGACTGTGCCCTACCTCCGATCGTCACGATCGGATGAGGGCCTTCATCAACATCAACTCCGATCTCTATCAAGATCATGGAGGAATCATCCAGGGAGCCCGGGGACTCAACGTCAACATTGCCCTCGGGCGACCATACTGTTTTTCTGGACATCGGACTTGTGTCCGCCGCCACCGCCTCCTCAAGCGTCGTTTTAACAATTGCTTCGATGGAATTGTGCGGAATTGAGTCTACAACAACCCTGGAAAATTTCGTCGAGTTCCGATGGAGGAATCTCTGGCAATCTCCGGCATACCGAAGCCGCATTGAATCTGGACGAGAATCCGGACGAGCTTAGGGCGTGGTGTCCAGCTTCTAGCTCGGACTTCCTTTGGAAGATCCAACCGTTGATCGGCTGCGCAATTCCTATATCTACCACCCCTCAAAATTTCAGCTCGATCCGACCGTCCAAACTCCGGGAACCTTCTGATTAGTGCATCACTTTTCGGATCTGTTTTCTGCGCGAAAACGAATCCGACCCGGGTTCATCTTTTTTATGAACGGGATTTCGGACATCCTTTTTGAAGGAAGTTTTGTATGGGGTATTGTGTTTTGTTCCCGGACACATCCCACTAACTTTAAGATCTTTTGAACATGATCTTCAACATCATGCTGGTGTCAAACCAGTCCGGTAATATTGCTCCACGGCTGCCGACCCACGCTAGACACGTCGTCACTTTGTTGAGCCAAGCTCAGCTTCTTCGGATCATCATCTTGGCAAGCCGAACAAGAGTCCGGCATCGGGAAGGATAAATCATCACCAACATTGCCGCCCCACGGATTACACGGAGCGGGCATACCAGCATCGCCGCACGGTCCCTTCATCAAGCCAGCATCGACCACGTCACGACCTGGATCGACAGGGCCGCACTATTGCTTCTTCAAGCTGGTGTCCATCACGCCGACCTACTTCGACATCTCGGCTGGACCGGGGGCCTCGCAATCTCTTCATCAACCTACTTCGGACACTTCGGCGTCACTAGCCGACCAGGCAATGGGTGCGCGGATCGAGTCCCAATTTTGGGAATCACCTTCCTTCGGATTGCTACAAAGGAACCAGGTGCTATTAATCCTAGTATTTTTTGCTTGTTTGGGCTCATTTTTCCCAAGGAATTATTACTCTGGTTTGTCCGTCATATGTACGCAGGTCTATCAATGTGGTCCGTACATAGTCCGGCGAACGCCGCATCCGGAACTCGAACCGACCTGTGAATCCAGGCTTTGCCACGCCTTTATTGCATTACGCCGACGACCTGCATCAACATCAACTTCGGCGCCAGGCCATATTTCTTTTACTACTCACTTTGCATAAATTATTTATTATGCAACATTTTTTTTAATTCCTATTATTACTATTATCCCGGTCTGCACTATTTTTGTGCATAGGAAAATGATCCAGCGGACTATATCCTTTGACGTCACCTCGGCCGAGCGGGGCTTCGTCAACACTTCATTACCCCATGCCGGGACTTGGCATCACTCTGCCGTCCTGCATTGACCGTGCTATGTCACCACTTGGTGCCGAGCTCCTTGCTCCACCACCTCGGGACCGGCTTGGGGATGGAACCTTGTCCCGCATCAAGCTCGGACCGCGTCGTCAATCTGAACACATTAACCAGCTAAGTTGCCTTCATGCTCAAAGTTTTAAATTTCTAACTTGTGTTCGGTTCGACCAAGAATTATACTTTTTGTAAAAGTTGCTTGTACAAATTTTCCTTGTCGAAACTTTGTTCGCTTTTACACTTGACGCGCTACCCGCGCTCATTATACTCGGGGCTTCTTTAATGAAGCTTATTAATCTGGCTTTATGCCCAACACATGTGTCACACTTCCGCATGTACCTTTTATTCACCATTATATGCATCAATATGACTTAAGTTTTGGCCAAACTGGGTTGCTGGCTCTGTGCTTACCCCTCGTTCCCGATTGTTCGGCTAGGTGGTAAAGGAGCACCTCTGCGATTATTATCGCCGGTCACCGGATGTGTACCTCGATCGGTGAAGCCGAACGCTAGCGTTCTTAAGGGAATACTCGGTCGGTGAACTAAAAGATGATTTTAATTATTTACCCATCTGCCCCGGATGATTTTCTGCTTTCATAGCAGCTTTGACATGCACTTTAGGGCATGCATCCCAAATAAAGGAACCCTTAACGGAACTATTCTCCCGGAAGATGTTTCTTACTACCCATGTAATATAACATAACTAGTTGGGCACTTATGCGATACAACACTAATGACCCCTACGCCTGGTCTCCACGCATGCCCGGTTTTATAACCTCGAGGGTATTCGGACACACTCCGGACTATTGGGTCCAGAGGTTGAAGCGAAAAGGTCCGCTTCGACAAACGATCTACAATCCGCTAGAAGGCATTCTACATGTCACCTTACATTATATAGTCAACTCTTACCCAACTCACTTGGGGGCTCTTATGTTTATTTGAGCCATTTCATACTAAGTGTTTTTCTTAGTCGTTGCAAAGTTTTTATTATTTATCTCTCCTTTTTTTTACACGAGTGTTGGACGTCATGTTTTTACTTGGCGTTTTTGGTTTTCAAACTTTTGGCACTTTTAAACTATTTGTGTGTTTTCAGCACAAGTCTCGCGATGCAATGCCGGACTCCTTTAGAGATTCGCAAAAACATTCTCGGTATTGCTATATATGCATCAGTTTGAATTGTGTCTTGGTCAATAGTTGGGTTGCGGCTCCGACTTGCCTCCTACGTTCCGCTTTGTTCGGCTAGGTGTGCACAGGAGAACCACTGCGATTGTGCTTCCAGCTCGCATGGTCAAGCACCTCGATGGAGAAAGCCAAAACCGATCGTCACAATAGGTGTAAACTGGTCAGCGATCCGATGACTATATTAAATATCGGGCCATTCATAACATTGGCGAAGTGTTTCCGCTTGACCTCGATCGTCACGAACACTACCGGGGCTAGTAACGGCCTCCCAAACTAAATCCTCAATATTTTGCTCTTACATTGGGCTGAGGTTTCATGATCATGCTTAGCATGACAACCCAAAGAAAGGAACCGATAAGCGGGACTATTTTCTTTGAAAGACATTTCTTCATTCAACACTAATATAACATATCTCTCTGCACCTTTGTTTATAAAACCGTATGGCCAGGTTGCCTTGTTTGTCGTAAATCTTTGCCCTCATAAAGGCTTTATAAAGTAGGACAAACACTCCTCGACTCTTGGCCGAGGAGGTTGAAGCCGATGGTCGGTCAACAAAGTTTTGTACAATGCGGATCCGAGCATTAATGACGAAAGTACTTGGATACATAGAGTCATTACACATAATTTGTGATTTTAATATGGATATTGATCCTTAATTGACCACCGTGCCCCCATTAAGGCTCGGGGCTCTTGGGCTTCGTGCTTATTACTTACAAATATTAAAGGGCACATTGATCCCCGATCCGGTGTTGCCACCCGACCAGTGTCTCGGGGCTCTTGCATTGCTTGTTCTATGCGAAAATCTTAAGTGCAATACAGTTTCGAGGAGATTTTGATCCTCGGGTTGGTCGGCCGCACCCAACCTGAGTCTCGAGGACTGAGCACGCCGCTTTTGTGTCGAAGTGTTCTCGCGAGCTAGACTTGATCCTCGGACCGATTTTGCAAATCAGCCCGAGTCTCAGCTGCTCTGGGATCAGCGGTCTTATGTCATCCTTCGGTGCATCTCGGTTGTAGACCGATACATACCTTGAGGGCTACCGCTATATATCTCGTCGAGAATAAATTACATCAATAAAAACATTGACCAAAAATCAGCCCACGACCGAGGCGCTTAACCACCTCAGAAGCAGTTCGACATATAGCTCAGATGCAAGTGGCTGGCTCCTTAGAGGGCATTTCCGGCATTAAGCTCGGTTAAACTCCTTCAAACTTCTTTGAACCAAGGTGATTTATGACACCTCGGATAAATTCCGGCGTTGGAGCTCGGATATACAGTCCGGCGTTGGAGCTCGGATACAGTCCAGCGTTGGAGCTCGGATACATAGTCCGGCGTTAGAGCTGGGAAGCAGTCCGGCATTGGTGCTCGGCTGCAAAAGATACCTCGAATGCAGTCCGGCGTTGGAGCTCGGACGCAAGAGGACCTTGCCACCCGGGAACAACTTCAAACCCGAGGCGTGGCACAAAAATAACAAGGCATTGATAAAGGCCGGAAACTTAAAGGGGCTCCTCGGATACCCGACGTGTAAACTCGTCGAATGCATTTCGGCGATCCTCAAGATCGAAGATGAGAAGATTTGTTGAACCATTTTTCAAGACCGACGACCGAAGATAAAGAACAGTTCGGAAGAATCGAGGAGCGTCCCTAACTTAAAGACCGGTTCAGGGGGCTACTGATGGTGTCTTAGACTAGGGGGTACTCACCACGTCGTCTCCCGATCAGTTGGATTGGGCCGAGGACCCCCATGGCCGTATACTCATGGGCCAGTCCGGGCAGCTGCCGCATACAAGGAAGAATCAACAAGACTTGGCGATCAAGACAAGGACTCCTCCCCCACCGGCGTATTCGGCTAGGACTCTTGTTATCCTAGGCCTCCGGTGCATTATATAAACCGGGGCCAGGCTAGTCGATAGACATATACAACAATCATACCATAGGCTAGCTTCTAGGGTTTAGCCTCCTTGATCTCGTGGTAGATCCACTCTTGTAAACATCCACAATATCAATATCAATCAAGCAAGACGTAGGGTTTTACCTCCATCAAGAGGGCCCAAACCTGGGTAAACATCGTGTCCCTTGTCTCCTATTACCATCCGCCTAGACGCAGAGTTCGGGACCCCCTACCCGAGATCCGCCGGTTTTGACACCGACACCCTTCCTTTCCTAGCATGTGGAAGAGAAGGCAAGAGGGGGCCGGCCATCTTCCTTCCTTCCCTAGGGCCGGCGGCCATGAGGTGGGGTGTGCCAGCCCCTTGTGGGCTGGTGTGCTCCCCTCGTTGGCCCGTTTGGCCTAATAAACCCCCGTGGCCTCCCGAAACCCCTTCCGATGATCCGATAATTATCCGGTGCATTCCGAGACTCTTCTGGTGACCAAATACTATCATCCTATATATTAATCTTTACATATGGACCATTCTGGAGCTCCTCGTTATGTCTGTGATCTTATCCGGGACTCCGAACAATATTCGGTCACCAATACACATAACTCATATAGTACTATATCGTCAACGAACGTTAAGCGTGCGGACCCTATGGGTTCGAGAATGATGTAGACAACCGAGACACTTCTCTGGTCAGTAACCAATAGCGGGACCTAGATGCCCAGATTGGTTCCTACATATTCTTCGAAGATCTTTATCGGTCGAACCTTTATGATAACATATGTACTTCCCTTTGTTTGTCGGTATGTTACTTGCCCGAGATTCGATCATCGGTATCTCCATACCTAGTTCAATCTCATTACGGGGAATTCTCTTTACTCGTTCCATAATACATCATCTTGTAACTAACTCCTTAGTCACTTTGCTTGCAAGCTTCTTGTGATGCTGTATTACCGAGAGTGACCAGAAATTCCTCTTCGTCATACGGAGCTCAATAGACACCTTTGGAGATACCTGTAGAGCACCTTTATGATCACCAAGTTATGAAATGATGTTTGATGGCACACAAGATATTCCTCCGATATCCGGGAGTTGCATGATCTCATGGTCTAAGGAACATGCATTTGACATTAAGAAAGCAGTAGCAAAAATTGAACGATCATATGCTAAGCTAACAGATGGGTCTTGTCCATCACATCATTCTCCTAATGATGTGATCCCGTTATCAAATGACAACTCATGTCTCTGGTCAGGAAACCTCAATCATCTTTTGATCAACAAGCTAGTCTAGTAGAGGCTTACTAGGGACTTGGTATTTGTTTATGTATTCACACATGTATTTAAGTTTCTGATCAATACAATTATAGCATGAATAAGAAACCTTTATCATGATTAAGGAAATAGAATAGTAACCACTTTATTATTGCCTCTAGGGCATATTTCCAATAGTCTCCCACTTGCACTAGAGTTAATAATATAGATAGCATAGTGATGAATCTAACACCCATGGAGTCTTGCTGTTGATCATGTTTTGCCCGTAGAAGACGTTTAGTCAATGGGTCTGCCACATTCAGATCCGTATGTACTTTACAAGTTTCTATGTCTCCATCCTTGACTTTTTCACGAATGGAGTTGAAGCGTAGCTTGATGTGTTTGGTTCTGTTGTGAAACATGGACTCCTTGGCTAAGGCAATTGCTCCAGTGTTGTCACAGGAGATTGTCATTAGACCCGATGCACTGGGTATTATACCCAGGTCGGATATGAACTCCTTCATCCAGACTCCTTCATGCACTGCTTCTGAAGCAGCTATGTACTCCGCTTCACATTTAGATCCCGCCACGACGCTCTGATTGGAACCGGACCAACTGACAGCTCCACCATTCAATATAAATACATATCCGGTTTGTGACTTAGAGTCATCCGGATCTGTGTTGAAGCTAGCATCGACGTAATCCTTTAAGACGAGCTCTTCATCACCTCCATAAACGAGAAACATATCCTTGGTCCTTTTCAGGTACTTCAGGATATTCTTGACCACTGTCTAGTGTTCCACTCTTGGATTACTTTGGTACCTCCCTGCCAAACTTATGGCAAGGCACACATCAGGTCTGGCATACAACATGGCATACATTATAGAACCTACGACTGAGGCATAGGGAATGACTTTCGTTCTTTCTCTATCTTCTGCAGTGGTCGGACTTTGAGTCTGACTCAATTTCACACCTTGCAACACATGCAAGAACCCTTTCTTTGACTGGTCCATTTTGAACTTCTTCGGAACTTAGTCAAGGTATGTGCTTTGTGAAGGTCCTATTAAGCGTCTCGATCTATCCCTATAGATCTTGATGCCCAATATGTAAGCAGCTTCACCGAGGTATTTCATTGAAAAGTTCTTATTCAAATATCCTTTTATGCTATCTAGAAATTCTATATCATTTCCAATCAGTAATATGTCATCCACATATAATATTAGAAATGCTACAGAGCTCCCACTCACTTTCTTGTAAATGCAGGCTTCACCGTAAGTCTGTATAAAACAAAATGCTTTGATCACCTCATCAAAGCATATGTTCCAACACCGAGATGCTTGCACCAGTCCATAGATGGATCGCTGGAGTTTGCACATTTTGTTTAACACCTTTAGGATCGACTAAACCTTCTGGTTGCATCATATACAACTCTTCTTTAAGAAACATGTTAAGGAATGTAGTTTTGATGTCCATTTGCCAGATTTCATATCATAAAATGCGGCAATTGCTAACATGGTTCTCACAGACTTAAGCATGGCTACGGGTGAGAAAGTCTCATCATAGTCAACCCCTTATACTTGTCCCAAACCTTTTGAGACAAGTCGAGCTTTGTAGATAGTGATATTACCATCAGCGTCCGTCTTCCCCTTGAAGATCCATTTATTCTCAGTGGCTTGCCGATCATCGGGCAAGTGCACCAAAGTCCACACTTTGTTATCATACATGGATCCTATCTCAGATTTCATGTCCACAAGCCATTTGTCGGAATTTGGACTCATCATAGCTTCTTCATGGTTCGTAGGTTCGCCGTTGTCTAACAACATGACTTCCAGCACGGGATTACCGTACCACTCTCGTGTGGTACGTGGACCTACGAGGTTCAGTAGTAACTTGATCAGAAGTTTAATGATCATTATCATTAGTTTCTTCTCTAGTTGGTGTCGGCATTGATACATCTTCAGTGTATCTATAATTTTTGCTTGTTCCATGTTGTTATATTATCATTCTTGGATGTTTACAATCATTTTATAGCAACTTTATATCATTTTTTGGGACTAACCTATTGACATAGTGCCCAGTGCTAGTTGTTATTTTTTCTTGTTTTTTACTTCGCAGAATATCAATACCAAACGGACCCCGAACGCAGCAAAACTTTTTGGAGAATTTTTCTGGACCAGAAGACAACTGTTGAGCCGAAGAAGTAACAGAGGGGGGCTCTGAGGGGAGCACAACCCACCTGGGCACGCCTGGGGGCCCAGGCTCGCCCTGGTGGGTTGTGCCCACCTCGGCTGCCTCCCGTACCGCTTATTTGCTCTGTAAATACCCCAAAAATCCAAAATCCTAGGGGAGTCGACGAAACACAATTCCAGCCGCCGCAAGTTCCAGAACCATCAGATCCAATCTAGACACCATCACGGAGGGGTTCATCATCCTCATTGGTGCCTCTCCGATGATGCGTGAGTAGTTCATTGTAGAACTACGGGTCTGTAGTTAGTAGCTAGATGGCTTCCTTTCTCTCTCATTTTATTATCAATACAATGGTCTCTTGGAGATCTATTTGATGTAACTCTTGTTGTCGTGTGTTTGTTGGGATCCGATGAACTTTGAGTTTATGATCAGATCTATTTATCCATGAAAGTTATTTGAGTTTCTTTGATCTCCTATATGCATGATTACTTATAGCCTCCTATTTCTTCTTTGAATCTTTGGTTCAGTTAGGCCAACTAGATCTATTTTTCTTGCCATGGGAAGAGGTGCTTTGTGAAGGGTTCGATCATGCGGTGTTCTTTCCCAGTGAGAAAAGGGGCAGCAAGACACGTATTGATCGTTGCTATTAAGGATAAAAATATGGGGGCTATTCCTACATGAATAGATCTTGTCTACATCATGTCATCGTTCTTATTGCATTACTCTATTTCTCCATGAACTTAATACACTAGATGCAAGCTTCATAGCGGTCGATGTGTGGAGTAATAGTAGTAGATGCAGGCAAAAGTTGGTTTACTAATCTTGGACGTGATGCCTATATAGTGATCATTGCCTAGATATCATCATAATTATTTGAAGTTCTATCAATTGCCCAACAGTAATTTGTTTACCCGCCGTATGCTATTTTCTCGAGAGAAGCCACTAGTGAAATCTACGCCCCCGGGGTCTATTCTTTATCATATTTGCTTTGAGATCTATTTTTATTTACTTTTGTTTTCAGATCTATTATTCTAAAAAAATAACTTGCCGCCCTTTTCCTTTATTCATTTTGTTTTGTTTTATCACAAGTTCTATTCCTTCAAAATCATACAAACCAATCTATCTTTTACCCGTGAGGGATTGACAACCCCTCTTACGCGTCGGGTTGCAAGTATTTGTTCTTTGTGTGCAGGTACCTTTTACATAGTGTTGGTTGTTCTCCTACTAGTTCGATAACCTTGGTTTCATAACTGAGGGAAATATCTACCGTAGTTGTGTTGCATCATCCCTACCTCTTTGGGGAAATACTGACGCGGACACGAGCCATCAAGAAAGGATTTTGGCACCGTTGCCGGGGAGACATCATCAACATCTATCAGGTTCCTAATCGCAGATCCCATCTCCTTGCAATTTACATTATTTTCCATTTGCTTCTCGTTTTCATCTCCCCCACTTAACAAAAAATTGCCCTTTTTATTCGCCTTCTTTTTCTTTTGATTTTTTCTTGTTTGCCTCTTTGCTTGTGTTGCCATGTGTCTTCTATTTGCTTGCATCTTCACTTGCTAAAAATATATTGATATGGATCCTCATCCACTTGCTAATATTTTCAAAAGATCCTATTATGATGGACCAATTGCTAGTGAATTGAGTTCACTAGATTATCTTTATGAAGTTTTTCTTGAGATTCATGAATCTGAAAATTGTGATGAAGTGTTAAATGAATAAATTTATAAAGTGATTCATGATAGCTCCTTGAATGAAAAGCATGACTGCAATGATGTTATTATAAATTCTATTAACTTCAATTGTGTTAGTGATATGCAAAACCACGAGCTTGGGGATGCTTGTTTTGCTATGTCCACTACTTATTGCAATGATCATGATTGGGGTGATAATGATTCTTATGATCTTGAAAATTTATTTAGACCTCATGATGAATATGCTTCTGATAATATTAAAAGTGGGTTTGGAAGAGTATATACTTTAGCTAAAAATAATT
This sequence comes from Aegilops longissima, assembly GCA_021605205.1. Classification (NCBI taxonomy): domain Eukaryota; kingdom Viridiplantae; phylum Streptophyta; class Magnoliopsida; order Poales; family Poaceae; genus Aegilops; species Aegilops longissima. The sequence continues at coordinate 497,977,836 of CM038677.1, read as the reverse complement.
CCACATATTTGGAGAGTGTTCAATCTTATGATTTTTTTTATAAAAGTGGGCTTGGAGAGGTCATGACTTTATTTGATGATAATCCCTCTATTTTGAAAGAGTGTCAAATTTGCATGCATGTGGATGATGAACAGAATATTTTATGTGATAGTTATATTGTTGAGTTTGAACATGATTTCACATGTTAGTGTTATGAGAGAGGGAAATATGGTTTCAGAAATTTTTATGTTACTAATTTACCTCTTGTTATGATGAGATCACCAATGTTTTATTCCTCTTCTTTGCATATGTTAGATGTTTCTTGTATAGATAATTTGTTTGCTTATGAAATTCCTATGCATAGCAAGTATGTTAGACTTAAATGTTTTTTCCATATGTTTCATGATGCTCTCTTTGTGTTTCAATGCTTTTCTTCCATGTGAGCATCATTGAATTCTTAGGCCTAGCTAGGAGCGTAAAACGATAGCACTTGTTGGGAGGCAACTGAGGGACTCCTGGATTATGGGGTCCTCGGGAGTCCGGGCTATGTGACATGGGCCGAACTAATGGGCCATGAAGATACAAGACAGAAGACTTCCCTCCGTGTCCGGATGTGACTCTCCTTTGCGTGGAAGGCAAGCTTGGCGTTCGGATATGAAGGTTCCTTCCTCTGTAAACCGACTCTGTATAACCCTAGGTCCCTCCGGCGTCTATATAAATTGGAGGCTTTAGTCCGTAGAGACAATCAGAATCATAATCATACAGGCTAGACATCTAGGGTTTAGCCATTACGATCTCGAGGTAGATCAACTCTTGTAAACCCCATATTCATCCAAGATAATCAAGCAGGAAGTAGGGTATTACCTCCATCAAGAGGGCCCAAACCTGGGTAAACATCGTGTCCTTGTCTCCTGTTACCTTTGATCCTCAAACGCACAGTTCGGGACCCCCTACCCGATATCCGCCGGTTTTGACATCTAAATTGGTGCTTTCATTAAGAGTTCCTCTGTGACGTCGACGACAGGATTGATGGCTCGCCTTGTCATTGTCGGTGTCAAAACCGGCGGATCTCGGTAGGGGTCCCAACTGTGCGCCTAAGGCGGATGGTAACAGGAGGCGGGGACACAATGTTTACCAGGTTCGGCCTCTTGATGGAAGTAATACCCTACTTCGCTTGATTGATCTTGATGATATGAGTATTACAAGAGTTGATCTACCACGAGATCGTAGAGGCTAAACCCTAGAAGCTAGCCTATGGTATAATTGTTGTTGTCCTACAAACTAAACCCTCCGGTTTATATAGACACCGGGGGGGCTAGGGTTACACAGAGTCGGTTACAAGGGAGGAGATCTACATATCTGTATTGCAAAGCTTGCCTTTGTAGCGACCCGACCTCAGATGGTCAAGTCTCTGTGCTTCCGTGTCATCCCTGGATCGGTAATGCTGACACACACAGTACTCGAAGGATTTATAACAGAGTAGCAATCACACACTTATTACATCGAATGTCTCAAAAGAGAACTTATTACAATAATATGGCTTAAGGCCATCTAATACGATAACAGCGGAAGGCTTGGAAGATAAAGTGAGTCCATCAACTCCAACGGCATAGCTGAGCTGCACGGCAACGACCTATCGAACCTTACTCCTCGTCTGAAAAGTCTGCAACATAATACGTTGCAGCCCGAGAACGGGTCAGCACATGGAATATGCTGGCAATGTAACACAATAGAGCAATAACAGAATAATGCTAACACTACATGCATGTTTGGCTGGTGGAAAGCTCTACGGTTACAGTTTGCGGAAAGCCAATTTTTTCCTACATCAAAGGAATAAATTTTACTTTAACTATCATGGTGGTTGAAACATCATTGAGAAGGTATAACCCCAACTCAATCCCAATTAAAGTAATTAACAACCCAACAATATTAATTTAGAGTGATGAGATACATGTAATTACTCAAGTACTAGATACTCAGAATTGTCCATAACCGGGGACACGGCTAACCATGATTAGATTGTACACTCTGCAGAGGTTTGCGCACTTTTCCCCACAAGACTCGATCGCCTCTGTTGATTTCTCGCACTACATGGTGTTTGAGAAACGGATGACCGAGACACAGTCTTTCGGAAACATTAACTCTCTACTCAGGGTAGACCATACCAAACCTACAAAACCCACTACCTGCTGATCTACCTCTTCAAGAGCTTCACGTAACTTACTCAACTATGCTAGATCCCATAATAGCTTGTGGCTGCACACGGAAGTTTCTAGCATGAATAATCTCAGTTCCCTTTGAGCCTGGGTGGCGGTCCATAGGAAGATCACATGGGTACCCCGGGATTTCCAAAAAAACAGACAACACTGGGTTCCCCAGGTGCCTCAATCCACCCAGATGTGTATTAAAGTTGCCACCTTAAAGTAAACCATTAATTATAAATCTCACATCTGTCATGAATAACTCTCAAACCCAACCACGTCTACGAGCATAGCATAGCAATATAAGCAACACGTAGAAGTAACTCCCAAGGGTTTGATAGTAACAGGGCAATAGGTTCCTACCTCATCATCTACTTCCCAACCCACAAATTAATGACATCCTAACCATGCAATGTTTGAGGGTTGAACTAATGCATAAAAACTGGGTATGAAAAGAAATATGATCAAGTGTTACTTGCGTTGCTGACGATCCGGGAATCCTAGAGACTCGTAGTAACACGCTTCGCACTCCGGGAATTCTATCGCAAACAAACAACAGCATACATAAGCAACAAGCAAAGATGCACAAACGAAACTTCAACTGAAAGAGGTTGACCGAAGAGTTCAACTTAAGAACTCTGGTTCACAAGAAGAATCAAACCAAACGGAGCAACGAAACTCAAACGGCGAAAGGAACAAGATCCGTTTACTAATCTGAACTAGGGTCAAATTTTACAGAGGCAAAAACTTGTTTGAGTTGTCTATTCGGAAAGAGGGTTTCGAGATGAAACTCCAGGCGCTTGAATCGCCTGATTCCGATAAACGAGCGAAAAGTTATACTAGTACGAAAATCGGATCAGAAGTCGCGATCGGAATAATCGCGGAATAAATCCGATAAAAGAAAATGACGAACGGCTAAACGAACGAACGTTTGTTAGCAGAAACTAAACGACGAACACGTTCGTAAAAACGAACGAATGAGCGAACGCTCGCAAAACAAATAAACCGGAGAATAAAACCGATATATATATAAAAAAACGAACTAGGGTTTTTTTCTAAAAAAACCGAAGGGGTTTTTCTTTAAAAAAACCGGCGGCGGGGCGGCTACCTCCGGCGAGGTCGTCCGTGGGCGGCGGCTCGCGGGGCTCGGCGAGGGTCGCGGGTGGCGGCGGGTGCGGAGGCGGCGGGAGTGGCGGCGGCGGCGGGCGGCGGCGGCTCGGGGACTCGGGGCTCCGGCCCGGAGAGGCGGCGGTGGTGGTGGTGGTGGTGGTTTAGATGGGGGGGCGGTATATAAAGGTTGGGGGTCTGACTTGGGAGGGGTCGGGCGGCGGAAGGCGGCGACGACCGGACTCTCCGAGTCCCGGCGGCGGCACAATGAGGGAGGCGATGGCGCGGGCGGGCCGGCTGGCTCATTGGGCCCTTGGCCCGATCGGGCGTGGGTCCTTTTTTAACGCTCACTAAAACTTACAAAAATCCTAGAAAAATAAATAAAAATCTTAAAATACCAAAACAAGTTTTCTTTGTCTAAATAGAATTCCAAATAAATCAAATAAAATCCAAATAATGATTTTAACATTTTTCCTCCGATATTTCAATTATTTTTGGAGAAGTCATATTATCTCCCCTCATTTATTATTTAAAAATGAAATATTTTCCGGAGAGAAAAATAATAACATCAAAATCCTCGTCTTCATTATTTGATAAAATTCAAATATGAAAATCGGAAAATCCCCAACTCTCTCCGAGGGTCCTTGAGTTGCTTAGGATTTTGAGGATTGCAAACGAGAATGCAATAAAATATGGTATGCATGGATGACCTATGTATAACATGCCAAATTGAAAATTTGGGATGTTACAAACCTACCCCCCTTAAGATGAATCTCGCCCTCGAGATTCGGGTTGGCTAGAAAATAGGTGCGGATGGTCCTTGCGAATATCATCTTCTCGCTCCCGGTGGCTTCCTCCTCGGTATGGTGGCTCCAATCGAACTTTACAAAACTTGATAACCTGTCATGAGTGACTCATTGTCGAAATCAAGAATCTTTACTGGCTTCTCCTCTTAAGTCAAATTACTATCCAACTGTATCGCCTCTAGGGGCACTGTATCCTTTAACGGTATATCAGCCATCTCAGCGTGGCACTTCTTCAACTGTGATACGTGAAACACATCGTGAACTCCTGACAATCCTTCAGGTAATTCCAGCTTGTAGGCAACTTCTCCCATCCGTTCCAAAACACGATACAGTCCTACAAATCTTGGGGCTAACTTTCCCTTGACTCCAAAACGTTTCACTCCCCTCATGGGTGATACCCGCAGATAGGCTCTCTCTCCAATTTCATAGGTTACTTCCTTGCATTTTGAATCTGCGTAACTCTTCTGTCTAGACTGAGCAATCTTTAGTCTGTCTCTGATCAGTTTAACCCTCTCCTCTGATTCCTTGATCAAATCTGGTCCAAACAACTGACGGTCTCCAACCTCATCCCACATCAATGGTGTTCTACATCTGCGTCCATACAGGGCTTCGAACGGTGCCATCTTCAAACCGGCACAGTAGCTGTTGTTGTATGAGAACTCTGCGTCGGACAAATTGTCATCCCAACTAGATCCATAATCTAGCGCACGGGCTCTCAACATGTCCTCCGTAATCTGATTGACTCTCTCACTGGCATCCATCCGTCTGCGGGTGGAACGCGTACTAAACTCCAATCTGGTACCCAAAGTCCGTGTAGCTGATGCCAAAACTTTGAAGTAAACTGTGTTCCTCTATCGTCACGATGCTCCTCGAACTCCATGCAAACATACGATCCTCGACATATATATCTTGGCCAACTTGGCACTTGTATAAGTTGTTTTCACTGGGATGAAGTGAGCTACTTTGGTCAAACGATCCACAACTACCCATATTGAATCATATCCTGCCTTGGTTCTGGGTAATCCGGTGATAAAATCCATGCCAAGTCTGTCCCACTTCCATTCGGGTATTGGCATAGGCTGCAACAGTCCTGCTGGCTTCTGATGCTCTGCCTTCACTCTCTGGCATACATCACATACGGCTACATACTCGGCAATATCCTTCTTCATTCCAGTCCACCAGAAACCTTCCTTCAAGTCCAAATACATCTTGGTGTTTCCGGGGTGAATCGAGTATGGTGAGTCATGGGCCTCCTGAAGTATTAACTTCCTGATCTCCGGATTGTTGGGCACATAAATCCGGTCCTCAAACCACAAGGTATCATGCTCATCCTCGCGAAAACCTTTGGCTTTTCCTTCGCCCACCTTCTCTCTTATCTCAGCAATCTCTTTGTCCTCCTTCTGAGCTTCTCGAATCTTGTTCAACAATGTCGACTGAACCTCCATTGTTGCAATAAAACCTCGTGGAACAATCTCCAATCGAAGTTCCATGATCTCCGCAGCTAACTCCTTTGGCAATCCCTTGCTTTCAAGGATATTAGCATAACTCTTCCGGCTCAAAGCGTCTGCCACGACGTTGGCCTTTCCTGGATGATAGTGTAGCTTCATGTCGTAATCCTTTATAAGTTCCAGCCATCTCCTCCGCTCGAGGTTTAACTCATACGTGAAAATGTACTTCAAACTCTTATGATCCGTGTACACGTCGCAACGGTTTCCAATAAGATAATGTCTCTAGGTCTTCAGCGCATGTACTACAGCTGCTAACTCCAAATCATGCGTGGCAAGTTCAATTCATGTGGCTTCAGTTGTCGTGAGGCATACGAAACAACTTTTCCGTCCTGCATAAGAACACATCCAAGTCCCAAGCGAGAGGCGTCACAATACACTTGAAACTCCTTATGTATATCTGGCAATGTCAGCACTGGGGCTATAGTCAACCGTTTCTTCAACTCTTGAAAACTGTCCTCACAATCCTCTGTCCATGTGAACTTAGTATCCTTCCTTAGCAATTCAGTCATTGGCTTAGCAATCTTGGAAAAATTCTCAATGAATCTCCGGTAATATCCTGCCAGTCCAAGGAAACTGTGGATCTCGCCGACTGAAGTGGGTGCCAACCATTCGTGATCGATCCGAACCTTCATCGATCTCTTGCTATACCCTCTCCTGATATAACATGCCCAAGAAATCCAACTTCCTTCAACCAAAACTCGCACTTGCTGAATTTGGCGTATAACTGGTGTTCCCTGAGTTATACTTCCCTTGTCCGTACTTCCTCTTACGGTTCTCAATTTGCTGCTGCTTAACTTCAATCATTAGGGCCTTATCTACCAACTCCTGGTAGTTGTTGAAAGTTGCCACCATCAACTGCATACTCATCTCATCATTCAGCCCTTCCATAAACTTCTCTTGCTTCGCGGCATCTGTGGCCACATCATCAGGGGCATAGCGTGTTAACTTGCTAAACTCATCCACGTACTGGGCCACAGTACGGTTCCCCTGGCGTAAGTTGCGAAACTCACGCTTCTTTATCTGCATGGCTCCAGTTGAGACATGGGCCGTGCGAAAAGCTTGATGGAACTGGTCCCAAGTGACATTGGCTATAGGAAAAGTAGCCGTGTAATTCTCCCACCATGCGGATGCTGGTCCATCCAATTGATGTGCGGCAAAGCACACCCTTTCAGCATCCGTGCATCCTGCGGTGGTTAACTCCCTTCCAATACGGCGTAGCCAATCATCAGCAACTATTGGCTCGGTGCTACTGGAAAACCCCGGCGGTTGTAACCTCAGAAAACGGGCTAAATTGTCCACTGGCGGCGGGTTGTTGTTGTTGTTGTTGTTGTTGTTGTTGGCATTGCCCTGGTTCTGAACTAGCAATTGCATCAAGGCATTCTTCTGCTGGATCAACTGGGTGAGCTCGGGTGGGAAAACAAAACCGGGGTCACGTCTCGGAGGCATCTGAGGGTTTAGATGGAAGAGATTAGAATAGAAAGAGGTCTAGTGAGATAACACTACCCATATGCACATGAGGCAAACACACACATTCATTCAGTCAAGCAAGGGCATACAAAACGGTCTAGGACTATCGCATAAGTGCTCAACTACTATTAGTTACATGGGGGAATACTACTATTATATGGTGGTCATCTAGAAATTTTGATCGGTGGAAGACTCCATGATGTCTGCTCCAGCTTCGTCTTCGTAGTCATCATCACTTGGATCAGAGTCGGTGTCGTCGATGATGATGTAGTTGTCCGGACAAGTGGGATCTTCTTCCGGTGCTGGTCCTCCCATGAAGACTCCGATCTTCTTGACTAGGTCGTCATTTTTCTCCCGTAGGGTCTTGATTTCTTCCTCATATCCATCACGTGTAAACTTAAGTTCTTCCTCCAGCTCGATGATCCTAGTTTTCGCCTTCTTCAAATCCATCATGTCTGCGCACATCTGGTTCTCCTGACGTTGAATGTGCTGGTTTAGCTCCTGGATGTAAGCTGCAATGGATCTATCCTTCTTGGTGCTGTTTACTTCCCATTGCTCGTCTCGGCACCCACATATTTGATATATGGTGTCTTTAAGCTCCCTATTGTAGACTTCACCAATGCGTCCCATGGTAATGTGAGCTGCCATACTCTTTCCCAAACTCCAGGTTGGTGCATTGAAAACACACATTATGGGCTCCGTGATTGGTGCAAACGTCCTTCCGGGAAATAGAGCTTGAATCTTCCAGCACTCTTCTTCTGGTAAGGTGGCGTTGTACGTCCCGGTGAAGCTTGGTATTCCAATATTCAGGTACCTAGTGACTTCCTTCAAGTGGCGTCCAAAAGGTGTGTCTTCATCCGGTTGTGCAAACTTGTTCTTCATCTCCGTCATCCTAAAGAGTGGAAAAATGGAGAGGAGTCAGAAGTGAGTAGAGAAGAGTGACCGATGATTTTATCTTAGTGGTCCTGTCCTACACTCAACGTGTGCTCTGATACCATCTTGTAGCGACCCGACCTCAGATGGTCAAGTCTCTGTGCTTCCGTGTCTTCCCTGGATCGGTAATGCTGACACACACAGTACTCGAAGGATTTATAACAGAGTAGCAATCACACACTTATTACATCGAATGTCTTAAAAGAGAACTTATTACAATAATATGGCTTAAGGCCATCTAATACGATAACAGCGGAAGGCTTGGAAGATAAAGTGAGTCCATCAACTCCAACGGCATAGCTGAGCTGCACAGCAACGACCTACCGAACCTTACTCCTCGTCTGAAAAGTCTGCAACATAATACGTTGCAGCCCAAGAACGGGTCAGCACATGGAATATGCTGGCAATGTAACACAATAGAGCAATAACAGAATAATGCTAACACTATGCATGTTTGGCTGGTGGAAAGCTCTATGGTTACAGTTTGCGGAAAGCCAATTTTTTCCTACATCAAAGGAATAAATTTTACTTTAACTATCATGGTGGTTGAAACATCATTGAGAAGGTATAACCCCAACTCAATCCCAATTAAAGTAATTAACAACCCAACAATATTAATTTAGAGTGATGAGATACATGTAATTACTCAAGTACTAGATACTCGAAATTGTCCATAACCGGGACACGGCTAACCATGATTAGATTGTACACTCTGCAGAGGTTTATGACTTTTCCCCACAAGACTCGATCGCCTCCGTTGATTTCTCGTGACTACATGGTGTTTGAGAAACGGATGACCGAGACACGATCTTTCGAAACATTAACTCTCTACTCGGGTAGACCATACCAAACCTACAAAACCCACTACCTGCTGATCTACCTCTTCAAGAGCTTCACGTAACTTACTCAACTATGCTAGAGCCCATAATAGCTTGTGGCTGCACATGGAAGTTTCTAGCATGAATAATCTCGATTCCTTTGAGCACTGGTGGCGGTCCATAGGAAGATCACACGGGTACCCCGGGATTTCCAAAAAAAACAGACAACACTGGGTTCCCCAGGTGCCTCAATCCACCCAGATGTGTATTAAAGTTGTCACCTTAAAGTAAACCATTAATTAACAATCTCACATCTATCATGAATAACTCTCAAACCCAACCACGTCTACGAGCATAGCATAACAATATAAGCAACACGTAGAAGTAACTCCCAAGGGTTTGATAGTAATAGGGCAATAGGTTCCTACCTCATCATCTACTTCCCAACCCACAAATTAATGACATCCTAACCATGCAATGTTTGAGGGTTGAACTAATGCATAAAAATTGGGTATGAAAAGAAATATGATCAAGTGTTACTTGCCTTGCTGACGATCCGGGAATCCTAGAGACTCGTAGTAACACGCTTCGCACTCCGGGAATTCTATCGCAAACAAACAACAGCATACATAAGCAACAAGCAAAGATGCACAAACGAAACTTCAACTGAAAGAGGTTGACCGGAGAGTTCAACTTAAGAACTCCGGTTCACAAGAAGAATCAAACCAAACGGAGCAACGAAACTCAAACGGCGAAAGGAACAAGATCCGTTTACTAATCTGAACTAGGGTCAAATTTTACAGAGGAAAAAACTTGTTTGAGTTGGCTATTCAGAAAGAGGGTTTCGAGATGAAACTCCATGCGCTTGAATTGCCTGATTCCGATAAACGAGCGAAAAGTTATACTAGTACGAAAATCGGATCAGAAATCGCGATCGGAATAATCGTGGAATAAATCCGATAAAAGAAAACGACGAACGGCTAAACGAACGAACGTTCGTTAGCAGAAACTAAACGACCAACACGTTCGTAAAAACGAACGAACGAGCGAACGCTCGCAAAACAAATAAACCGGAGAATAAAACCGATCTATATATATAAAAAAACGAACTAGGGTGTTTTTCTAAAAAACCCGAAGGGGTTTTTCGTTAAAAAAAACTGGTGGCGGGGCGGCTACCTCCGGCGAGGTCGTCCGTGGGCGGGGGCGGCTCGGGGCTCGGCGAGGGGCGCGGGTGGCGGCGGGGGGGCGAGGGCGCTAGGTGGCGGCGGGTGCGGGTGGCGGCGGGAGTGGCGGCGGCGACGGCGGCGGCTCGGGGCTCGGGCGGCTCTGCTCCGGGAGGGGTGGCGGTGGTGGTGGTTTTAGAGGGGGGGCGGTATATAAGGTTGGGGGTCCGACTTGGGAGGGGGTCATGGCGGAAGGCGGCGGCGACCTCGACTCTCCGAGTCCGGCGGTGGCACCGTGAGGAGGCGGCGGCAAGGGCGGGCCGGCTGGCTCGGGGGCCCTTGGCCCATCGGGCGCTCCCTTTTTTTAAACGTTCACCAAACTTAAAAATCCTAGAAAAATATATAAAATCTAAAAATACCAAAACAAGTTTTCTTTGTCTAAATAGAATATTTAGAACAAGATGAACTTTTCTTGGCCCCTAAAATGCAATTTTTAAAACATGCAAATTTTTTCTAGGGCAAATAAAATTCCAAATAAATCAAATAAAATCCAAATAATGATTTTAACATTTTTCCTCCGATATTTCAATTATTTTTGGAGAAGTCATATTATCTCCCCTCATTTATTATTTAAAAATGAAATATTTTCCGGATAGAAAAATAATAAAATCAAAATCCTCGTCTTCATTATTTGATAAAATTCAAATATGAAAATCGGAAAATCCCCAACTCTCTCCGAGGGTCCTTGAGTTGCTTAGGATTTCGAGGATTGCAAACGAGAATGCAATAAAATATGGTATGCATGGATGACCTATGTATAACATGCCAAATTGAAAATTTGGGATGTTACAGCCTTCCACGCCAAGGAGAGTCCCATCCGGACACGGGACGAAGTCTTCAATCTTATATCTTCATAGTCCAACAGTCCGGCCAAAGGATATAGTCCGGCTGTTCGGAGACCCCCTAATCCAGGACTCCCTCAGTAGCCCCCGAACCAGGCTTCAATGACGATGTGTCCGGCGCGCAGATTGTCTTCGGCATTGCAAGGCGGGTTCTTCTCCAAATTCTGAATGCCAGCTGAGTAGTGTCCGACACCCCATAAATGTTGCACTTTTTGGCTTCCGCGCCCAATAATGGCTATCTTCCACGTGTCGAGCGAATGCGAGAAGCCAGGGCATTTTTACATTTGCCACCCTAGCCATGTGAGTTAACTGTCTATTAAAGAGATGGGGATTCTTAGATCCAGATCACACCATCCTCCCACGGCGAGTATCCATCGGAGCGCGCCCGGAAAAATCCATTCCAACATGGCCGGCCATCGCAACTCCTCCTCTCGCTCCCGTAGCCCTAAGCCCAGTGATTGGAAGAAGTGTTCCGTCTCGCACAGCCAATTAGTAAAGTTACAGACCCAGGGATTTCTCCCTCCAGCGTATATGGTCCCCGTTCGAGCCGGGCTCGCCACCTATAATGGCGGGGAGCAAGCGGAAAGCTTTCCCAATCCCTCCAAGGGGGAGCGGGTATGCCTTGTCCCTTATTTATTAAGGGGACTCGGATTTCCAATCCATCCGTTCCTCCACGGGCTCTTGGAGTTTTATGGCCTCCAGCTGCATAATCTCACCCCTGCTTCCATATTACATATCGCTGGTTATGTTGCCCTTTGTGAGCTGTTTCTGGGCTGCGAAGCTCATTTCAAGCTGTGGAAGAGGCTATTCTGCCTTGTGCCCCGTACACAGAAGGGGTCAATATATCAAGTGGGCGGAGCTGAAATATGGCGCATCGCCGGGACCGGATACCTGTCCGGTACCCCGAAGAAGATGTCCGATGATTGGCCTTCGGAGTGGTTTTATATGGAGGACGTCCCCCTTCCAGATCCTATCCGGATTGGTCTTCCCGAGTTCGACAATGCCCCTTTGAAGAAACGCCGAAGCTGGCGCCCATGGAGCCCTCAGGAGGAACATAACGGAGAAGTCCTTTACCTGATGGGCCGGATAAAGGTGTTGGCTCAATCAGGACTGACAATAATCGAGGTTATGTCAATATGCATAATGTGGGGGGTGCCGCCACTTCAATATCAAGGGCACCCCATGTGCCACTTTAACGGGGAAGATGATGCCACCCGATGCGGGCGTAAGGGACCGGACTCAGTTGATGCTCTAGCAAAAATTATGTTCGATTTGTACAAGGGAGAGGAAGAGGAGTTCATCCGCATTAAGCCACGGGATGGATTCTCCATGTACAACCCTTCAAGCTGGGTGAGTTGTCACTTTTTACTCCCATCCTTCCCGCATTCATCGTCATAAGTATTTACCTTGCCGTTTCATGGCAGGAACTGCGAAAAGCTGTAAGGGAGGTCAACAGCCCGCCTCCACAATCGGAGGACCCTGACCGGGCCCTCGATCCCGGACTTGAAGAGGATCTGAACATATTTGTGGAGCTGATCGACAGGATATTATATCAATTAAGCTGTGATGATGCCATGGTGGCCATTATAGCTGACTATCCTGGGCTACTCTCCGCATCGTATGTAAGTAAAACCAGAGTCCAAAATTCCGAGAAGGATCCCCTTTTATGCACTTCACCTATCGTACACATATGGTGTCTTACAGGGAAGGCCCTCGGGACGCCATGCCGCAGCGACTCGCCAACAAGGGGCACCAAAGCCGGGTAGGCTAAAAAGGAAGGCGGTCAGGACTGAGACGCCGGCGCAGAGGTATGATACAGAACCTCGCTCTGTGGTTGTTGTCTTTTAAAATATAATAACAACCATGTTTCCTAGTAGGAAAAACGCTCGCCGGACTATATCCGGAGAGGTTTCCGATCACGCCTCCACCAGTCGGGATCCAAGGCCGGACACAGAGGCGGAAGCTAACACGGGGCGAACGTCGGATGCTCCTCCTACAGAGGATGCGGATAGACTATCCGCTACAAATTCTGAAGTAGAGAGCGCCATGAATCACAGGCGTCGCCGGGCCGTACTCCGTGACGCTTTTTTCTACCAAGAGGCGTTTGGTGCCTTTAACTCAGGAGACACGTACGTCCGTACTGCTCAAAATGGTCTTGCTAGAGCCACGGACCAGTATGTAAAGGATATACGGGTAAGAAAATCTGATGATTATATGTATCAGTAGCCCCTGAGACTTGAAACAGTTGACACAACTGATTTAAGGATCATTATTTGTGCAGGTTCTTACAGAGAAGAATACCCAATTGTCTCAAGAGCTGGAAGAGTGCAAAGTCCAGCTACGGGCTGCGGTTGCCGCATTGAAGGAGTCCGAGAAGGCCCCCTTTGGTAACACTGGTTTCCATTGTAAAGAATGACGGGTACCAGATAATGTTCCGCATGCATGCAAATCTAACAATAGATTTTGCAGATGACTCCGGAGTGAATCCAGAGGCCGTGCCAGGGGATGCGCAACATGCCAATCGACAGCTAAATGCCGGCGAGTGCGTGCTTACGCGCGTCATTCGGGAGAAAAATTATCTCCAAGACGCCAATATTCAGCTGGGCGTGGAACTGAAAGATGTTCGAGCCCAGCTTGCGGACTCCGTAAAGGAGAATAAGCGGCTTTGACGCAGCGTTTTTAGTAAGTGCTTGAACGAACTTTTGAAAGAGTTCGGCGAAGAAGCCGACTAATAGAGTTATGTCTGTAGGTATGCTGACGGGTCGTCCCACGGAGGAGATACCCGGGTCTGCGGGTGATCTTCTACCAGAGCTCTCACGACTGCACGAGCAAGTTCGACAGGTGATGCAGGGCATTGCCCAAGCCTTGTGGCCATCCGCCTCCCCACTAGGAGGCATGGGGGAGCTTATAGAGAAGCTCAAGGGAGCGCGGCGGCGCTTCCGACTATGGAAGATATCAGCCTGCCAACAAGGTGCAAGGGAAGCCTGGGCCATGGTGAAGACGCGATATACCAGAGCTGACCCAAACCACATGGACGAGGTTGGACCTGTGGGGCCCGATGGGAAAGAGATCCCCGTCAGTTTGGTGTATGACCAAGTAGAATTAGCCGCAAAGTATTCCCAACAGGATTGTAGTCTAGACAGCCTCTTGGATGGTACAGAAGAAGAATTTAGTCAGTCTAAGTGACCGTGTAATTTAAGTGACATATGTAATGTCCCTAGCCGGATTGTAAATCATTTGTCATGGCGGACCTTTTCGCTTTGACCTCTGGACCCGATAGTCCGGAGTGTATCCGAATACTCGCTCAGTTATGTAAAAACCGGGGTATGCGTGGAAACCAGGCGTAGGAGTCATAAGTGCTTGAACAGACAAGTACCCAACTAGCTATGTTATATTAAATGGATAGTAAGAAACATCTTCCAGGGAGAATAGTTCCGTTAAGGGTTCCTTTCCCAGGGTACGCATGCCCTAATGTGCATGTCCGAACTGCGAAAAGAGATGCAGGCTATAAACATCTGGGGGCATGTGTTAAAATAAATAAAAAGTCATCTTTTGTTCACCGACCGAATATTCCCTTAAGAACGCTAGCTTTCGGCTTCACCCAGTCTGAGGTACACATCCGGCTGACCCGGCAGTAACAATCGCAGAGGTGCTCCCTTATGCCCTAGCCAATTAACGGAACGAGGGCATAAATACAAGAGTCAGGCAACCCAGCTTGGCCAAAACTTAAGTCATATCGATGCATATAATGGTGAAAAAAAGGTACATGCGGAAGAATAACACATGTGCGGGGCATGAAGCCCAGAAAAATAGTTATATTAAGCTTCTGTATAAGAATCCCCCGGGTATAATGAGCGCGGTTAGCGCGTCGATAACAGAGTCCGGCGCTAGGTGTAGAATCTTCGGAGTCTGGGTGCATTCCATGGGTTTGGCTCGAGTCGATTGTCCGATGCATCCCGCAGACGGTACACTCCACCGGTCAGAACCTGCTCAATAATGAAGGGACCTTCCCATTTGGGCTTGAGTTTGTTCTTTTTCTTCTCCGGCAGGCGTAGAACTAGTTCGCCAACGTTATAAGTTTTGGCCCGTACTTCTATGCTTTGGTACCTTCGAGCCTATTGCTGATAGAAAGCGGAACGGGCTTTTGCCACGTCGCGCTCCTCCTCCAGGGCGTCCAAACTGTCCTGCCGATCAAGCTCGGCCTCTTTTTCTTCATACATGCGCACTCGAGGTGAGTCATGAATTATGTCGCAGGGCAGAACCGCCTCTGCGCCGTACACCATAAAAATGGTGTGTATCCGGTAGTGCGACTCGGCGTGGTCCGCAACCCCCATAGTACGGAGTCGAGCTCCTCTACCCAGTGCATGTTAGACTCCTTTAAGGACCGCACTAATCTGGGTTTGATGCCGCTCATGATAAGACCATTTGCTCGCTCGACTTGACCGTTAGTTTGCGGGTGATAGACAGAAGCATAATCGAGCTTGATGCCCATGTTGCTGCACCAAAGTTTTACCTCATGGGCTGTAAAGTTCGTGTTGTTGTCAGTGATGATGCTGTGGGGGACGCCATAACGATGTACAACCCCAGATATGAAGTCTATCACCGGTCCGGATTCGGCCGTTTTGACGGGTTTGGCTTCTATCCATTTGGTGAATTTATCCACCATGAGCAGTAAGTATTTTTTATTATGGGTTCCCCCTTTAAGGGGTCCGACCATATCAAGCCCCCAGACCGCAAAGGGCCAAGTGATGGGGATTGTTTGGAGAGCGGTAGGCGGCATATGGCTTTGGTTTGCAAAAAGCTGGCAATCAACGCAACATTGGACCAGATCCTGTGCATCTGCCTGGGCCGTCGGCCAATAGAAACCTGTACGGAAGGCCTTGCTTACAAGGGTCCGGGCTGCGGCGTGGTGGCCGCCGAGTCCATCATGGATTTCTGCCAAAAGCTTCCGCCCTTCCTCTTCGGAGATGCACCTTTGAAGGACTCCGGTAGTGCTTTTCTTATAAAGCTCTCCCTCGTGGACCTTGTAGGCTTTAGATCGCCGCACTATGCAGCGTGCCTCATTTTGGTCCTCGGGTAGTTCCTGCCTAGTTAGGTAGGCCAGGTATGGTTCTGTCCACGGGGCGATGACGGCCAATATCATGTGGGCTGAAGGTGTTATTTCGATGGCAGAGCCTCCGATTATGTCAGAGTGTTCGGTATCTGGTGTTGTGGCCGGGTCCGGACTATTGTTACCGGTATCCCCTTCCCATACCACGGATGGCTTAAACAGCCTTTCCAAGAAGATGTTAGGTGGGACAGTGTTGCACTTAGCGTCGATAAGGGCGAGGATATCCGCCGCCTGATTGTTTTCCCGAGCCACATGGTGGAATTCAAGCCCCTCGAACCGAGCTGACATTTTGAGGACGGCGTTGCGATATGCCGCCATTTTTGGATCCTTGGCGTCGAAGTCTCCATTTATTTGGGATATTGCGAGGTTCAAGTCCCCACGCACCTCCAGGCGTTGAATGCCCATGGATACTGCCATCCGAAGACCATGTAACAGGGCCTCGTACTCGGCTGCATTGTTGGAGTCTGTGTATAGTATTTGGAGTATGTATTGGACCGTATCTCCGGTGGGGGACGTCAGGACGACGCCAGCCCCCAGACCAGACAGCATTTTAGAGCCGTCGAAGTGCATGATCCAATTGGAGTATGTGTTGTACTCTTTAGGGAGTTCGGCTTCTGTCCATTCGGCGACGAAATCGGCCAGTACTTGCGACTTAATGGCTCGCCGAGGTTTATATGTTATGTCGAACGGGAGGAGCTCGATGGCCCATTTGGCAATCCGGCCCGTGGCATCGCGGTTGTTTATTATGTCGTTGAGTGGTACTTCCGAGGCCATCGTGATTGAACACTCTTGAAAGTAGTGTTGTAGTTTCCGGGATGCCATAAATACCGCGTATTCTATCTTTTGATAATGTGGGTACCGTGATTTGCATGGAGTGAGGACAGTGGATACATAATATACCAGCTTTTGGAGTGGGAATTTATGTCCGTCCGTCTCTCGTTCGACGACGAGCACTGCGCTTACAACTTGATGAATTGCCGCTATATATAACAGCATTGGTTCACCGGCATTTGGCGCGGCTAAGATTGGGTTGGTGGCCAAGATGGCTTTTATTTCTTCCAATCCGGCCGTGGCCGCGTCCATCCACTTGAAGTGTTCGGTGCGCAGAAGAAGGCGATAAAGGGGTAATGCCTTTTCTCCTAATCAGGAGATAAAGCGGCTTAAGGCCGCCACGCACCCAGTTAACTTCTGGATTTGCATGAGGTCAGTTGGGATAGCCAACTGTGACAGAGCTCGGATTTTAGCCGGATTTGCTTCAATTCCTCTGGAGACAATGAAGTTTAGGAGATTTCGGCGGCACGCCCGAAAATCGTTTTCGGATTAAGCTTAATGTCGTATGTTCGGAGATTGTCGAACGTGATCCTCAAGTCGTCTATTAAGGAGTCGACGTGTCTGGTTTTAACGACCACATCGTCTACGTATGCCTCCACTGTTTTGCCGATCTGCTTTTCCAGACATGTCTGAATCATGCGTTGATACGTAGCGCCGGCGTTTTTGAGACCGAAGGGCATTGTGTTGAAATAGTAGGGGCCACATGGAGTAATAAATGCCGTTGTGGCTTGATCAGACTCCGCATCTTGATTTGGTGGTAGCCGGAGTATGCGTCGAGAAAACACAGTGAGTCGTGTCCCGCGGTAGCATCGATAATTTGATCGATGCGAGGGAGGGGGAAGGGATCCTTTGGGCAAGCCTTATTAAGGTCCTTGAAGTCGACGCATAGGCGCCAGGATTTGTCCTTTTTTGGTACCATCACCAGGTTTGCTAGCCAGTCCGGATGTTTTATTTCTCTAATGATTCCGGCCTCCAGTAACTTGGCTAGCTCCTCTCCCATGGCTTGTCGCTTAGGTTCAGAGAAATGTTGAAGAGTCTACTTGACCGGCTTGAATCCCTTTAGGATGTTAAGGCTATGCTCGGCCAGCCTGCGTGGGATTCCTGGCATGTCTGAAGGATGCCACGCGAATATGTCCCAATTCTCGCGCAGGAACTCCCGTAGTGCGGCGTCTACAGCGGGGTTTAACTGTGCACCGATGGATGCTGTTTTTGTAGGGTCCCTTGGGTGGACTTTGAATTTGACTATTTCATCCGCTAGTTTGAAACAGGTGGACTTGGATCTTTTGTCGAGTATCACATCGTCCCTGTCCACTTTGGAGCACAGCGCAGTTAATTCCTCCGCCGCAAGGGCTTCGGATAGTGCCTCGTGGGCCGGTGCGGCTGTTTTGTTTTCGGCGCAGAGTGCTATGTCCGGATCACTAGCGAGAGTGATGATTCCGTTGGGCCCGGGCATTTTGAGCTTCATGTACCCGTAATGGGGTATGGCTTCGAAGATCGTGAATGCCTCCTGCCCTAGAAGGGCGTGGTATCCGCTACCGAACGGGGCCACTTGGAATGTAATTTATTCGGAGCTGTAATTCTCCGGAGTGCGGAATACCACGTCTAGTGTGATTTTCCCAGCGCAGCGTGCCTCCCGACTAGGGATGATTCCTCTGAAGGTTGTGCTGCTTTGCTCAATGCGGTTTCTGCCTATTTCCATTTTTTGAAGAGTCTCTTCAAAAATGAGGTTTAATCCGCTGCCGCCGTCCATGAGTACTTTAGTAAGCCGAAAGCCGTCCACAATTGGACTGAGGACCAAGGCGGCTGGTGCTCGGGCTGTTCAGAATTTAGGTTCGTCACTGGCATTGAAGGTGATAGCCGTGTCGCTCCATGGATTTATTGTTGCCACGTGGCAGACTTCGGCAAGGCTGCGGAGTGCTCGCTTACTCCTATTATTTGAGGCGAAGGTCTCGAAGATTGTCAATACTGTATTGTTATCCACGGGATGGTGCTCTACGGTGTTTTGAATGAGGAGATCATCACCGCTCTTGGCCACCTGTCGGAGTACCCAACATGCTCTAAGGCTGTGTGTTGGTATGGTATCCGCTGTACTGTGAATTTTGCACGGCCCGTTAAGCCATCCCTCCAATATGGTTCCACGCCCTGTAGTGGGCTTTTGCTTCTTTGTAATTAAGTCGGGTGACTTGTGAGAGTGCACCCTTTTAATTCGGACTGGGTGTTTAGTCAGAGCCGGATTATCCCAAAATTTGGCTTGGGTTTTCCAGGCGCTTTCAATCGCACAGTACTTCCGCACTATTGCCGCCAAGTTTGCGAAGCGTGTTATATCACGGCGACTTATGGCGTTGAGGATTCCCTTGTCCGTGCAATTATTGCAAAAGAATGAAATTGCCTCTTCCTCGCGACAGTCCTTGACCTTGTTCATTACAAGGAGGAATCTGGCCCAATAGTGATGTATTGTCTCCTGGGGCTCTTGCCTAATGTGGGAAAGATCGTTTGTATCTGGGTGGGTGGGTGGATTAAGTCCGAACCTTGACCCGATCTGGGACCCAGGGGCGGAGGAGTTTCCGATCTTGGAAGTTCGGGCTCCGGGATGTTGCCCAATAGGTCCGGTCCGCTGCCTGATTCTAGGTTCAGGGTTTGGGCGATGTCCTCCCATAGACGGGTATCCGGCTCGAAGAGCTCGGGAATCCGGTCATATTTGTCCTCAAGATAGAGGAAGAACCGCCGCATTGCTCCTCCACCACCGCTATCTGATGGGTGACTGGCGGAGAGTTAATCTCCCTTTGGTCGGGTTTAAGACCAATCCGATCATAGTCCGTAGTGACTCCCAAAGCGGCGATGCGATCCAAGAGCTCGTTGAAAGAGGAGAGCTCCATTGGGTTCATCTGCTCGGTAAACTCCGAACCGATGTGAAGGCTATTTTTGATGACCCGAGAAGTCATCATCGGCGTAGCGGCCGAACGGGCGGTCATAACGAAGCCGCCTAGTCGGAGAGTTTGGCCTACAGCCAAGGCTCCCCCAGAGGTGATGTTGTCCCTGACAACGAGATGAGCCATCCTTCCTTACGGTGACGGCACAGTGGAACTCTCAATGAAAGCACCAATGTCGATGTAAAAACCGGCGGATCTCGGGAAGGGGGTCCCGAACTGTGCGTCTAAGGCGGATGGTAACAGGAGGCGGGGGACACAATGTTTACCCAGGTTTGGGCCCTCTCGATGGAGGTAATACCCTACTTCCTGCTTGATTGATCTTGATGATATGAGTATTACAAGAGTTGATCTACCACGAGATCGTAGAGGCTAAACCCTAGAAGCTAGCCTATGGTATGATTGTTGTTGTCCTACGGACTAAACCCTCTGATTTATATAGACACCGGGGGGCTAGGGTTACACAGAGTCGGTTACAAGGGAGGAGATCTACATATCCGTATTGCCAAGCTTGCCTTCCACGCCAAGGAGAGTCCCATCCGGACACGGGACGAAGTCTTCAATCTTATGTCTTCATAGTCCAACAGTCCGGCCAAAGGATATAGTCCGGCTGTCCGGAGACCCCCTAATCTAGGACTCCCTCAGTCATCAAGGACAGTATCACTTCCGGAGAAGCCTTGGCCTCATGCCAAACCCTCCGGCTGGGCAGCTATACCGTGGCCGCCCATCCAGCCTTTAAGCCGATGATGACTTCCAAAGTCATCAAAAATTGTCTCCGTGTTGACCCCGAATACTCCAAACGGATGGATCCGGCGGATTTGTCATCTTTAAATGAACTCCTGGATCGCATCGCCGCCCTGGGGGTCGCCTCCGACTATGATCGGATTGGGCTTAAACCCGATTAGAGAGAAATCAAATCTTCGCCGGTCACCCATCAGATAGCGGTCGTAGAAGAGCGAAACAACAACAGCTCTTCCTCTGTGCTGAAAACAAGCTGTGTTCAGATTTTCGGGCTTGGAGATCCGGATACTCATCTGCGGAGTAACACTCTCAGTCCCCTGAACTTAGAATCGGGGGTTGAGCCTAAAGAATCATTGGACATCCTGGAGCCCGAAGTTTTTCAAACTCCGGACTCCACATTGGGTCAGGGTCCGGATTTGACGCACCCACCCACCACAAGAAATATTCGCCAAGCAATTCCGGTCCCCCGGATATATGCGACCTCATGTACGTACGGCAGCAGCCTCAGGAAACAGTCCATCACTTTTGGGCCAGATTCCTCCTTGTCAAGGACAAGATTAAAGATTGTCGCAACGAGGACGTGATTTCAGTATTCTGCAATGATTTCCCGGATGAAGGAATCCTCAACGCCCTCAGCCGCCGTCGTGTACTACACTTCGCTGACTTGGCAACCATAGTACAAAAGTACTGCATAATGGAAAGCGTCCGGAAAACTCAGACAGCTCGCTGGGAACCACCGGCCTTCACGCCACCTCCCTGGCGGGCAAAAATGATGCACCCTCGCGAGGCACCCGACCCCGTAGGCAAGAAAATCAAATCCATTACAGGACGCGGAACCGTTCTTGAAGGATGGCCCGATAAGCCATGCAAAATACACACGACACCGGATACCGAACCAACCCACAGCCTCAGAGCATGTTGGATACTCCGGCAAGTGGCCAACAGCGGCGAGGATATCCTCACCAAAAACACCTCGGAGCAATACTCTCTGGAAGACGACGACCTCAGAGTATTGACGATCTTCGAGACTTTCGTTTCAAACAATCGGCGCAAGAGGGCACTCCGTGACCTCGCCGAAATCTGCCAAGTCACAGCAATGAATCCCTGGAACGACACGGCCATAACTTTTAATGCCGAAGATGAACCAAAATTCCGGTCAGTCTGGGCACTAGCCGCCTTGGTCCTCAATCCAATTGTGGATGGCTTTTGGCTCACTAAAGTGCTCATGGACGGCGGTGGCGGGCTGAACCTCGTTTACGAGGACACGCTCAATAAAATGCAAATAGACAGGAGCCGCATCGAGCAAAGTAATACGACCTTTCGAGGAATAAATCCCAGTCGGGAAGCAAGATGCGCGGGAAGAATCAGACTCGACGTGGTATTCGGCACGCCGGAGAACTATCGGTCCAAAGAGATAACCTTCCAAGTGGCCCCTTTCAACAGTGGATATCATGCCCTGTTGGTGCGAGACGCATTCACGCGCTTTCAAGCCATACCTCATTACGGGTATATGAAGCTCAAGATGCCCGGGCCCAACGGTATTATCACTCTCGCTAGTGATCCGGAGATAGCACTCCGCACCGAAAACAAAACCGCATCCCTGGCCCTTGAGGCACTCTCCAAGGCCCCTGCAGCCGAAGAATTAACCGCACTACGCTCCACGGTGGACAAGGACAACGTAATCCTTGATAAGCGGTCCAAATCCACCTCCTTCAAACCAGCAGATGAAATACTCAAATTTCAAATTCACCCGATGGACCCCAAAAAGACAGGTTCCATTGGGGCATAGCTGGACCCGATGATCGACGCCAGATTACGCTGCTCTTCGCGAGAATCGATATATTCTTTGCACCCTTCTGATATGCCAGGAATCCCACGCAGGTTGGCCGAACACAGCCTCAATATATTGAAGGGGTACAAGCCGGTCAAGCAAACACTACAACGCTTTTTCGAACCCAAACGACAAGCCATGGGGGAGGAGCTAACCAAGTTAATTGTGGTCGGGTTCATCAGAGAAATAAAACACCCGAACTAGCTAGAAAACCTGGTGATGGTACCAAAGAAGGATAAATCCTGGCGCATGTGTGTCGATTTCAAAGACCTCAACAAGGCCTGCCCTAAGGATCCCTTCCCCCTCCCCCGCGTCGATCAAATCATTGATGCCACTGCAGGACACGACTCACTGTGTTTCCTCGACGCATACTCCGAATACCATCAAACCAAAATGAAGGAGTCTGATCAAGCCACAACGGCATTCATTACCCCATACGGGCCTTTCTACTTCAACACTATGCCCTTCGGGCTGAAAAACGTCGGCACCACCTACCAACGCATGATTCAAACATGCCTGGAGAAAAAAATCGGCATAATGGCCGAAGCATATGTGGATGACGTCGTCATCAAAACTAAGCACGTCGAGCCATTAGTAGACGACCTGCATCTCACATTCAACAACCTT
Organism: Aegilops longissima; assembly: GCA_021605205.1. Lineage (NCBI taxonomy): Eukaryota > Viridiplantae > Streptophyta > Magnoliopsida > Poales > Poaceae > Aegilops > Aegilops longissima. The sequence goes on along the minus strand of CM038677.1, from coordinate 497,954,885 downwards.
CGTACATATGACATCAAGCTCAATCCGGAAAAGTGTGTTTTCGGCGTCCCTGCTAGAAAACTACTAGGCTTCATCGTTTCCAATAGAGGAATTGAGGCAAACCCTGCCAAAATCCGCACTTTTTCACAATTGGCTACACCAACAGACCTCAAACAGGTCCAAAAACTAGCCGGATGTGTGGCAGCGTTAAGCCGCTTTATCTCCGGGCTAAGAGAAAAGGCACTGCCACTATATCGCCTGCTCCGACGCACCGACCACGTCGAGTGGAAGGACAAGGCAATGGCCGGACTGGAAGAAATAAAAGCTCTTTTAGCGAGCAACCCAATCCTGGCCGCACCAAACGTTGCTGAACCCATGTTATTATACATCTCTGCAACACACCAGGTGGTGAGTGCGGTGCTCGTCGTTGAACGAGAGGAGGACGGACATAAATTCCCACTTCAAAAACCGGTATACTATGTATCCACTGTCCTCACACCATGCAAATCCCGGTACCCTCGTTACCAAAAGATAGCATATGCGGTCTTCATGGCATCCCGGAAGCTACGGCACTACTTCCAAGAGTGCTCGATCATGGTGGATTCCAAAGTACCACTCAATGACATAATAAACAACCGCGAACCTACAGGCCGGATTGCCAAGTGGGCCATTGAGCTCTTGCCATTTGATATAACATACAAACCACCCCGAGCCATTAAATCCCAGGTATTGGCCGACTTCGTTGCCAAATGGACAGAGGCCGAACTCCCTAAAGAGTATGGTACATATTCCAACTGGGTCATGCACTTCGATGGCTCTAAAATGCCGGCCGGTTTAGGAGCGGGTGTTGTCTTAACGTCCCCCACAGGAGATACAGTCCAGTACGTACTCCAAATATTATACACAGACTCCAATAACGCAGCCGAATACGAGGCCTTATTGCACGGTCTTCGGATGGCTGTCTCCATGGGCATACAATGCCTGGAGGTTCGTGGGGATTCAAATCTCGCAATATACCAAATAAACAGAGACTTTGACGCCAAAGATCCAAAGATGGCGGCCTATCATAATGCCCTACTGATAACCCACAAGTATAGGGGATCAATTGTAGCCTCTTTCGATAAGTAAGAGTGTCGAATCCAATGAGGAGCTAAAGGTAGAACAAGTATTCCCTCAAGTTCTATCGACCACCGATACAACTCTACGCACACTTGACGTTCGCTTTACCAGAAACAGGTATGAAACTAGAAGTACTTTGTAGGTGTTTTTGGATAGTCTAAAACATAATAAAGAGCGCGTAAATAAAAGCTAGGGGCTGCTTAGATAAAGACACAACTAAATTAGTTTTAGTAAAGAGCTTGTTGTCACGAGAAATTTATTTGTCCCTAGGCAATTGATAACTAGACCGGTAATCATTATTGCAATTTTATTTGAGGGAGAGGCATAAGCTAACATACTTTCTCTACTTGGATCATATGCACTTATGATTGGAACTCTAGCAAGCATCCGCAACTACTAAAGATCATTAAGGTAAAACCCAAACATAGCATTAAAGTACCAAGTCCCCTTTATCCCATACGCAAACAACCTACTTACTCGGGTCTGTGCTTCTGTCACTCACTCCACCCACCAAAAGCAAATCATGAACATATTGCAAACCCTACAGTGGGAATCCCTCATGCTTGCGCGACACGGAGAGCACCATAGGACAGCACCAATAATAAAACATGCAACTCAAACCAATCTTGATCATCAAATATCCCATAGGACAAAACAGATCTACTCAAACATCATAGGATAGCCATACATCATTGGGAAATAATATATAGCATTGAGCACCATGTTTAAGTAGAGATTACAGCAGGTAAGAGAGAGGTTACACCGCTGCATAGAGGGGGGGAAGAGTTGGTGATGACGGCGGTGAAGTTGTTGGTGAAGATTGCGATGATGATGATGGCCACGGCAGCGTTCCGGTGCCACCGGAAGAGAAGGGGAGAGGGGGCCCTTCGTCTTCTTCTTCCTTGACCTCCTCCCTAGATGGGAGAAGGGTTTCTCCTCTGGTCCTTGGCCTCCATGGCGTGGGAGGGGTGAGAACCCCTCCGAGATTGGATCTGTCTCTATGTTTCTCTCTGTTTCTGCGTTCTGTGGTGCTGCCCTTTCACCGTTTCGTATATATATGGAGATCCGTAACTCCGATTGGACTGAAACCTTCGCCGTGATTTTTTACCAAAAATTATCTTTCTTGCGGCCGAAGAAGGGCAACAACTGCCTTACGGGAGGCCCACGAGGGTCAGGGGCACGCCACCCTACCTCATGCCTACCTTGGACACCGTTTTGCGTTGATTTTCTCCTAGATTTTCCATATATTCCAAAAATAAGCTCCGTCCGTTTTTATCCCGTTTGGACTCCGTTTGATATGGATATTCTGCGAAACCAAAAACATGCAGCAGACAGGAATTGGCACTGGGCACTGGATCAATATGTTAGTCCCAAAAATAGTATAAAAAGTTGACAAAAAGTATATGGAAGTTGTAGAATATTGGCATGGAACAATCAAAAACTATAGATACGACGGAGACGTATCAGCATCCCCAAGCTTAATTCATGCTCGTCCTCGAGTAGGTAAATGATAAAAGAGATAATTTTTGATGTGGAATGCTACCTAGCATAATCTTGATCTTGTATCTAATCATTGCATGAATATTAAGATACGAGTGATTCAAAGCAATAGTCTATCATTTGACATAAAAACAATAATACTTCAAGCCTACTAATAAAGCAATCATGTCTTTTCAAAATAACATAGCCAAAGAAAGTTATCCCTACAAAATCATATAGTCTGGCTATGCTCCATCTTCACCACAGAAAATATTCAAATCATGCACAACCCCGATGACAAGCCAAGCAATTGTTTCATACTTTTGACGTTCTCAAACCTTTTCAACTTTCACGTAATACATGAGCGTGAGACATGGACATAACACTATAGGTGCAATAGAATATGATGGTGGGGGTTATGTGGAGAAGACAAAAAAAGGAGAAAGTCTCACATCAACTAGGCGTATCAACGGGCTATGGAGATGCCCATTAATAGATATCAATGTGAGTGAGTAGGGATTGCCATGCAACGGATGCACTAAGAGCTATAAGTGTATGAAAGCTCAAACTGGAAACTAAGTGGGTGTGAATCCAACTTGCTTGCTCATGAAGACCTCGGGCGTTTGAGGAAGCCCGTCATCGGAATATAGAAGCCAAGTTCTATAATGAAAATTCCCACTAGTATATGAAAATGATAACTCAAGACACTCTCTATATGAAGAACATGGTGCTACTTTGAAGCCCAAGTGTGGTAAAAGGATAGTAACATTGCCCCTTCTCTCTTTTTCTCTCATTTTTTTATTTTCTCCCCCTTTTTTCCTTTTTTTATTTTTTTTGGTGGGCTTCTTTGGCCTCTTTTTTTTGGGCTTCTTTGGCCTCTTTTATTTTCTGTAAAGTCCGGAGTCTCATCCCGACTTATGGGGGAATAATATTCTCCATCATCCTTTCCTCACTGGGGCAATGCTCTAATAATGATATCTAGAACTCAATATTACAACTCGATATCTAGAACATCGATATGACTCTATATGCATGCCTCCGGCAGTGTACAGGGATGTGCAATGATCTAGCGTAGCAATGACATCAAAAAAACGGACAAGCCACGAAAACATCATGCTAGCTATCTTACGATCATGCAAAGCAATATGACAATGAACGCTCAAGTCATGCATATGATGATGATGGAAGTTGCATGGCAATATATCTCGGAATGGCTATGGAAATGCCATGATAGGTAGGTATGGTGGTTGTTTTGAGGAAGATATAAGGAGGTTTATGTGTGATAGAGCATATCGTATCACGGGGTTTGGATGCACCGGTGAAGTTTGCACCAACTCTCGAGGTGAGAAAGAGCAATGCACGGTACCGAAGAGGCTAGCAATGATGGAAGGGTGAGAGTGTGTATAATCCATGGAATCAACATTAGTGATAAAGAACTCACATACTTATTGCAAAAATCTATTAGTCATCAAAACAAAGTACTACGCGCATGCTCCTAGGGGGATAGATTGGTAGGAAAAGACCATCGCTCGTCCCCGACCGCCACTCATAAGGAAGACAATCAATAAATAAATCATGCTCCGACTTCATCACATAACGGCTCACCATACGTGCATGGTACGGGAATCACAAACCTCAACACAAGTATTTCTACTAATGCACAACTACCCACTAGCATGACTCTAATATCACCATCTTTATATTGCAAAACTATTGCAAGGAATCAAACATATTATATTCAGCGATCTACAAGTTTATGTAGGATTTTATGACTAACCATGTGAATGACCAATTCCTGTCATCTCTCTAAATAGGTATTAGTGAAGCAAGAGAGTTTAATTCTTTCTACAAAAGATATGCCCAAGCTCTAACAAATATACGTGAAGCAAAAGAGCATTCTACAAATGGCGGTTGTTTATGTAAAGAGAAACACGCAATCCAAACTTCAAATGATATAAGTGAAGCACATGAAGCATTCTATAAAGCCATACTCAAAAGATATAAGTGAAGTGCAAAGAGCATTCTATAAATCAACCAAGGATCATCTCATACCAGCATGGTGCATAAAATAAAAATGAAAACTAAATGCAAAAGACGCTCCAAGGTTTGCACATATCACATGAATGAAACGAATCCGAAAACATACCGATACTTTTTGAAGAAAGAGGGGATGCCTTCCAGGGCATCCCCAAGCTTAGACGCTTGAGTCTCATTGAATATTTACTTGGGGTGCCTTGGTCATCCCCAAGCTTGATCTCTTGCCTCTCCTCCTTATCCTCATATCGAAACATCCTCGATCTTCGAACACTTCATCCACACAAAACTTCAATAGGAAACTCGGTAAGATCCGTTAGTATAATAAAGCATATCACTACTCTAAGTAATGTTGCAAACCAATTCATCTTTTGTTTTTTCATAGTGTCTACTGTAATATAGCTTTTCCATGGCTCAATCCACTGACATAAATTGATAGTTTCATCAAAACAAGCAAACTATGCATCAAAAACAGAATCTGTCTAAAACAGAACAGTCTGTAATAATCTGAACATTGACCATACTTATGATACTTGAAATATTATGCCAAAATTATGAAAAATAAAAAATTTGTACTTCAAGACATCACAAAAAGAATCAGAACCATTTGACGTTCCACTAAAAAATTAAAAATTGTGCACTACAGCCAAAGTTTCTGTCCTGCACCGTACAAACCAACAAGTATTGTAAACATCCTAAAGGCAAACCTTGGCACGTTATTTTTATAATACGATGGAATTGTACAAGGGGATAATTATTTTTGTTGAAAAGTTTCTGTAATCAAGATTCACAAAGTTGCCGTGAGCATGAACAAAGTTCAAGGAGCTCTCCCACTTCAACAATGCTTGTCTTTCTCACTTTCACTTTCCTTTTTGAAAAAGTTTTGGGTTCCCCTCTTTATTTTTGTTGTTTTTAATCTATATGAAAGCACTCAACAGAAATAAATGACTCTCTAAAACTTCCGGGTTGTCTCCCTGGCAGCGCTTTCTTTAAAGGCATTAAGCTAGGCATATAGTGCTCAAGTAATGAATCCACCCGGATCCCAAGGTATATCAAAGCCAATTTTAATTAGCAATGATTTGTAATTTAGTAGTGAGCACAAAGTAACATATATCATGTAATGACGAAGTCTAACTCTCTTCCTATGCATCGGCATATCATAAAAGAACAATTCATGCACACATAGTAAAGGCCAATGCATAGTATAAACAATTTCTTGCAATTTAATCGTGTGGGAAACATAGAGAGGTGGAGATATAGTTCCTCTCTCATAATAATTGCAAGTAGGAGCAGCAAGCACATGCATATTATATCTATCAATATCATCATGTGCAATGGTAAAAGGCAACCCATCAATATAATCCTTAATAAAAGCAAACTTCTCCGATATAGTGTAGTATGGAGAATTCAAAAAGATAATAGGACTATCATGTGTGGGTGCAATAGCAACAATTTCATGTTTAACATAAGGAACTATAGAAAGTTCATCTTCATAAGCATAATTCATATTGGCATCTTGGCCAGAAGCATAGCAAGCATCATCAAAAGGGATATTTCAAAAGAATCAAAGGGATCATAACAGTCATCATAGCAATCATCGTTCGGTAAGCACGAAGGGACATTAAACAATGTATGAGCTGAAGAGTTACTCTCATTAGAAGGTGGGCACGCGTAGCTAATCCACTCTTCCTCCTTTTGTTCTTCGCTCTCCTCCTCATCTTTTTCATCCAATGAGCTCACAGTTTCATCAATTTCTTCTTCCATAGATTCCTACAAAATATTAGTCTCTTCTTGGACAGCGGAGACTTTCTCAATAAGTGCATTAATATCGGAATTGTATTCATAATTCTCATAGCAATATTTGAGGATAGCTAAATTTTCAGGTCTATAAACAGCATCATCAAAATCTTCAAACTCTTTAAACATAGATTCAATTTCATAAGCACCCATAAAAGCAATAAATTATTCTATTTGTTCCACATCATAGTAATCATATATACCATTAGCATAAGAAGCTAAGGTTTTATTATCATTAAATTTGCATGAAAAGGGTAGGTGTGGAGCCTTCATCCTAGAGCAACAAGTATAATCATAACTCAAACATAGTTGCCTAGCATACCACTTCAATATATGAATTTGATCCCATAATAGTTTCCCTTTTTGTGTCAAGCGGTAATCCCTAAAGTATTCACGTTGATCCAACGTTACTCCCATTACATAATTGAATGGTGTTTTGTCTGGATTATTAAAGTAGTACGTAATATCTTTCACATAACCAGCATCGAGGGTTTTAGGAGGTTCCCCATCTCCATGAGCAGAAAGTACACCTAATTTTTTTGGTATTTCGTGTTCCATATCCATAACTAAAGATAAAGAACAACTAAGAACAGCAAATAAAAATTACTTAGTGATAAAGCAAACAAGCACACACAAGAATATTCACCCCACGCTATTGCTCCCCGGCAACGGCGCCAGAAAAAGGTCTTGATAACCCACAAGTATAGGGGATCAATTGTAGCCTCTTTCGATAAGTAAGAGTGTCGAACCCAACGAGGAGCTAAAGGTAGAACAAATATTCCTTCAAGTTCTATCGACCATCGATACAACTCTAGGCACACTTGACGTTCGCTTTACTGGAAACAAGTATGAAACTAGAAGTAATTTGTAGGTGTTTTTGGATATGTTGCAAGGTAATAAAGAGCGCGTAAATAAAAGCTAGGGGCTGCTTAGATAAAGAGACAACTAAATTAGTTCTAGTAAAGAGCTTGTTGTCACGAGAAAGTTATTTGTCCCTAGGCAATCGATAACTAGACTGGTAATCATTATTGCAATTTTATTTGAGGGAGAGGCATAAGCTAACATACTTTCTCTACTTGGATCATATGCACTTATGATTGGAACTCTAGCAAGGATCCGCAACTACTAAAGATCATTAAGGTAAAACCCAACCATAGCATTAAAGTATCAAGTCCCGTTTATCCCATACGCAAACAACCTACTTACTCGGGTCCGTGCTTCTGTCACTCACGCCACCCACCATAAGCAAATCATGAACATATTGAAAACCCTACAACGGGGATCCCTCACGCTTGCGCGACACGGAGAGCACCATAGGACAACACCAATAATAAAAGATGCAACTCAAACCAATCTTGATCATCAAGTAGTCCATAGGACAAAAAAGATCTACTCAAATATCATAGCATAGCCATACATCATTGGGAAATAATATATAGCGTTGAGCACGTTGTTTAAGTAGAGATTACAGCGGGTAAGAGAGAGGTTACACCGCTGCATAGAGGGGGGGAAGAGTTGGTGATGATGGTGGTGAAGTTGTTGGTGAAGATTGCGGTGATGATAATGGCCACGACAGCGTTCCGGCGCCACCGGAAGAGAAGGGGAGAGGGGGCCCCTTCGTCTTCTTCTTTCTTGACCTCCTCCCTAGATGGGAGAAGGGTTTCCCCTCTGTTCCTTGGCCTCCATGGTGTGGGAGGGGCGAGAGCACCTCCGATATTGGATCTGTCTCTCTGTCTCTCTCTGTTTCTGTGTTCTGTGGTGCTGCCCTTTCACCGTTTCGTATATATATCGAGATCCGTAACTCTGATTGGACTGAAACCTTCGCCGTGATTTTTTTACCAAAAAATAGCTTTCTTGCGGCCGAAGAAGGGCATCAACCGCCTTACCGGTGGCCCACGAGGGTCAGGGGCGGGCCCTGGGGGGGTAGGGCACCCCCCCCACCTCGTGCCTACCTCGGACACCGTTTCGCGTTGATCTTTCTCCCAGATTTTCCAAATATTCCAAAAATAAGCTCCATCCGTTTTTATCCCGTTTGGACTCCGTTTGATATGGATATTCTGCGAAACCAAAAACATGCAATAGAAAGGAACTGGCACTGGGCACTGGATCAATATGTTAGTCCGAAAAATAGTATAAAAAAGTTGCCAAAAAGTATATGGAAGTTGTAGAATATTGGCATGGAACAATCAAAAATTATAGATACGACGGAGGCGTATCACGTACTCAAAATATCAGCTCGGTTCGAGGGACTTGAGTTTCATTATGTGGCTCGAGAAAGTAATCAAGCAGCGGATGTCCTTGCTCGCATGGGCGCCAAGCGTGACCCCATGCCGCCTAACATCTTTTTGGAGAGGCTCTTCAAGCCATCCATGGTGTGACAGGATGAGAGCGGCTACACTAGTCCGGATCCGATTATACCCCCAGACTCCGAACACAATACCGATATCATCGTGGGCTCAGCCACCGAAATAACACCATCGGACCATCTAATAATGGCAGTAATTGCCCCATGGGCCGAACCCTTCTTGGCCTACCTCAATAGGCGAAAGCTCCCTGAGGATTAGAATGAGGCTCGATGCATCGTTCGGCGTTCGAAAGCCTACAAGGGTCATGAAGTAGAGCTCTACAAGAAGAGTGCTACTAGAATACCTCAAATATGTATCTCTAAAGAAGAAGGACGGCAGCTCCTGGCCGAAATCCATGCTAGTCTCGGCGTTCACCATGCCGTGGCTCGGGCTCTTGTAAGTAAAGCCTTCTGTACCGGTTTCTTCTGGCCGACGGCCCGAGCAGATGCACAGGACCTTGTCCAACATTGTGTAGGATGCTAGCTTTTATCCAATCAAAGCCATATGCCGCCTACCTCCCTATAAACAATCCATATTACTTGGCCTTTCACGGTCTGGGGGCTTGATATGGTCGGACCCCTTAAAGGGGGAAGCTGTAAGAGAAAATATCGGCTGGTCATGGTAGATAAATTAACTAAGTGGATAGAGGCCAAACCAGTTAAAACGGCCGAAGTTGGACCAATGATAGACTTTATATCTGGTGTCATACACTGTTATGGTGTCCCACACAGCATCTTTACCGACAACGGCTCCAACTTTACAGCCGACGAAGTGAAAACCTGGTGTGCTAACCTGGGCATCAAGCTCGATTATGCCTCCGTCTATCACCCCCAAACAAAATGGTCTTTAAAAGAGTCTTTAAAAGAGTCAGACAAACACTAGGTTGAGGAGCTCGACTCCGTACTCTGGGGGTTGCGGACCACACCGAATCGCACTACCGGTTACACACCATTCTTCATGGTGTATGGTGCAGAGGCTGTTTTGCCCTACGACATCACTCATGACTCACCTCGAGTGTGCATGTACGAAGAGAGAGAAGCCAAGCTCGATTGGCAAGACAGTCTAGATGCCCTGGAGGAGGAGCGTGACGTCGCAAAAGCCCGTTACGCATTTTATCAGCAACAAGCTCGCAGATACCAAAGCAGAGAAGTGCGGGCCAAGACATACAATGTTGGTGAACTCGTTCTACGCTTGCCAGAAAAGAAAAAGGACAAACTCAAGCCCAAATGGGAGGGTCCCTTCATTATAGATGAAGTTCTAACTGGAGGTGTGTACCGCCTGCGTGATGCATCGGATAATCGCTTAGAGCCGAAGCCGTGGAATGCCACCAGACTCCGCAGATTCTACGCCCAGAGTCGGACTCATTGTTCATTTTCCTTTTATCCTTTTTCCATTTTTTCTCTCTTTAAATTTTTTGCTTTATAGCTCTTGTGCGGCTAGACCACACACTTATGAGGTACACATACTTAAATTTATACGCCCATAATACCTGGGGGCTTCTTTTACGGAAGCTTATCATCATTTTCTGAGCATCAAGCTCACCGCATATGTGTCCTTTTCTCATATATACCTTTTCTTCGCCATTATATGCACCTTTATGACTTAAGTTTTTGCCAAGCTGGGTTGCCTGGCTCCTGTGTTTATGCCCTACGTTCCCGTTTGTTCGGCTAGGGCATAAAGGGAGCACCTCTGCGATTGTTACAACAGGGTCATCCGGAATTGTACCTCAGACTGGGTGAAGCCGAAAGCTAGTGTTCTTAAGGGAATAATCGGTCGGCGGACTAAAGACATTTTACACTCGTTGCACTATGAACCCCTAGATATTATGTATACTGCGATTTTTTGAATCATAGTTTGGGCATGCATACTAACGCATGTTCACCCAGGGAAAGGAACCCTTAACAGAACTATTCTCTTTGGAAGTTGTTTCTTACAATCTATAAGTAATATAACATAGCTAGCCGAATACAACTTGTCTGTTCAAGCAACTATGACCCCTACGCCTGGTTTCCATGCAGCCCCGACATTTATCGTCGGTCCGGTATTCGGAAACACTCCGCACCTTCGGGTCTGGAGGTCGAAGCGAAAAGGTCTGCCATGGCAATTGTTTTACAATTCAACTAGGGACAAATTTGTCAATTGAAGTACATAGTCACTTGGACCCAGAAGCTACTTCTTCCTCTATACCTTCTAACAGGCTGTCTAACCAACAATCCTGTTGTGAAAACTTGGCGCCTATCTTTACTTGGTCATATACCAAGCTTACTGGAATTTCTTTCCCATCTGACCCCCGAGGCCCGACCGGGCCATATGATTCGGATCCAGTCCGGTGTACCGCGTTTTCACCATGGCCCATGCCTCTCGTGCGCCTTCCCGGCAAGCCGATATCTTCCATAATCCAAAGCGGCGCCGAGCTCCCTTGAATAGCTTCACAAGCTCCTCCATACTTCCTGGAGGGGATGCGGATGGCCATAAAGCCTTGGCAACACTCCGTATTGCTTTCCGAGCTCGATTGTGCACTTGGGACTGCTCTTGTAGCAGATCACCTGAGATCCGGACATTTCCACTTCGGGATGGCCAGTCAGTATACCTGCAGTCATAAATCTGTTAACTCATTTCTTTACCGCATTACACGAAGGTAAGTTCAAACTCATACTGAATATGCTGCCCCGTAGCCTTCTGTTCTCTATTACGGCGTCCGCTAGCTGGGCTCGCACGTCTTTTAGCTCATCGCCCAGTAGGGTGTTGGAATCCTGCAGTTTGTTCTTATCATCCCTGGTCCGTGTCAACACACGTTCACCAGCGGCCAGTTGCTTTTCGGCCTGTTGTTTACTCGCATGCGCGGCCTTCAGTTCCTCTTTCAGTTGATCTAACAATCCTGCCATGGGAAATACAATAGTATTAACATTACTGGTATATGATTATATTTTTCTGGATGGAGGGAACATTACCAGGCGGTGCCTCCTTGGTTTCTCCAGTTCGGCGGTAACAGCAGCTAGTTGGGTCCGAAACTTTTCCAGCTCTTGAGACGGCATGTTGTTCTTCTCCGTGAGTGCCTGATTATACAATGATCCTTAAATCAGTGGTTTCAACTGCTTCAAGTCTCGGAGGCTACTGGTATATGATTACCAGACCTGTACAATGCATACTTACCCACGTATCTTTCAAATGCTGGTCAGTGGCTCTGGCAAGCCCATCCCGAGCAGCTCGGATGTACGCATCAGCCGAGCTAAAGGCATTGAATGCCTCTTTAGTAAAGCTGGGGTCGCGAAGAGCGGCCTTCCGGCGCCGATGATTCATGGCGCTCTCTACTTCAGAGTTTGTGACGGATAGATTATCCAAATCCTCTGAAGGAGGACAATCCGGTGTCGCTCCCGTGTCAGCCCCCACCCTAAAGGCAGGGTCTGGAACCTGACTGGTGGAGGCGCGCGAACACTCTTCCTGATAAAACACAGCGGATAATATCACAGTTCGATGTGACTGCCAGGGGGCATATTTAAAGCCATACCTCTTTGATGAAGGCTCGATCGTGTTGTCATTTGCCTTCCTCTTCGAAGACCCGCCCGGCACGGGCGCCGCCCTCTTATGAGACGCCTTTGGTGCAGCATGACGCGCCGAGCGCCTCCCCTTTGGAGCATGAGACAGTACGGTGGGTGAGGCATAATGAGGAAGCTCTTTCGGAGGAGATGTCTCCTGATTACTTACATATGAGGTAGGAAGGAGGCCGGGATAGTCGGCCATGATGGCCACTTCTGCGCCATCATAGCTCGTCTCGTAGAATACTCCCTCCTTGAGCTCTACAAATATGTCCGGATTCTCTTCGAATCCGCGGTCAAGGTCTCGGTTATGGTCCTTCGGCTGTGGAGCGGGGCTATTGGATCCCCACGATAACCTTCCGCCATTCCTATTAATAGACGGGTTAATTAAACATGACTCGGGTAGAGGATTAAGTAAGGTGGCGGGATTAAAACTCACCTAGCTAGGAGGATTGTACATGGAAAATCCCTCTCGGCGCTTAAGACGAGTGAATTCCTTTTTCTCCCCTTTGTATAGATCGGCCAAAATTGTCGCCAGGGCGGCAGGGGTGTCCGAACCCTTCTGTCCGCAGCGTGAGGCGTCATCTTCCCCGTTATAGTACCACATAGGGAGCCCTCTGAATTGGAGTGGCTGCACACCTCGCGCTATGGAAGTCTCCATTACCTCGATTGTTGATAATCCGAACTGGGCAAGTGCCCTTATCTTGCCCATTAATTGTTGGACTTCCGCGTTGTCTTCCTCCTCGAGGCTCCGAGGACGCCAGCTATGGCATTTCATCAATGGAGCACTGGAAAATTTGGGAAGGCCCATTCGGACTGGGTCGGGGAGAGCGACATCTTCAATATAGAACCACTCTGTGGGCCACTCTTCAGACGCCTTCTTTAGCATGCCGGACAGGTATCCGGTCCCGGCTATGCGCCATACCTCGGCGCTGCCCACCTCGAATACAGATCCCTTTTGGGTGCGAGGGACGAGGCGGAAAAGCTTCCTCCATAACTCAAAATGGGCCTCGCAGCCCAGGAATAGCTCGCAAAGAGCAACAAACCCCGTGATGTGCAGGATAGAGGCTGGCGTAAGATTGTGCAGTTGGAGGCCGTAACACTCCAGGAGACCTCGGAGGAAAGGGTGGATTGGAAATCCAATGCCTCTTAATAAGAAGGAGACGAAGCACACTCGTTCCCCTGGTTGGATTGGGGAAATTTTCCGCCAGGGCCGACGGTGAAAGAAGTAAATCCCGCCCGAACGGGGACTACATCCGCGGGGGGAAGGAATCCCTGCGTTTGAAGCTTAACTAACTAGTCGTGGGATACTGAACATCTCCCCCAATCGCCTTTTTTGGAGCCATGAGGGCGGGAGGAGGAACTGGGAGCGCTAGCCATGTTTGAATGGTTTCTCCTAGCAAGCTCTAAGGATTTTTAGCCTGGTGTGGAATGGGATCTGAGATCCATTCCCTTTAAATAGACGCCTACCTTACATGTCCAGGGTGTTATGTGCAAAAAATACTCCGACCTTTTGTATTCGCTCGACATGTGGAGGTAGAAGCAATGGAGGCGCAGAAGCCAAAGGGCATGATTTAAAACAAAAGCCGAGTATAGCTCTATAGGTCAGATGCTTTGAAGTATTCGGAGGAGGAACCCGCCTTGCAATGTCAAAGACAATCTGCGCGCCGGACACATCATCATTGAAGCCTGGTTCGGGGGCTACTGAGGGAGTCCTGGATTAAGGGGTCCTCGGGCGTCCGGGCTTTGTGACGTGGGCCGGACTAATGGGTCGTGAAGATACAAGACAGAAGACTTCCCTCCGTGTCCGGATGTGACTCTCGTTTGCGTGGAAGGCAAGCTTGGCGTTCAGATATGAAGATTCCTTCCTTTATAAACCGACTCTGTATAACCCTAGGTCCCTCCTGTGTCTATATAAATTGGAGGATTTAGTCTGTAGAGACAATCAGAATCATAATCATATAGGCTAGACATCTAGGGTTTAGCCATTACAATCTCGAGGTAGATCAACTCTTGTAAACCCCATATTCATCCAAGATAATCAAGCAGGAAGTAGGGCATTATCTCCATCAAGAGGGCCCGAACCAGAGTAAACATCATGTCCCTGTCTCCTGTTACCTTCGATCCTCAAACGCACAGTTCGGAACCCCCTACCCGAGATCCGCCGGTTTTGACACCGACAGCAAACCAATGAATAAATTTTATTTTTGCCTTTTTCTTTCTCTTCTTGAGTGTTTGCACAATTATGCAACTGTTATGATTGTATTTTTCGTGTTTTAATTAGTGTTTGTGCCAAGTCAAGCCTTTGGGATCATGTTGGGTGATAGTTGATTTGATCTTATTGAAAAACAGAAACTTTGTACACCAATGGCAGAATTGTTTAAAATTAAAGAGGCATGATAAAATTTTGAATTTTTTACACAAGATTGATATATAAATTTCCTAAGTTGTCCTAATGTTTCAGAATTTTTCGAGTTACAGAAGTATACGAAGTTTTCAGATTGCTACAGACTGTTCTGTTTTTTGACATATTCTATTTTCTTTGCCTAATGTGCTTATTTTCATGAATCTATGGAATTTATCGGGGGTATAAGCCATAGCAAAGTTGGAATACAGTATATATAATGGAAAAATAAAATATGAATGGGTTTGCAATAGTACTTAGAGTGGTGATTTGCTTTGTTATACTAACGGATCTCACGAAGATTTTTGTTGCGTTTTGTGTGATTGAAGTTTTCAAGTTTTGGGTGAGATCATGATGGATGAAGGAATAAATAGTAAGAAGAGCCTAAGCTTGGGGGTGAACCTTGGCAGCCCAAGTTATTATTCAAGGAGAAATAAGCAACTAAGCTTGGGGATGCCCCGAGTGGCATCCCCTCTTTCTTCTAACAACCATCAGTATTTTACTTGGAACTATATTTTTTATTTGTCACATATCATGAGTTTTGCTTGGAGCGTCTTGTATTATATGAGTCTTTGCTTGTTCTGCTTTTATTTTGTGTCATCTATCCTTTCTGGACACACCTATTTGAGAGAGCCAAAATTATGTTATGATTGTTTAGAATTGCTCTTCATGCTTCACTTAAATTTTTTTCAGCTATGGAATTGGTCTAGTGCTTCACTTATATATTTTTGAGCATGATGTGCTTTAATATTTTTCAAGAAATTCTCTCATGCTTCACTTAGATTTATTTGAGAGTTATTAAAACTTTGAAGAAATTCTCTCATGCTTCACTAATATTATTTTGAGAGACGAAAATTTTATGCTCATGTTCTTCACTTAGATTTGTTTGAGCTATCAAAATCAGCATATGAAATCAGTCCCAAAGTGGTAGATATTCAAGAGGGGTATAATCAAAACTTTCATGAAGACCATTGGACAAAATAAACTAAATTCTTTGTAATAGTTTTGTGATATGATGATAGTGATATGTGAGTCTTCTGGTGAGTAATTATGCTTAAGTAAGAATATTGGTGTTAAGGTTTGTGATTCCCTATGCAAGCACGAAAGTCCATAGTTCTGCAAGGAAATTACATCCTACTTGTGGTGCATTATTCGGTGTTAGTTATGTTTAATGTTGGCTTATGTGATTTTTTGTTTCTTGGTTGGATACTTCTCAATCTTTTGGCTAGCCTTCACTTGTACTAAGTAGGAATACTACTTGTGAATCCAAAATCCTTAAACCTAGTTTTGTCATATGAGTGCACCATACCTACCTATATGCGGTATTCCCGTGCCGTTCTAAGAAATTAGTATGTGCCATCTCTAATTTTCAAAATAATTTCCTTTTTGTGTGCTCGTACCGCTCATGAAATGGTAGGGGGTGGCTGATATTTTTCCATGCTAGATGTGTTATTCTCAAGATGAGTGTTTATTCATATGTCATTGCACGAGAGTACTGCAAAGGTATTAGGGATGCCCGGTCCTGAAATGAAAATGAATTTACTTTATGTTGTCAAATAATAAATTCCTTGGGAAGTTTTGATATGGATGGTACCCGTGGATACGGCTAGCCATGGAATGTGAAAGTATGGTGGAAAAAGGAATAAACTTTATTTATGTTTGGGAACCGGCTATGATATATCTAGCATGGAAAGTATTGGGAACTACTCGGTTGTTTTTGTTGACAGGAAAAGCATGCCACCCAAAATGTCTTATGTCTATTTTTTTGCTTTGAGCTCTAGCACCTGTACAAATCCGTAATTCCCTCTACGAAGGGCCTTTCTATCTACTTTATGCAAAAAAAATTGAGTCTCCATCTTCTCTTACAAAGCACCATCTAAGGGGCACCATGATCGTACTTGAGCTAATATGCGAGTGTGTTTCATAAATGGATAAATGATTGAGCATAATGGGCTAGGGATAACTTGCTTTAGTTTTGATATTTTGAAAGACATGGTTGCTTCTTGATATGTTGAGTATTGAAATATGCATGTCAAAACTAGACTATTGCTTTGAACCATATAAAAGTCCATATGTCCATGCTACAAAACAAAAAAAAATATGTGATGAACATGTTAGGCAGCATTCCACATAAAAAATTCCGTTTTTATCATTTACCTACTCGTAAGCTTGGGGATGCTAACACGTCTCCAACATATCTATAATTTTTGCTTGTTCCATGTTGTTATATTATCATTCTTGGATGTTTTACAATCATTTTATAGCAACTTTATATCATTTTTGGGACTAACCTATTGACATAGTGCCCAGTGCCAGTTGTTGTTTTTTGCTTGTTTTTTACTTCGCGGAATATCAATACCAAACGGAGTCCAAACGCAACAAAACTTTTTGGAGAATTTTTCTGGACCACAAGACACCTATTGGGCCAAAGAAGTACTAGAGGGGGTCTCCAAGGGGAGCACAACCCACCTGGGCACGCCTGGGGGCCCAGACACGCCCTGGTGGGTTGTGCCCACCTCGGCCGCCTCCCATACTGCCTCTTTGCTCTATAAATAACCCTAAAATCCAAAAACCCTAGGGGAGTCAACGAAGCACAATTCCAGCCGCTGCAAGTTCCAGAACCACCAGATCTGTCGTGGAATTGTCACGGCAGATGTCCTCTTGCAAGGACTTAGTCGTGGAGCCATCGCAACTAGGAAGCTTAAAGGGGTTAACGGGACAAGGGACACGAGAGAGGTTTTATACTAGTTCGGCCCCTTACGATGAAGGTAAAGCCTACGTCTAGTTGGGTTGGTATTGCTAGGGTTTCGTTGACCAGGGAGCGAAACACGCTATGCCCGGCTCTCGATTTGATGTTACTTGCCCTAAGCCGCCAGCGGGTCGTCCCCTTATATACACGGGTTGACGCCCTGCGGCCTAAAGAGTCCCAGCCGGCTCATAAACAGTGTCCGGCTTGGTGATTGGTTAATCTTGCCTTATAATACAAGTCATGCCATTACGGCGGTTTATCACTACGGGCCTTAAGTCGCCTGTGGGCTTTAGACCCTTTATTGAACCGCCATCTTCACGCTTGATCTTGGGCTTCATATGATGGATCACCTTTGAGTAACCCGGCCCCTCCTGGGCGGCTTACACAAATAGTTATATCCCCAACATTAGGCCCCAGATTGATTTGAACCGGTTCATGTCAATCTTGAAATACCTTAAAGAAAAGGCCTCCTGCCTTCTGTCTGTACAAAGGTTATAACCCGCCGTGACGTCATCTTCTGAATCTGTGACCACCCGTCATGACGTCATCTTCTATTAAATTCATATTTTACTCCGTCATATCTCAACGGATCCTTATCTTTATTGACCATTCCGAAAATCGAGGCATCGGAGTGGCTGGATAATCACGCCTGGACTCCTCGTTTCTCGCGCTTTCTCAGCTAGTCTTCCCTTATAAATAGGTACGACCCCTAGGTATTTTCCATTCTCCCCCTTTGGTCATCTTCTTCCTCTCACGACTTCTCTGCTGCTCGAGCTCCGCTGCCGCCGCCGTCGCAGAGCACCGTATCTTCGTCGACCTTGGCCGCTGCATCGGCCTGATCCGACCAGAAAAACGCGACAAACCTCCGCAGCAACTCTGCATCTGTAAGTTTCTTCTTCCCTGTTCCTCACATCTGCATTAATATTTTTGAGTTCGTCGGTGTTCATCGCTGTTCGTCGTGAGCCCTTCATAGATTTCACCTCCGCCGCCCTTTTTTGATCTTAAGATAGTATAAAACTGCTGCGAAAGCTGTTTCGCACCTATTTCAAATGCAAATAGATTCCTTTCCTTTGTACAGAGGCCTCATTCGAGCGTATGAACTTATCTGTACGAGTTTTAGGTCTGGAATTTTTCCTTACCTGAACGACCGTTTGATCCCAAATAATAGCTGCAACCTGCGAAACCTGTTTGTTCAATCCTTAGTCAAAAAACTGCATTTGTTAGATCCGTTTAACCATGACAATCCGTATGGCCGGTTTAAAAGGACAGCACTGGTTGACAGCCTTGCCTGCTCTTGGCGGTTTAAAATAACTTAACTGTTTCTGATTCCCATGGCGGATTAAATAACCAGATATAATTAGCCATATGTCATTAGGCCCCATCGCAAGCCGCCATCTTGAAGAGATTTTAAAATATTCCCCTCCGGGTTAAGTTGAGCCGGAAATTTTTATTTTGTCATAGGCTTCCATCTCGCATAATGGCACCCAAGGCTCCCAAAGCACTGTGACACGCAAATCGGGTCAAATCTATTGTCCTTGAAAACACCTTGTCGATTTAGTGAAGGCGGCTATCTGCCCGAGAAAGAAGTCATGTCCTATCGTGCTCCTAATCCGTCAGAAGAAAAACCTCAACCCAAGGAGGGAGAAATGATCGTTTTTACTGATCATATGAACCGGGGATTTTCTCCACCCGGCTCAAAATTCTTCAGGGATGTTTTACACTTTTTTGACCTCAGACCTCAAGATATCAGGCCCAACTCCGGGTCAAACATTTGCAACTTCCAACTCTTTTGTGAGGTATATCTTGGAGAAGAACCCAACCTATTGATTTTCAGAGAATTGTTTTATTTAAACCGGCAGAATGAACGTGCCAACGGGCCCAGCCTGGAACTTGGTGGTATCTCCATTCAGCGACGGAGGGACTGCCTTTTCCCATATGCTGAACTGCCAAGCCACCCTAAGGATTGGAACCAGACGTGGTTCTATTGCCAGGACACTTCTCCGGCTGATGAGACCCCGCTGCCCGGCTTTCGTGCTCTGCGCCTTGAATCCAACCATCCACTGCCGGACAAGTTATCTACCGCTGAACGCCTACAGATTGCTCCTACCATAAAGAAAATCAAAGCTCTCTTGGGGAACGGCTTAGATGGCATTGATTTTGTCCGTGTCTGGATCTCATGGCGGGTGATACCGTTAAGCCACTGCCCTGGCTTGATGTGCACTTACACAGTCGAAAAAGATGACCCGCTGCGTCATTGTCCTGATGACTTGCCTGATGACATGATTGAAGACACGACCCAATCTCTTTTGAAAGAGGGCTCAGTGGTCAGTAACACCTTCGGCTTACTTCCCTTCTGCAAGAATAATCCGGCTCCGCGATGAAGTTATCAATCTAAGAATTTACTCTTTTGTGGAATGCCTTGCTTTTACTCATAACCTTTTCTCATTATTCACGGGCAAAAGACAATTTACGGAAGGTCAAATATGATCATGAGGCTGCC
This sequence comes from Aegilops longissima, assembly GCA_021605205.1. NCBI lineage: Eukaryota > Viridiplantae > Streptophyta > Magnoliopsida > Poales > Poaceae > Aegilops > Aegilops longissima. The sequence goes on along the minus strand of CM038677.1, from coordinate 497,934,943 downwards.
AAACAGGCGAAGCGGCCAAGAGAGCGAAAGGAAAACCGCCAAAGCTGGAACTCGAGAGGAAGAAAAAGCCAAGTGCTTCAGATTTGCTCAAACCGGATGACTCCTCGATGATGAAGAAGAGGTAATCCTTAACTCCCCGATTCCTTTACCATCATCTTATTGACATTAATTTCCTTGAGGGGACACGGGAAATAGCCAAGCAGTGAGGAAGAGGTAACTATAATTTCCTCCGACTCCGAGCCTTTGCCAAGGTAGAAAGTCCGAAGAGTGACCCGTAAAGTAAGATTTTCACATCCTTTAGCTTACCAAGATCCTCAATTTCTTTTGAAACAACAGGCTCATGAGGCCGGAGGCGAACCGGACCAGCAAAGGCGAGAACTCTCCTCCGCTTACTTGGCGTAACAAGGAAGCGCCGGACTGAGGTTATCTCCGATTTACGTTCTTTTTTACCTTTGGCGGGTTTCATTCGTCAACCCCTCAATTCATCTGACAAAATATCAGGATACTTCACCTTCCTCCAGCGAATCCATGCAATCCAACATGTCGGCTTTCAAGACTGCCCCAGTGTAATGTTAACTTATTTATCTTACTCATGTTTTTGTACTAACCCTTCTGATTTGCACACAGCGTGCAAGTGAAGCCCAGCAAAAGGGCGAAGAAAAATAAGCCGGCCAAAGAGCGAGTCGTGGCTGACCCAGAGCTCGGAACAACCGTTCCTGACACCTCCACACATGAGCCGCCACCTGAACCGGCCCATAATATTCCAGCACCAACATCTGATCTGCCTGCCGAGCAAACTCTTAACAGTTATGATAACCCAGAGGTTCCTAGCCCGGCAAGAACAGATGACCTGGAAGTTGAGATTCTTAAGACTCGGTTTGTTGAACCAGGAAGACCCACTGTACTTGCTAAGTGCTCTACCAAGCAAGAACTTTCGGGCCTTGAAAAGCCAAGTCGGGCGTCATGATTATACTCATCTCGATATTGGAGAAATTGTCTCTAGCTATATAAATCAAGTGCACTGACAACCGTGACTGGAAGTTGATATGGTGAAGCAAATACACCAAAAATCTGAGGTATAACTGTTGTTGATATTCCTTATTCCTCCTTACTATACCAGCCCCCAAGTCTATTGCTTATGAGAAAAAATATTATGTAGACTTAGAATCCGCTTAGCACTGCTTGCCAGACGCCCGGCTTATCCTGTAACACTCGAAGGCCGGCTTTAAAAGAAGATATTTGAACCGGCGTAGTATAATACTTTGAACTGCAATATGCATTTGCCCCCAAGTGCCAAGTATCTTTTGCTTGCAAAGTGCTTGGGACTTAATTTCCATGAACCGTCGCATTAATTCAGAGTTCTTCAGCATACATTAGCCCCCAAGTGTCAAGAATCTTTGCTTGCAAAGTGCTTGGGACTTAATGTTGTATTATAACAATGCTGAATGTAGCCCGGCTTTGATTCAGGCCACCATAAGTCAATTTGAGTCAAAGATCGCTGATTTGAAGAGTCGCCTGGCAGCTCAAGAGACTGAAATCCAAAAGGCCAACTCCAACTTTGAGTTCAGCGTATCTGAACAAGAGAAATTGAAGAAAAGCTTTGACGCTGATAAGAAGGTATGGGCTGATGAAAAGGCCTCGTTGGTCACCCGGGCAGAGAAAGCAGAAGCGGCTCTCATAGACACAACGGCTGAGTTAACCGGCTTAAAACACCATATATCTCAGATGGTCTCAGCAATCTTTGGTAAGCTATTATGCAAATGTTAAATAGTGTAAATCTTTTTCCGAGAAATACCTTGTTTGTCATCTCCGGCTCACCTGATGTTTGTTAATGCAGCCCCAGGATCTCTAATCTAGACCAGAACATGTTAACAAAGCTGAAGGCGGTTTATACCTTGGTGGAGCAACTCTACACCGGGTCACAACGCGCTTTAGCCGTTGTGGCTTTGTCAAATGATGTTCCCAATCGCTGGCTGATGTATTGAAGCAGCTTGTCAGGCTCCCTCAACGGGTCCAAGAATTGAGGCGTGCTACGCAAGAGCCGGAGCCATAGCCGCTTTAAGCGGGCTAAGGCATGGTTACGAATCGGACCCGCCGACATCTCCTTGTATATCAAGCTTTAAGGAGGATGGCATTCGATTTGAGGAGAAGGACTTCATCACCTGCGTGAAAGAAATCGTCATTTGGCCACTCGATCGGGAATGATCTGGACCTCACCAAGTACCGGCCGGATTCTGACGGTACCAAAATCGAGAGGATAGCAACGCCATATTATGATGCGATCGACAGATCCCTCAATTCGTAAGCATACCTTCGCCCCCGAAGTCGATCTGTAGCGACCCGACCCGAATGGGTCAAGTCTCTGTGCTTATGTGTCATCCCTGGATCGGTATCTTTGACACACACAATGACTCGAGGATTTATAACAGAGGTAAATCACATGTATAAAGTAGCGTAAATACTATTACCTCAATCCAAATATAGCGAAGCAACAAGGTTGTGGATTCCCATCAACACCAACGGCAAAGTTGAGTATAGGAAATCGTAACCCTAACGTATCACTTACTGTCAATGCGAAAAGTCTCGCAACATGAAAAGTTGCAGCCAAAACGGGTCAACACATGGAATATCTTTGCAATGTAACACATAGAAAGTATGAAGGAATAAGCCTATACTACATGCATATATGGCTGGTGGAAAAGCTCTATGGTTACAGTTTTGCGAAAAGCCAATTTTTCCCTACTGCAAAGGAATAGATTTATTTAACTATCATGGTGGTTGTGAAACATTGAGAATGGTTGACAGCATTCTCAATCCCAATTAAAAGTACTCATTAAAACCCAAACAAATTATATTAAGTAACGTGATGAGATCAACAAGATAATCCAAGAACTAGATACTCAAGATGCCCATAACCGGGGACACGGCTAACCATGATTAGTTTATACACTCTGCAGAGGTTTATGACTTCTCCCCACAAGACTCGATCGCCTCCGTTTGGTTTCTCGCACTACATGTGTTTGAGAGACGGGTGACCGAGACATAGTCTTTCAGAAGCGTTTGCACCTTACGATGGGTAGACCGTACCACCTACAACCCCTACATCTGCTAGTCTACCACTGTAAGAGTTCACACGACTTAATCAACTATGCGAGCCCATAATGGCTTGTGGCTGCACACGGAAGTTACTAGCATGAATGATCTTATGATCCCTTTGAGCACGGGTGGCGGTCCAAGAAAAACAGGCAAGTCTGATAGAAACCAGTGCCTCAATCCACCCAGGATGTGTGTTTAAGTTGCCACCTTAAATAAGCCATTGATTTAACAATCTCACATCTGTCATGGAATACACTCACCCAATCCACGTCTACTAGCATAGCAAAGCATAATAAGCAAACGTAGAAGTAACTCCCAAGGTTTCATAAGTAAAACAGGTAATAGGTACTACCTCAATCTACTTCCCATCCCACAATTTATTTAGATCCTAATCATGCAAGTGTTTGAGGATTGATCTAATGCATAAAAACTGGGTATGAGAAAGTATGATCAAAGTGTTACTTGCCTGCAATGTTGATGAAGATGATTTGTACTCAAACTCTTGATAGTTCTACTCGTCACACTCCGGTCAATCTATCGTAATCAAGCAATAGTAACCACACATAAGCAATCACTCAAAAGATCGGAAAGAACGAAGAAAACGATTCGGAAAACATCAAAACCAAGCAAATAACTCTTGCAACATAAAACAATTTCTAACAGTACCAAAATTATGTGAATTTGGCCTTATCAGAAAGTTTAGGTCAAGAGCTTTAATTTGCAAAAGAATCAACTAAATCGAGTTCTGAAACTCAAGTTATGATCAAGCGAAGTTTGAATTCAAATCTGATCTAATTCAAATTTTAAACTTTCAAAAACATGTTTGAGTTCGATTCTTGGATAGAGGATATTATAACGAAGAAGTGGGCGTTGGTTTCATCTAATTTGGATGAGCGAGTAAAAAGTTATGGCTATTTGAAAAATCAGGGCCAAGTTGTTTCTGAAAGAAAAATAGTTCTGACTAAGGTCTAATGTATAAATCGTAGACTAATTGATAATCTAATCTATCATATTAGTCTAAAAATAATAAACTACGGAAGTATAAGAAGGAAAAAAAAACAAAGAAAGATACCTTTATAAGGCAGAGGAAAGACGACTTTGAAGAGAAGAGACAATTTCCAGAAGTCGCGCCGGAGAGGAAAAAAAATATTTTTCTTTAAGGAATCTAGTCAAACCAAAATATTGATTTAACCCGAATCGGATGATTTTTGGAGGCTCTATGGGTCTATATTTATAGGTGGAAAAGAGGCTTAGGGGTCAAAAGCTAGGCAATGTGGGACTAAACGTAGATGAAAATATACGAAACAGAGAGAAGGTGCGCCATGGGCCAAAAGGCCTTTAGGCGGTTCGGCCGCAGCACAAGACACTGTAATTTTTTTTGAGCAATAGAAAAGAAAAAAAACTATGGGAAAAAAAAGAAAAAAATGGGAAGGAATATGGCCCATGGGCATGGCCCATTTAGGAGGAGGGAAAAAGAAGAAAAAAAACAAAGGAGCCCATGCTACTATGTTGTTATGCGCGTGGGCGATGTTAGTCCTAAGCGCGCGTGCAGTTTTTTTTTTTTGAAACAGAAAAGGAAATCTGAATAAATAAAACCAAAATAGAATTTTATATAGGCATATTATATATCAAAATTTTCAGAAAAATATTTCCTACAGCATGAACATTTTACTAACATCAAATAAAGTACACACAATTTTGAATATATCAAAGAGTGCTACTGCCCTACTAAAATCAATAAAAATCATTTTAAAAATACCAAAATGACTCCAAATTTATTTATCTCCAATTTTCTGATGTAGGGAATCATGTTACCCTATTTTCCATGTATTTTATTTTTGGAGAAAATAATTTGAATAAAACTCAAATAACTCCAAATTGAAAATAATTCAAAGGAACTTTGAATTTAATTCTTTGAAACTCCCAACTCATATTTCATATGTTTTGAAGAAGTCATTTTATCTTCGCTCGTGAAAATCATTGAGTTGCATAAAGTTTCAGAATGGGAAATATTCTCAAATGAAATTCAAATATTTTCAACACCCCTTGTCATTTAAATAAATGGAAGAAGTCATGTCATCTTCTCTCCAGGGTTTTTGTGATGAAAAGAATTTGAATTCCCGAAGATCATAAAAGCAAAATGAAAGTTTGGGAAAGTCCTTTTATTCCCTCTCATTTAACCTTCAAAAAGTCTCGAATTTCACTCAATCAATCACACAACAATCAAGCAACAATCAAAACTATCTATTTGTTTATAACTTTCCAAAATTTAGAATTTTGGGGTGTTACAAACTACCACCCTTAAAATGAATCTCGTCCTCGAGATTCGGAGAGGCTAGCAAGAAATAGGTTAGGGTTTGGGGGTCTTCTCAAAAATCCATCGATCGTCTCCGGGGTCTCGGGTGCTACCACCCTTAGAAGCATTATTAAGGTTCCATCAAAACTCATATACTCCATCCATCGTTGATGATGTCGGTCTTCTCGGATCGTAAGGATAATTCCTTCTCGGGCTCTTTTGTAGCGGCATAACCTTTTCCTCAATCCTTTTGTCCTTTAATCTTGGTAAGGTTATTCCAAGATTGGGTCTTCATAGTTGACGGTCCGCGCCAATTCTAAACAACTATCGATATCTCATGGTGGTCAAAATTTATGGTTTCTCCTGCGAAAACGGTGCAGGTTGAACCTCACCGTATAACCTACAGGTTGGCAAAAGCTGCCTTGTTCAAGGGGAAAAATTCTTATACCATTCTAAGGTTTAAACAGGGTTTTGATCGCCGTCTCTCTACTATAGGTAAGTCACTCAGATTTACCATCCCATATAGCAAAGCGAATAATAAGAGTAAGTCGGTATGGTGATCAATCCATCCCTTTTAAATCATTACCTTGTACATGGTTTAGCGAATCTCGCATTCTAACACTCGGTCATCCTCACAAGCATTGTAGAATTTCTCTTGTCGACGAACCAAGTTCGGAAATCCATTGATTCTGCAAGCCAAACAAAACATCTATCGTTCCTTAACAACTCTCAGGTTTTGCGTAAACTCCTATAAGATCGTCTGTTGATAAAATCGCAACTTCTGCAAGGGTTTTTCCTTCAGCAAGAGTTTGCTTGCTTCTTGGCAGGTCCTGCGCCTGTGGGTTATGGCCCATCTCATCACTTATAATCCTTGAACACATCCTCGGGGCAACTGATCATTATTCCAACATCCAACTTCCAGCTTCAAAGCATACTTAAAATTCATCCAATTGTATTGTCTCTTTTCCTTATATTGGCACCAAACTAGGACATGATTACTCAGACTCATCATGGAATTTTCATTGATCCATATTTCCACAATCATACCTCCTTTATATCCAATAGTAATTCATCTCTTCATCCTCGTGGGATATCCCACATACCAAGATAAAAACTTATACTTAAGAAGTCCATACTCCACTTCATGGAACATCATTATCCTTTCCAGGGTCAAGCGTCCTTACAGGGGAATATTGGCCATCTCCGCATGGCACTTCTTCAATTGGGAAACGTGAAACACATCATAACTCATGACAGTCCTTCGGGTAACTCCAACTTGTAGGCCACTTCTCTCATACGCTCCAAAACTTGGTATGGTCCTACAAATCTCGGAGCTAACTTTCCCTTAACTCCAAATCGTTTAACTCCTCGCAGAGGGGACACATGAAGACATGCTCTGTCTCCAATTTCATAGACTACCTCCTTGCGTTTTTGAGTCTGCATATCTATTCTGCCTGGATTGAGCTACCTTCAGTCTATCTCGAATCCACTTAACATTATCTTCTGACTCCTTGATCACATTTGGTCCCAACAACTAACGGTCTTCAACTTCATCCCACATCAACAGTGTCTGGCTCCTTCTCTGATACAATGCTTCACAAGGGCCCATCTTCAAACTAGCTTGGTAACTGTTGTTGTATGAGAACTCCGCATAAGGTAGATTATCATCACTACTAGATCCATAATCTAGCGCACACGCTCTCAACATGTCCTCCAGAATCTGATTGACTCTCTTGATTTATCCATCTGTCTGCGGATGAAAGGTTGTACTGAACTATAGCCTATTACCCAAATTTTGGTGTAGCTGATTCCAAAACTTTGAGGTAAACTGTGTTCCTCTATGATGGTCCTCGGAACTCCATGCAGACATACGATCCTTGTCAGAAAATATCTTGGCCAACTTCGCACTTGTATAGGTGGTTTCACTGGGATAAAGTGAGCCACTTTGGTCAAGTGAATCAACTACTACCCCGATAGAATCATATCCCGTTCGGGTTTTGGGAATTCCGGTAATGAAATTCATGCCAAGCTTATCCCACTTCCATTCAGGTATTGGCATAGGCTGTAGTACTCCTGCTGGCTTCTGATGTTCTGCCTTCACTCGCTGACATACATCACATACGGCTACATACTCGGCAATATCCTTCTTCATACCAGTCAACCAGAAACACGCCTTCAATTCCAAATACATCTTGGTGTTTCCAGGGCGAATCAAGTATGGTGAGTCATGAGCCTCCTGAAGTATTTACTTCCTGATCTTTGCATTATTGGGCACATATACACTGTCCTCAAACCATAAGGTTTCGTGCTCATCCTTACGAAAATCTTTAGCCTTTCCTTTGCTCATCTTCTCTTTTATGTCAGCAATCTCTTTGTCATACTTCTGAGCTTTAAGAATCTTTCCCAGCAATGTAGACTGAACTTCCATTGCTGCAACAAAACCTTTGGGAACAATCTCCAACCGAAGTTCCCTAAGATCCTCGGCTAACTCCTTTAGTAATCCTCCGATTATGAGGGCATTCGTCCTTATTTTCTTTATGGTTGTGTCCTATTTCTCCACAAAGCTTGCATGCACCAGATTTCTTCTTATCCTTTCCCGAAGGCTTCAATTTCTGGGACACAAACCGAGACTTTGGCAAAGTCAACTTAAATTCTTTCCAAGTGGTTACTTCTTGCCATCCATTCATTGTTTGGTACATCCTCCACCAAGTAGCGGCACCTCTTTCAAAGCATTGAAGAGCATGCTGGGCCATATCCTTTCTGGGTATAGGGTTATTCTCCATGTGATCCTCCATGTTCTGAATCCATCGGTCCGTCTTCAATTGACTCATCGGTCCAGAAAATATAAACTCTTCTCCATTCATCATCTATTGGGTCCATGGGTTATGGGGTGAGATAAGAGGGATCGAGAGGGAGGGATACACACAATGCAAACAATTGTTTTGAAAAGACAGATTTTATTGTGGCTGTCGGAAAAACATCAAACAAATGACAGCTCACAATCGTCACATCTAACGTAGGTATGTAACAGGGGTTGGGTCTTCTAATGGTCTATAGATCTCAATGTCATCAAACTATTCAAGTCTTGTTCATGTCTCCGATGGCTTCTTCCAATCGTGCTTGTCCTACTCAAGTTCTTTTGCCAGATCATCTCTGTTGACGCGAAGTCTCTCGCGACGTCCTTTAATATTTCTAGAGTGGCATTCCAAACTTCTGACTTCAACTTCCTTGACATGAACCATGATCCTACTGTCTTTCAGTCCTGACGAATCTCCGGTATCTCGAGGTTTTGTTCCTCCGGATAGCTTTCGGTTCCTGAGTTCTTCACGAAACGCTTCCTTATCAAATACGGCTTCCTGCAGATCCATCTTAAACTCCTTGATGTAATACTCCAGATCCTGGTCTTACTCCAATACACCTTAATCTCGGGTATTGATTACTACCATAATCTCTCAATTCCATAAGCGTAACCTTCCTAGGTCATACAAATCCAAAAATTCTTCAAAGCCTTCAAATTCTCCTAGTCTTCGGAGTCTTCACCGTTGTAGTTTCCGTTTACACGGTAAAATCCTCTTCATTCCAAATGGTCTTAGTTGTCCGATATCTTATACTTCTTGGAGTGGTCTCATCAGTCGAATATTCGAGTGGTCAAAAGGGAAAAGGGGTATGGTCTCACTAAAAGGGAATATTTGAATAAGCTCAGAAGAGAAGAGAGGTAAGAGATCCTTTTGAAAAGAAAGTTGTAGAGGAAAAATCTTTCCTATGGGCTTGTCACTTTCTAGGGTCACGTCCTACAGTCAACATGTGCTCTGATACCATCTTGTAGCAACCCGACCTGAATGGGTCAAGTCTCTGTGCTTATGTGTCATCCCTGGATCGGTATGCTGACACACACAGTACTCGAGGATTTATAACAGAGGTAAATCACATGTATAAAGTAGCGTAAATACTATTACCTCAATCCAAATATAGCGGAAGCAACAAGGTAGTGGATTCCCATCAACACCAACGGCAAAGTTGAGTATAGGAAATCGTAACCCTAACGTATCACTTACTAAATCGTTGCGAAAGTCTGCAACATGAAAAGTTGCAGCCGAAACAATTCACACATGGAATATCTTTGGCAATGTAACACATAGAGAGTTGAAGGAATAAGCCTATACTACATGCATATATGGCTGGTGGAAAAGCTCTATGGTTACAGTTTTGAAAAGCCAATTTTTCCCTCCGCAAAGGAATAGATTTATTTAACTATCATGGTGGTTGTGAAACATTGAGAATGGTTGACAGCATTCTCAATCCCAATTAAAAGTACTCATTAAAACCCAAACAAATTATATTAAGTAACGTGATGAGATCAACAAGATAATCCAAGAACTAGATACTCAAGATGCCCATAACCGGGGACACGGCTAACCATGATTAGTTTATACACTCTGCAGAGGTTTGCGCACTTTTCCCCACAAGACTCGATCGCCTCCGTTTGGTTTCTCGCACTACATGTGTTTGAGAGACGGATGACCGAGACATAGTCTTTCAGAAGCGTTTGCACCTTACGATGGGTAGACCGTACCACCTACAACCCCTACATCTGCTAGTCTACCACTGTAAGAGTTCACACGACTTAATCAACTATGCCAGAGCCCATAATGGCTTGTGGCTGCACACGGAAGTTACTAGCATGAATGATCTTATGATCCCTTTGAGCACAGGTGGCGGTCCGAAGAAAAACAGGCAAGTCTGATAGAAACCAGTGCCTCAATCCACCCGATGTGTGTTTAAGTTGCCACCTTAAATAAGCCATTGATTTAACAATCTCACATCATCATGGAATACACTCACCCAATCCACGTCTACTAGCATAGCAAAGCATAATAAGCAAGCGTAGAAGTAACTCCCAAGGTTTCATAAGTAAAACAGGTAATAGGTACTACCTCAATCTACTTCCCATCCCACAATTTATTTAGATCCTAATCATGCAAGTGTTTGAGAATTGATCTAATGCATAAAAACTGGGTATGAGAAAGTATGATCAAAGTGTTACTTGCCTGCAATGTTGATGAAGATGATTCGTACTCAAACTCTCGATAGTTCTACTCGTCACACTCCGGTCAATCTATCGTAATCAAGCAATAGTAACAACACATAAGCAATCACTCAAAAGATCGGAAAGAACGAAGAAAACGATTCGGAAAACATCAAAACCAAGCAAATAACTCTTGCAACATAAAACAATTTCTAACAGTACCAAAATTATGTGAATTTGGCCTTATCAGAAAGTTTAGGTCAAGAGCTTTAATTTGCAAAAAGAATCAACTAAATCAGATTCTGAAACTCAAGTTATGATCAAGCGAAGTTTGAATTCAAATCTGATCTAATTCAAATTTTAAACTTTCAAAAACATGTTTGAGTTGGATTACTGGATAGAGGAGATCGTAACGAAGAAGTGGGCGTTGGTTTCATCTAATTTGGATGAACGAGTAAAAAGTTATGGCTATTTGAAAAATCAGGGCCAAGTTGTTTCTGAAAGAAAAATAGTTACTGCTAAGGTCTAATGTATAAATCGTAGACTAATTGATAATCTAATCTATCGTATTAGTCTAAAAATAATAAACTACGGAAGTATAAGAAGGAAAAAGAAACAAAGAAAGATACCTTTATAAGGCAGAGAAAAAACGACTTTGAAGAGAAGAGACAATTTCCAGAAGTCGCGCCGGAGAGGAAAAAAAATATTTTTCTTTAAGGAATCTAGTCAAACCAAAATATTGATTTAACCCGAATCGGATGATTTTTGGAGGCTCTATGGGTCTATATTTATAGGTGGAAAAGAGGCTTAGGGGTCAAAAGCTAGGCAATGTGGGACTAAACGTAGATGAAAATATACGAAACAGAGAGAAGGTGCGCCATGGGCCAAAAGGCCTTTAGGCGGTTCGGCCGGCCGCGCACACTGTGAATTTTTTTTTGAGCAATAGAAAAGAAAAAGAAAAACTATGGGAAAAAAAGAAAAAAAATGGGGAAGGAATATGGCCCGCTGGGCCTGGCCCATTTAGGAGGAGGGGAAAAAAACAAAGGAGCGCCCATGCTACTATGTTGCGCATGGCATGCATGTTAGTCCTAAGCGCACGTGCAGTTTTTTTTGAAACAGAAAAGGAAATCTGAATAAATAAAACCAAAATAAAATTTTATATAGGCATATTATATATCAAAATTTTCAGAAAAATATTTCCTACAGCATGAACATTTTACTCACATCAAATAAAGTACACATAATTTTGAATAAATCAAAGAGTGCTACTGCCCTACTAAAATCCAATAAAAATCATTTTAAAAGTACCAAAATGACTCCAAATTTATTTATCTCCAATTTTCTGATGTAGGGAATCATGTTACCCTATTTTCCATGTATTTTATTTTTGGAGAAAAATAATTTGAATAAAACTCAAATAACTCCAAATTGAAAATAATTCAAAGGAACTTTGAATTTAATTCTTTGAAACTCCCAACTCATATTTCATATGTTACGAAGAAGTCATTTTATCTTCGCTCGTGAAAATCATTGAGTTGCATAAAGTTTCAGAATGGGAAATATTCTCAAATGAAATTCAAATATTTTCAACACCCCTTGTCATTTAAATAAATGGAAGAAGTCATGTCATCTTCTCTCCAGGGTTTTTGTGATGAAAAGAATTTGAATTCGAAGATCATAAAAGCAAAATGAAAGTTTGGGAAAGTCCTTTTATTCCTCTCATTTAACCTTCAAAAAGTCTCGAATTTCACTCAATCAATCACACAACAATCAAGCAACAATCAAAACTATCTATTTGTTTATAACATTCCAAAATTTAGAATTTTGGGATGTTACATGATCCGGCCGGGTTAATTGATGGTGAAGCTGAATTTGAAGCTTTGAGTGGCATTGACTGGTCATCATCAACCTTCCAGGACAGGGCAGCCGACGGAGGAGCGGAAAGGGATGACCCGGAAGCTTCAGGCCAACAAAATGAGTGATCCGTCGGGCGTCGTATTTTTATGCTTTGCAGAAAACAATGATTCCTTATCCAGACTCGAGGAGTCTTGTAATAGGGTAGAAGAAACACTTGACTTTGTCGTGCCATCGCGCACGTTTGAGGCGCTCAACACTTGTTCAAACCGTCATCGTTATATTCTTCCGGTTTATATTGATCTTTTGCTTTAGTTGCCCTGCATACAGAACAAAAACGCAAGTCCCTTGGCGGCTTACCGCATGGTGGGACATATGTTTTACATATAACCCGGAGTATGAGTCAAAAAATCATAAAAAGGCCGGTTCTCAGTTATATCCTTAAGACATAATCGTAATAGCATACATGTGATCCTTTGATTACCTTGCCGGCTTCTGCAACCCGAACAATGAGGGTAAGCTTTTTAATCCTGAAACCTTGCACATATGATGCTTGTTACGCACCGACAACTATATTGGATCAAAAGTAAGCCGATGGGATAAAAATCACCCCATTAGTGCTTTCAGAAAAAGATCTGCAAATCGTCAAGCAATTGTGATTTGCCAAGTTTTATAAGAGATAGACAAAATTCAAAGGCTACTGACTCAAATACGATCAGTAAACCATTCCAAAGGGGTTAAGCTAAGATTCAGATACGATCATATAGCCCCTAGTGGCTCTGGCGATGTCGATCAAGTGGGTATCGACATCTATGTTCTCTTTGGTTCGAATACGACCTATGTTTGAACAGGAAGCCCCCAAGTGACCATAAGAGTTTTTTAATAACGCTGATTCGAATACGATCCATGTCAGACCCAAAGGGGTTGAGCTATGATTCAGATATGATCAAGAAGCCCCTTAGTGGGTTTGGCGGTATGTCGATCAAGAGGGTATCGACAGCTATGTTCTCTTTGGTTCGAATACGACCTATGTTTGAATAGGAAGCCCCCAAGTGATCATGGCTAGATTCAGATATGATCATAAGTCGTACCAATGGGAAAGCCGGATTCAAATATGATCCGCTCCCTATTTGGTTGTTTCAACAACATAATAAGGAAGACATGTAAACATTTGAGGATGAAAAGGACGGAGGTCCTGCTTTATTGCTTTTCATAATATAAAAATATATGTACATCCTGAGAGCCGGTGGCTCAAGTATAGTAAGGCTGAAGATGAGCGATATTCCACGGCCGACGGGTCTCCTCCTCCGACTTACGTGAGTCTTTGTGTTCTCGAACATCGATGAGGTAATATGACCCATTTTTCAGGTTCTTGCTGACCACAAAGGGTTCTTCCCAAGGGGGAGACAGCTTGTGCATATCGGATTGATCCTGGATGAGCCGGAGCACCAAATCACCTTCCTGAAAGGTTCTGGACCTAACCCGGCGGCTGTGGTAGCGGCGCAGGTCTTGCTGGTAAATCGCCGAGCGGGCTATTGCCAAGTCTCGCTCTTCATCCAACAAGTCAAGTGCATCCTGACGAGCTCTTTCATTATCAGCTTCAACGTAAGCCACCACCCGGGGCGAGTCATGATGGATGTCACTTGGCAGGACCGCCTCTGCTCCGTACACCATGAAGAAAGGTGTATACCCCGTAGATCTGTTAGGTGTAGTGTTGATGCTCCAAATCACAGAGGGTAATTCCTCCACCCAACAACCCGGCGTTCGCTGTAAGGGGACCAAGAGACGGGGTTTTATACCTTTCAAGATTTCCTGATTGGCTCTTTCTGCTTGACCATTGGATTGAGGATGAGCTACCGCTGAAACATCAAGCCGAATATGTTCTCGTTGACAGAACTCGTCCATAGCACCTTTGGAGAGATTTGTTCCATTATCAGTTATGATGCTGTGTGGAAAACCAAAGTGAAAAATCACCTTTTTCATGAACTGAACCGCCGTGGCTGCATCACACTTACTGACCGGCTCTGCCTCAACCCACTTTGTAAATTTATCCACCGCCACTAGGAGGTGTGTCTTTTTATCCTTAGACCTTTTGAAAGGCTTGACCATATCAAGCCCCCAGACTGCAAATGGCCAAGTAATTGGAATCATCCTCAATTCTTGAGCCGGCACATGAGCTCGTCGTGAGAATTTTTGACAACCGTCACATTTACTGACCAGATCTTCCGCATCAGCATGAGCCGTCAGCCAATAAAAACCATGACAGAAAGCCTTGGCCACAAGAGATTTTGAGCCGGCATGATGACCACAATCGCCTTCATGGATTTCCCGAAGTATTTCCTGACCTTCCGCAGGCGATACACAACGTTGAAACGCCCCAGTGATGCTGCGATGATGCAGCTCACCCTGAACAATTGTCATGGACTTAGACCGCCGGGTGATTTGTCTCGCCAAGGTCTCATCCTCAGGCAACTCTCCCCGGGTCATGTAAGACAAATATGGCACTGTCCAATCCGAGATGACGTGAAGCGCTGCCACCAACTGTGCCTCCAGGTCTGGAACAGCTAAGTCCTCCTATGTGGGTAACTTGACAGAAGGATTATGCAAAACATCCAAAAAGGTGTTAGGCGGTACTGGCTTACGTTGAGATCCCAGCCGGCTTAAAGCATCAGCTGCCTCATTCTTCCTTCGATCAATGTGCTCCACTTGCTAACCCTTGAAGTGCCCAGCTACAAAGATCAACTTCTCGACGATAAGCCGCCATGAGGGGTCCTTGAGTCCCACTTGCTCGACACTGTTGAGCCACGAGATCTGAGTCGCCCAAACACCTTACCCGGCTCAAATTCATCTCTTTGGCCATCCGAAGACCATGGAGTAAGGCCTCATATTCAGCTGCATTATTAGTTCAAGGAAACATGAGCCGGAGCACATAACAAAATTTGTCACCTCGAGGGGAAGTTAAAACAACTCCAGCCCCCGAGCCTTCCAACTGCCAGGATCCATCAAAGTGAATAGTCCAATACGTGTTTTCCCGCTTCTCCTCAGGTGCCTGCAGCTCTGTCCAATCATTGATAAAGTCCACTAGGGCTTGAGACTTAATAGCAATACGTGGCACATACTTCAAACCATGGGGCCCAAGCTCGATGGCCCACTTGGCGACTCGTCCTGTGGCCTCTCTATTCTGGATGATGTCTCCCAAAGGAGCAGAGCTTACCACAGTGATAGGATGACCCTGGAAGTATTGCTTAAGCTTCCGGCTCGCCATGAACACCCCATAAACAAGCTTCTGCCAATGCGGATATCTTTGCTTAGACTCAATGAGCACCTCACTAATGTAGTAAACCGGTCGTTGAATCGGATGCTCCTTGCCAGCCTCCTTGCGCTCCACCACAATTGCAACACTGACAGCACGTGAGTTAGCAGCCACGTATAATAGTAGCGGCTCTTTATCAATGGGAGCCGCAAGAATCGGCGGTTCAGACAACTGTCTCTTTAAATCTTCAAAGGCAGCATTAGCAGCGTCACTCCAGAGAAACCCGTCTGTTTTCTTGAACAGCTGATACACCGGTATGGCCTTCTCACCTAACCGGCTTATGAATCGGCTTAAAGCAGCGATACGACCCGCCAGTCGCTGAACATCATTGATGCACGCCGGTTTAGTCAAAGAGGTAATTGACTTGATCTTCTCCGGGTTAGCTTCAATGCCCCTGTTGGGGACTAGGAAACCCAAAAGCTTGCCTGCTGGCACACCAAACACACATTTGGCCGGGTTAAGAATCATCTTATAAACCCGAAGATTATCAAAGGTTTCCTTCAGATCATCTATCAAGGTTTCCTTCTCTCTGGACTTCACCACTATATCATCCACGTAAGCGTGAACATTGCGCCCAATCCGATTGTGGAGGCAGTTCTGTACACACCGCTGATAAGTCGCCTGGACACTCTTGAGCCCAAAAGGCATAGATACATAGCAGAAGGCTCCAAATGGAGTAATGAAGGCCGTCTTCTCCTGGTCCTTAACTGCCATCTTGATCTGATGATAACCAGAGTAAGCATCCAAAAAGCTCAAGCGCTCACAACCCGCTGTAGCATCAATGATTTGATCAATATGTGGGAGAGCAAAGGGATAAGCTGGACAAGCTTTATTTAAGTCCGTGTAATCCACGCACATCCGCCAGGTGCCATTCTTCTTAAGTACAAGCACCGGGTTAGCCAACCACTCCGGGTGAAAAACTTCAACAATGAACCCGGCCGCCAAGAGTCGGGCCACCTCCTCACCAATAGCTTTCCGTCTCTCTTTGTTCAACCTCCGAAGAAACTGCCTGACCGGCTTAAACTTCGGATCAATATTAAGAGTGTGCTCAGCGAGTTCCCTCGGTACACCCGGCATGTCAGAAGGTTTCCATGCAAAGATGTCCCGATTCTCACGGATGAACTCGATGAGCACGCTTTCCTATTTAGGATCCAGATTGGCACTGATGTTGAACTGTTTAGATGAGTCGCGTGGAGTAAAATCAACAAGCTTGGTTTCATCAGCTGACTTAAACTTCATCGCCGGATCAGGCTCTGTGGTCGGCTTCTTCAGAGGTGTCATATCCGTCGGGTCAACGTTATCTTGATAAAACTTTAGCTCCTCAGCTGCGCAAACAGACTCGGCATAAGCCGCATCGCCCTCCTCACATTCCAGGGCTATCTTTCGACTCCCATGCAGAGTAATAGTGCCCTTGTGACCCGACATCTTGAGCTGCAAGTAAACATAACACGGCTGCGCCATGAACTTGGCGTAAGCCGGCCGACCAAACAGAGCGTGATATGGGCTTTTGATCTTGACCACCTCGAAGGTTAATTTCTCAGCCCTAGATTCATATTCATCTCCAAAGGCCACCTCCAGCTCAATCTTTCCAACTAGGTATGCCGACTTACCAGGCACCACTACGTGGAAAACGGTGTTGGATGTCTCCAAATTTTGGTCAGTCAACCCCATACGTCGAAAGGTCTCATAATCGAGGATGTTCATGCTGCTACCTCCATCCATGAGTACCTTAGTAATTTTATATCCACCGACTTGAGGTGTTACCACCAAGGCTAACTGACCCGGATTGTCAACCCGGGGAGGGTGATCCTCTCTACTCCACACAATAGGCTGCTCTGACCACCTTAAATAACGGGGAATCGCCGGCTCAACAGCGTTCACAGCCCTTTTATGAAGCTTCGGTCCCGCTTGCATAAGCTAGTGGTGAACACATGATACCGCCCACTATTCACCTGCTTTGGATTACTCGATAACTCGATCTGCTGCATTTGCGACCTCCCCGCGGATCACCGGTGATTATGGCCACCTTGATTTCCTGAAGCGAATTTGAACCGCCACCCGGGCCATGGAAACCGCCGGCACCTGAGCCGCCACCCGACCCATGATTGTCGTCGAACGTGTTGGAATTCTTGAAAGCCTTCATGATCGCGCAATCCTTCCATAAGTGAGTGGCCGGCATTTCCCGGGTGCCGTGTCTCGGACAGGGTTCATTGAGCAGTTGCTCAAGAGACGGACCTGACCCGCCAGATCGAGGGGGCGGCCTCCCCTTGCGTCTCTGATTGTTACCTTGCGCATTAGCATTGGCCACAAACTCCGGATTACCATCGGCTCTACGCTTGTTGCCTCCTTGATTTGCCGGGTTATGTTGTTGGCCCTTTCCATTGTCGTTCTTCTTTCCCTTGCTTGTCTTTTCCTCATCAGACACAGGATCATTGGTATTATCAGAATCGGCGTATTTGACTAGAGCCGCCATCAGCTGACCCATATCATTACAATCACGCTTGAGGCGCCCCGGCTTCTGTCTCAATGGTACAAATCTGCAATTTTTCTCCAACATGAGGACTGCAGAGCCGGCATCCATCTCGTCAGATGAATGTATTATCTCTTTGACCCGGCGCACCCAATGAGTGGTAGATTCACCCTCCTCTTGCTTACAATTAGTTAAGTCCACAATTGACATGGACTGCATGCAGGTGTTTTTGAAGTTCTGAATGAACTGGGCCTTTAATTCCGCCCATGAACCGATGGAATTAGGCGGCAGGCCCTTTAACCAAGTTCGGGCCGTTCCATCCAACATCTTGGTGAAGTACTTAGCCATTGCCGCATCACTGACCTCCAACAGCTCCATGGCCATCTCATAGCTTTCGATCCACGCCCCGGGTTGTAAGTCGGGCGTATAATTTGGCACCTTTCGGGGTCCCTTGAAGTCCTTAGGCAGACGCACATTACGTAAAGCCGACACTAAACAAGGAACACCGCCGGTTCTGGTGGCCACTCCTGCCTCAATAGAAGTCGTCGGATAATCCGGGAGAGCTTGATGAGCCGTCTGCTGAGCCGCCAGTTGAGCCGCCCGCTCGTCCTCCTGACGTATCCGGTCCTGCACCGGGTTATAACCGCCGGGTTGGTTACGGTGCTGGGTGTTGCTTGACAAAGCCTCCGACTCCATGTGCCTGCTATAACTCGGACTCTGGCTTGGGCGAGGAGTCGAATGAATCCTGTCTCGACTATAGGAATAAGCCTCTTACTGAGACAGAGCCGTCTGGACGAGTTCTCTGATCCTTCGCGTCTCCACCACTGTTGGATCGTCGCCGTCCACTGGGAGAGCCGCCTAACGTGCTGATGTTGCGATCAGGTTCTCCATGGGGTTAGAAAAATGACCCGGTGGTGTTGGTACGTAGCGAGGCGGGGCCATATTCACATGAGGAGGTGCCATCACCCGAGGTTGAATCGGTCCCCCTGGTCCGGGTGTTATGAACTGGTTTGCTTCTGGTGGGTTACTAGGGCCGTCTCCGGGTGTGGTAAAAAGGCTCCGAGGATCATAAACCGGAGGTAAACGGGATTGATTTTTCTGGTGTCTCCTCCTCATCACCTTGTTAGACGCGTTCAGGTTCATCGTAAGCTGGAAAGCCTCTGACTGGAGCTGTTGGGCCCGTGCATCCAAAGCCGCCCATTCCGCGGCCAACCTGGTGTCCTCTGCTGCTAAGGCCTCCTTGGCCCGAGCTATTTCCTCACGCACCTGTGCCACCTCTGCATCACGCTCATCTTGATTTGCAGGAATAACTGTGGTGGTTAAAAGGGTCGTCAGCTTGTCCATGAGATCAAGCAACACCTGAGCCGGCGGGCGCACAGGGCCTCCTGCCCCGGCCGCTCCTGACCCGGACGTTATTGCTGCTGCAGCGGTAGAGTTTTGGCCGGGTTGAGTACCAGCCATGAAGACCCCTAACCAGCTTGGCGGCTCAAAGTGGTCCGGAATACTGCTGCCATCGGAATAGCCCCCAAGCCTGCCATCTTGCAGTTGATACAACGAATCCGTCTCACCAATGGACGAATCAACATCGGAGTGGACGGTCGTCTCACCGCCGTCTACAGACCCTTCAGAAAGTTCTCCTCCATGTATGCAACTCATGAAGGCACGCTTCACGACGGGTTGAGCACGGGCGGGTCTCGCACGCTGAGCCGTCTCGACGAGGTCGGTGCAGTTGTCCAGCTCAGCGCCCGGCTCACCGATCCGGCCGATGAAGACGTGGATTCCGCCGAAGGGAACCCGGTACCCGTACTCAATTGAGCCGGCGTCGGGGCCCCAGCCTTCATCGTCGATGTAGATCTTGCCGCGACGACTCTTGGTCATCCGGCCCACAACGTATCCCTTGAGCCCTTCAAAGTTGCCCTTCAAGAACTCAAATCCACCATGCGCTAGCCCCACGGTGGGCGCCAACTGTCGTGGAATTGTCACGGCAGATGTCCTCTTGCAAGGACTTAGTCGTGGAGCCATCGCACCTAGGAAGCTTAAAGGGGTTAACGGGAAAAGGGACACAAGAGAGGTTTTATACTAGTTCGGCCCCTTACGATGAAGGTAAAGCCTACGTCTAGTTGGGTTGGTATTGCTAGGGTTTCGTTGACCAGGGAGCGAAATACGCTATGCCCGGCTCTCGATTTGATGTTACTTGCCCTAAGCCGCCAGCGGGTCGTCCCCTTATATACACGGGTTGACGCCCTGCGGCCTATAGAGTCCCGGCCGGCTCATAAACAGTGTCCGGCTCGGTGACTGGTCAATCTTGCCTTATAATACAAGTCATGCCATTACGGCGGTTTATCACTACGGGCCTTAAGTCATCTATGGGCTTTAGACCCTTTATTGAACCGCCATCTTCACGTTTGATCTTGGGCTTCATATGATGGATCACCTTTGTGTAACCCGGCCCCTCCTGGGCGGCTTACACAAATAGTTATATCCCCAACAAGATCCAATCGAGACACCATCACGAAGGGGTTCATCATCCTCATTGGTGCCTCTGTGATGATGCGTGAGTAGTTCATTGTACCTACAGGTCCGTTGTTAGTAGCTAGATGCTTCCTCTCTCTCTTGTGATTCTCAATACAATGGTCTCTTGGAGATGTATTTGATGTTACTCTTTTTGTCGTGCGTTTGTTGGGATCCGATGAACTTTGAGTTTATGATCATATCTATTTGTCCATGAAAGATATTTGAGTTTCTTTGATCTCTTATATGAATGTTTACTTATAGCCTCGTATTTCTTCGTCGTATCTTTGGTTTAGTTAGGCCAACTAGATCGATTTTCCTTGCCATGGGAAGAGGTGCTTTGTGATGGGTTCGATCGTGTGGTGTTCTTTCCTAGTGACAGAAGGGGCAGCAAGACATGTATTCATCGTAGCTATTAAGGATAACAAGATGGTGGCTATTCCTACATGAATAGATCTTCTTTACATCATCTCATCGTTCTTATTGCATTACCGCGTTTCTCCATGAACTTAATACACTAGATGCATGCTGGATAGCGGTCGATGTGTGGAGTAATAACAGTAGATGCAGGAAGGAGTAGGTCTACTAATCTTGGACGTGATGCCTATATAATGATCATTGCCTGGATATCATCATAATTATTTGAAGTTCTATCAATTTCCCAACTGTAATTTGTTTACCCGCCGTATGCTATTTCTCGAGAGAAGCCACTAGTGAAATCTACGCCCCGGGTCTATTCTTTATCATATTTGCTTTTTGATCTAATTTTATTTGCTTTTGTTTTCAGATCTATTATTCTCAAAAAATAAAATACCTTGCTGCACTTTTTCTTTATTTATTTTATTTTGTTTCATCGCGATATCTATTTATCCAAAATCATACAAACCAATCTATCTTTTACCCGTGAGGGATTGACAAACCCTCTTATGCGTCGGGTTGCAAATATTTGTTCTCTGTGTGAAGATACCATTTACATAGTGTTTCTTGGTTCTCCTACTTGTTCGATAACATTGGTTTCATAACTGAGGGAAATACCTACCGTAGTTATGCTACATCATCCCTTCCTCTTCGGGGAAATACTAACGCGGACACAAGCCATCAGGCATCACAGGAACTGTTTCTCTGATGTGCTAGTTTCCAATTCAAGATAAGGTACAACTGCCTCATCAAGTTCTACTTTCCTCCCACTCACTTCTTTCGAGAGAAACTCCTTCTCTAGAAATAAATCATTCTTAGCAACAAAGATCTTGCCTCCAGATTTGTGGTACAAGGTATACCCAATAATTATTTAGGGTGTGCTATGAAGACGCACTTCTCCGCTTTGGGTTCGAGGTTATTAGGATGAAGTATTTTGAGATAATCTTTGCATCCCCAAATTTTAATAAACGGCAGCTTAGGTTTCTTGCCAAAGCCTTGTTCTTACGGTGTCATCTCAGCAGATTTAGACAGTGCCCTATTTAACGTGGATGCGGTTGTCTCTAATGCATAACCCCAAAATGATAGCGACGAATCGGTAAGAGACATCATAGAATGCACCATATGTAATAAAGTACGGTACGATTTTCGGACACACCATTACGTTGTGGTGTTCCAGGTGGCGTGAGTTGTGAAACAATTCCACATTGTATTAAATGAAGGCCAAACTAGTAACTCAAATATTCACCTCCGCGATCAGATCGTAGAAACTTTATTTTCTTCTTACAATGATTCTCCACTTCACTATGAAATTCTTTAAACTTTTCAAATGTTTCAGACTTGTGTTTCATTAAGTAGATATACCCATAGCTACTCAAATCATCTGTGAAGGTTATAAAATAACGATACCCGGCAAGTGCTTCAACACTCATCAGACCACATACATCGGTATGTGTTATTTCCAATAAGTCATAGCCCGCTCCATTGTTCCGGAGAACGAAGGTTTAGTCATCTCACCCATGAGGCATGGTTTGCAAGTATCAAATGATTCATAATCAAGTGATTCCAGAAGTCCATCTGTATGGAGTTTTCTTCATGTGCTTTACACCAATATGACCTAAACGGCAGTGCCACAAGTATGTTGCACTATCATTATCAACTTTGCATCTTTTGGCATCAATATTATGAATATGTGTATCACTACGATCGAGATTCAACAAGAATACACCATTCAATAAAGGTTTATGACCATAAAAGATATTTCTCATATAAATAGAACAACCATTATTCTCTGACTTAAATAAATATCCATCTCGCAAGAAACAAGATCCAGATATAATGTTCATGCTCAACGTTGGAACCAAATAAAAATTATTGAGGTCTAAAACTAATCCCGAAGGTAGATGTAGAGACAGCGTGCCAACGGCAATCACATCAACCTTGGAACCATTCCTGACGTGCATTGTCACGTCATCCTTCGCTAATCTTTGTTTATTCTGCAGCTCCAATTTCAAGTTACAAATATGAGCAACCGAACTAGTACCAAATACCCAGGCGCTACTATGAGCACTAGTAAGGAACACATCAATAACACGTATATCAAATATACCTTTGTTGACTTCGCCGTCCTTCTTATCTGCCAGGTATTTGGGGCAGTTCCGCTTCCAGTGACCATTTTCTTTGCAGTAGAAGCACTCAGTTTTAGGCTTGGGTACATGT
Organism: Aegilops longissima; assembly: GCA_021605205.1. Taxonomy (NCBI): domain Eukaryota; kingdom Viridiplantae; phylum Streptophyta; class Magnoliopsida; order Poales; family Poaceae; genus Aegilops; species Aegilops longissima. Next base: position 497,911,743 of record CM038677.1, on the reverse strand, counting down.
TTGGGCTTCTTCACGGGAGCGGCAACTTGCTTGCCATTCTTCTTGAATTCCCTTTCTTTCCCTTGCCCTTTTTCTTAAAACTGGTGGTCTTGATAACCATCAACACTTGATGCTCTTTCTTGATTTCTTCCTCCGCTGATTTCAGCGTCGCGAAGAGCTCGAGAATCATTTTGGTCATCCCTTGCATATTATAGTTCATCACGAAGCCTTTGTAGCTTGGTGGAAATGACTGAAGAACTCTGTCAATAACACTCTCAACTAGAAGATCAATTCCCAGCTGAGTCAAGTGGTTGCGGTACCCAGACATTTTGAGTATGTGTTCACTAACAGAACTGTTCTCATCCATCTTACAGCTAAACAACTTGTTGGAGACTTCATACTCTCAACTCGGGAATTAGCTTGAAATATCAACTTCAGCTCTTGGAACATCTCATATGCTCCGTGGCGTTTAAAACGCTTTTGAAGTCCCGGTTCCAAGCCGTAAAGCATGGCACACTGAACTATCGAGTAGTCATCAGATCGAGCCTGCCAGACGTTCATAACATCTGCATCAGCTCCTGCAGCAGGTCTATCACCTAGAGGTGCATCAAGGACATAATTCTTCTATGCAGCAAAGAGGATAATCCTCAAGTTACGGACCCAGTTCATGTAGTTGCTACCATCATCTTTCAACTTAGCTTTCTCTTGGAACGCATTAAAATTCAAGGGAATGGAAACCCGGGCTATTGATCTACAACATAAATTTGCAAAAACTATCAGGACTAAGTTCATGATAAATTTTAGTTCAATTAATGAAATTACTAATGAACTCCCACTTAAATCAACATCCCTCAAGTTGTCTAAGTGACACATGATCCAAATCAACTAACCCATGTCCAATCATCATTGAGATGGGGCAGTCTTCAATGGTGAACATCTCCATGTTGATCATATCTACTATATGACTCATGTTCGACCTTTCGGTCTCCAGTGTTCCGAGACCATGTACATGCTAGGCTCATCAAGTTTAACCCAAGTATTCTACATGTGCAAAACTGGCTTACACCCGTTGTATGTGAATGTAGAATCTATCACACCCGATCATCACGAGGTGCTTCGACATGATGAACTTTGGCAACGGTGCATACTCGGGGAGAACACTTTGTCTTGAAATTAAGTGAAGGGATCATATTACAATGCTACCGTCGTTCGAAGAAAAATAAGATGCATAAAAGATAAACATCACATGCATTCAAAATATGTGACATGATATGGCCATCATCATCTTGTGCTTTTGATCTCCATATCCAAAGCATCGGCATGATCTCCACTGTCACTGGCATGACACCTTGATATCCATCGTTGTGTCGGGGTCGTCTCGCCAACTATTGCTTCTACAACTATTGCTAACACATAGTGATACAGTAAAGCAACTACATGGTGCTTAGTGATTGACATGCAAGTCATACAATAATTAAAGACAACCCTAAGGCTCCAGCCGGTTGTCCTACTCATCGACATGCAAGTCGTGAACCTATTAGAAAACATGATCATCTCATAGATCAACATATATCATATCACATCTTGACCATATCACATCACAACATGCCCTGCAAAAACAAGTTAGACGTCCTCTACTTTGTTGTTGCAAGTTTTATGTGGCTGCTACGGGAAACTAGCAAGAACCATTCTTACCTACGCAAAACCTGATTATCAAGTTGCTATTTAACCTTTTGCAAGGACCGCCGTAGTCAGATCAGATTCAACTAAAGTTGGAGAAACAGACACCCGCCAGCCACCTTTATGCAAATCAAGTTGCATGTCATTCGGTGGAAACAGTCTCATGTACATGGACATGTAAGGTTGGTTTGACTCGCTTCATCCCACAATGCCGCCGAATCAAAACAAGTCATTGGTGAGAAGCAATATGAACATCACCACCCATAACTCCTTTGTGTTCTACTTGTGCATATCATCTGCGCATAGAACAGGCTCATGATGCCACTGTTGGGGAACGTTGCATGAAAACAAAAAAAATCTACGCACACGCAAGATCTATCCATGGAGATGCATAGCTACGAGAGGGGGAGAGCATCTACATGCCCATGTAGATCGCTAAGCAAAGCATTTATCAACGCGATTGATGTAGTCGTACACCTTCACGATCATCCCGATCAAGCACCGAACGTACGGCACCTCTGCGTTCAGCACACGTTCAACTCGATGGCGTCCTCGCCTTCTCGATCCAGCAAGAGAGGCGAAGTAGTAGATGAGTTCTAGCAGCACATCGGTGTGGTGATAGTGGTAGTGAAACTATTCCGCACGGCTTCGCCAACCACAACGGTTTAGAGCGGAAGACAAACTAGAGGGGGAGGGGGCGCCGCACACGGCTTGGGGATTCGTGGTGTGTGTTGCCCCCTCCCCTCCTCTCATATATATAGGTGGAGGGGGAGGGGAGGCAGCCCTAGGCACACCCCAAGGGGGCCGGCAGCCACCCTAGGGCACCTGCCCTAAGCGTGGCCCACTTCCTTTCTTGGCGCGTCGGGAGAAGGCGGGAGGGGAGGCGCCTCTCCCCCTTCCTTTCCTAGCATGTGGAAGAGAAGGCAAGAGGGGGCCGGCCCTCTTCCTTCCATCCCTAGGGCCAGCGGCCATGAGGTGGGGCGCGCCAGCCCCTTGTGGGCTGGTGTGCTCCCCTCGTTGGCCCGTTTGGCCCAATAACCACCTGTGGCATCCCGGAACCCCTTCCGGTGATCCGATAATTATTCGGTGCATTCCGAGACTCTTCTAGAGACCAAATACTAACATCCTATATATTAATCTTTACCTCTGGACCATTCCGGAGCTCCTCGTTATGTCTGTGATCTTATCCGGGACTCCGAACAATATTCGGTCACCAATATACATAACTCATATAGTACCATATCATCAACGAACGTTAAGCGTGCAGACACTACGGGTTCGAGAATGATGTAGACATGACCGAGACACTTGTCTGGTCAAGAATCAATAGCAAGACCTAGATGCCCATATTGGTTCCTACATATTCTTTGAATATCTTTATCGGTTGAACGTTTATGACAATACTCATAGTTACCTTTGTCTGTCGGTATGTTACTTGCCTGAGATTCGATCGTCGGTATGTCCATACCTAGTTCAATCTCGTTACCAACAAGTCTCTTTACTCGTTCTGTAGTACATCATATTGTAACTAACTCCTTAGTCACTTTGCTTGCAAGCTTCTTGTGATGTTGTATTACCGAGAGGGCCCAGAGATACCTCTTCGTCATATGGAGTGACAAATCCCAATATGGGTTCACACCAACTCAACATACACCTTCGAAGATATCTGTAGAGCACCTTTATGATCACCCAGTTACGAAGTGACGTTTGATAGTACACATGGTCTATGGAACATGTATTTGACTTTAAGAAAGCAGTAGCAAAAACTAAACGATTATATGCTAAGCTAACGGATGGGACTTATCCATCACATCATTCTCCTAATGATGTGATCCCGTTATCAAATGACAAATCATGTCTACGGTCAAGAGACCTTAACCATCTTTTGATCAACGAGATAGTCTAGTAGAGGCTTACTAGGGACTTGGTATTTCTTTATGTGTATTCGCACATGTCTTTATGTTTCCGATCAATACAATTATAGCATGAATAATAAACCTTTATCGTGATTAAGGAAATATAATAATAACCACTTTATTATTGCCTCTAGGGCATATTTCCAACAAATGGCGGTTTCATCATCCCTTGTTGATGTTGTTGTTGGTTATGTTGTTGCATTGAATGACCTGCACCCTCTTGACATTGAATGTCTTGAGGAGCGGTTTGGAGCATTTCAGCTTCATAATAAGCAAGGGCATCAGGTATTTCAGCATCCACTTCAGCCATTCCTTCATGAATATCTGTTTGATTTGCTGAATGTATGGCGTCAAGTTCTTCTACGTGCCTCTTGAGAAAATAGAAGGCTTTGCCGTATTGTTGTTCACATCTCATTGCTTTCTAGTTAACCGTCAAATTTAGCTACTGCAGGATGTCTTGCTTGGAGATTTTAGAGCTGCCATCGGATGCTAATGTGTTGTAGTCCCTTGTATTAAATGTTGGTTGCGATTTAGCAGTCTTGGTGTACCGTCTAAGGATATATTTGTCCAAAAACTCGTCAGCCCTCAAGTAATCTAGAATGTTCATGATGTGAAGGCGGAACAGTCCTGCAGTGAGATAAATGCACAATTCATTATTTGTGAGCCAACAATTAGGTAGTATATAGTGATATCATAGTAGTAGTTTAGAAGTTTAGTTGTTTATTTATTTATTTCATTTTTTGCACTCACCTGTGTGGGTCCAAAGCTTGCATTCACACTCATATGTTTTATTGACTTTGTTAGATACAACTTGGAATTCATGCTTGGACCATGCAAACATTTTTCCTCATGCTTCCCTTTGTTATGGTAGTACACAAGGTATTTATTTTTCTCTAATGTTTTCTTTACACGGAATAGTGTGCTCTTTGTCATCCTATCCCTCATCTCGTTGTATACGGCTCTCGTGTACTTGATAGCCATGTCTTCCTTGTAGCCGTATTTTGTTTTTGTCACTGGATTGTTCTGCATATGCCAAAAATAAAAGATTAGTCGAGCAGAGTCATAGTTTTCATTTTAAATACCAAGTGCATATGTTCAAGGTTCTGAATAGGAGGGTGTTTTTTGTCATAATACCACGATGTCCATTGTTTGCTCCTTCTCCATGTGCAGCCGAGTTTGTATGTAAGCATTTACACGCCTAGCAAACTTGTGTAGGTTATGGGTCCCCTTGACAAACCCTCTCTTGAGCACGTGATTCATGTTCTCGCTTCATTGTGTAGAACTCATTCTAGCACAGAAAATGTTCTTGTAATATGCTGATATCCACATTTTCCGGTCACTCCACAACTACATCATCATAGGGTCGTTCTGCAAGTTGTACTTCTGGACGAGTGCAGCCCAGGCAGCTTCAAACTCTGTTGGCATTAGCGGTTAGTTTAAGATAGACATGAACTCCTCTTTGAATGTTCATGTCTATCTTCATTTTACATTTTATATTAGCGGTCAGTTTAAGGTATTCCTTGAACTTCTTGAGGATGTGCCAATGGCATAGCTTGTGGACGGTATTTGTGAATGCTTTTGCTATAGCTTTTGGCATTGACGGGCACTGGTCTACATTAATATAAAATGTAATATGCAGTGTTATTGAACTTCATTCATCTTATATGCATTGTTGTAAAATGTAAATTTCTTCTCACACTGAAATTGGACTTCTGTACTACTAGAGTTTGAACTTCATATCCAGCTCTATGTCTACATAATCATGTCATACATAGTTTTTTTCCTACATCACTATAGCTGGACTTCTGTGGTACCAGAGTTTGAACTTCATGGTTTAATTTCTTTTTCATTCCCACCAATATACCCAATATATCCAAAACTATAAAAAGGATAAAACTTGCAATCTTTTTTGAATTTTACCTATGAGAATACAAGTTGGGTGTTTGTTGTTCATGCACCGTATGAATGTATCGAAGAGCCACTTAAATGACTTTGCATCTTCATCTCTAACGAGGGCAACAACAAAATTTGTTGACTACAAATGGTGGTTGGTACAAACACTCCTAGAGGCATATGAAATCTATTTGTTTTGTAAGTGGTGTCGAATGTTACGCGATTGCCAAAGTATTGATATGCTCCGTGGCAGCTTGCATTGGACTAGAAAATGTCCTTTATTGCATTTTCATTGTCTACTTGTATATCAAAGAAGAACTCATCGTTGGTTTCCTTCATGTCTTTAAAGAAGGATACAAGTTTCAATACGTCATCCAAGTCATGTTTCGTTGCATTCATAGCTTTCCTGCAAAATACATACAAATATGCATTTGTTATTTTTTAGGAACGGTGGTGACTTAGGATCCATGTACATTGTAGTATTTGCATTTTTCAATACTTACTGGTTTAGAGGTCTTGTTCGGTCATGCTCAAGAAATAGCTTCCATCTTCATTTTCCGATAGCATCGACATAATTTTTGTGTTTGACATCATGGTACTGCAAGAGCTTTACGGTATTAAATAATGTGGGAGATTCGACTTCTGCAGAAAAAACAAATAAACAGTATGTTAAAATGTAGCTTATAAATATGTTAATCCTGGTTCCAAAAAATGGCACATCATAGCAGATGCATATATAAATATGTTATTTTTTTCACTTACGTGTGTGTATGATCGCAACTCCACCGGAGTCTATTGCTGGCCCTCTGGGATGGGACAAGGCGGAGTTACCATAGCTGGGTGCAGGAGTGGATCACGAGGAGGTAGGAGGGTTGAATATGGCCTCTCTCTTGTTTGTGTCCTTTTGCCTTGTGGTGGTTGTGGAGGTATGCCAATCCTAGTTTTTGTTTGCTCTTTTGTTCTGTGAAACAATGCACCAACCTCATGTCCCGTACGATCATGAGTTCTAGTAGCAGCATCAGCATCCCTCGGTGCTAGTGTGCAGAGCACTTTCCTCAGTGAGTGTGTTATTGTTGGAATTGTCCTAGCATCTGGTTTACTTGCTGCTCTTTCACATTGACGAGCCACAACCAGGATAACCTCCAAAGTTATACGCAGAACGTGAGCTAACACCCTCCTCCATCGGTGTGCTTGGAAGCTTGTTGGTGGATACAAAGAATCCGCTGGGGATTCCGGCGTCATCCAATTAGGTGGAGGCGCAAATTGGTGCGGATCAGGGTGTGACCCAGCATCTTGGAAGTTTGCTAGGTTTTCGGGTGTCACCCAATTTTGGTGTGGAGCAGATTGGGAATGCTAAGGGTGTGGTTGAGGTGTGACCCATTCAGGGGACAGCACAACACGTACAGGCTTAGGGTTGTATACATGCTACTAGGAAGTTCTAACCTTCTTTCTGTGTCTCTCATCCTGCTGGCATGAAAAAAAATGTGTTAGCACAAGTCATATTTGCCTATACTAGTGTAGCTAAACTGAGCATTCTTCACAGTCTGAACTTCCCATAAAAGTGTTGTTATAATAAAAAATGCAAGGGAAAGAGTCACATATTTTCTGTAGCTAAACCGAGCATTCTTCATAGTTTGAACTTCTGGTTTGCAAAGGGGGGAGGTTAAATGATATTTGAACAAGAGTCATAGCTATACTCCTGTCTACAGTTAAACCTGACCTTCATGTGATTGCATTGTTGAACTTACAATTACATAACAACCTGAACTGCTTGTTTCATGTCTGCAGTTCAGTTTATGATGTTTTCACATGTTTGTTTTATTTTCATTTTTTGCACACAATCAGATACATACCAACTTAAACTCTGGCTCATTTACTAGTTGAACTTCACATGGTGTTTTGTTTCTCACAATTATTATGAAAAAAGTAAACAAGCACTCTACACATTTTTTTGCAGCCTGAACTGAGCCTCAATTACTAGTAGAACTTCACAGACACTTGTAGGAATGCACGTGGTGTAGACAACCAAAATACATGACCATGCAGGAGAAGACAAACAGAATAGGACAAGAAGTTCAACCATACCTTGGCTAGAAGTTCGGCTAGTCTTTTTCCTGCAGTAGATATGCCACCTGCTTGAGAGCAAAGTGCCGGCGTGTTGGAAGAAGAATCCCAAGACATTGCATGGCTATCATAAGGCGCCACAATCATCTGGTTTTGTTTTGGATCGAAGGGATCAGCAAGAAGTTCAAGTGCAGCAGAATTTCATCAATGACAGTAGGAGGCAACAAGAATTCATCAATGGCAGTAGAAGGCAGGGGTGAAATAGTACCTGCGGTGATGCGTCCCAAGCTGGATGTGTTAAATCCGATGGCTCCACTACCGACCTGTTGTAGCGGCCAACCTTGCTCTGGCCTTCGCCGTCGTTCCCTTGACCACGCCGTCGATAGGAGTCGACCAGGGAAGGAGGAAGCCTCTGCTTGTCCATGGAGCCCGTGGAAACTACGGCGGCTCCATTGCCTCCAGTCGATCCGGGCTCCCTAGCTCGGGTGCCCGCTATTGCTCTCTCACCCGCACCGTCGGTAGGAGGTGGGGGAGGGAAGTAGGATCCGGCGGGGGAAAGGAGGTAGGATGCGGCGAGCTACAAGGTAGGAGGAGGGCGGGGGGTCTGGCAAGCTATGGGGCAGGGCGTGGGGAGCCAACGAGCAGTGGGGTAGGGGGCGGGGGGAGCCGGCGAGCGGTGGGTTAGGGGGAGGATGGGGGGATCTCGATCGGGATCGGGATCAGGATTGGGATCGGGTTCCCGGAATTTTCGGCACCTGGTCCTGGCACCTGGTCGGACCGAAGTTTGGAGTTCGGGAGGATCCGGTCGGCTCTATATATGGCCGGGTTGGATTAGAATAGTGCTCCTATATAGGAGAGGGTAACACTATTCAAAGCGTGAGTGTAGGATAGCTTATTCTACACCCCTAGTAACGCTATATACAAAATTTAGTAAAACGGTGTATAAATTGTAGTAATTTGGAAAATATTTTTTTACTACCCAAGTTTGTAATTTACTACATTTTTATGAAAATTACTATATTTTTACACAGTGTGTTACTATATTTTGTACCTACCGTTACTAGGTTGTAGAATAAGCTATTCTATGATCACGCTTAGTTTAGCGTTACTATATTATATACCTTTAGTTATAGGTTCTTTTGGTTCGCATAAAGAAAATATCGCCTCTTTGGCATTCATTCTTCGAAGTTGTCAAAACTTTATTTCCATAGTGTTCGGTGAAGCCGAGGTACATCTAGTCACTTCGGATGCATCTCTAAGTGTACGACATATACCGCCTTGGGCGCTTTAATTAAAAAAATCCCGAAAAACTTCCTAAGCACTCATATTTGTTATATGCATGCCGCCTTCCAATATAATCGTTTTAAATCCATCATATGCATCAATTTGACTTAAGATTTGTCCAATCTGGGTTCTCTGGCTCCTGTGCTTACCCCTTACGTTCCCGGTTGTTTGGCTAAGGGGTAAAGGGAGCACCTCTACGATTTTTTACTTCCGTGACATCCGGGTTAGTACCCCAGGCGGGTGAAGCCAAAGGCTAGCATTCTTAAGAAAATAATCGGTCAGCCACGATGGAAGTGAAAATACTCGATTCCTAAAAACTGTAACTAGGGGCTTCGTTCTTGAAGTGACATGTCTTCCGCATAGTTCGAACATACAATCATGGTTAACATGATATCCTGAGAAAAGGAACTGCTAAAGGAACTATTTTTCTCAGAATATGTTTCTTACATTAAACAAAATTATAACATAACTCTCTGCTTCACTTTTGTTTTTTGAACCGTATGGCCAGATTGCCTTGTTCTTCGAAGATTCTAGCCCGGGTGTTCCGGCTAGGATTAGGGACCGATCCTCGGCCACTGGAAGAGGAGGCGGAAGCCGACGGTCGGTTAACAAAGATTGTATAGTGATGACCCACAAGTATATGGGATCAATTGTAGCTCTTTTTGATAAGTAAGAGTGTCAAACCCAACGAGGAGCATAAGGAAATGACAAGTAGTTTTCAGTAAGGTAATGTCTGCAAGTGCTGAAATTGTAAGTACCTGAGTAGTTTGATAGCAAGATAATTTGTAACAGGAAAATAAACGATAGTAGTAACAAAAGTGCAGCAAGATAGCCCAATCCTATTGAGGCAAAGAACAGGCCAAACGGTCTCTTATGATAAGCAAAGCGTTCTTGAGGGTACACGGGATTTTCATCTAGTCACTTTCACCATGTTGGTTTAATTCATGTTCGGTACTTTGATAATTTGATATGTGGGTGGACCGGTGCTTAGGTGTTGTTCTTACTTGAACAAACCTCCTACTTATGATTAACCCTCCTGCAAGCATCCGCAACTACGAGAAAAGTATTAAGAATAAATTCTAACCATGGCATTAAACTTTTGGATCCAATCGGTCCCTTACGGAATAGCGCATAAACTAGGGTTTAAGCATCTGTCACTCTCGCAACCCATCATCTAATTGCTACTCCACAATGCATTCCCTTAGGCCCAAATATGGTGAAGTGTCATGTAGTCGACATTCACATGACACCACTAAGGGAATCACAACATACATACTATCAAAATATCGAACACATATCTAGTTCACATGATTACTTGCAACATGATTTCTCTCGTGACCTCAAGAACAAAACTAACTACTCACAAATGATAATCATGCTCAAGATCAGAGCGGTATTAAATAGCATATTGGATATGAACATATAATCTTCCACCAAATAAAACATATAGTAATCAACTACAAGATGTAATCAACACTACTAGTCACCCACAAGCACCAATCTATAGTTCCAGTAACAAGATTGAACACAAGAGATGAACTAGGGTTTGAGATGAGATGGTGTGACGCCCCCGATTTAATCGTACACTAATCATGCACGCAAATGTGTACGATCAAGATCAGGGACTCACGGGAAGATATCACAACACAACTCTACAAATAAAATAAGTCATACAAGCATCATAATACAAGCCAGGGGCCTCGAGGGCTCGAATACAAGTGCTCGATCATAGACGAGTCAGCGGAAGCAACAATATCTGAGAATGGACATAAGTTAAACAAGTTTGCCTTAAGAAGGCTAGCACAAAGCGGGATCTGATCGAAGAGGAGCAGGCCTCCGCACGGGATCCTCCTAGGTTACTCCCGGTGGTAAATCGTCGGCCGGGCTGCACGTAGTAGTAGGCGCCTCCGGTGTAGTAGTCGTCATCGACGGTGGCGTCTGGGTCCTGGGCTCCATCGTCTGATTGCAGCAATCGAGTAGAGGTAGGGGGAAAAGGGGATACAAGGCAACCGTGAGTACTCATCCAAAGTACTCGCAAGCAAGGAGCTACACTACATATGCATGGATATATGTGTAAAGGCCATATCAGTGGACTGAACTGCAGAATGCCAGAATAAGAGGGGGATAGCTAGTCTTAACGAAGACTACGCTTCTGGACACCTGCCTTGCAACAGACAGAAGAGGACAACGGAAGTCCTCCAAGTAACATCATATAGCAATAATCCTACCCGGCAATCCCCTGCTCATATCCACGAGCGAGGCGACCACCGTTATATCGGCACTTGGAAGGGTGTGTTTTATCAAGTATCCGGTTCTAGTTGTCATAAGCTCAAGGTACAACTCCAAGTCGCCCTGTTACAAGATCACGGCTATCCGAATAGATTAACTTCCTGCAGGGTGCACCATCTTACCCAAAGACGCTTGATCCCATTTGGCGGACACACTTTCCGGGGTCATGCCCGCCAGCGAAGATCAACACGTCGCAGCCCCACCTAGGCACAACAGAGAGGCCAACACGCCGGTCTAAACCTAAGCGCGCAGGGTGCAGGCCCATCGCCTCGAGCACACACAAGCGTTATGTGTCTGTGGCCGAAGCAGACCTAGCCCATCAGCGTTCGGTCCAATCCGGCGTGCGCCGCTCCGTCGTGACGTCTAAAGTGCTTGGTGATACCACGGCGCGGGATACCCATAACTACTCCAGCGTAGATGGTTAGTGCGTATAAGCTCGTAGCCAACCCGATCAAATACCAAGACCTCGTTAAGCGTGTTAAGTAACCGTGAACGCCGAGCAGGCCAGGCCCACCTCTCTCCTAGGCGGTCTCAACCTGCCTGTCGCTCCGCCACAAAGTAACATGGGGGCCGTCGGGAACCCAGGCCCACCTCTACCAGATGGAACCACATCCTTTCACCCCATCTCCGAGCAGTACCACGGTAATGTAATAGTGTAAAGTATATGGTATATACCGTGATCACCTCCCGAGTGATCACGGCCCGATAGTATAGCATGGCGGGCGGACAAGAGTGTAGGGCCACTGATGGAACACTAGCATCCTATACTAAGCATATGGGATTGCGGTAAGGTAACAACAGAGTAACAAGGACAAAGCTATGCAGCGAAGATAGGAGTATCTCAAAACAGTAACATGCTACACTACTCTAATGCAAGCGATATAGAGAACGATGGCGATATCTGGTGATCAAGGGGGCTTGCACTGGTTGCTCGAGACAAGAAGGAGGGTCGTCGATGGCGTAGTCGATCACGAGGACATCGACATCGGTCTCGGGGTCTCCGGAGGGAAGAGGGGAAAGCAACAAGAAATACATAGCGAGCAAGTGCATAACAGACAATGAGCGAGCTAGACGTGTTCTAACGGCGCTAAGGCGACTTGGCGAAGAAACATCCGGAAAGTTTTCCGGTTCGGACGTCTGTCGAGACAGTTGAACCGGAGAGGAAAGTTTGCAGGTTCGATAGGTTAGGGGTGTGTGGCGGACGAGCGGACTGCGTATCCGGATTCGTCTCGTCGTTCTGAGCAACTTTCATGTTGAAAATATTTTAATCCGGATTACGGTTAAAAGATGTGATTTTAAAAGATTTTATTAATTTCTGGAATTTAATTAATTATTTAATTAATTTCGAAAATGCATTTATGACATCAGCATGATGTCATGCTGACGTCATCGAACAACAGGGTTGATGAGTCAACCCTGACAGGTGGGTCCCGCATGTCATTCACTAGTGACTAATTACCCTAATCAGATTTAATTAACATTACTTAATTAAGTTAATTAATGATTAGGGTTAATTAATTCAGAATTAATTACTTAATTAATTAATTATTAGTTAATTAGTTTAATTTATTTTCATTTTATTTTTATTCCCTTTTCTTTTTTTTTTTTTTTTATAAAAGCGTTAGGGCGCGGGCCCTTTGGTGATGTGAGGGGTTCTTGAGCGTCTTGGCGCCGAGTTCTGACGCCACTCGGTTGGTCTTTGCGCGCCGGTGGCGGCCAAAGGCGCGGGGCGCAACCACGGGAGGCGAGGAGCAGCGCCCAGGGGGCCTTGACGACACGCACGCGAGGCGAGGCCATGGCGGCGCCAATGAGCCGGGAAGAAACCCGGCGTGGGCACGTCGAGGAAGAGAGAAGGAGGGGCCTCACAGGGGTTTGAAGGGGCGGGCGGTGGGCTCGGGTGGATGACGAGGTCGACGGCGGCGGCCGACGGTGGTCCGGGTCGGGAGGTGACGAGGCGGACCGGTGGGGAAGGGCGCCCAGCGAGGACGCGTCGGAGGCGGGCGCCGTGTCCTCGGGCGCGGCGTGGGTCGGTGAGGTCCCATGAGGAGGGATGATGACGGGCAGCGTCCGGCGAGGGGGAGCTTCGGGAGGAGGCCGATCGTCCGTCGAGACGAACAGCGTCGAGGGGGAAGTCCGGCGGTGGTCATGCGAGGAGGCTCCGGCGAAGGAGGCGAGGCGGCGAGGCGACGGTGGTGGCGTCGAGGCCGCGGGGGGAGGGGGAGGGGCACGGCCGCCGGGAAGAGCGTCTTGAGGGACGAGGTGGGGGCCGGGCGAGGCGAAGGGGTCGGGGGTCCTTGCCTCGATCCGGACGGGGGAAGGAAGAGAGGTCGAGGGGGAGTGGGGGGGGATCGATCCCGATCCAGATGGGATCGGGCGAGGGGGGGAGCGAGTGGGGAACGGGTGGGTTAGGGTTTCGGGGTTCCAGGGATCAGGGGAGCGTGGGTGGGCCAGCTGGGCCTTTCGGCCTGATGGCCTGCTGGCTAGCTGGGCCATTCAGCCCAGGGGAGGAGGGGTCCTTTTCTGTTTTTATTTTTCTTCTTGTTTTCCTTTTTATTTATTTTACCTTTCTACTTTTCTATTTTATTTTAGTTTTAGCAATTTACTAAAGTGGCACCTAATAGAATTTACAATTTATGCCACTGCCACAATAGTTTATTACTTATAACAAATTAGTCTTGAAAATGTTTATTAATTTTAAAGCACTTAAATAATTGCATTTGCTACTGTTTTATTCATTTTAGAGTATCTAAACATTTTATAAAAGTGTGGTTCCTCCATCATAATTACTTATGAATTATTTGGAACCACCCGAACACTTTAGTTTTAATATCTGAAAATTTTTATTGTTTGACTTTGTTTGAATTTGAATTTTGAATCGGATTTGAACTAACGCGAGATTTGTCAGCGATGAATCGAGGTGACGTGGCATCATTAGTGCGGATTCTGTAGCTTAATTACCCAAGTCACAATTCTCCTCCACTACAAGAAATCTCGTCCCGAGATTTAAGAGAAGCAAGGGGAAAGGTCAGTTACGATAATCTAACGGATCTTCACGAAGAAGTTAATCCCTTCGTTGATGTCTTCAATCCTTTATTCCGATGCGTCATGATAAGCTGGTCATCATTTCTTGAAATTCCATCGTATTTACGAAAAGATAAGGGCAGCTCACTCGACATAATGCTTTTGAGGGAAACAATGCTGGGTTAACCCATGAATTAGTATAAAATTATCTCTCGAGTTGAACATATGAAATACCACGAGAGTAAGGTACGAAGGTACCATAATAGGCTCAAAGCGGTAGGTAGTTGCTCGAAGTCTGAACCAGAGTGAGAAAGGGGTTCAGAGTAGCGAGAGTAAGTGTCGCGTCTGATACCAGAATAGATCACTAGTTCGGTGGCCCGTGAAATACATACGAGTCCACGCGGGAGGAATAACTTTGGGAACAGGGGGGTACAGGAGAGTCAGGTTTCGATCCTGTGAAACTGTGGGTTATGGGCCCACCACGTGGTTAAAAGTAGAAGGTTGGTGACATCTTGCACGATCATGTAAGCAAGGCCGGTCAGAGGAGAGTCTGAGGTTCATGTCGGCAACAACATAGGTACCAAGGCGAGGGACGAAGAGAACCATTTTCCTGCTCGTTGAACGAGGCGGACCAATAGGCAAGGTTCTCGTCCACCGGTGGTTACCGGAATGTCATCAACAATAGTAATAGGGTCTTACTTACAGAGTGGTACAACGAGGTGCTTACCTAGCGAGGGATTATCACTGCTTAGATTATATATATCCCAAGAAAGGTTCAACCAACCAATGGAAAGTAAAATATGATTATCATATTAAGCGAAACAATGGAAAGGAAAATGTGTTTAAACACATAATTCAAGGGCATATCCTTCCCAAGGACAAGCGAGCAAGATATCCACGATAGGAGATAATGTAGAAAACCCTTTAGGTAAGGGGAGAGAAATTCCATGACATTACCCATACAACGGTGTTCGGATAATTGAGCAAGAAACATTTAGCATTGGGCTTCGAATGTTCTTGTTGAAAATCAAAGTATCACAGACATGCTACGAGATAGCATTGACATGGCCTTCAGGTGAAGATCAGACTGTGGGATCACGAAGCATCCATCTGGAATAACTTATAGAATCAGTATTACAATTCCCTCATGGATGAATGGATAACCCTGCTGAAAAGGAATCTATAATGATAGGTCCTCCAGCCGGGTGCTAGGCATGACATCATGCTACCGGTTCATTAAAGGACCAATAACATAAATCTTGGAAAATGGTCCCAACCATCATATCTGACCGAGATTCAGATCCGATTGGTGTAAAGATACCTCAGACTTAGGATACCTGAGAAGAAAAGGTGCAACGCAAATTGACGAGATGACAATGTAAGATTCTCGGGGAAATGAACTATGATGTGATTTCCGTTAACAAGAGTCCATCATTAACCCAAGGAGAGGACAAGGGGGTGTCTGGTGAACTCAACGGCAATTCACCAAGATTCCCAAGAGATAGACTCCCACATTTAAGTGAACAAGGAGATAACATTTGTCGGAACAAATGATACTAGGAAATATGCTCGAGGAAAACATACACAAGTAAACATTGGTTGAAAGGTGCGCCCGATGGGTTGGGTTGCACGACCAATGTCAGAATGGTGATTCAATAATCGATAGTCTAAGAATTTCACTTCAAAGCAAGAGGCTTGCTAGAAGGGCAGAATTCAAACAAGACCGTTCACTTGTTGGTACACGGTTGGAAGCAACACGGGACCAAGAAAGAATGGTGATGGTGAGAAGCATCTCAATACCAAGAATTTCTTAAGAGGTGGAGCAGTCCTCACAACATCCTTGATATTAACAGATGGTAATACTCCAAGGTAAAGAAGAACGAATGCTGGATAGCAGGGATCTCAAGGTTTACACAAAACACGAACAACTTGTGTTGAACGGAAGGCAATAAAGTGGTCGATGAGAACAGGAATCATCGAGGGCAAGGATGGTATTACCCATCATGAATTCAATTGAATTCCTGGAAGAGCTCATAAGGTTGATGATGATCACGACACAATTGTCGAGAGATTTCATGCAGATGTAATCAAACAAATGACGACATCAAGTCAAAGTAATGATGAAGTGAAAGGTTATTAGAACCAAGGTACGACACAAACTCGAAACCAAGCTTGTTGTTTAAGGCGAAATGATATGTCGATGAGGATCGACGTAAGGTCAGTTCCTCGTCGAAAATTGTGCTCCGTGAAGAAGGAACGGGTAGTACAGATAAAATCATCACGACAACGATATAGCCAAACAGGCTAGGAATGGCGTGATCGGGTACAAACTCGTACTTATAGAAGCTTACTGAAGAGTTGTTGAACCGTAGAGCGGATTCAGTTCATTAATCGGTGTCTTTGAGTGTTTAATAACTCAGAGCCCGTGAAAAATTTGGAAACAGTGGGAAGGTAGCACTTGATGAAGAACTCATAAGAGGTTATGCAGTTCCATGATAATCTCGAGATACCAGGGGTAATACTCGATGACATATCAAAGTAGAGGTTGGACGGGGGTTATTGCTCTACAGAAGACAAGTGCTAAAACTTGCACGAGAAATGGTATTTAAAAGAGAACATGGTCGGAACCACGATTGCAAAAGGCCGGATCAAATGATATAAGATGAACTTATACCAAAGGAATAATTAATTTAAGAGAAGCTTCAATGATAAGATCTACATCGTGTCCATGGGCATGAACACAAGTTCAAGGTCGACTCCACTTCTCCAATGCATAACCCTTCATTCACTTCTCACGTTCGATGAAGTTGCGGTGTTGAAAATTTTATCCGGCGAAGCACCGTAAGAGTATGATTCGTGAAAACTTTCGGTTCACACGGTTTAGTGAAGGCATATGTCCAACCCATAGGGCTTCTTGGAATCATATACCGTAATCTTTAGAAATAATTAACTCAAGCTCAAGGCGAGCATGGTTGAGAAAGCGAGGATACAATTTACCAAAGGCATTATGTATCGAGGAAAGGCTCACAAGGTTATTGTATATGAAGGGCGTTGTCAGATAAAATCCAACAAAGGATCTGTTGGTCCACTAGGGATCTGATGTGAGCATCAGTACTCAACTAGAGGTAGAAGAATGCAAGGAGATCAAATTATAGAAACAACTAACTAACTAAATTGTCAAATGTAAAGGAATTATGATTCCCAAATCAAGGGATCAGAAGCAATGCTCTGATTAGGGAGGGATAAGTTGAATAGCCTTAGGGTACAATCAACGGCAATTGGATTGGTCGAGAACCAATTCCAGTTAAAAGAATGGCAGCTCAGCCAGAAAGGTAATTTATAAGGATCAATGATGATTGCGGGTATTCACAAACATATTGAGTCAACAGACTCAAAATGATAATGACAAGGAATGTCAATATGACTACGAGACTTATGGGATTAACCATAATGCAAGCAAGCAAGAATTTCAAGAGCCAAAGGCTCCAGAGGATTCTCGGAAGATCGAATAGTATTTTGAAGAATTTTGTGTAACACATGAACAACAGGGGATGAGCGGATACTCGACAAGTGCGAGTATTTATTTGAAGGGGTATTCATGTAGTAAGGAACTGCTAGGCAGTAGGCACAAAGTATTCTCGGAACAATAGAGAAAACTTCGGGGTATCTTGTAATAACAAGATCAATGGGGGGTGATCGTATGAACGGCAAGTGTAAGTAGTTATCCATACGGATTTATCGGTGATCAGAAATAGCAAAAGTGATGGGCACAAAGTCTCGAGAGAACATCAGAGAGTATCTTTGGAATCTTCTGATTAGCAGACGATCATCTGAAGTGAGGGGCTCTCCGGGAGAAAGTACTTGCGAGAACCTAAAGTTAGTTTTGTTTTTAGCAAAATCGTTTAACCCGAATAGAAGAGAGTCCAGAATCCCAGAGTAAAGATCGAGAAGTAAAAGATCCTAATACCACCCAATGGCGACGTGGGCCCATGGGCCGCACAGCCATGTTAGTAAAAGTTTTTGCAATGTCTAGACTCGACTTCGGCCAAGGAGTGTGGAAGGGGAATTCCTACAGGTAGTCGGCTCTGATACCAACTTGTGACGCCCCCGATTTAATCGTACACTAATCATGCACGCAAATGTGTACGATCAAGATTAGGGACTCACGGGAAGATATCACAACACAACTCTACAAATAAAATAAGTCATACAAGCATCATAATACAAGCCAGGGGCCTCGAGGGCTCGAATACAAGTGCTCGATCATAGACGAGTCAGCGGAAGCAACAATATCTGAGAATG
Organism: Aegilops longissima; assembly: GCA_021605205.1. NCBI lineage: Eukaryota > Viridiplantae > Streptophyta > Magnoliopsida > Poales > Poaceae > Aegilops > Aegilops longissima. The sequence goes on along the minus strand of CM038677.1, from coordinate 497,893,315 downwards.
ACATAAGTTAAACAAGTTTTCCTTAAGAAGGCTAGCACAAACCGGGATACAGATCGAAGAGGAGCAGGCCTCCTGCCTCGGATCCTCCTAGGTTACTCCCGGTCGCCGCCGCCGGGCTGCACGTAGTAGTAGGCGCCCGTGTAGTAGTCGCCATCGACGGTGGCGCTCTGGGTCCGGGCTCCATCGTCTGATTGCAGCAATCGAGTAGAGGTAGGGGAAAAGGGGATACAAGGCAACCGTGAGTACTCATCCAAAGTACTGCAAGCAAGGAGCTACACTACATATGCATGGATATATGTGTAAAGGCCATATCGAGGACCTGAATCTGCAGAATGCCGTAATAAGAGGGGATAGTTAGTCTTAACGAAGACTACGCTTCGACACCGCCTTGCAATGCATGTAAGAGGACAACGGAAGTCCTCCAAGTAACATCATATAGCAATAATCCTACCCGCAATCCCTGCTCATATCCTCGAGCGAGAGCGACCACCGTTGTATCCGCACTTGGAAGGGTGTGTTTTATCAAGTATCCGGTTCTAGTTGTCATAAGCTCAAGGTACAACTCCAAGTCGTCCTGTTATCAAGATCACGGCTATCCGAATAGATTAACTTCCTGCAGGGTGCACCATCTTACCCAAAGACGCTTGATCCCATTTGGCGGACACACTTTCCGGGTCATGCCCGCCGCAGAAGATCAACACGCCGCAGCCCCACCTAGGCACAACAGAGAGGCCAACACGCCGGTCTAAACCTAAGCGCCGCAGGGTCCGGGCCCATCGCCTGAGCACACCACTGCGCTATGCGACGCTGGCCGAAGCAGACCTAGCCCATCAGCGTTCCAGTCCAATCCGGCTAGCCGCCCGTCGTCGACGTCTGAAGTGCTTGGTGATACCACGACGCCGGGATACCCATAACTACTCCCGCGTAGATGGTTAGTGCGTATAAGCTCGTATCCAACCCAGATCAAATACCAAGACCTCGTTAAGCGTGTTAAGTAACCGTGAACGCCGAACAGGGCCAAGCCCACCTCTCTCCTAGGCGGTCTCAACCTGCCCTGTCGCTCCGCCACAAAGTAACAATCGGGGCCGTCGGGAACCCGGCCCACCTCTACCGGGATGGAACCACCGTCCTTTCAAATTTCCCCATCTCCTAACAGTACCACGTAATGTAATAGTGTAAAGTATATGGTATATACCCGTGATCACCTCCCGAGTGATCACGGCCCGATAGTATAGCATGGCAGACGGACAAGAGTGTAGGGCCACTGATGGAACACTAGCATCCTATACTAAGCATATGGGATTGCAGGTAAGGTAACAACAGTAGTAACAAGGACAGGCTATGCAACAGTATAGGAGTATCTGAAAACAGTAACATGCTACACTACTCTAATGCAAGCAGATATAGAGAACAGAGGCGATATCTGGTGATCAAGGGGGCTTGCTGGTTGCTCGAGACAAGAAGGAGGGTCGTCGATGACGTAGTCGATCACAGGGACATCGACGCCGGTCTCGGGGTCTCCGGAGGGAAGAGGGGAAGAAACAGTAAATACATAGCGAGCAAGTGCATAACAGACAACGATGAGCTAGACGTGTTCTAACGCAGCGCTAGGCGACATCGCGAAGGGGAAACATCCGGAAAGTTTTCCTGCCCGACGTCTGTCGAACAGTTGAACCGAGAGGAAAGTTTGCAGGTTCGATAGGTTAGGGGTGTGTGGCGGACGAACGATCGCGTATCCGGATTCGCCTCGCTGCGTTACGAGCAACTTTCATGTTGAAAATATTTTAATCCGGATTACGGATTAAAAGATATGATTTTAAAAGATTTTATTAATTTCGAATTTAATTAATTATTTAATTAATTTCGAAAATGCATTTATGACATCAACATGATGTCATGCCGACGTTATCGAGACAACAGGGTTGATCGAGTCAACCTGACAGTGGGTCCCGCATGTCATTCACTAGTGACTAATTACCCTAATCGATTTAATTAACATTACTTAATTAAGTTAATTAATGATTAGGTTAATTAATTCAGAATTAATTAGATTAATTAATTACTTAATTAATTAATTAATTAATTAATTAGTTAATTAGTTTAATTTATTTTCATTTTATTTTTATTCCCTTTTCTTTTTTTTTTTTATAAAACGTTATGGGCGCGGGGCCCTTTGGTCATGGCCTGTGGGGTCTTGAGCGTCGGCGCCGGATTCTGACGCCACCAGTTGGCCCGGCGCCACGGTGCGGCCAAGAAGGAAGCGCTGCCACGGGAGCAGAGGAGAGCAGCAGCCTGGACGACGGACGACAAGACAACACGCCCGCGAGGCCATGGCGGCGCCAATGAGCCGGGAAGAAGGCATGCGTGGGCACGTCTTGAAGAGAGAAGGAGGGGGCCTCACAGGGGGGTTTGAAGGGGCCGGGGCAGTGGGCTCGGGGTGGATGACGAGGTCGACGGGCGGCGGCGACGGTGGTCCGTGGTCGGGAGGTGACGAGGCGGCCGGTGGGGAAGGGCGCCAGCGAGGACGCTGCGTCGGGCGGGCGCCGTCTCCTCGGCGCGGGCGTGGGTGGGTGAGGTCCGTGAGGGGATGATGACGGGCGGCGTCCCGACGAGGGGAGCTCGGGAGGGCCGATCGTCCGTCGGGACGAACGGCGCCAGCGAGGGGAAGTCCGTGGTGGTCGGGCGAGGAGGCTCCGGCGAAGGAGGGGAGGAGGCGAGGCGACGGTGGTGGCGCCGAGGCCGGGGGGGGATGGCATGGCCGGGAAGAGGCGTCTTGGGACGAGGCGGGGCCGGGCGAGGCGAAGGGGTCGGGGGTCCTTGCCTCGATCCGGACGGGGGAAGGAAGAGAGGTCGAGGGGGGGGGATCGATCCCGATCCAGATGGGATCGGGCGAGGGGGGGGGGAGCGAGTGGGGAACGGGTGGGTTAGGGTTTCGGGGTTCCAGGGATCAGGGGAGCGTGGGTGGGCCAGCTGGGCCTTTCGGCCTGATGGCCTGCTGGCTAGCTGGGCCATTCGGCCCAGGGGAGGAGGGGTCCTTTTCTGTTTTTATTTTTCTTCTTGTTTTCCTTTTTATTTATTTTACCTTTTTACTTTTCTATTTTATTTTAGTTTTAGCAATTTACTAAAGTGGCACCTAATAGAATTTACAATTTATGCCACTGCCACAATAGTTTATTACTTATAACAAATTAGTCTTGAAAATGTTTATTAATTTTAAAGCACTTAAATAATTGCATTTGCTACTGTTTTATTCATTTTAGAGTATCTAAACATTTTATAAAAGTGTGGTTCCTCCATCATAATTACTTATGAATTATTTGGAACCACCCGAACACTTTAGTTTTAATATCTGAAATTTTTTATTGTTTGACTTTGTTTGAATTTGAATTTTGAATCGGATTTGAACTAACGCGAGATTTGTCAACAGTAACCGAGGTGACGTGGCATCATTAGTGCGGATTACTGTAGCTTAATTACCCGGGCGTCACAGATGGTGTTGTTGAAGATGTTGATGGTGGTTTCCATCCCCAAGATGGGAGAGTTATTGGTGATCATGATGACGATGATTTCCCAATCCGGGGGAGGGGGGAGTTCCCCTGGCGGAATCGCTCCGCCGGAGGGCAAAAGTGCTCCTGCCCAAGTTCTGCCTCGAGATGGCGGCTCTCAGTCCTGAAAGTCCTCCCTTTATTTTTTCTAGGTCAAAACGACCTATATACTAAAAGATTGGCACCGGAGGTGGGCCTGGGTGAGCACAACCCACCAGGGCGCGCCTGGGCTCCCTGGCGCACCCAGGTGGGTTGTGCCCACCTAGTGGGCCCCCTGTGGTCATTATTTGCTCCAATATTCATCATATATTTGATAAAACATCTCCGTGAAGTTTCAGCTTGTTTGGAGTTGTGCAAAATAGGTGGCCTAATGTAGCTTTTCCAGGTCAAGATTTCCAGCTGCCGAAATTCTCCCACTTTTTGTATACCTTGCATATTATGAGAGAAAAGGCATTAGAATTACTCCAAAAAGCATTATTATGGATAAAAACATCATAAATAACAATAAGGAAACATGATGAAAAATGGACGTATCAACTCCCCCAAGCTTAGACCTCGCTTGTCCTCAAGCGAAAAACCGAAATCGAAAAACATGTCCACAAGCTTAGAGAGAGAGGTGTCGATAAAAAAGGAAAAATACGGACATAGAAGCATCATGTGCATTATTATAACAGCAACAAACTTAAACATAAGACTCTTATCATAAACCTCTTATCATAGACTTCTCATGAATAAGTGACAATTCATCACACTATTGAAGTATAAAGCAAAAAACTCTATTAGAAACCAACAAACTATGTTCTCAGTCAACTTTGCAACTACAATTCATCATCTTTTCAGGAAGGGTCACGTATCAGAGCCTTTAGGCAAGTCCACATACTCAACCATCATATAGTCTTCTATGATTGCTAACACTCATCGCGTACACATGAGAAAAACGTTTCAATCGGACACATAGAAAGATAGGGGCTTATAGTTTCCCCTCCCAGCGTATTCACCTCAAGGGTGATGTCAACAATAATAACTCATGCTATCTATATTCAAATGGACATATGTGCCTGGATCTTTCCTCACCACATGATACTTGCCAAAGGAGAAAAAATAAAAGGAATAGAAGGAAAACTTTGACTCCTTGCATAAAAGTAAATACATAAAAGTAAAATATAGGCCCTTCGTAGAGAGAAGCAGAGGTTGCCATGCGCTTATTTTTTTGTATGCCCAACCCCTTAGTGCAATTGCATTGCCCCTTGTGATAGCGACCTTTATTATGTGGTCTGTCGCTTTTATTCTTCACCATCACAAGTTCGTGCAACGCTCAATTTTCTCTCACACTAAATGATCTCACACATTTAGAAGCAATTTTTATTACCTTTTTGCACCGATGACAACTTACTTGAGCTATCTTGCTCAATCCCTAGGTAGGTATAATGTACTCTTGAAAATAAGATTTGGGTTAAGGGTTTTTGGATGCACAAGTCACTACAATAAAAAGACACATCCGTGACATTTTGGGCTGAACGAAAAAAATTCTGTCATACTTATGACACTTCTATGACGATAATTGTGACAAAACCCGGTATCATCATAGATGTGGTGGGGTCCTACTTCTATGACAAAAATCATGATAGAAAATGGGCTTTTCGTCCGGGCGGGCTAGAGACGCAGCTGCATGACATTCTTTGGGCCGTCCATGATGGAAAAAACCGTGGTAGAAGCGAGGGCGAGGAAAATATCGGGGTGTTCTCGGTTAGGGTGGGTGGTCGGGGCTGAGCGATGTGTGTTTCTCTCGTACACGCACGCGCGTGGGGTGCGAGGTGTTGGGCTCTAATCAACCCGAGCGAGGCGTTGGGCTCTAATCAACCCGGCGATTGCACCGCGAGCTACGTGTTATCGAACCCGAAGCGATCGATCGATGGCTGTTAATCGAACCCGATCGAGCGATTCTTCGCCATCGCTGCTAATCAAGCCGATCGATGCTGCCTCTAGATGAACAAAGGCGCGCTTTGGGGGTTTGATGAACAGTTCCCGGTGGGGGTGGATGAACAGGACCCCGTGGTGTTGCCTCTGGATGAACAGGACCCCGGTCGATCGAGCTGGTTGGGGCTGGATGAACAGAACCCCGTGGAGGGCTGGATGAATAGGACCACCCCATGGAGGGCAGGATGAATGTAGATGGTGGAGGGCTGGATGAACAGTAGCCCGTGGAGGGGTGGTTGAACAGGAGCCCGTGGAGAGGGCTGGTTGAACAGTAGCCGGTGGAGTAGCGCGCGGTGGAGGCTGGATGAATAAGAGCCTGTGGATGAACAATCGCAGATGGAGGCTGGAGGAGGTCGACGGTGGATGTATAGTAGCCCGTGGAGGCTGGAGGAGGTCGACGGTCGATGGTGAAGATGAACAGTATCCCGTGGAGTCCCGTTTTGCAGTACGCCACACCCCTCCAGATGAACAGGACCCCGGTTTCGATCGTAGCGCTCCAACACAAGTCCGTTTCCTCCGTTTTGCGGTACGCCACAGCCCTCCCAATCAACAGGACCCCCGTTTCGACCGTAGGAGGTCCATTTCCTCCGTTTTGCGGTACGCCAGACCCCTCCGGATGAACAGGATCCCGTTTTGAACGTGGCTGGTCGAACACAAGGTCGTTTCCTTCGTTCTGTGGTACGCCAGGCCTCGTTTCCATCGGCTGTTCCGTCCAAGCCCTCCCGATGAACTCGATGACGCATTCCGTTCCGACCCAGCCGGTTGGCTCCCCATGAACACGACAACGACGTTGTTTCTCCGTTTCGACCCAGCCATGTACATGAGCCTTGGCCGTACATACGCACGAGTAGGCGTTCGAGACCCCTCCCGTATGTACGTACGTGGCCATATTTATTTTCTTGCACCCTGGCCGCTATACGTACGTGTACATGCTACGTGCATGCCTCTACTACGACACGTGCGCGCCTCTACATCGACCAGTATGTACGCGCACGTCGCGACCGAATGACAACGCCACGCACGCTCGACCGGTGGGTCCCGACCGCCGTGCACTTCCTTGCGTGCGAAGATGTAGCTGGTGGGTCCCAGCAGTCAGGGGGAAATGTTTTTTTTTTACGAAATACGGTGGCCCATCCGGTGGGTCCCCGCTGTCAGGTGGAGGAATAATAATTTTGCACGTAATAAGGAGGCACTTCCTTGCTGCGGCCGTGGACCCATCTGTCAGCCTCTCCACGCACAGTCCACGTCCGATGGAAGTCGTTCCTTGACTACGTTGACCACGCCGCGCCGAGAGCACCAGGGTGGTGGACGACGGTGAGGCCTAGGAAGGGGACAACGCGGAGAGGAGGAAGACGCGGCAGTGGTTGTCCACGCGTAGAGGAGAACGAGGGTTCACTGGTTCGCTGCGGTGTGAGGCTGTCGTCGCCGCAGAATAACAGGGGGTGTGGGTGAGTAGAGGGATGGCGTGGCCAGCGGTGGGAATAGTAGGGGCAGTGAGCCCTTCGCGGCACCACAGACGGCCATGGGAGATAGGAGCATGCGGCACGAAAGGCACTGCTTTGGGCGGCTGGAGCAACAAGACCAGTGGTTGAAGAAGCACTACGGCCGTTGGATGGACATCGTACGGTCACTGGAGCTAGAATCGTTCATATTTACTAAGTTGACAAAGCACTCCATCCCCGTCAACTTAGTAGGCCCACAAGTCAGCCTCCCACCAAGGCGGGTCCCAACCAGCAGGGGGAGTATTCATTTTTTGTGCATAATAAGGAGGCACTTCCGGTGGGTCCGAGCTGACAGCGGGGGGAACGTTTTTTTCGTGCAATATGGTGGCCCGTCCGGTGGGTCCCAGCAGTCAGGGGGGAAACGTTTTTTTGGTAAATACGGTGGCCCGTCCGATGGGTCCCTGCTATCAGGTGGAGGAATCATTATTTTTCGCGTAATAAGGAGGCACTTCCTTGCTGCCGTCGTGGACCCAGCTGTCAGCCTCTCCACGTACAGCCCACGTCCGATGGAAGTCGTTCCTTGACCATGTTGACCACGCCGCGCCGAGAGCACCAGGGCGGTGGATGACGGTGAGGCCTTGGAAGGGGACGATGCGGAGCCGGGGAATACGCGGCAGTGGAAGCCCACGCGGAGAGGAGTACGAGGGTTCACTGGTTCGGCTGTGTGTGAGGCTGCCGTCGCCGCGGAATAACAGGGGGTGTGTGTGAGTAGAGGGATGGCCTGGCCAACGGTGGGAGTAGTAGGGGGCAGTGAGGCCTCCGCGGCATCACAGCCGGCTCCGGGAGGCAGGAGCACGCAGCATGACCGACGCTACTTTGGGCGGCTGAAGCAAGAAGACCAGAGGTTGAAGAAGCACTACGAATGTTGGATGGACATCATACTCACTGCAGCTAGAATCGTTTATATTGACTAAGTTGACAAAGCCCTTGGTACGCGTCAACTTAGTAGGCCCACAGGTCAGCCTCTGAATCGGTGCGCCCCAGATGTCAGGGGGAGGAATCATTTTTTGGGCGGCTGAAGCAAGAATATACGAGATTGAAGAAGAAGCACGATATACGTTGGATGGACATCCAATGGCCACAGCTGCCAGAACCGTGTGTTGTTGACAAAGCCTTGCATACGCGTCAACTTAGTATTTTTAGGGGCCGCGTCAACTTAGAAGGCCCATAAGTGTGTGGCAGAGAACATATAGCCCATTTGCGATTTGTAAGAATGTACAGCCCATTTTTTTAATTCTAATGGAATTTACTACAGCCCATTTACAGTTTCTTAAAAGTACAGCCCATTTTCTAGCTAAGACAACGATTAATAATTTCAACCAACTGCTCAAAACAGAATTCAAAAAAATCCCACATTTTTATGGGATCCGAGATATTTTTATCCGAAATTTCTAGTCAGATTAAATATAATTTCAAAATAAAGTTGTATTATGTTAAAATCCAATGAAATATTGTGCGCGCAACAAGTAATGAAATTAAAATTTTCAAATTCTGAAAATAATATATTTTTCAAACTAATTACGCGTTTGGTGCATTTTTTTATAGTTACTTCCTAGTTATTATAATTACAACCCATTTATTATTTCATAAAGACCATTTTCTTGTTAAGCCTAATGCATACCTCCTAGGAAAGTTTGCAGCCGAGCGGGACGGAGAATAACAAGTTGACCCGGATATTGTGTACAACTGTCGGCCCAGTTGCATTGCTGATGTTGAAAAAAAAGGCCTGTGTAGTACAGTACAACCTAACATGGCTACTCAGCCCACACTCAGCGCCGCCGGAAAGGCCCAAACAAGGCTTCTGTACAACTTTTTGAAGTCACTGAGCTCAATTATAACTTAAGAAAAAAGTTAGATTACAGTGGAACCTAATTAAAAGATGTCACGAGCAAAGAAATAATTCAACGGGTCCCACTTGTGCGTGTGTGCGTGTGTTTGTGTGTGTGTGTGTGTGTGAGAGAGAGAGAGAGAGAGAGAGAGAGAGACCCATCGGTCGATGCTCGTAAATACATCTTTCAGCCATATGCATTGCTGATGCTCAACAAAAACTTATATAGTTGACACAATCATATAGAACATCATAGCACACTGAACTTGCATACCAAAATTTCACGCAGGCGGCACAATCAGGGTGGAAGCAGTGGATGGCTACGGGTAGGGCTATGTTGAAACCAACGGACTCGTACATAACTGTTCATCATCTTTATCAATGACAGGGAAATATCTTGAATGTTGTGCAAAGAAAACAGACAGACAACACAATAAGGTCTGCTAGCACATTAAGTTGACGTACAGCCCTTTCTAAAAAAAGTTCAGGTACAAAATTAGAACAGGTCACAATCAAATGTACTGGCACATCAGTGCTTCACACCCATAGCTCGGATTTAACTAGTATCTGACAAGATTCAGTTGTTACCTCAAATTAGAGCACATCCAGGCAGCCAGCCCTGCCTCTTCTCCCAAAGAAGCAGTGGCCTCCGCCGCGCGATGGAGTAGCCCATGTGCCATCCATCATTCCGAGCAACACGGGGAAAGTCTGACGTTGACTCCTGTAATGGACGTTGTCGACAGACCCTGGCACCAGCGGTGGCGGCAGGACTTCGATTGATGGATTGACCACTTCTTCGACATGCACGAACACTCGATACAGGTACATCCTTAACGTGGTCCGTGGCAGCCTTGGTGGCGACAAATAGTACAACCCCGGTTCCTGCACCGGTATCTCAACACCAATCACCTTCGGTATGGTGGACGGCTTCTTCATCCATTCCATAACCGTCAGAGCCAAGCTGTCTGGACGAACAAACATACTTACAGCTCACCTCCAAGGTCGTTGATAAGCTCATTCCTGGACTTGCTGTTCCAAGCACGTCGAGGCATGCCGTGGAAGGTAAGCTTTGTTAAAAACTCAAGCTCAGAGGGCACTGAGCCCCATCCTGGGTGCCACTGATCAAAACTCACCAGTGCACCATCGCAGAACAAACACCGGGAAGATTCGAACACACGACTGCAGTCGAAAGTTGTTTGGAACCTAATGAAGAAATCAGCCGGTGGCGGACAGACTTCGACTAGAAAGTCACTTATTTGGATGCCGTGCGCAATGCCAAGAGCTTTGACAAGGTCGTCCGTGAGACGGGAGGCCGGTCGCCGTTGATGGTTACCATCAGCACTTTGCCGGTAAACTGGTCGTCAAGCGCCGCCATGCCACTGTTGAGCGACAGCACGCACCGACCGAAGGCAGGACGGACCTCAGGATCTCCGGTTCGGAGATCCGCGTTGACTGGCGACATGATAGTGAGCTTGAGTATAGGTAGTACAGGAGGGGATTTGGGGGAACTAGAGTAGGAATACAGATTCCAGAGGTGGGAGAGGGGCGGGAGATTTGGAATGAAAAGGTAGCTTGAATTTCGAACACACGCCAATATGCTCTCGGCGCGCAAGCACACGAAAACACCGGGGGCGCCGACATGTCGGCCTAAGAGTCCTTATTCTTTCTTTTTTGGAGAGCCCGGCCCTTTTTTGAATATCTTTTGAGAGCCCGTCCTGAAAGTCATAATTGACATGTTTGGCATTGCGTTACTACTCGGCCCATATTCAACGACACCTCACAGGCCCAAACAAGTGTACATCATCGAAAAGACACTGAGCTCAAATTATATAACTTGAAAAAAGGAGCTACACTCTGAACACTGGAGAATGGTGATGCCCTCATTTAGCCCACCAGTAGTTCGAGACAATAAATAGTTCGAAACAACGATATATACAACATTCAAACACTGACTAGTGACTATACTGACATAAATAGCAAGACATGATAGTTCATAAGAAGTCTTGCTACACCACAAAAACGCACCCATCTGCAGCGCTCAGACTCTCGTGATCCAGAAGAGAATGACATTCTAAACAGAGCCAACTATTACATAGTAAGAGTGGCATAGACGAGGATGACCAAATGACAAGGAATATGCATAACAAAAGAAAGAACTACCCATCCAGAACAAGCAACAAAGACAACAAAGTCATTCGAAGACATGATCCAACACCATCATAATTTGCAGCGCCGCTTCAGCGACCAATGATACAGAGGCACCAGTACTCCACCCTTTCGACGCAACAGCCCAATTACCTATCAACCTGAAGGCTTGAACCACATCATTGCCTGTCGTAATTGATACATCCAAGGATCAAAGTTAATCCGGATGCCTTTGTCATTCTCACCTTCTTTTGGCTGCAGGCTGTATCGTTGACAATCAGGGGAGTTTGCTCCCGAACTCCTAGGGCTCGCTGTGTAGACCCAGTTTTCCAAAGCAAACAGAGCCTCTCTGCCATCAAGGTCCTTGCCAACGGTGATCTCCTGGTTAATCGAATAATTGAGTCCGAGAAAAAGAGAGTGTGAACCAAGGCTGTTTACTCGCCTCCAACTAAAAAAATCCTGAAGGCCCCAACAAGCTGGTATCCTGCTCATAGACGTAACAGCCACTGTCCGGATACTCACGTATTTCACGGTTCTTGTATACAGTGGGGTTTTTGCAACATAACTTTTCTGGCTCATGTGTCTGAATGATCATCAGTATTTTGCCGTCGTCTGGTCGAGCGAGGAACCAGTTGTGCTTCCCTATTTTTGGCAAAGGTGGTGTGATTACAAAGGGAAGTAACTGTACGGACACTGCATCATATCAAAAAGGACAGGCATTGTTAATGTAAGATCGGCATTGTTCGAGTGTGAGTAGGATAATGCAAGAAACATCATTGATATGTCCTGTTGGAACCGGAGGAAAATACAGGAAATGTATACTGGGTTCAAAATATAGAAGTGCCATGCATGGTTATACTCATGTTATCTCGCAATCGATTCTTCACAGAAACTACCATGTCATGCATGTTATGGAATCATGTTCTGTCCTCCCAAACAAATTCTTCAAGGTAACTAACATGCCATGCATTTTATATACTCGTGTTCGTGGGCAAATTTTTGTGAGGATATTATTCTAGCAATTGATTGTCAAGGGCTTAATATAGGTATGTACACATAGTAAGCATTACAGATTTCACTACTTCCAAATATAGAGTTCTCCATATGCACATTTACTTCCCTAATGTATGGTTAGATAAAACCAACAAGTGGTACATGTTTCTACATCATGAAAATGGGGAAACTAATATGGCCATTGATACACACTCATATTTAGTAGTAGTATATAGATTATCAGAAAATTAGGAGAATATCCATATATTCCTAACCGCTTGATTATTCAGGGTACAAATTGGCTGTAATGACATGATCACAATAGCATGAATTAACTCATTCCAAATATAGCTGATTTACGGCGTCTCTAATACATTGCCATAGTTCTACTCAAATTCTGCTCAAACAGGATATGCCAATCATCACAAAAAGTTCAAACAAAGGTCATGGCATCATTATTAACATCAGACGGAAACAACTTACACGCGCCGTCCCAGCAATACGTGGTGTCATCTGCTTTGTCGATCGCGTAGATGATGCCATTCTGTTCAATAGCATCACAGAAGTGTGTATCAGCTTTGACGATGATCCACTGTGATCTGAGTTGTTTCCAGCTAAAGAAGGAGCGGCGTAAAGATAGGCGAGTCCGCGGTCGAACAAGGCAATTAGCTTGAAGTATGCGTAATTCGCATGTCGTGTGGGCACTTGGCAGATTACAATCTTCTGCAAAACAAGGTCCGTCCAACTGACGTGGTAATCTAGATGACTAGGACCGCGATGGTAAAACTCTATATATCCAACGGAGGAAGGATAATCTCATGGGAGGTCTGGAAGTTCACGAGCACCAAATTTTTACCGTCTTCTCTGAAGGCAGCCATCCTGTGGGAGTTCATGCCGACCCAGTACATACCTGC